>OZ038420.1:1396910-2081083 GCA_964036255.1 Caenorhabditis virilis | reverse complement strand
GAGCAATTTAAAATATCAGTTGAGTACATGTTAAACCGTGTTGGAAAATTTTCAAACTGTCATATCTCCAGATTGCCGGGCCGGATTTTGATGCCTTTGGTCTCATTCGATTCGCAAAAATGGGTAGATATTTTTAGCATTTTAAATTTTGTAATTTCGTTAATTAGAAAAATTTTAAGAGCAATTTAAAATATCAGTTCGGTACATCGTAAACGGTGGTGGTTTATTTTTCAAACTGTCATATCTCCAGATTGTCGGGCCGGATTTTGATGCCTTTAGTCTCATTCGATTCGCAAAAATGGGTAGATATTTTTAGCATTTAAAATTTTGTAATTTCGTTAATTAGAAAAATTTTAAGAGCAATTTAAAATATCAGTTGAGTACATGTTAAACCGTGTTGGAAAATTTTCAAACTGTCATATCTCCAGATTGTCGGGCCGGATTTTGATGCCTTTAGTCTCATTCGATTCGCAAAAATGGGTAGATATTTTTAGCATTTTAAATTTTGTAATTTCGTTAATTAGAAAAATTTTAAGAGCAATTTAAAATATCAGTTGAGTACATGTTAAACCGTGTTGGAAAATTTTCAAACTGTCATATCTCCAGATTGCCGGGCCGGATTTTGATGCCTTTGGTCTCATTCGATTCGCAAAAATGGGTAGATATTTTTAGCATTTTAAATTTTGTAATTTCGTTAATTAGAAAAATTTTAAGAGCAATTTAAAATATCAGTTCGGTACATCGTAAACGGTGGTGGTTTATTTTTCAAACTGTCATATCTCCAGATTGTCGGGCCGGATTTTGATGCCTTTAGTCTCATTCGATTCGCAAAAATGGGTAGATATTTTTAGCATTTTAAATTTTGTAATTTCGTTAATTAGAAAAATTTTAAGAGCAATTTAAAATATCAGTTGAGTACATGTTAAACCGTGTTGGAAAATTTTCAAACTGTCATATCTCCAGATTGTCGGGCCGGATTTTGATGCCTTTAGTCTCATTCGATTCGCAAAAATGGGTAGATATTTTTAGCATTTTAAATTTTGTAATTTCGTTAATTAGAAAAATTTTAAGAGCAATTTAAAATATCAGTTGAGTACATGTTAAACCGTGTTGGAAAATTTTCAAACTGTCATATCTCCAGATTGCCGGGCCGGATTTTGATGCCTTTGGTCTCATTCGATTCGCAAAAATGGGTAGATATTTTTAGCATTTTAAATTTTGTAATTTCGTTAATTAGAAAAATTTTAAGAGCAATTTAAAATATCAGTTGAGTACATGTTAAACCGTGTTGGAAAATTTTCAAACTGTCATATCTCCAGATTGCCGGGCCGGATTTTGATGCCTTTGGTCTCATTCGATTCGCAAAAATGGGTAGATATTTTTAGCATTTTAAATTTTGTAATTTCGTTAATTAGAAAAATTTTAAGAGCAATTTAAAATATCAGTTCGGTACATCGTAAACGGTGGTGGTTTATTTTTCAAACTGTCATATCTCCAGATTGTCGGGCCGGATTTTGATGCCTTTAGTCTCATTCGATTCGCAAAAATGGGTAGATATTTTTAGCATTTTAAATTTTGTAATTTCGTTAATTAGAAAAATTTTAAGAGCAATTTAAAATATCAGTTGAGTACATGTTAAACCGTGTTGGAAAATTTTCAAACTGTCATATCTCCAGATTGTCGGGCCGGATTTTGATGCCTTTAGTCTCATTCGATTCGCAAAAATGGGTAGATATTTTTAGCATTTTAAATTTTGTAATTTCGTTAATTAGAAAAATTTTAAGAGCAATTTAAAATATCAGTTGAGTACATGTTAAACCGTGTTGGAAAATTTTCAAACTGTCATATCTCCAGATTGCCGGGCCGGATTTTGATGCCTTTGGTCTCATTCGATTCGCAAAAATGGGTAGATATTTTTAGCATTTTAAATTTTGTAATTTCGTTAATTAGAAAAATTTTAAGAGCAATTTAAAATATCAGTTCGGTACATCGTAAACGGTGGTGGTTTATTTTTCAAACTGTCATATCTCCAGATTGTCGGGCCGGATTTTGATGCCTTTAGTCTCATTCGATTCGCAAAAATGGGTAGATATTTTTAGCATTTTAAATTTTGTAATTTCGTTAATTAGAAAAATTTTAAGAGCAATTTAAAATATCAGTTGAGTACATGTTAAACCGTGTTGGAAAATTTTCAAACTGTCATATCTCCAGATTGTCGGGCCGGATTTTGATGCCTTTAGTCTCATTCGATTCGCAAAAATGGGTAGATATTTTTAGCATTTTAAATTTTGTAATTTCGTTAATTAGAAAAATTTTAAGAGCAATTTAAAATATCAGTTGAGTACATGTTAAACCGTGTTGGAAAATTTTCAAACTGTCATATCTCCAGATTGCCGGGCCGGATTTTGATGCCTTTGGTCTCATTCGATTCGCAAAAATGGGTAGATATTTTTAGCATTTTAAATTTTGTAATTTCGTTAATTAGAAAAATTTTAAGAGCAATTTAAAATATCAGTTCGGTACATCGTAAACGGTGGTGGTTTATTTTTCAAACTATCATATCTCCAGATTGCCGGGCCGCATTTTTATGCCTTTGGTCGCATTCGATTCGCAAAAATGGGTAGATATTTTTAGCATTTTAAATTTTGTAATTTCGTTAATTAGAAAAATTTTAAGAGCAATTTAAAATATCAGTTGAGTACATGTTAAACCGTGTTGGAAAATTTTCAAACTGTCATATCTCCAGATTGCCGGGCCGGATTTTGATGCCTTTGGTCTCATTCGATTCGCAAAAATGGGTAGATATTTTTAGCATTTTAAATTTTGTAATTTCGTTAATTAGAAAAATTTTAAGAGCAATTTAAAATATCAGTTCGGTACATCGTAAACGGTGGTGGTTTATTTTTCAAACTGTCATATCTCCAGATTGTCGGGCCGGATTTTGATGCCTTTGGTCGCATTCGATTCGCAAAAATGGGTAGATATTTTTAGCATTTTAAATTTTGTAATTTCGTTAATTAGAAAAATTTTAAGAGCAATTTAAAATATCAGTTCGGTACATCGTAAACGGTGGTGGTTTATTTTTCAAACAGTCATATCTCCAGATTGTCGGGCCGGATTTTGATGCCTTTAGTCTCATTCGATTCGCAAAAATGGGTAGATATTTTTAGCATTTTACATTTTGTAATTTCGTTAATTAGAAAAATTTTAAGAGCAATTTAAAATATCAGTTGAGTACATGTTAAACCGTGTTGGAAAATTTTCAAACTGTCATATCTCCAGATTGCCGGGCCGGATTTTGATGCCTTTGGTCTCATTCGATTCGCAAAAATGGGTAGATATTTTTAGCATTTTAAATTTTGTAATTTCGTTAATTAGAAAAATTTTAAGAGCAATTTAAAATATCAGTTCGGTACATCGTAAACGGTGGTGGTTTATTTTTCAAACAGTCATATCTCCAGATTATCGGGCCGGATTTTGATGCCTTTAGTCTCATTCGATTCGCAAAAATGGGTAGATATTTTTAGCATTTTAAATTTTGTAATTTCGTTAATTAGAAAAATTTTAAGAGCAATTTAAAATATCAGTTGAGTACATGTTAAACCGTGTTGGAAAATTTTCAAACTGTCATATCTCCAGATTGTCGGGCCGGATTTTGATGCCTTTAGTCTCATTCGATTCGCAAAAATGGGTAGATATTTTTAGCATTTTAAATTTTGTAATTTCGTTAATTAGAAAAATTTTAAGAGCAATTTAAAATATCAGTTCGGTACATCGTAAACGGTGGTGGTTTATTTTTCAAACTGTCATATCTCCAGATTGTCGGGCCGGATTTTGATGCCTTTAGTCTCATTCGATTCGCAAAAATGGGTAGATATTTTTAGCATTTTAAATTTTGTAATTTCGTTAATTAGAAAAATTTTAAGAGCAATTTAAAATATCAGTTGAGTACATGTTAAACCGTGTTGGAAAATTTTCAAACTGTCATATCTCCAGATTGTCGGGCCGGATTTTGATGCCTTTAGTCTCATTCGATTCGCAAAAATGGGTAGATATTTTTAGCATTTTAAATTTTGTAATTTCGTTAATTAGAAAAATTTTAAGAGCAATTTAAAATATCAGTTGAGTACATGTTAAACCGTGTTGGAAAATTTTCAAACTGTCATATCTCCAGATTGTCGGGCCGGATTTTGATGCCTTTAGTCTCATTCGATTCGCAAAAATGGGTAGATATTTTTAGCATTTTAAATTTTGTAATTTCGTTAATTAGAAAAATTTTAAGAGCAATTTAAAATATCAGTTGAGTACATGTTAAACCGTGTTGGAAAATTTTCAAACTGTCATATCTCCAGATTGCCGGGCCGGATTTTGATGCCTTTGGTCTCATTCGATTCGCAAAAATGGGTAGATATTTTTAGCATTTTAAATTTTGTAATTTCGTTAATTAGAAAAATTTTAAGAGCAATTTAAAATATCAGTTCGGTACATCGTAAACGGTGGTGGTTTATATTTCAAACTATCATATCTCCAGATTGCCGGGCCGGATTTTGATGCCTTTGGTCGCATTCGATTCGCAAAAATGGGTAGATATTTTTAGCATTTTAAATTTTGTAATTTCGTTAATTAGAAAAATTTTAAGAGCAATTTAAAATATCAGTTGAGTACATGTTAAACCGTGTTGGAAAATTTTCAAACTGTCATATCTCCAGATTGCCGGGCCGGATTTTGATGCCTTTAGTCTCATTCGATTCGCAAAAATGGGTAGATATTTTTAGCATTTTAAATTTTGTAATTTCGTTAATTAGAAAAATTTTAAGAGCAATTTAAAATATCAGTTGAGTACATGTTAAACCGTGTTGGAAAATTTTCAAACTGTCATATCTCCAGATTGTCGGGCCGGATTTTGATGCCTTTAGTCTCATTCGATTCGCAAAAATGGGTAGATATTTTTAGCATTTTAAATTTTGTAATTTCGTTAATTAGAAAAATTTTAAGAGCAATTTAAAATATCAGTTCGGTACATCGTAAACGGTGGTGGTTTATTTTTCAAACTGTCATATCTCCAGATTGTCGGGCCGGATTTTGATGCCTTTAGTCTCATTCGATTCGCAAAAATGGGTAGATATTTTTAGCATTTTAAATTTTGTAATTTCGTTAATTAGAAAAATTTTAAGAGCAATTTAAAATATCAGTTGAGTACATGTTAAACCGTGTTGGAAAATTTTCAAACTGTCATATCTCCAGATTGTCGGGCCGGATTTTGATGCCTTTAGTCTCATTCGATTCGCAAAAATGGGTAGATATTTTTAGCATTTTAAATTTTGTAATTTCGTTAATTAGAAAAATTTTAAGAGCAATTTAAAATATCAGTTGAGTACATGTTAAACCGTGTTGGAAAATTTTCAAACTGTCATATCTCCAGATTGTCGGGCCGGATTTTGATGCCTTTAGTCTCATTCGATTCGCAAAAATGGGTAGATATTTTTAGCATTTTAAATTTTGTAATTTCGTTAATTAGAAAAATTTTAAGAGCAATTTAAAATATCAGTTGAGTACATGTTAAACCGTGTTGGAAAATTTTCAAACTGTCATATCTCCAGATTGCCGGGCCGGATTTTGATGCCTTTGGTCTCATTCGATTCGCAAAAATGGGTAGATATTTTTAGCATTTTAAATTTTGTAATTTCGTTAATTAGAAAAATTTTAAGAGCAATTTAAAATATCAGTTCGGTACATCGTAAACGGTGGTGGTTTATATTTCAAACTATCATATCTCCAGATTGCCGGGCCGGATTTTGATGCCTTTGGTCGCATTCGATTCGCAAAAATGGGTAGATATTTTTAGCATTTTAAATTTTGTAATTTCGTTAATTAGAAAAATTTTAAGAGCAATTTAAAATATCAGTTGAGTACATGTTAAACCGCGTTGGAAAATTTTCAAACTGTCATATCTCCAGATTGTCGGGCCGGATTTTGATGCCTTTAGTCTCATTCGATTCGCAAAAATGGGTAGATATTTTTAGCATTTTAAATTTTGTAATTTCGTTAATTAGAAAAATTTTAAGAGCAATTTAAAATATCAGTTCGGTACATCGTAAACGGTGGTGGTTTATTTTTCAAACTATCATATCTCCAGATTGCCGGGCCGGATTTTGATGCCTTTGGTCGCATTCGATTCGCAAAAATGGGTAGATATTTTTAGCATTTTAAATTTTGTAATTTCGTTAATTAGAAAAATTTTAAGAGCAATTTAAAATATCAGTTCGGTACATCGTAAACGGTGGTGGTTTATTTTTCAAACTGTCATATCTCCAGATTGTCGGGCCGGATTTTGATGCCTTTAGTCTCATTCGATTCGCAAAAATGGGTAGATATTTTTAGCATTTTAAATTTTGTAATTTCGTTAATTAGAAAAATTTTAAGAGCAATTTAAAATATCAGTTCGGTACATCGTAAACGGTGGTGGTTTATTTTTCAAACTATCATATCTCCAGATTGCCGGGCCGGATTTTGATGCCTTTGGTCGCATTCGATTCGCAAAAATGGGTAGATATTTTTAGCATTTTAAATTTTGTAATTTCGTTAATTAGAAAAATTTTAAGAGCAATTTAAAATATCAGTTGAGTACATGTTAAACCGTGTTGGAAAATTTTCAAACTGTCATATCTCCAGATTGCCGGGCCGGATTTTGATGCCTTTGGTCTCATTCGATTCGCAAAAATGGGTAGATATTTTTAGCATTTTAAATTTTGTAATTTCGTTAATTAGAAAAATTTTAAGAGCAATTTAAAATATCAGTTCGGTACATCGTAAACGGTGGTGGTTTATTTTTCAAACTGTCATATCTCCAGATTGTCGGGCCGGATTTTGATGCCTTTGGTCGCATTCGATTCGCAAAAATGGGTAGATATTTTTAGCATTTTAAATTTTGTAATTTCGTTAATTAGAAAAATTTTAAGAGCAATTTAAAATATCAGTTCGGTACATCGTAAACGGTGGTGGTTTATATTTCAAACTATCATATCTCCAGATTGCCGGGCCGGATTTTGATGCCTTTGGTCGCATTCGATTCGCAAAAATGGGTAGATATTTTTAGCATTTTAAATTTTGTAATTTCGTTAATTAGAAAAATTTTAAGAGCAATTTAAAATATCAGTTGAGTACATGTTAAACCGCGTTGGAAAATTTTCAAACTGTCATATCTCCAGATTGTCGGGCCGGATTTTGATGCCTTTAGTCTCATTCGATTCGCAAAAATGGGTAGATATTTTTAGCATTTTAAATTTTGTAATTTCGTTAATTAGAAAAATTTTAAGAGCAATTTAAAATATCAGTTCGGTACATCGTAAACGGTGGTGGTTTATTTTTCAAACAGTCATATCTCCAGATTGTCGGGCCGGATTTTGATGCCTTTAGTCTCATTCGATTCGCAAAAATGGGTAGATATTTTTAGCATTTTAAATTTTGTAATTTCGTTAATTAGAAAAATTTTAAGAGCAATTTAAAATATCAGTTGAGTACATGTTAAACCGTGTTGGAAAATTTTCAAACTGTCATATCTCCAGATTGCCGGGCCGGATTTTGATGCCTTTGGTCTCATTCGATTCGCAAAAATGGGTAGATATTTTTAGCATTTTAAATTTTGTAATTTCGTTAATTAGAAAAATTTTAAGAGCAATTTAAAATATCAGTTCGGTACATCGTAAACGGTGGTGGTTTATTTTTCAAACTATCATATCTCCAGATTGCCGGGCCGGATTTTGATGCCTTTGGTCGCATTCGATTCGCAAAAATGGGTAGATATTTTTAGCATTTTAAATTTTGTAATTTCGTTAATTAGAAAAATTTTAAGAGCAATTTAAAATATCAGTTGAGTACATGTTAAACCGTGTTGGAAAATTTTCAAACTGTCATATCTCCAGATTGCCGGGCCGGATTTTGATGCCTTTGGTCTCATTCGATTCGCAAAAATGGGTAGATATTTTTAGCATTTTAAATTTTGTAATTTCGTTAATTAGAAAAATTTTAAGAGCAATTTAAAATATCAGTTCGGTACATCGTAAACGGTGGTGGTTTATTTTTCAAACTGTCATATCTCCAGATTGTCGGGCCGGATTTTGATGCCTTTGGTCGCATTCGATTCGCAAAAATGGGTAGATATTTTTAGCATTTTAAATTTTGTAATTTCGTTAATTAGAAAAATTTTAAGAGCAATTTAAAATATCAGTTCGGTACATCGTAAACGGTGGTGGTTTATATTTCAAACTATCATATCTCCAGATTGCCGGGCCGGATTTTGATGCCTTTGGTCGCATTCGATTCGCAAAAATGGGTAGATATTTTTAGCATTTTAAATTTTGTAATTTCGTTAATTAGAAAAATTTTAAGAGCAATTTAAAATATCAGTTGAGTACATGTTAAACCGCGTTGGAAAATTTTCAAACTGTCATATCTCCAGATTGTCGGGCCGGATTTTGATGCCTTTAGTCTCATTCGATTCGCAAAAATGGGTAGATATTTTTAGCATTTTAAATTTTGTAATTTCGTTAATTAGAAAAATTTTAAGAGCAATTTAAAATATCAGTTCGGTACATCGTAAACGGTGGTGGTTTATTTTTCAAACAGTCATATCTCCAGATTGTCGGGCCGGATTTTGATGCCTTTAGTCTCATTCGATTCGCAAAAATGGGTAGATATTTTTAGCATTTTAAATTTTGTAATTTCGTTAATTAGAAAAATTTTAAGAGCAATTTAAAATATCAGTTGAGTACATGTTAAACCGTGTTGGAAAATTTTCAAACTGTCATATCTCCAGATTGCCGGGCCGGATTTTGATGCCTTTGGTCTCATTCGATTCGCAAAAATGGGTAGATATTTTTAGCATTTTAAATTTTGTAATTTCGTTAATTAGAAAAATTTTAAGAGCAATTTAAAATATCAGTTCGGTACATCGTAAACGGTGGTGGTTTATTTTTCAAACTATCATATCTCCAGATTGCCGGGCCGGATTTTGATGCCTTTGGTCGCATTCGATTCGCAAAAATGGGTAGATATTTTTAGCATTTTAAATTTTGTAATTTCGTTAATTAGAAAAATTTTAAGAGCAATTTAAAATATCAGTTGAGTACATGTTAAACCGTGTTGGAAAATTTTCAAACTGTCATATCTCCAGATTGCCGGGCCGGATTTTGATGCCTTTGGTCTCATTCGATTCGCAAAAATGGGTAGATATTTTTAGCATTTTAAATTTTGTAATTTCGTTAATTAGAAAAATTTTAAGAGCAATTTAAAATATCAGTTGAGTACATGTTAAACCGTGTTGGAAAATTTTCAAACTGTCATATCTCCAGATTGCCGGGCCGGATTTTGATGCCTTTGGTCTCATTCGATTCGCAAAAATGGGTAGATATTTTTAGCATTTTAAATTTTGTAATTTCGTTAATTAGAAAAATTTTAAGAGCAATTTAAAATATCAGTTCGGTACATCGTAAACGGTGGTGGTTTATATTTCAAACTATCATATCTCCAGATTGCCGGGCCGGATTTTGATGCCTTTGGTCGCATTCGATTCGCAAAAATGGGTAGATATTTTTAGCATTTTAAATTTTGTAATTTCGTTAATTAGAAAAATTTTAAGAGCAATTTAAAATATCAGTTGAGTACATGTTAAACCGTGTTGGAAAATTTTCAAACTGTCATATCTCCAGATTGCCGGGCCGGATTTTGATGCCTTTGGTCTCATTCGATTCGCAAAAATGGGTAGATATTTTTAGCATTTTAAATTTTGTAATTTCGTTAATTAGAAAAATTTTAAGAGCAATTTAAAATATCAGTTGAGTACATGTTAAACCGTGTTGGAAAATTTTCAAACTGTCATATCTCCAGATTGTCGGGCCGGATTTTGATGCCTTTGGTCGCATTCGATTCGCAAAAATGGGTAGATATTTTTAGCATTTTAAATTTTGTAATTTCGTTAATTAGAAAAATTTTAAGAGCAATTTAAAATATCAGTTCGGTACATCGTAAACGGTGGTGGTTTATATTTCAAACTATCATATCTCCAGATTGCCGGGCCGGATTTTGATGCCTTTGGTCGCATTCGATTCGCAAAAATGGGTAGATATTTTTAGCATTTTAAATTTTGTAATTTCGTTAATTAGAAAAATTTTAAGAGCAATTTAAAATATCAGTTCGGTACATCGTAAACGGTGGTGGTTTATTTTTCAAACTATCATATCTCCAGATTGCCGGGCCGGATTTTGATGCCTTTGGTCGCATTCGATTCGCAAAAATGGGTAGATATTTTTAGCATTTTAAATTTTGTAATTTCGTTAATTAGAAAAATTTTAAGAGCAATTTAAAATATCAGTTCGGTACATCGTAAACGGTGGTGGTTTATTTTTCAAACTATCATATCTCCAGATTGCCGGGCCGGATTTTGATGCCTTTGGTCGCATTCGATTCGCAAAAATGGGTAGATATTTTTAGCATTTAAATTTTGTAATTTCGTTAATTAGAAAAATTTTAAGAGCAATTTAAAATATCAGTTGAGTACATGTTAAACCGTGTTGGAAAATTTTCAAACTGTCATATCTCCAGATTGCCGGGCCGGATTTTGATGCCTTTGGTCTCATTCGATTCGCAAAAATGGGTAGATATTTTTAGCATTTTAAATTTTGTAATTTCGTTAATTAGAAAAATTTTAAGAGCAATTTAAAATATCAGTTCGGTACATCGTAAACGGTGGTGGTTTATTTTTCAAACTATCATATCTCCAGATTGCCGGGCCAGATTTTGATGCCTTTGGTCGCATTCGATTCGCAAAAATGGGTAGATATTTTTAGCTTTTTAAATTTTGTAATTTCGTTAATTAGAAAAATTTTAAGAGCAATTTAAAATATCAGTTGAGTACATGTTAAACCGTGTTGGAAAATTTTCAAACTGTCATATCTCCAGATTGTCGGGCCGGATTTTGATGCCTTTAGTCTCATTCGATTCGCAAAAATGAATAGATATTTTTAGCATTTTAAATTTTGTAATTTCGTTAATTAGAAAAATTTTAAGAGCAATTTAAAATATCAGTTCGGTACATCGTAAACGGTGGTGGTTTATTTTTCAAACTATCATATCTCCAGATTGCCGGGCCGGATTTTGATGCCTTTGGTCGCATTCGATTCGCAAAAATGGGTAGATATTTTTAGCATTTTAAATTTTGTAATTTCGTTAATTAGAAAAATTTTAAGAGCAATTTAAAATATCAGCTCATTACATCGTAAACGGTGTCGGTTTATTTTTCAAACTGTCATATCTCCAGATTGTCGGGCCGGATTTTGATGCCTTTAGTCTCATTCGATTCGCATGGATGCGTAGATATTTTGAGCATTTTAAATTTTGAAATTTCATTAATTAGAAAAAGTTTAAGAGCAATTTAAAATATCAGCTCATTACATCGTAAACGGTGGTGGTTTATTTTTCAAACTATCATATCTCCAGATTGCCGGGCCAGATTTTGATGCCTTTGGTCGCATTCGATTCGCAAAAATGGGTAGATATTTTTAGCATTTTAAATTTTGTAATTTCGTTAATTAGAAAAATTTTAAGAGCAATTTAAAATATCAGTTCGGTACATCGTAAACGGTGGTGGTTTATTTTTCAAACTATCATATCTCCAGATTGCCGGGCCAGATTTTGATGCCTTTGGTCGCATTCGATTCGCAAAAATGGGTAGATATTTTTAGCATTTTAAATTTTGTAATTTCGTTAATTAGAAAAATTTTAAGAGCAATTTAAAATATCAGTTCGGTACATCGTAAACGGTGGTGGTTTATTTTTCAAACTATCATATCTCCAGATTGTCGGGCCGGATTTTGATGCCTTTAGTCTCATTCGATTCGCAAAAATGGGTAGATATTTTTAGCATTTTAAATTTTGTAATTTCGTTAATTAGAAAAATTTTAAGAGCAATTTAAAATATCAGTTCGGTACATCGTAAACGGTGGTGGTTTATTTTTCAAACTATCATATCTCCAGATTGCCGGGCCAGATTTTGATGCCTTTGGTCGCATTCGATTCGCAAAAATGGGTAGATATTTTTAGCATTTTAAATTTTGTAATTTCGTTAATTAGAAAAATTTTAAGAGCAATTTAAAATATCAGTTCGGTACATCGTAAACGGTGGTGGTTTATTTTTCAAACTATCATATCTCCAGATTGTCGGGCCGGATTTTGATGCCTTTAGTCTCATTCGATTCGCAAAAATGGGTAGATATTTTTAGCATTTTAAATTTTGTAATTTCGTTAATTAGAAAAATTTTAAGAGCAATTTAAAATATCAGTTCGGTACATCGTAAACGGTGGTGGTTTATTTTTCAAACTATCATATCTCCAGATTGCCGGGCCAGATTTTGATGCCTTTGGTCGCATTCGATTCGCAAAAATGGGTAGATATTTTTAGCATTTTAAATTTTGTAATTTCGTTAATTAGAAAAATTTTAAGAGCAATTTAAAATATCAGTTCGGTACATCGTAAACGGTGGTGGTTTATTTTTCAAACTATCATATCTCCAGATTGCCGGGCCGGATTTTGATGCCTTTGGTCGCATTCGATTCGCAAAAATGGGTAGATATTTTTAGCATTTTAAATTTTGTAATTTCGTTAATTAGAAAAATTTTAAGAGCAATTTAAAATATCAGTTGAGTACATGTTAAACCGTGTTGGAAAATTTTCAAACTGTCATATCTCCAGATTGTCGGGCCGGATTTTGATGCCTTTAGTCTCATTCGATTCGCAAAAATGGGTAGATATTTTTAGCATTTTAAATTTTGTAATTTCGTTAATTAGAAAAATTTTAAGAGCAATTTAAAATATCAGTTCGGTACATCGTAAACGGTGGTGGTTTATTTTTCAAACTATCATATCTCCAGATTGCCGGGCCAGATTTTGATGCCTTTGGTCGCATTCGATTCGCAAAAATGGGTAGATATTTTTAGCATTTTAAATTTTGTAATTTCGTTAATTAGAAAAATTTTAAGAGCAATTTAAAATATCAGTTCGGTACATCGTAAACGGTGGTGGTTTATTTTTCAAACTATCATATCTCCAGATTGTCGGGCCGGATTTTGATGCCTTTAGTCTCATTCGATTCGCAAAAATGGGTAGATATTTTTAGCATTTTAAATTTTGTAATTTCGTTAATTAGAAAAATTTTAAGAGCAATTTAAAATATCAGTTCGGTACATCGTAAACGGTGGTGGTTTATTTTTCAAACTATCATATCTCCAGATTGCCGGGCCGGATTTTGATGCCTTTGGTCGCATTCGATTCGCAAAAATGGGTAGATATTTTTAGCATTTTAAATTTTGTAATTTCGTTAATTAGAAAAATTTTAAGAGCAATTTAAAATATCAGTTGAGTACATGTTAAACCGTGTTGGAAAATTTTCAAACTGTCATATCTCCAGATTGTCGGGCCGAATTTTGATGCCTTTAGTCTCATTCGATTCGCAAAAATGGGTAGATATTTTTAGCATTTTAAATTTTGTAATTTCGTTAATTAGAAAAATTTTAAGAGCAATTTAAAATATCAGTTCGGTACATCGTAAACGGTGGTGGTTTATTTTTCAAACTATCATATCTCCAGATTGCCGGGCCAGATTTTGATGCCTTTGGTCGCATTCGATTCGCAAAAATGGGTAGATATTTTTAGCATTTTAAATTTTGTAATTTCGTTAATTAGAAAAATTTTAAGAGCAATTTAAAATATCAGTTCGGTACATCGTAAACGGTGGTGGTTTATTTTTCAAACTATCATATCTCCAGATTGTCGGGCCGGATTTTGATGCCTTTAGTCTCATTCGATTCGCAAAAATGGGTAGATATTTTTAGCATTTTAAATTTTGTAATTTCGTTAATTAGAAAAATTTTAAGAGCAATTTAAAATATCAGTTCGGTACATCGTAAACGGTGGTGGTTTATTTTTCAAACTATCATATCTCCAGATTGCCGGGCCGGATTTTGATGCCTTTGGTCGCATTCGATTCGCAAAAATGGGTAGATATTTTTAGCATTTTAAATTTTGTAATTTCGTTAATTAGAAAAATTTTAAGAGCAATTTAAAATATCAGTTGAGTACATGTTAAACCGTGTTGGAAAATTTTCAAACTGTCATATCTCCAGACTGCCGGGCCGGATTTTGATGCCTTTGGTCTCATTCGATTCGCAAAAATGGGTAGATATTTTTAGCATTTTAAATTTTGTAATTTCGTTAATTAGAAAAATTTTAAGAGCAATTTAAAATATCAGTTCGGTACATCGTAAACGGTGGTGGTTTATTTTTCAAACTATCATATCTCCAGATTGCCGGGCCAGATTTTGATGCCTTTGGTCGCATTCGATTCGCAAAAATGGGTAGATATTTTTAGCATTTTAAATTTTGTAATTTCGTTAATTAGAAAAATTTTAAGAGCAATTTAAAATATCAGTTCGGTACATCGTAAACGGTGGTGGTTTATTTTTCAAACTA
This sequence comes from Caenorhabditis virilis, assembly GCA_964036255.1. Classification (NCBI taxonomy): domain Eukaryota; kingdom Metazoa; phylum Nematoda; class Chromadorea; order Rhabditida; family Rhabditidae; genus Caenorhabditis; species Caenorhabditis virilis. Next base: position 2,066,562 of record OZ038420.1, on the reverse strand, counting down.
TCATATCTCCAGATTGTCGGGCCGGATTTTGATGCCTTTAGTCTCATTCGATTCGCAAAAATGGGTAGATATTTTTAGCATTTTAAATTTTGTAATTTCGTTAATTAGAAAAATTTTAAGAGCAATTTAAAATATCAGTTCGGTACATCGTAAACGGTGGTGGTTTATTTTTCAAACTATCATATCTCCAGATTGCCGGGCCGGATTTTGATGCCTTTGGTCGCATTCGATTCGCAAAAATGGGTAGATATTTTTAGCATTTTAAATTTTGTAATTTCGTTAATTAGAAAAATTTTAAGAGCAATTTAAAATATCAGTTGAGTACATGTTAAACCGTGTTGGAAAATTTTCAAACTGTCATATCTCCAGACTGCCGGGCCGGATTTTGATGCCTTTGGTCTCATTCGATTCGCAAAAATGGGTAGATATTTTTAGCATTTTAAATTTTGTAATTTCGTTAATTAGAAAAATTTTAAGAGCAATTTAAAATATCAGTTCGGTACATCGTAAACGGTGGTGGTTTATTTTTCAAACTATCATATCTCCAGATTGCCGGGCCAGATTTTGATGCCTTTGGTCGCATTCGATTCGCAAAAATGGGTAGATATTTTTAGCATTTTAAATTTTGTAATTTCGTTAATTAGAAAAATTTTAAGAGCAATTTAAAATATCAGTTCGGTACATCGTAAACGGTGGTGGTTTATTTTTCAAACTATCATATCTCCAGATTGTCGGGCCGGATTTTGATGCCTTTAGTCTCATTCGATTCGCAAAAATGGGTAGATATTTTTAGCATTTTAAATTTTGTAATTTCGTTAATTAGAAAAATTTTAAGAGCAATTTAAAATATCAGTTCGGTACATCGTAAACGGTGGTGGTTTATTTTTCAAACTATCATATCTCCAGATTGCCGGGCCGGATTTTGATGCCTTTGGTCGCATTCGATTCGCAAAAATGGGTAGATATTTTTGGCATTTTAAATTTTGTAATTTCGTTAATTAGAAAAATTTTAAGAGCAATTTAATATATCAGTTGAGTACATGTTAAACCGTGTTGGAAAATTTTCAAACTGTCATATCTCCAGATTGCCGGGCCGGATTATGATGCCTTTGGTCTCATTCGCTTCGCAAAAATGGGTAGATATTTTTAGCATTTTAAATTTTGTAATTTCGTTAATTAGAAAAATTTTAAGAGCAATTTAAAATATCAGTTGAGTACATGTTAAACCGTGTTGGAAAATTTTCAAACTGTCATATCTCCAGATTGCCGGGCCGGATTTTGATGCCTTTGGTCTCATTCGATTCGCAAAAATGGGTAGATATTTTCAGCATTTTAAATTTTGTAATTTCGTTAATTAGAAAAATTTTAAGAGCAATTTAAAATATCAGTTGAGTACATGTTAAACCGTGTTGGAAAATTTTCAAACTGTCATATCTCCAGATTGCCGGGCCGGATTTTGATGCCTTTGGTCTCATTCGATTCGCAAAAATGGGTAGATATTTTTAGCATTTTAAATTTTGTAATTTCGTTAATTAGAAAAATTTTAAGAGCAATTTAAAATATCAGTTCGGTACATCGTAAACGGTGGTGGTTTATTTTTCAAACTGTCATATCTCCAGATTGTCGGGCCGGATTTTGATGCCTTTAGTCTCATTCGATTCGCAAAAATGGGTAGATATTTTTAGCATTTTAAATTTTGTAATTTCGTTAATTAGAAAAATTTTAAGAGCAATTTAAAGTATCAGTTCGGTACATCGTAAACGGTGGTGGTTTATTTTTCAAACTGTCATATCTCCAGATTGTCGGGGCGGATTTTGATGCCTTTAGTCTCATTCGATTCGCAAAAATGGGTAGATATTTTTAGCATTTTAAATTTTGTAATTTCGTTAATTAGAAAAATTTTAAGAGCAATTTAAAATATCAGTTCGGTACATCGTAAACGGTGGTGGTTTATTTTTCAAACTGTCATATCTCCAGATTGTCGGGCCGGATTTTGATGCCTTTAGTCTCATTCGATTCGCAAAAATGGGTAGATATTTTTAGCATTTTAAATTTTGTAATTTCGTTAATTAGAAAAATTTTAAGAGCAATTTAAAATATCAGTTCGGTACATCGTAAACGGTGGTGGTTTATTTTTCAAACTGTCATATCTCCAGATTGTCGCGCCGGATTTTGATGCCTTTAGTCTCATTCGATTCGCAAAAATGGGTAGATATTTTTAGCATTTTAAATTTTGTAATTTCGTTAATTAGAAAAATTTTAAGAGCAATTTAAAATATCAGTTCGGTACATCGTAAACGGTGGTGGTTTATTTTTCAAACTATCATATCTCCAGATTGCCGGGCCGGATTTTGATGCCTTTGGTCGCATTCGATTCGCAAAAATGGGTAGATATTTTTAGCATTTTAAATTTTGTAATTTCGTTAATTAGAAAAATTTTAAGAGCAATTTAAAATATCAGTTGAGTACATGTTAAACCGTGTTGGAAAATTTTCAAACTGTCATATCTCCAGATTGTCGGGCCGGATTTTGATGCCTTTAGTCTCATTCGATTCGCAAAAATGGGTAGATATTTTTAGCATTTTAAATTTTGTAATTTCGTTAATTAGAAAAATTTTAAGAGCAATTTAAAATATCAGTTCGGTACATCGTAAACGGTGGTGGTTTATTTTTCAAACTATCATATCTCCAGATTGCCGGGCCAGATTTTGATGCCTTTGGTCGCATTCGATTCGCAAAAATGGGTAGATATTTTTAGCATTTTAAATTTTGTAATTTCGTTAATTAGAAAAATTTTAAGAGCAATTTAAAATATCAGTTCGGTACATCGTAAACGGTGGTGGTTTATTTTTCAAACTATCATATCTCCAGATTGCCGGGCCAGATTTTGATGCCTTTGGTCGCATTCGATTCGCAAAAATGGGTAGATATTTTTAGCATTTTAAATTTTGTAATTTCGTTAATTAGAAAAATTTTAAGAGCAATTTAAAATATCAGTTCGGTACATCGTAAACGGTGGTGGTTTATTTTTCAAACTGTCATATCTCCAGATTGTCGCGCCGGATTTTGATGCCTTTAGTCTCATTCGATTCGCAAAAATGGGTAGATATTTTTAGCATTTTAAATTTTGTAATTTCGTTAATTAGAAAAATTTTAAGAGCAATTTAAAATATCAGTTCGGTACATCGTAAACGGTGGTGGTTTATTTTTCAAACTATCATATCTCCAGATTGCCGGGCCGGATTTTGATGCCTTTGGTCGCATTCGATTCGCAAAAATGGGTAGATATTTTTAGCATTTTAAATTTTGTAATTTCGTTAATTAGAAAAATTTTAAGAGCAATTTAAAATATCAGTTGAGTACATGTTAAACCGTGTTGGAAAATTTTCAAACTGTCATATCTCCAGATTGTCGGGCCGGATTTTGATGCCTTTAGTCTCATTCGATTCGCAAAAATGGGTAGATATTTTTAGCATTTTAAATTTTGTAATTTCGTTAATTAGAAAAATTTTAAGAGCAATTTAAAATATCAGTTCGGTACATCGTAAACGGTGGTGGTTTATTTTTCAAACTATCATATCTCCAGATTGCCGGGCCAGATTTTGATGCCTTTGGTCGCATTCGATTCGCAAAAATGGGTAGATATTTTTAGCATTTTAAATTTTGTAATTTCGTTAATTAGAAAAATTTTAAGAGCAATTTAAAATATCAGTTCGGTACATCGTAAACGGTGGTGGTTTATTTTTCAAACTATCATATCTCCAGATTGCCGGGCCAGATTTTGATGCCTTTGGTCGCATTCGATTCGCAAAAATGGGTAGATATTTTTAGCATTTTAAATTTTGTAATTTCGTTAATTAGAAAAATTTTAAGAGCAATTTAAAATATCAGTTCGGTACATCGTAAACGGTGGTGGTTTATTTTTCAAACTGTCATATCTCCAGATTGTCGCGCCGGATTTTGATGCCTTTAGTCTCATTCGATTCGCAAAAATGGGTAGATATTTTTAGCATTTTAAATTTTGTAATTTCGTTAATTAGAAAAATTTTAAGAGCAATTTAAAATATCAGTTCGGTACATCGTAAACGGTGGTGGTTTATTTTTCAAACTATCATATCTCCAGATTGCCGGGCCGGATTTTGATGCCTTTGGTCGCATTCGATTCGCAAAAATGGGTAGATATTTTTAGCATTTTAAATTTTGTAATTTCGTTAATTAGAAAAATTTTAAGAGCAATTTAAAATATCAGTTGAGTACATGTTAAACCGTGTTGGAAAATTTTCAAACTGTCATATCTCCAGATTGTCGGGCCGGATTTTGATGCCTTTAGTCTCATTCGATTCGCAAAAATGGGTAGATATTTTTAGCATTTTAAATTTTGTAATTTCGTTAATTAGAAAAATTTTAAGAGCAATTTAAAATATCAGTTCGGTACATCGTAAACGGTGGTGGTTTATTTTTCAAACTATCATATCTCCAGATTGCCGGGCCAGATTTTGATGCCTTTGGTCGCATTCGATTCGCAAAAATGGGTAGATATTTTTAGCATTTTAAATTTTGTAATTTCGTTAATTAGAAAAATTTTAAGAGCAATTTAAAATATCAGTTCGGTACATCGTAAACGGTGGTGGTTTATTTTTCAAACTATCATATCTCCAGATTGCCGGGCCAGATTTTGATGCCTTTGGTCGCATTCGATTCGCAAAAATGGGTAGATATTTTTAGCATTTTAAATTTTGTAATTTCGTTAATTAGAAAAATTTTAAGAGCAATTTAAAATATCAGTTCGGTACATCGTAAACGGTGGTGGTTTATTTTTCAAACTGTCATATCTCCAGATTGTCGCGCCGGATTTTGATGCCTTTAGTCTCATTCGATTCGCAAAAATGGGTAGATATTTTTAGCATTTTAAATTTTGTAATTTCGTTAATTAGAAAAATTTTAAGAGCAATTTAAAATATCAGTTCGGTACATCGTAAACGGTGGTGGTTTATTTTTCAAACTATCATATCTCCAGATTGCCGGGCCGGATTTTGATGCCTTTGGTCGCATTCGATTCGCAAAAATGGGTAGATATTTTTAGCATTTTAAATTTTGTAATTTCGTTAATTAGAAAAATTTTAAGAGCAATTTAAAATATCAGTTCGGTACATCGTAAACGGTGGTGGTTTATTTTTCAAACTATCATATCTCCAGATTGCCGGGCCAGATTTTGATGCCTTTGGTCGCATTCGATTCGCAAAAATGGGTAGATATTTTTAGCATTTTAAATTTTGTAATTTCGTTAATTAGAAAAATTTTAAGAGCAATTTAAAATATCAGTTCGGTACATCGTAAACGGTGGTGGTTTATTTTTCAAACTGTCATATCTCCAGATTGTCGCGCCGGATTTTGATGCCTTTAGTCTCATTCGATTCGCAAAAATGGGTAGATATTTTTAGCATTTTAAATTTTGTAATTTCGTTAATTAGAAAAATTTTAAGAGCAATTTAAAATATCAGTTCGGTACATCGTAAACGGTGGTGGTTTATTTTTCAAACTATCATATCTCCAGATTGCCGGGCCGGATTTTGATGCCTTTGGTCGCATTCGATTCGCAAAAATGGGTAGATATTTTTAGCATTTTAAATTTTGTAATTTCGTTAATTAGAAAAATTTTAAGAGCAATTTAAAATATCAGTTGAGTACATGTTAAACCGTGTTGGAAAATTTTCAAACTGTCATATCTCCAGATTGTCGGGCCGGATTTTGATGCCTTTAGTCTCATTCGATTCGCAAAAATGGGTAGATATTTTTAGCATTTTAAATTTTGTAATTTCGTTAATTAGAAAAATTTTAAGAGCAATTTAAAATATCAGTTCGGTACATCGTAAACGGTGGTGGTTTATTTTTCAAACTATCATATCTCCAGATTGCCGGGCCAGATTTTGATGCCTTTGGTCGCATTCGATTCGCAAAAATGGGTAGATATTTTTAGCATTTTAAATTTTGTAATTTCGTTAATTAGAAAAATTTTAAGAGCAATTTAAAATATCAGTTCGGTACATCGTAAACGGTGGTGGTTTATTTTTCAAACTATCATATCTCCAGATTGCCGGGCCAGATTTTGATGCCTTTGGTCGCATTCGATTCGCAAAAATGGGTAGATATTTTTAGCATTTTAAATTTTGTAATTTCGTTAATTAGAAAAATTTTAAGAGCAATTTAAAATATCAGTTCGGTACATCGTAAACGGTGGTGGTTTATTTTTCAAACTGTCATATCTCCAGATTGTCGCGCCGGATTTTGATGCCTTTAGTCTCATTCGATTCGCAAAAATGGGTAGATATTTTTAGCATTTTAAATTTTGTAATTTCGTTAATTAGAAAAATTTTAAGAGCAATTTAAAATATCAGTTCGGTACATCGTAAACGGTGGTGGTTTATTTTTCAAACTATCATATCTCCAGATTGCCGGGCCGGATTTTGATGCCTTTGGTCGCATTCGATTCGCAAAAATGGGTAGATATTTTTAGCATTTTAAATTTTGTAATTTCGTTAATTAGAAAAATTTTAAGAGCAATTTAAAATATCAGTTGAGTACATGTTAAACCGTGTTGGAAAATTTTCAAACTGTCATATCTCCAGATTGTCGGGCCGGATTTTGATGCCTTTAGTCTCATTCGATTCGCAAAAATGGGTAGATATTTTTAGCATTTTAAATTTTGTAATTTCGTTAATTAGAAAAATTTTAAGAGCAATTTAAAATATCAGTTCGGTACATCGTAAACGGTGGTGGTTTATTTTTCAAACTATCATATCTCCAGATTGCCGGGCCAGATTTTGATGCCTTTGGTCGCATTCGATTCGCAAAAATGGGTAGATATTTTTAGCATTTTAAATTTTGTAATTTCGTTAATTAGAAAAATTTTAAGAGCAATTTAAAATATCAGTTCGGTACATCGTAAACGGTGGTGGTTTATTTTTCAAACTATCATATCTCCAGATTGTCGGGCCGGATTTTGATGCCTTTAGTCTCATTCGATTCGCAAAAATGGGTAGATATTTTTAGCATTTTAAATTTTGTAATTTCGTTAATTAGAAAAATTTTAAGAGCAATTTAAAATATCAGTTCGGTACATCGTAAACGGTGGTGGTTTATTTTTCAAACTATCATATCTCCAGATTGCCGGGCCGGATTTTGATGCCTTTGGTCGCATTCGATTCGCAAAAATGGGTAGATATTTTTAGCATTTTAAATTTTGTAATTTCGTTAATTAGAAAAATTTTAAGAGCAATTTAAAATATCAGTTGAGTACATGTTAAACCGTGTTGGAAAATTTTCAAACTGTCATATCTCCAGACTGCCGGGCCGGATTTTGATGCCTTTGGTCTCATTCGATTCGCAAAAATGGGTAGATATTTTTAGCATTTTAAATTTTGTAATTTCGTTAATTAGAAAAATTTTAAGAGCAATTTAAAATATCAGTTCGGTACATCGTAAACGGTGGTGGTTTATTTTTCAAACTATCATATCTCCAGATTGTCGGGCCGGATTTTGATGCCTTTAGTCTCATTCGATTCGCAAAAATGGGTAGATATTTTTAGCATTTTAAATTTTGTAATTTCGTTAATTAGAAAAATTTTAAGAGCAATTTAAAATATCAGTTCGGTACATCGTAAACGGTGGTGGTTTATTTTTCAAACTATCATATCTCCAGATTGCCGGGCCGGATTTTGATGCCTTTGGTCGCATTCGATTCGCAAAAATGGGTAGATATTTTTGGCATTTTAAATTTTGTAATTTCGTTAATTAGAAAAATTTTAAGAGCAATTTAATATATCAGTTGAGTACATGTTAAACCGTGTTGGAAAATTTTCAAACTGTCATATCTCCAGATTGCCGGGCCGGATTATGATGCCTTTGGTCTCATTCGCTTCGCAAAAATGGGTAGATATTTTTAGCATTTTAAATTTTGTAATTTCGTTAATTAGAAAAATTTTAAGAGCAATTTAAAATATCAGTTGAGTACATGTTAAACCGTGTTGGAAAATTTTCAAACTGTCATATCTCCAGATTGCCGGGCCGGATTTTGATGCCTTTGGTCTCATTCGATTCGCAAAAATGGGTAGATATTTTCAGCATTTTAAATTTTGTAATTTCGTTAATTAGAAAAATTTTAAGAGCAATTTAAAATATCAGTTGAGTACATGTTAAACCGTGTTGGAAAATTTTCAAACTGTCATATCTCCAGATTGCCGGGCCGGATTTTGATGCCTTTGGTCTCATTCGATTCGCAAAAATGGGTAGATATTTTTAGCATTTTAAATTTTGTAATTTCGTTAATTAGAAAAATTTTAAGAGCAATTTAAAATATCAGTTCGGTACATCGTAAACGGTGGTGGTTTATTTTTCAAACTGTCATATCTCCAGATTGTCGGGCCGGATTTTGATGCCTTTAGTCTCATTCGATTCGCAAAAATGGGTAGATATTTTTAGCATTTTAAATTTTGTAATTTCGTTAATTAGAAAAATTTTAAGAGCAATTTAAAATATCAGTTCGGTACATCGTAAACGGTGGTGGTTTATTTTTCAAACTGTCATATCTCCAGATTGTCGGGCCGGATTTTGATGCCTTTAGTCTCATTCGATTCGCAAAAATGGGTAGATATTTTTAGCATTTTAAATTTTGTAATTTCGTTAATTAGAAAAATTTTAAGAGCAATTTAAAATATCAGTTCGGTACATCGTAAACGGTGGTGGTTTATTTTTCAAACTGTCATATCTCCAGATTGTCGCGCCGGATTTTGATGCCTTTAGTCTCATTCGATTCGCAAAAATGGGTAGATATTTTTAGCATTTTAAATTTTGTAATTTCGTTAATTAGAAAAATTTTAAGAGCAATTTAAAATATCAGTTGAGTACATGTTAAACCGTGTTGGAAAATTTTCAAACTGTCATATCTCCAGATTGTCGGGCCGGATTTTGATGCCTTTAGTCTCATTCGATTCGCAAAAATGGGTAGATATTTTTAGCATTTTAAATTTTGTAATTTCGTTAATTAGAAAAATTTTAAGAGCAATTTAAAATATCAGTTGAGTACATGTTAAACCGTGTTGGAAAATTTTCAAACTGTCATATCTCCAGATTGCCGGGCCGGATTTTGATGCCTTTGGTCTCATTCGATTCGCAAAAATGGGTAGATATTTTTAGCATTTTAAATTTTGTAATTTCGTTAATTAGAAAAATTTTAAGAGCAATTTAAAATATCAGTTCGGTACATCGTAAACGGTGGTGGTTTATTTTTCAAACTGTCATATCTCCAGATTGTCGGGCCGGATTTTGATGCCTTTAGTCTCATTCGATTCGCAAAAATGGGTAGATATTTTTAGCATTTTAAATTTTGTAATTTCGTTAATTAGAAAAATTTTAAGAGCAATTTAAAATATCAGTTGAGTACATGTTAAACCGTGTTGGAAAATTTTCAAACTGTCATATCTCCAGATTGTCGGGCCGGATTTTGATGCCTTTAGTCTCATTCGATTCGCAAAAATGGGTAGATATTTTTAGCATTTTAAATTTTGTAATTTCGTTAATTAGAAAAATTTTAAGAGCAATTTAAAATATCAGTTCGGTACATCGTAAACGGTGGTGGTTTATTTTTCAAACTGTCATATCTCCAGATTGTCGGGCCGGATTTTGATGCCTTTAGTCTCATTCGATTCGCAAAAATGGGTAGATATTTTTAGCATTTTAAATTTTGTAATTTCGTTAATTAGAAAAATTTTAAGAGCAATTTAAAATATCAGTTCGGTACATCGTAAACGGTGGTGGTTTATTTTTCAAACTATCATATCTCCAGATTGCCGGGCCGGATTTTGATGCCTTTGGTCGCATTCGATTCGCAAAAATGGGTAGATATTTTTAGCATTTTAAATTTTGTAATTTCGTTAATTAGAAAAATTTTAAGAGCAATTTAAAATATCAGTTGAGTACATGTTAAACCGTGTTGGAAAATTTTCAAACTGTCATATCTCCAGATTGTCGGGCCGGATTTTGATGCCTTTAGTCTCATTCGATTCGCAAAAATGGGTAGATATTTTTAGCATTTTAAATTTTGTAATTTCGTTAATTAGAAAAATTTTAAGAGCAATTTAAAATATCAGTTCGGTACATCGTAAACGGTGGTGGTTTATTTTTCAAACTATCATATCTCCAGATTGCCGGGCCAGATTTTGATGCCTTTGGTCGCATTCGATTCGCAAAAATGGGTAGATATTTTTAGCATTTTAAATTTTGTAATTTCGTTAATTAGAAAAATTTTAAGAGCAATTTAAAATATCAGTTCGGTACATCGTAAACGGTGGTGGTTTATTTTTCAAACTATCATATCTCCAGATTGTCGGGCCGGATTTTGATGCCTTTAGTCTCATTCGATTCGCAAAAATGGGTAGATATTTTTAGCATTTTAAATTTTGTAATTTCGTTAATTAGAAAAATTTTAAGAGCAATTTAAAATATCAGTTCGGTACATCGTAAACGGTGGTGGTTTATTTTTCAAACTATCATATCTCCAGATTGCCGGGCCGGATTTTGATGCCTTTGGTCGCATTCGATTCGCAAAAATGGGTAGATATTTTTAGCATTTTAAATTTTGTAATTTCGTTAATTAGAAAAATTTTAAGAGCAATTTAAAATATCAGTTGAGTACATGTTAAACCGTGTTGGAAAATTTTCAAACTGTCATATCTCCAGATTGTCGGGCCGGATTTTGATGCCTTTAGTCTCATTCGATTCGCAAAAATGGGTAGATATTTTTAGCATTTTAAATTTTGTAATTTCGTTAATTAGAAAAATTTTAAGAGCAATTTAAAATATCAGTTCGGTACATCGTAAACGGTGGTGGTTTATTTTTCAAACTATCATATCTCCAGATTGCCGGGCCAGATTTTGATGCCTTTGGTCGCATTCGATTCGCAAAAATGGGTAGATATTTTTAGCATTTTAAATTTTGTAATTTCGTTAATTAGAAAAATTTTAAGAGCAATTTAAAATATCAGTTCGGTACATCGTAAACGGTGGTGGTTTATTTTTCAAACTATCATATCTCCAGATTGTCGGGCCGGATTTTGATGCCTTTAGTCTCATTCGATTCGCAAAAATGGGTAGATATTTTTAGCATTTTAAATTTTGTAATTTCGTTAATTAGAAAAATTTTAAGAGCAATTTAAAATATCAGTTCGGTACATCGTAAACGGTGGTGGTTTATTTTTCAAACTATCATATCTCCAGATTGCCGGGCCGGATTTTGATGCCTTTGGTCGCATTCGATTCGCAAAAATGGGTAGATATTTTTAGCATTTTAAATTTTGTAATTTCGTTAATTAGAAAAATTTTAAGAGCAATTTAAAATATCAGTTGAGTACATGTTAAACCGTGTTGGAAAATTTTCAAACTGTCATATCTCCAGACTGCCGGGCCGGATTTTGATGCCTTTGGTCTCATTCGATTCGCAAAAATGGGTAGATATTTTTAGCATTTTAAATTTTGTAATTTCGTTAATTAGAAAAATTTTAAGAGCAATTTAAAATATCAGTTCGGTACATCGTAAACGGTGGTGGTTTATTTTTCAAACTATCATATCTCCAGATTGCCGGGCCAGATTTTGATGCCTTTGGTCGCATTCGATTCGCAAAAATGGGTAGATATTTTTAGCATTTTAAATTTTGTAATTTCGTTAATTAGAAAAATTTTAAGAGCAATTTAAAATATCAGTTCGGTACATCGTAAACGGTGGTGGTTTATTTTTCAAACTATCATATCTCCAGATTGTCGGGCCGGATTTTGATGCCTTTAGTCTCATTCGATTCGCAAAAATGGGTAGATATTTTTAGCATTTTAAATTTTGTAATTTCGTTAATTAGAAAAATTTTAAGAGCAATTTAAAATATCAGTTCGGTACATCGTAAACGGTGGTGGTTTATTTTTCAAACTATCATATCTCCAGATTGCCGGGCCGGATTTTGATGCCTTTGGTCGCATTCGATTCGCAAAAATGGGTAGATATTTTTGGCATTTTAAATTTTGTAATTTCGTTAATTAGAAAAATTTTAAGAGCAATTTAATATATCAGTTGAGTACATGTTAAACCGTGTTGGAAAATTTTCAAACTGTCATATCTCCAGATTGCCGGGCCGGATTATGATGCCTTTGGTCTCATTCGCTTCGCAAAAATGGGTAGATATTTTTAGCATTTTAAATTTTGTAATTTCGTTAATTAGAAAAATTTTAAGAGCAATTTAAAATATCAGTTGAGTACATGTTAAACCGTGTTGGAAAATTTTCAAACTGTCATATCTCCAGATTGCCGGGCCGGATTTTGATGCCTTTGGTCTCATTCGATTCGCAAAAATGGGTAGATATTTTCAGCATTTTAAATTTTGTAATTTCGTTAATTAGAAAAATTTTAAGAGCAATTTAAAATATCAGTTGAGTACATGTTAAACCGTGTTGGAAAATTTTCAAACTGTCATATCTCCAGATTGCCGGGCCGGATTTTGATGCCTTTGGTCTCATTCGATTCGCAAAAATGGGTAGATATTTTTAGCATTTTAAATTTTGTAATTTCGTTAATTAGAAAAATTTTAAGAGCAATTTAAAATATCAGTTCGGTACATCGTAAACGGTGGTGGTTTATTTTTCAAACTGTCATATCTCCAGATTGTCGGGCCGGATTTTGATGCCTTTAGTCTCATTCGATTCGCAAAAATGGGTAGATATTTTTAGCATTTTAAATTTTGTAATTTCGTTAATTAGAAAAATTTTAAGAGCAATTTAAAATATCAGTTCGGTACATCGTAAACGGTGGTGGTTTATTTTTCAAACTGTCATATCTCCAGATTGTCGGGCCGGATTTTGATGCCTTTAGTCTCATTCGATTCGCAAAAATGGGTAGATATTTTTAGCATTTTAAATTTTGTAATTTCGTTAATTAGAAAAATTTTAAGAGCAATTTAAAATATCAGTTCGGTACATCGTAAACGGTGGTGGTTTATTTTTCAAACTGTCATATCTCCAGATTGTCGCGCCGGATTTTGATGCCTTTAGTCTCATTCGATTCGCAAAAATGGGTAGATATTTTTAGCATTTTAAATTTTGTAATTTCGTTAATTAGAAAAATTTTAAGAGCAATTTAAAATATCAGTTGAGTACATGTTAAACCGTGTTGGAAAATTTTCAAACTGTCATATCTCCAGATTGTCGGGCCGGATTTTGATGCCTTTAGTCTCATTCGATTCGCAAAAATGGGTAGATATTTTTAGCATTTTAAATTTTGTAATTTCGTTAATTAGAAAAATTTTAAGAGCAATTTAAAATATCAGTTGAGTACATGTTAAACCGTGTTGGAAAATTTTCAAACTGTCATATCTCCAGATTGCCGGGCCGGATTTTGATGCCTTTGGTCTCATTCGATTCGCAAAAATGGGTAGATATTTTTAGCATTTTAAATTTTGTAATTTCGTTAATTAGAAAAATTTTAAGAGCAATTTAAAATATCAGTTCGGTACATCGTAAACGGTGGTGGTTTATTTTTCAAACTGTCATATCTCCAGATTGTCGGGCCGGATTTTGATGCCTTTAGTCTCATTCGATTCGCAAAAATGGGTAGATATTTTTAGCATTTTAAATTTTGTAATTTCGTTAATTAGAAAAATTTTAAGAGCAATTTAAAATATCAGTTGAGTACATGTTAAACCGTGTTGGAAAATTTTCAAACTGTCATATCTCCAGATTGTCGGGCCGGATTTTGATGCCTTTAGTCTCATTCGATTCGCAAAAATGGGTAGATATTTTTAGCATTTTAAATTTTGTAATTTCGTTAATTAGAAAAATTTTAAGAGCAATTTAAAATATCAGTTGAGTACATGTTAAACCGTGTTGGAAAATTTTCAAACTGTCATATCTCCAGATTGCCGGGCCGGATTTTGATGCCTTTGGTCTCATTCGATTCGCAAAAATGGGTAGATATTTTTAGCATTTTAAATTTTGTAATTTCGTTAATTAGAAAAATTTTAAGAGCAATTTAAAATATCAGTTCGGTACATCGTAAACGGTGGTGGTTTATTTTTCAAACTATCATATCTCCAGATTGCCGGGCCGCATTTTTATGCCTTTGGTCGCATTCGATTCGCAAAAATGGGTAGATATTTTTAGCATTTTAAATTTTGTAATTTCGTTAATTAGAAAAATTTTAAGAGCAATTTAAAATATCAGTTGAGTACATGTTAAACCGTGTTGGAAAATTTTCAAACTATCATATCTCCAGATTGTCGGGCCGGATTTTGATGCCTTTAGTCTCATTCGATTCGCAAAAATGGGTAGATATTTTTAGCATTTTAAATTTTGTAATTTCGTTAATTAGAAAAATTTTAAGAGCAATTTAAAATATCAGTTCGGTACATCGTAAACGGTGGTGGTTTATTTTTCAAACTATCATATCTCCAGATTGCCGGGCCGGATTTTGATGCCTTTGGTCGCATTCGATTCGCAAAAATGGGTAGATATTTTTAGCATTTTAAATTTTGTAATTTCGTTAATTAGAAAAATTTTAAGAGCAATTTAAAATATCAGTTGAGTACATGTTAAACCGTGTTGGAAAATTTTCAAACTGTCATATCTCCAGACTGCCGGGCCGGATTTTGATGCCTTTGGTCTCATTCGATTCGCAAAAATGGGTAGATATTTTTAGCATTTTAAATTTTGTAATTTCGTTAATTAGAAAAATTTTAAGAGCAATTTAAAATATCAGTTCGGTACATCGTAAACGGTGGTGGTTTATTTTTCAAACTATCATATCTCCAGATTGCCGGGCCAGATTTTGATGCCTTTGGTCGCATTCGATTCGCAAAAATGGGTAGATATTTTTAGCATTTTAAATTTTGTAATTTCGTTAATTAGAAAAATTTTAAGAGCAATTTAAAATATCAGTTCGGTACATCGTAAACGGTGGTGGTTTATTTTTCAAACTATCATATCTCCAGATTGTCGGGCCGGATTTTGATGCCTTTAGTCTCATTCGATTCGCAAAAATGGGTAGATATTTTTAGCATTTTAAATTTTGTAATTTCGTTAATTAGAAAAATTTTAAGAGCAATTTAAAATATCAGTTCGGTACATCGTAAACGGTGGTGGTTTATTTTTCAAACTATCATATCTCCAGATTGCCGGGCCGGATTTTGATGCCTTTGGTCGCATTCGATTCGCAAAAATGGGTAGATATTTTTGGCATTTTAAATTTTGTAATTTCGTTAATTAGAAAAATTTTAAGAGCAATTTAATATATCAGTTGAGTACATGTTAAACCGTGTTGGAAAATTTTCAAACTGTCATATCTCCAGATTGCCGGGCCGGATTATGATGCCTTTGGTCTCATTCGCTTCGCAAAAATGGGTAGATATTTTTAGCATTTTAAATTTTGTAATTTCGTTAATTAGAAAAATTTTAAGAGCAATTTAAAATATCAGTTGAGTACATGTTAAACCGTGTTGGAAAATTTTCAAACTGTCATATCTCCAGATTGCCGGGCCGGATTTTGATGCCTTTGGTCTCATTCGATTCGCAAAAATGGGTAGATATTTTCAGCATTTTAAATTTTGTAATTTCGTTAATTAGAAAAATTTTAAGAGCAATTTAAAATATCAGTTGAGTACATGTTAAACCGTGTTGGAAAATTTTCAAACTGTCATATCTCCAGATTGCCGGGCCGGATTTTGATGCCTTTGGTCTCATTCGATTCGCAAAAATGGGTAGATATTTTTAGCATTTTAAATTTTGTAATTTCGTTAATTAGAAAAATTTTAAGAGCAATTTAAAATATCAGTTCGGTACATCGTAAACGGTGGTGGTTTATTTTTCAAACTGTCATATCTCCAGATTGTCGGGCCGGATTTTGATGCCTTTAGTCTCATTCGATTCGCAAAAATGGGTAGATATTTTTAGCATTTTAAATTTTGTAATTTCGTTAATTAGAAAAATTTTAAGAGCAATTTAAAGTATCAGTTCGGTACATCGTAAACGGTGGTGGTTTATTTTTCAAACTGTCATATCTCCAGATTGTCGGGGCGGATTTTGATGCCTTTAGTCTCATTCGATTCGCAAAAATGGGTAGATATTTTTAGCATTTTAAATTTTGTAATTTCGTTAATTAGAAAAATTTTAAGAGCAATTTAAAATATCAGTTCGGTACATCGTAAACGGTGGTGGTTTATTTTTCAAACTGTCATATCTCCAGATTGTCGGGCCGGATTTTGATGCCTTTAGTCTCATTCGATTCGCAAAAATGGGTAGATATTTTTAGCATTTTAAATTTTGTAATTTCGTTAATTAGAAAAATTTTAAGAGCAATTTAAAATATCAGTTCGGTACATCGTAAACGGTGGTGGTTTATTTTTCAAACTGTCATATCTCCAGATTGTCGCGCCGGATTTTGATGCCTTTAGTCTCATTCGATTCGCAAAAATGGGTAGATATTTTTAGCATTTTAAATTTTGTAATTTCGTTAATTAGAAAAATTTTAAGAGCAATTTAAAGTATCAGTTCGGTACATCGTAAACGGTGGTGGTTTATTTTTCAAACTGTCATATCTCCAGATTGTCGGGGCGGATTTTGATGCCTTTAGTCTCATTCGATTCGCAAAAATGGGTAGATATTTTTAGCATTTTAAATTTTGTAATTTCGTTAATTAGAAAAATTTTAAGAGCAATTTAAAATATCAGTTCGGTACATCGTAAACGGTGGTGGTTTATTTTTCAAACTGTCATATCTCCAGATTGTCGGGCCGGATTTTGATGCCTTTAGTCTCATTCGATTCGCAAAAATGGGTAGATATTTTTAGCATTTTAAATTTTGTAATTTCGTTAATTAGAAAAATTTTAAGAGCAATTTAAAGTATCAGTTCGGTACATCGTAAACGGTGGTGGTTTATTTTTCAAACTGTCATATCTCCAGATTGTCGGGGCGGATTTTGATGCCTTTAGTCTCATTCGATTCGCAAAAATGGGTAGATATTTTTAGCATTTTAAATTTTGTAATTTCGTTAATTAGAAAAATTTTAAGAGCAATTTAAAATATCAGTTCGGTACATCGTAAACGGTGGTGGTTTATTTTTCAAACTGTCATATCTCCAGATTGTCGGGCCGGATTTTGATGCCTTTAGTCTCATTCGATTCGCAAAAATGGGTAGATATTTTTAGCATTTTAAATTTTGTAATTTCGTTAATTAGAAAAATTTTAAGAGCAATTTAAAATATCAGTTCGGTACATCGTAAACGGTGGTGGTTTATTTTTCAAACTGTCATATCTCCAGATTGTCGCGCCGGATTTTGATGCCTTTAGTCTCATTCGATTCGCAAAAATGGGTAGATATTTTTAGCATTTTAAATTTTGTAATTTCGTTAATTAGAAAAATTTTAAGAGCAATTTAAAGTATCAGTTCGGTACATCGTAAACGGTGGTGGTTTATTTTTCAAACTGTCATATCTCCAGATTGTCGGGGCGGATTTTGATGCCTTTAGTCTCATTCGATTCGCAAAAATGGGTAGATATTTTTAGCATTTTAAATTTTGTAATTTCGTTAATTAGAAAAATTTTAAGAGCAATTTAAAATATCAGTTCGGTACATCGTAAACGGTGGTGGTTTATTTTTCAAACTGTCATATCTCCAGATTGTCGGGCCGGATTTTGATGCCTTTAGTCTCATTCGATTCGCAAAAATGGGTAGATATTTTTAGCATTTTAAATTTTGTAATTTCGTTAATTAGAAAAATTTTAAGAGCAATTTAAAATATCAGTTCGGTACATCGTAAACGGTGGTGGTTTATTTTTCAAACTGTCATATCTCCAGATTGTCGGGCCGGATTTTGATGCCTTTAGTCTCATTCGATTCGCAAAAATGGGTAGATATTTTTAGCATTTTAAATTTTGTAATTTCGTTAATTAGAAAAATTTTAAGAGCAATTTAAAATATCAGTTGAGTACATGTTAAACCGTGTTGGAAAATTTTCAAACTGTCATATCTCCAGATTGTCGGGCCGGATTTTGATGCCTTTAGTCTCATTCGATTCGCAAAAATGGGTAGATATTTTTAGCAGTTTAAATTTTGTAATTTCGTTAATTAGAAAAATTTTAAGAGCAATTTAAAATATCAGTTCGGTACATCGTAAACGGTGGTGGTTTATTTTTCAAACTATCATATCTCCAGATTGCCGGGCCGGATTTTGATGCCTTTGGTCGCATTTGATTCGCAATAATGGGTAGATATTTTTAGCATTTTAAATTTTGTAATTTCGTTAATTAGAAAAATTTTAAGAGCAATTTAAAATATCAGTTGAGTACATGTTAAACCGTGTTGGAAAATTTTCAAACTGTCATATCTCCAGATTGTCGGGCCGGATTTTGATGCCTTTAGTCTCATTCGATTCGCAAAAATGGGTAGATATTTTTAGCATTTTAAATTTTGTAATTTCGTTAATTAGAAAAATTTTAAGAGCAATTTAAAATATCAGTTGAGTACATGTTAAACCGTGTTGGAAAATTTTCAAACTGTCATATCTCCAGATTGCCGGGCCGGATTTTGATGCCTTTGGTCTCATTCGATTCGCAAAAATGGGTAGATATTTTTAGCATTTTAAATTTTGTAATTTCGTTAATTAGAAACATTTTAAGAGCAATTTAAAATATCAGTTCGGTACATCGTAAACGGTGGTGGTTTATTTTTCAAACTGTCATATCTCCAGATTGTCGGGCCGGATTTTGATGCCTTTAGTCTCATTCGATTCGCAAAAATGGGTAGATATTTTTAGCATTTTAAATTTTGTAATTTCGTTAATTAGAAAAATTTTAAGAGCAATTTAAAATATCAGTTGAGTACATGTTAAACCGTGTTGGAAAATTTTCAAACTGTCATATCTCCAGATTGTCGGGCCGGATTTTGATGCCTTTAGTCTCATTCGATTCGCAAAAATGGGTAGATATTTTTAGCATTTTAAATTTTGTAATTTCGTTAATTAGAAAAATTTTAAGAGCAATTTAAAATATCAGTTGAGTACATGTTAAACCGTGTTGGAAAATTTTCAAACTGTCATATCTCCAGATTGTCGGGCCGGATTTTGATGCCTTTAGTCTCATTCGATTCGCAAAAATGGGTAGATATTTTTAGCATTTTAAATTTTGTAATTTCGTTAATTAGAAAAATTTTAAGAGCAATTTAAAATATCAGTTGAGTACATGTTAAACCGTGTTGGAAAATTTTCAAACTGTCATATCTCCAGATTGCCGGGCCGGATTTTGATGCCTTTGGTCTCATTCGATTCGCAAAAATGGGTAGATATTTTTAGCATTTTAAATTTTGTAATTTCGTTAATTAGAAAAATTTTAAGAGCAATTTAAAATATCAGTTCGGTACATCGTAAACGGTGGTGGTTTATTTTTCAAACAGTCATATCTCCAGATTGTCGGGCCGGATTTTGATGCCTTTAGTCTCATTCGATTCGCAAAAATGGGTAGATATTTTTAGCATTTTAAATTTTGTAATTTCGTTAATTAGAAAAATTTTAAGAGCAATTTAAAATATCAGTTGAGTACATGTTAAACCGTGTTGGAAAATTTTCAAACTGTCATATCTCCAGATTGTCGGGCCGGATTTTGATGCCTTTAGTCTCATTCGATTCGCAAAAATGGGTAGATATTTTTAGCGTTTTAAATTTTGTAATTTCGTTAATTAGAAAAATTTTAAGAGCAATTTAAAATATCAGTTGAGTACATGTTAAACCGTGTTGGAAAATTTTCAAACTGTCATATCTCCAGATTGCCGGGCCGGATTTTGATGCCTTTGGTCTCATTCGATTCGCAAAAATGGGTAGATATTTTTAGCATTTTAAATTTTGTAATTTCGTTAATTAGAAAAATTTTAAGAGCAATTTAAAATATCAGTTCGGTACATCGTAAACGGTGGTGGTTTATATTTCAAACTATCATATCTCCAGATTGCCGGGCCGGATTTTGATGCCTTTGGTCGCATTCGATTCGCAAAAATGGGTAGATATTTTTAGCATTTTAAATTTTGTAATTTCGTTAATTAGAAAAATTTTAAGAGCAATTTAAAATATCAGTTGAGTACATGTTAAACCGCGTTGGAAAATTTTCAAACTGTCATATCTCCAGATTGTCGGGCCGGATTTTGATGCCTTTAGTCTCATTCGATTCGCAAAAATGGGTAGATATTTTTAGCATTTTAAATTTTGTAATTTCGTTAATTAGAAAAATTTTAAGAGCAATTTAAAATATCAGTTCGGTACATCGTAAACGGTGGTGGTTTATTTTTCAAACTATCATATCTCCAGATTGCCGGGCCGGATTTTGATGCCTTTGGTCGCATTCGATTCGCAAAAATGGGTAGATATTTTTAGCATTTTAAATTTTGTAATTTCGTTAATTAGAAAAATTTTAAGAGCAATTTAAAATATCAGTTGAGTACATGTTAAACCGCGTTGGAAAATTTTCAAACTGTCATATCTCCAGATTGTCGGGCCGGATTTTGATGCCTTTAGTCTCATTCGATTCGCAAAAATGGGTAGATATTTTTAGCATTTTAAATTTTGTAATTTCGTTAATTAGAAAAATTTTAAGAGCAATTTAAAATATCAGTTCGGTACATCGTAAACGGTGGTGGTTTATTTTTCAAACTATCATATCTCCAGATTGCCGGGCCGGATTTTGATGCCTTTGGTCGCATTCGATTCGCAAAAATGGGTAGATATTTTTAGCATTTTAAATTTTGTAATTTCGTTAATTAGAAAAATTTTAAGAGCAATTTAAAATATCAGTTGAGTACATGTTAAACCGTGTTGGAAAATTTTCAAACTGTCATATCTCCAGATTGCCGGGCCGGATTTTGATGCCTTTGGTCTCATTCGATTCGCAAAAATGGGTAGATATTTTTAGCATTTTAAATTTTGTAATTTCGTTAATTAGAAAAATTTTAAGAGCAATTTAAAATATCAGTTCGGTACATCGTAAACGGTGGTGGTTTATTTTTCAAACTGTCATATCTCCAGATTGTCGGGCCGGATTTTGATGCCTTTGGTCGCATTCGATTCGCAAAAATGGGTAGATATTTTTAGCATTTTAAATTTTGTAATTTCGTTAATTAGAAAAATTTTAAGAGCAATTTAAAATATCAGTTGAGTACATGTTAAACCGCGTTGGAAAATTTTCAAACTGTCATATCTCCAGATTGTCGGGCCGGATTTTGATGCCTTTAGTCTCATTCGATTCGCAAAAATGGGTAGATATTTTTAGCATTTTAAATTTTGTAATTTCGTTAATTAGAAAAATTTTAAGAGCAATTTAAAATATCAGTTCGGTACATCGTAAACGGTGGTGGTTTATTTTTCAAACTATCATATCTCCAGATTGCCGGGCCGGATTTTGATGCCTTTGGTCGCATTCGATTCGCAAAAATGGGTAGATATTTTTAGCATTTTAAATTTTGTAATTTCGTTAATTAGAAAAATTTTAAGAGCAATTTAAAATATCAGTTGAGTACATGTTAAACCGCGTTGGAAAATTTTCAAACTGTCATATCTCCAGATTGTCGGGCCGGATTTTGATGCCTTTAGTCTCATTCGATTCGCAAAAATGGGTAGATATTTTTAGCATTTTAAATTTTGTAATTTCGTTAATTTGAAAAATTTTAAGAGCAATTTAAAATATCAGTTCGGTACATCGTAAACGGTGGTGGTTTATTTTTCAAACTATCATATCTCCAGATTGCCGGGCCGGATTTTGATGCCTTTGGTCGCATTCGATTCGCAAAAATGGGTAGATATTTTTAGCATTTTAAATTTTGTAATTTCGTTAATTAGAAAAATTTTAAGAGCAATTTAAAATATCAGTTGAGTACATGTTAAACCGTGTTGGAAAATTTTCAAACTGTCATATCTCCAGATTGCCGGGCCGGATTTTGATGCCTTTGGTCGCATTCGATTCGCAAAAATGGGTAGATATTTTTAGCATTTTAAATTTTGTAATTTCGTTAATTAGAAAAATTTTAAGAGCAATTTAAAATATCAGTTCGGTACATCGTAAACGGTGGTGGTTTATTTTTCAAACAGTCATATCTCCAGATTGTCGGGCCGGATTTTGATGCCTTTAGTCTCATTCGATTCGCAAAAATGGGTAGATATTTTTAGCATTTTACATTTTGTAATTTCGTTAATTAGAAAAATTTTAAGAGCAATTTAAAATATCAGTTGAGTACATGTTAAACCGTGTTGGAAAATTTTCAAACTGTCATATCTCCAGATTGCCGGGCCGGATTTTGATGCCTTTGGTCTCATTCGATTCGCAAAAATGGGTAGATATTTTTAGCATTTTAAATTTTGTAATTTCGTTAATTAGAAAAATTTTAAGAGCAATTTAAAATATCAGTTCGGTACATCGTAAACGGTGGTGGTTTATTTTTCAAACAGTCATATCTCCAGATTGTCGGGCCGGATTTTGATGCCTTTAGTCTCATTCGATTCGCAAAAATGGGTAGATATTTTTAGCATTTTAAATTTTGTAATTTCGTTAATTAGAAAAATTTTAAGAGCAATTTAAAATATCAGTTCGGTACATCGTAAACGGTGGTGGTTTATTTTTCAAACTATCATATCTCCAGATTGCCGGGCCGGATTTTGATGCCTTTGGTCGCATTCGATTCGCAAAAATGGGTAGATATTTTTAGCATTTTAAATTTTGTAATTTCGTTAATTAGAAAAATTTTAAGAGCAATTTAAAATATCAGTTGAGTACATGTTAAACCGTGTTGGAAAATTTTCAAACTGTCATATCTCCAGATTGCCGGGCCGGATTTTGATGCCTTTGGTCTCATTCGATTCGCAAAAATGGGTAGATATTTTTAGCATTTTAAATTTTGTAATTTCGTTAATTAGAAAAATTTTAAGAGCAATTTAAAATATCAGTTGAGTACATGTTAAACCGTGTTGGAAAATTTTCAAACTGTCATATCTCCAGATTGCCGGGCCGGATTTTGATGCCTTTGGTCTCATTCGATTCGCAAAAATGGGTAGATATTTTTAGCATTTTAAATTTTGTAATTTCGTTAATTAGAAAAATTTTAAGAGCAATTTAAAATATCAGTTCGGTACATCGTAAACGGTGGTGGTTTATTTTTCAAACTGTCATATCTCCAGATTGTCGGGCCGGATTTTGATGCCCTCGGTCTCATTCGATTCGGAAAAATGCGTAGATATTTTTAACATTTGAAATTTTGAAATTTCATTAATTAGAAAAATTTTAAGAGCAATTTAAAATATCAGTTAAGTACATGTTAAACAGTGTTGGAAATTTTTCAAACTGTCATATCTCAAGATGATCGGGCCAGATTTTGATGCCCTCGGTCTCATTCGATTCGGAAAAATGCGTAGATATTTTTAACATTTGAAATTTTGAAATTTCATTAATTAGAAAAATTTTAAGAGCAATTTAAAATATCAGTTGAGTACATGTTAAACCGTGTTGGAAAATTTTCAAACTGTCATATCTCCAGATTGCCGGGCCAGATTTTGATGCCCTCGGTCTCATTCGATTCGGAAAAATGCGTAGATATTTTTAACATTTGAAATTTTGAAATTTCATTAATTAGAAAAATTTTAAGAGCAATTTAAAATATCAGTTAAGTACATGTTAAACAGTGTTGGAAATTTTTCAAACTGTCATATCTCAAGATGATCGGGCCAGATTTTGATGCCCTCGGTCTCATTCGATTCGGAAAAATGCGTAGATATTTTTAACATTTGAAATTTTGAAATTTCATTAATTAGAAAAATTTTAAGAGCAATTTAAAATATCAGTTAAGTACATGTTAAACAGTATTGGAAATTTTTCAAACTGTCATATCTCAAGATGATCGGGCCGGATTTTGATGCCTTTAGTCTCATTCGATTCGCAAAAATGGGTAGATATTTTTAGCATTTTAAATTTTGTAATTTCGTTAATTAGAAAAATTTTAAGAGCAATTTAAAATATCAGTTGAGTACATGTTAAACCGTGTTGGAAAATTTTCAAACTGTCATATCTCCAGATTGCCGGGCCGGATTTTGATGCCTTTGGTCTCATTCGATTCGCAAAAATGGGTAGATATTTTTAGCATTTTAAATTTTGTAATTTCGTTAATTAGAAAAATTTTAAGAGCAATTTAAAATATCAGTTCGGTACATCGTAAACGGTGGTGGTTTATTTTTCAAACTATCATATCTCCAGATTGCCGGGCCGCATTTTTATGCCTTTGGTCGCATTCGATTCGCAAAAATGGGTAGATATTTTTAGCATTTTAAATTTTGTAATTTCGTTAATTAGAAAAATTTTAAGAGCAATTTAAAATATCAGTTGAGTACATGTTAAACCGTGTTGGAAAATTTTCAAACTATCATATCTCCAGATTGTCGGGCCGGATTTTGATGCCTTTAGTCTCATTCGATTCGCAAAAATGGGTAGATATTTTTAGCATTTTAAATTTTGTAATTTCGTTAATTAGAAAAATTTTAAGAGCAATTTAAAATATCAGTTCGGTACATCGTAAACGGTGGTGGTTTATTTTTCAAACTATCATATCTCCAGATTGCCGGGCCGGATTTTGATGCCTTTGGTCGCATTCGATTCGCAAAAATGGGTAGATATTTTTAGCATTTTAAATTTTGTAATTTCGTTAATTAGAAAAATTTTAAGAGCAATTTAAAATATCAGTTGAGTACATGTTAAACCGTGTTGGAAAATTTTCAAACTGTCATATCTCCAGACTGCCGGGCCGGATTTTGATGCCTTTGGTCTCATTCGATTCGCAAAAATGGGTAGATATTTTTAGCATTTTAAATTTTGTAATTTCGTTAATTAGAAAAATTTTAAGAGCAATTTAAAATATCAGTTCGGTACATCGTAAACGGTGGTGGTTTATTTTTCAAACTATCATATCTCCAGATTGCGGGCCAGATTTTGATGCCTTTGGTCGCATTCGATTCGCAAAAATGGGTAGATATTTTTAGCATTTTAAATTTTGTAATTTCGTTAATTAGAAAAATTTTAAGAGCAATTTAAAATATCAGTTCGGTACATCGTAAACGGTGGTGGTTTATTTTTCAAACTATCATATCTCCAGATTGTCGGGCCGGATTTTGATGCCTTTAGTCTCATTCGATTCGCAAAAATGGGTAGATATTTTTAGCATTTTAAATTTTGTAATTTCGTTAATTAGAAAAATTTTAAGAGCAATTTAAAATATCAGTTCGGTACATCGTAAACGGTGGTGGTTTATTTTTCAAACTATCATATCTCCAGATTGCCGGGCCGGATTTTGATGCCTTTGGTCGCATTCGATTCGCAAAAATGGGTAGATATTTTTGGCATTTTAAATTTTGTAATTTCGTTAATTAGAAAAATTTTAAGAGCAATTTAATATATCAGTTGAGTACATGTTAAACCGTGTTGGAAAATTTTCAAACTGTCATATCTCCAGATTGCCGGGCCGGATTATGATGCCTTTGGTCTCATTCGCTTCGCAAAAATGGGTAGATATTTTTAGCATTTTAAATTTTGTAATTTCGTTAATTAGAAAAATTTTAAGAGCAATTTAAAATATCAGTTGAGTACATGTTAAACCGTGTTGGAAAATTTTCAAACTGTCATATCTCCAGATTGCCGGGCCGGATTTTGATGCCTTTGGTCTCATTCGATTCGCAAAAATGGGTAGATATTTTCAGCATTTTAAATTTTGTAATTTCGTTAATTAGAAAAATTTTAAGAGCAATTTAAAATATCAGTTGAGTACATGTTAAACCGTGTTGGAAAATTTTCAAACTGTCATATCTCCAGATTGCCGGGCCGGATTTTGATGCCTTTGGTCTCATTCGATTCGCAAAAATGGGTAGATATTTTTAGCATTTTAAATTTTGTAATTTCGTTAATTAGAAAAATTTTAAGAGCAATTTAAAATATCAGTTCGGTACATCGTAAACGGTGGTGGTTTATTTTTCAAACTGTCATATCTCCAGATTGTCGGGCCGGATTTTGATGCCTTTAGTCTCATTCGATTCGCAAAAATGGGTAGATATTTTTAGCATTTTAAATTTTGTAATTTCGTTAATTAGAAAAATTTTAAGAGCAATTTAAAGTATCAGTTCGGTACATCGTAAACGGTGGTGGTTTATTTTTCAAACTGTCATATCTCCAGATTGTCGGGGCGGATTTTGATGCCTTTAGTCTCATTCGATTCGCAAAAATGGGTAGATATTTTTAGCATTTTAAATTTTGTAATTTCGTTAATTAGAAAAATTTTAAGAGCAATTTAAAATATCAGTTCGGTACATCGTAAACGGTGGTGGTTTATTTTTCAAACTGTCATATCTCCAGATTGTCGGGCCGGATTTTGATGCCTTTAGTCTCATTCGATTCGCAAAAATGGGTAGATATTTTTAGCATTTTAAATTTTGTAATTTCGTTAATTAGAAAAATTTTAAGAGCAATTTAAAATATCAGTTCGGTACATCGTAAACGGTGGTGGTTTATTTTTCAAACTGTCATATCTCCAGATTGTCGCGCCGGATTTTGATGCCTTTAGTCTCATTCGATTCGCAAAAATGGGTAGATATTTTTAGCATTTTAAATTTTGTAATTTCGTTAATTAGAAAAATTTTAAGAGCAATTTAAAGTATCAGTTCGGTACATCGTAAACGGTGGTGGTTTATTTTTCAAACTGTCATATCTCCAGATTGTCGGGGCGGATTTTGATGCCTTTAGTCTCATTCGATTCGCAAAAATGGGTAGATATTTTTAGCATTTTAAATTTTGTAATTTCGTTAATTAGAAAAATTTTAAGAGCAATTTAAAATATCAGTTCGGTACATCGTAAACGGTGGTGGTTTATTTTTCAAACTGTCATATCTCCAGATTGTCGGGCCGGATTTTGATGCCTTTAGTCTCATTCGATTCGCAAAAATGGGTAGATATTTTTAGCATTTTAAATTTTGTAATTTCGTTAATTAGAAAAATTTTAAGAGCAATTTAAAATATCAGTTGAGTACATGTTAAACCGTGTTGGAAAATTTTCAAACTGTCATATCTCCAGATTGTCGGGCCGGATTTTGATGCCTTTAGTCTCATTCGATTCGCAAAAATGGGTAGATATTTTTAGCATTTTAAATTTTGTAATTTCGTTAATTAGAAAAATTTTAAGAGCAATTTAAAATATCAGTTGAGTACATGTTAAACCGTGTTGGAAAATTTTCAAACTGTCATATCTCCAGATTGTCGGGCCGGATTTTGATGCCTTTAGTCTCATTCGATTCGCAAAAATGGGTAGATATTTTTAGCATTTTAAATTTTGTAATTTCGTTAATTAGAAAAATTTTAAGAGCAATTTAAAATATCAGTTGAGTACATGTTAAACCGTGTTGGAAAATTTTCAAACTGTCATATCTCCAGATTGCCGGGCCGGATTTTGATGCCTTTGGTCTCATTCGATTCGCAAAAATGGGTAGATATTTTTAGCATTTTAAATTTTGTAATTTCGTTAATTAGAAACATTTTAAGAGCAATTTAAAATATCAGTTCGGTACATCGTAAACGGTGGTGGTTTATTTTTCAAACTGTCATATCTCCAGATTGTCG
Organism: Caenorhabditis virilis; assembly: GCA_964036255.1. Lineage (NCBI taxonomy): Eukaryota > Metazoa > Nematoda > Chromadorea > Rhabditida > Rhabditidae > Caenorhabditis > Caenorhabditis virilis. The sequence goes on along the minus strand of OZ038420.1, from coordinate 2,038,860 downwards.
GGCCGGATTTTGATGCCTTTAGTCTCATTCGATTCGCAAAAATGGGTAGATATTTTTAGCATTTTAAATTTTGTAATTTCGTTAATTAGAAACATTTTAAGAGCAATTTAAAATATCAGTTCGGTACATCGTAAACGGTGGTGGTTTATTTTTCAAACTGTCATATCTCCAGATTGTCGGGCCGGATTTTGATGCCTTTAGTCTCATTCGATTCGCAAAAATGGGTAGATATTTTTAGCATTTTAAATTTTGTAATTTCGTTAATTAGAAAAATTTTAAGAGCAATTTAAAATATCAGTTGAGTACATGTTAAACCGTGTTGGAAAATTTTCAAACTGTCATATCTCCAGATTGTCGGGCCGGATTTTGATGCCTTTAGTCTCATTCGATTCGCAAAAATGGGTAGATATTTTTAGCATTTTAAATTTTGTAATTTCGTTAATTAGAAAAATTTTAAGAGCAATTTAAAATATCAGTTGAGTACATGTTAAACCGTGTTGGAAAATTTTCAAACTGTCATATCTCCAGATTGCCGGGCCGGATTTTGATGCCTTTGGTCTCATTCGATTCGCAAAAATGGGTAGATATTTTTAGCATTTTAAATTTTGTAATTTCGTTAATTAGAAAAATTTTAAGAGCAATTTAAAATATCAGTTCGGTACATCGTAAACGGTGGTGGTTTATTTTTCAAACAGTCATATCTCCAGATTGTCGGGCCGGATTTTGATGCCTTTAGTCTCATTCGATTCGCAAAAATGGGTAGATATTTTTAGCATTTTAAATTTTGTAATTTCGTTAATTAGAAAAATTTTAAGAGCAATTTAAAATATCAGTTGAGTACATGTTAAACCGTGTTGGAAAATTTTCAAACTGTCATATCTCCAGATTGTCGGGCCGGATTTTGATGCCTTTAGTCTCATTCGATTCGCAAAAATGGGTAGATATTTTTAGCGTTTTAAATTTTGTAATTTCGTTAATTAGAAAAATTTTAAGAGCAATTTAAAATATCAGTTGAGTACATGTTAAACCGTGTTGGAAAATTTTCAAACTGTCATATCTCCAGATTGCCGGGCCGGATTTTGATGCCTTTGGTCTCATTCGATTCGCAAAAATGGGTAGATATTTTTAGCATTTTAAATTTTGTAATTTCGTTAATTAGAAAAATTTTAAGAGCAATTTAAAATATCAGTTCGGTACATCGTAAACGGTGGTGGTTTATATTTCAAACTATCATATCTCCAGATTGCCGGGCCGGATTTTGATGCCTTTGGTCGCATTCGATTCGCAAAAATGGGTAGATATTTTTAGCATTTTAAATTTTGTAATTTCGTTAATTAGAAAAATTTTAAGAGCAATTTAAAATATCAGTTGAGTACATGTTAAACCGCGTTGGAAAATTTTCAAACTGTCATATCTCCAGATTGTCGGGCCGGATTTTGATGCCTTTAGTCTCATTCGATTCGCAAAAATGGGTAGATATTTTTAGCATTTTAAATTTTGTAATTTCGTTAATTAGAAAAATTTTAAGAGCAATTTAAAATATCAGTTGAGTACATGTTAAACCGTGTTGGAAAATTTTCAAACTGTCATATCTCCAGATTGCCGGGCCGGATTTTGATGCCTTTGGTCTCATTCGATTCGCAAAAATGGGTAGATATTTTTAGCATTTTAAATTTTGTAATTTCGTTAATTAGAAAAATTTTAAGAGCAATTTAAAATATCAGTTCGGTACATCGTAAACGGTGGTGGTTTATTTTTCAAACAGTCATATCTCCAGATTGTCGGGCCGGATTTTGATGCCTTTAGTCTCATTCGATTCGCAAAAATGGGTAGATATTTTTAGCATTTTAAATTTTGTAATTTCGTTAATTAGAAAAATTTTAAGAGCAATTTAAAATATCAGTTGAGTACATGTTAAACCGTGTTGGAAAATTTTCAAACTGTCATATCTCCAGATTGTCGGGCCGGATTTTGATGCCTTTAGTCTCATTCGATTCGCAAAAATGGGTAGATATTTTTAGCGTTTTAAATTTTGTAATTTCGTTAATTAGAAAAATTTTAAGAGCAATTTAAAATATCAGTTGAGTACATGTTAAACCGTGTTGGAAAATTTTCAAACTGTCATATCTCCAGATTGCCGGGCCGGATTTTGATGCCTTTGGTCTCATTCGATTCGCAAAAATGGGTAGATATTTTTAGCATTTTAAATTTTGTAATTTCGTTAATTAGAAAAATTTTAAGAGCAATTTAAAATATCAGTTCGGTACATCGTAAACGGTGGTGGTTTATATTTCAAACTATCATATCTCCAGATTGCCGGGCCGGATTTTGATGCCTTTGGTCGCATTCGATTCGCAAAAATGGGTAGATATTTTTAGCATTTTAAATTTTGTAATTTCGTTAATTAGAAAAATTTTAAGAGCAATTTAAAATATCAGTTGAGTACATGTTAAACCGCGTTGGAAAATTTTCAAACTGTCATATCTCCAGATTGTCGGGCCGGATTTTGATGCCTTTAGTCTCATTCGATTCGCAAAAATGGGTAGATATTTTTAGCATTTTAAATTTTGTAATTTCGTTAATTAGAAAAATTTTAAGAGCAATTTAAAATATCAGTTCGGTACATCGTAAACGGTGGTGGTTTATTTTTCAAACTATCATATCTCCAGATTGCCGGGCCGGATTTTGATGCCTTTGGTCGCATTCGATTCGCAAAAATGGGTAGATATTTTTAGCATTTTAAATTTTGTAATTTCGTTAATTAGAAAAATTTTAAGAGCAATTTAAAATATCAGTTGAGTACATGTTAAACCGCGTTGGAAAATTTTCAAACTATCATATCTCCAGATTGCCGGGCCGGATTTTGATGCCTTTGGTCTCATTCGATTCGCAAAAATGGGTAGATATTTTTAGCATTTTAAATTTTGTAATTTCGTTAATTAGAAAAATTTTAAGAGCAATTTAAAATATCAGTTCGGTACATCGTAAACGGTGGTGGTTTATTTTTCAAACTGTCATATCTCCAGATTGTCGGGCCGGATTTTGATGCCTTTGGTCGCATTCGATTCGCAAAAATGGGTAGATATTTTTAGCATTTTAAATTTTGTAATTTCGTTAATTAGAAAAATTTTAAGAGCAATTTAAAATATCAGTTGAGTACATGTTAAACCGCGTTGGAAAATTTTCAAACTATCATATCTCCAGATTGCCGGGCCGGATTTTGATGCCTTTGGTCTCATTCGATTCGCAAAAATGGGTAGATATTTTTAGCATTTTAAATTTTGTAATTTCGTTAATTAGAAAAATTTTAAGAGCAATTTAAAATATCAGTTCGGTACATCGTAAACGGTGGTGGTTTATTTTTCAAACTGTCATATCTCCAGATTGTCGGGCCGGATTTTGATGCCTTTGGTCGCATTCGATTCGCAAAAATGGGTAGATATTTTTAGCATTTTAAATTTTGTAATTTCGTTAATTAGAAAAATTTTAAGAGCAATTTAAAATATCAGTTGAGTACATGTTAAACCGCGTTGGAAAATTTTCAAACTGTCATATCTCCAGATTGTCGGGCCGGATTTTGATGCCTTTAGTCTCATTCGATTCGCAAAAATGGGTAGATATTTTTAGCATTTTAAATTTTGTAATTTCGTTAATTAGAAAAATTTTAAGAGCAATTTAAAATATCAGTTGAGTACATGTTAAACCGCGTTGGAAAATTTTCAAACTGTCATATCTCCAGATTGTCGGGCCGGATTTTGATGCCTTTAGTCTCATTCGATTCGCAAAAATGGGTAGATATTTTTAGCATTTTAAATTTTGTAATTTCGTTAATTAGAAAAATTTTAAGAGCAATTTAAAATATCAGTTCGGTACATCGTAAACGGTGGTGGTTTATTTTTCAAACTGTCATATCTCCAGATTGTCGGGCCGGATTTTGATGCCTTTGGTCGCATTCGATTCGCAAAAATGGGTAGATATTTTTAGCATTTTAAATTTTGTAATTTCGTTAATTAGAAAAATTTTAAGAGCAATTTAAAATATCAGTTGAGTACATGTTAAACCGCGTTGGAAAATTTTCAAACTGTCATATCTCCAGATTGTCGGGCCGGATTTTGATGCCTTTAGTCTCATTCGATTCGCAAAAATGGGTAGATATTTTTAGCATTTTAAATTTTGTAATTTCGTTAATTAGAAAAATTTTAAGAGCAATTTAAAATATCAGTTGAGTACATGTTAAACCGCGTTGGAAAATTTTCAAACTGTCATATCTCCAGATTGTCGGGCCGGATTTTGATGCCTTTAGTCTCATTCGATTCGCAAAAATGGGTAGATATTTTTAGCATTTTAAATTTTGTAATTTCGTTAATTAGAAAAATTTTAAGAGCAATTTAAAATATCAGTTCGGTACATCGTAAACGGTGGTGGTTTATTTTTCAAACTATCATATCTCCAGATTGCCGGGCCGGATTTTGATGCCTTTGGTCGCATTCGATTCGCAAAAATGGGTAGATATTTTTAGCATTTTAAATTTTGTAATTTCGTTAATTAGAAAAATTTTAAGAGCAATTTAAAATATCAGTTGAGTACATGTTAAACCGCGTTGGAAAATTTTCAAACTGTCATATCTCCAGATTGTCGGGCCGGATTTTGATGCCTTTAGTCTCATTCGATTCGCAAAAATGGGTAGATATTTTTAGCATTTTAAATTTTGTAATTTCGTTAATTAGAAAAATTTTAAGAGCAATTTAAAATATCAGTTCGGTACATCGTAAACGGTGGTGGTTTATTTTTCAAACTATCATATCTCCAGATTGCCGGGCCGGATTTTGATGCCTTTGGTCTCATTCGATTCGCAAAAATGGGTAGATATTTTTAGCATTTTAAATTTTGTAATTTCGTTAATTAGAAAAATTTTAAGAGCAATTTAAAATATCAGTTCGGTACATCGTAAACGGTGGTGGTTTATTTTTCAAACTGTCATATCTCCAGATTGTCGGGCCGGATTTTGATGCCTTTGGTCGCATTCGATTCGCAAAAATGGGTAGATATTTTTAGCATTTTAAATTTTGTAATTTCGTTAATTAGAAAAATTTTAAGAGCAATTTAAAATATCAGTTGAGTACATGTTAAACCGCGTTGGAAAATTTTCAAACTGTCATATCTCCAGATTGTCGGGCCGGATTTTGATGCCTTTAGTCTCATTCGATTCGCAAAAATGGGTAGATATTTTTAGCATTTTAAATTTTGTAATTTCGTTAATTAGAAAAATTTTAAGAGCAATTTAAAATATCAGTTCGGTACATCGTAAACGGTGGTGGTTTATTTTTCAAACTATCATATCTCCAGATTGCCGGGCCGGATTTTGATGCCTTTGGTCGCATTCGATTCGCAAAAATGGGTAGATATTTTTAGCATTTTAAATTTTGTAATTTCGTTAATTAGAAAAATTTTAAGAGCAATTTAAAATATCAGTTGAGTACATGTTAAACCGCGTTGGAAAATTTTCAAACTGTCATATCTCCAGATTGTCGGGCCGGATTTTGATGCCTTTAGTCTCATTCGATTCGCAAAAATGGGTAGATATTTTTAGCATTTTAAATTTTGTAATTTCGTTAATTTGAAAAATTTTAAGAGCAATTTAAAATATCAGTTCGGTACATCGTAAACGGTGGTGGTTTATTTTTCAAACTATCATATCTCCAGATTGCCGGGCCGGATTTTGATGCCTTTGGTCGCATTCGATTCGCAAAAATGGGTAGATATTTTTAGCATTTTAAATTTTGTAATTTCGTTAATTAGAAAAATTTTAAGAGCAATTTAAAATATCAGTTGAGTACATGTTAAACCGTGTTGGAAAATTTTCAAACTGTCATATCTCCAGATTGCCGGGCCGGATTTTGATGCCTTTGGTCGCATTCGATTCGCAAAAATGGGTAGATATTTTTAGCATTTTAAATTTTGTAATTTCGTTAATTAGAAAAATTTTAAGAGCAATTTAAAATATCAGTTCGGTACATCGTAAACGGTGGTGGTTTATTTTTCAAACAGTCATATCTCCAGATTGTCGGGCCGGATTTTGATGCCTTTAGTCTCATTCGATTCGCAAAAATGGGTAGATATTTTTAGCATTTTACATTTTGTAATTTCGTTAATTAGAAAAATTTTAAGAGCAATTTAAAATATCAGTTGAGTACATGTTAAACCGTGTTGGAAAATTTTCAAACTGTCATATCTCCAGATTGCCGGGCCGGATTTTGATGCCTTTGGTCTCATTCGATTCGCAAAAATGGGTAGATATTTTTAGCATTTTAAATTTTGTAATTTCGTTAATTAGAAAAATTTTAAGAGCAATTTAAAATATCAGTTCGGTACATCGTAAACGGTGGTGGTTTATTTTTCAAACAGTCATATCTCCAGATTGTCGGGCCGGATTTTGATGCCTTTAGTCTCATTCGATTCGCAAAAATGGGTAGATATTTTTAGCATTTTAAATTTTGTAATTTCGTTAATTAGAAAAATTTTAAGAGCAATTTAAAATATCAGTTCGGTACATCGTAAACGGTGGTGGTTTATTTTTCAAACTATCATATCTCCAGATTGCCGGGCCGGATTTTGATGCCTTTGGTCGCATTCGATTCGCAAAAATGGGTAGATATTTTTAGCATTTTAAATTTTGTAATTTCGTTAATTAGAAAAATTTTAAGAGCAATTTAAAATATCAGTTGAGTACATGTTAAACCGTGTTGGAAAATTTTCAAACTGTCATATCTCCAGATTGCCGGGCCGGATTTTGATGCCTTTGGTCTCATTCGATTCGCAAAAATGGGTAGATATTTTTAGCATTTTAAATTTTGTAATTTCGTTAATTAGAAAAATTTTAAGAGCAATTTAAAATATCAGTTGAGTACATGTTAAACCGTGTTGGAAAATTTTCAAACTGTCATATCTCCAGATTGCCGGGCCGGATTTTGATGCCTTTGGTCTCATTCGATTCGCAAAAATGGGTAGATATTTTTAGCATTTTAAATTTTGTAATTTCGTTAATTAGAAAAATTTTAAGAGCAATTTAAAATATCAGTTCGGTACATCGTAAACGGTGGTGGTTTATTTTTCAAACTGTCATATCTCCAGATTGTCGGGCCGGATTTTGATGCCTTTAGTCTCATTCGATTCGCAAAAATGGGTAGATATTTTTAGCATTTTAAATTTTGTAATTTCGTTAATTAGAAAAATTTTAAGAGCAATTTAAAATATCAGTTGAGTACATGTTAAACCGTGTTGGAAAATTTTCAAACTGTCATATCTCCAGATTGTCGGGCCGGATTTTGATGCCTTTAGTCTCATTCGATTCGCAAAAATGGGTAGATATTTTTAGCATTTTAAATTTTGTAATTTCGTTAATTAGAAAAATTTTAAGAGCAATTTAAAATATCAGTTGAGTACATGTTAAACCGTGTTGGAAAATTTTCAAACTGTCATATCTCCAGATTGCCGGGCCGGATTTTGATGCCTTTGGTCTCATTCGATTCGCAAAAATGGGTAGATATTTTTAGCATTTTAAATTTTGTAATTTCGTTAATTAGAAAAATTTTAAGAGCAATTTAAAATATCAGTTCGGTACATCGTAAACGGTGGTGGTTTATTTTTCAAACTGTCATATCTCCAGATTGTCGGGCCGGATTTTGATGCCTTTAGTCTCATTCGATTCGCAAAAATGGGTAGATATTTTTAGCATTTTAAATTTTGTAATTTCGTTAATTAGAAAAATTTTAAGAGCAATTTAAAATATCAGTTGAGTACATGTTAAACCGTGTTGGAAAATTTTCAAACTGTCATATCTCCAGATTGTCGGGCCGGATTTTGATGCCTTTAGTCTCATTCGATTCGCAAAAATGGGTAGATATTTTTAGCATTTTAAATTTTGTAATTTCGTTAATTAGAAAAATTTTAAGAGCAATTTAAAATATCAGTTGAGTACATGTTAAACCGTGTTGGAAAATTTTCAAACTGTCATATCTCCAGATTGCCGGGCCGGATTTTGATGCCTTTGGTCTCATTCGATTCGCAAAAATGGGTAGATATTTTTAGCATTTTAAATTTTGTAATTTCGTTAATTAGAAAAATTTTAAGAGCAATTTAAAATATCAGTTCGGTACATCGTAAACGGTGGTGGTTTATTTTTCAAACTATCATATCTCCAGATTGCCGGGCCGCATTTTTATGCCTTTGGTCGCATTCGATTCGCAAAAATGGGTAGATATTTTTAGCATTTTAAATTTTGTAATTTCGTTAATTAGAAAAATTTTAAGAGCAATTTAAAATATCAGTTGAGTACATGTTAAACCGTGTTGGAAAATTTTCAAACTGTCATATCTCCAGATTGCCGGGCCGGATTTTGATGCCTTTGGTCTCATTCGATTCGCAAAAATGGGTAGATATTTTTAGCATTTTAAATTTTGTAATTTCGTTAATTAGAAAAATTTTAAGAGCAATTTAAAATATCAGTTCGGTACATCGTAAACGGTGGTGGTTTATTTTTCAAACTGTCATATCTCCAGATTGTCGGGCCGGATTTTGATGCCTTTGGTCGCATTCGATTCGCAAAAATGGGTAGATATTTTTAGCATTTTAAATTTTGTAATTTCGTTAATTAGAAAAATTTTAAGAGCAATTTAAAATATCAGTTCGGTACATCGTAAACGGTGGTGGTTTATTTTTCAAACAGTCATATCTCCAGATTGTCGGGCCGGATTTTGATGCCTTTAGTCTCATTCGATTCGCAAAAATGGGTAGATATTTTTAGCATTTTACATTTTGTAATTTCGTTAATTAGAAAAATTTTAAGAGCAATTTAAAATATCAGTTGAGTACATGTTAAACCGTGTTGGAAAATTTTCAAACTGTCATATCTCCAGATTGCCGGGCCGGATTTTGATGCCTTTGGTCTCATTCGATTCGCAAAAATGGGTAGATATTTTTAGCATTTTAAATTTTGTAATTTCGTTAATTAGAAAAATTTTAAGAGCAATTTAAAATATCAGTTCGGTACATCGTAAACGGTGGTGGTTTATTTTTCAAACAGTCATATCTCCAGATTATCGGGCCGGATTTTGATGCCTTTAGTCTCATTCGATTCGCAAAAATGGGTAGATATTTTTAGCATTTTAAATTTTGTAATTTCGTTAATTAGAAAAATTTTAAGAGCAATTTAAAATATCAGTTGAGTACATGTTAAACCGTGTTGGAAAATTTTCAAACTGTCATATCTCCAGATTGTCGGGCCGGATTTTGATGCCTTTAGTCTCATTCGATTCGCAAAAATGGGTAGATATTTTTAGCATTTTAAATTTTGTAATTTCGTTAATTAGAAAAATTTTAAGAGCAATTTAAAATATCAGTTGAGTACATGTTAAACCGTGTTGGAAAATTTTCAAACTGTCATATCTCCAGATTGCCGGGCCGGATTTTGATGCCTTTGGTCTCATTCGATTCGCAAAAATGGGTAGATATTTTTAGCATTTTAAATTTTGTAATTTCGTTAATTAGAAAAATTTTAAGAGCAATTTAAAATATCAGTTCGGTACATCGTAAACGGTGGTGGTTTATTTTTCAAACTGTCATATCTCCAGATTGTCGGGCCGGATTTTGATGCCTTTAGTCTCATTCGATTCGCAAAAATGGGTAGATATTTTTAGCATTTTAAATTTTGTAATTTCGTTAATTAGAAAAATTTTAAGAGCAATTTAAAATATCAGTTGAGTACATGTTAAACCGTGTTGGAAAATTTTCAAACTGTCATATCTCCAGATTGTCGGGCCGGATTTTGATGCCTTTAGTCTCATTCGATTCGCAAAAATGGGTAGATATTTTTAGCATTTTAAATTTTGTAATTTCGTTAATTAGAAAAATTTTAAGAGCAATTTAAAATATCAGTTGAGTACATGTTAAACCGTGTTGGAAAATTTTCAAACTGTCATATCTCCAGATTGCCGGGCCGGATTTTGATGCCTTTGGTCTCATTCGATTCGCAAAAATGGGTAGATATTTTTAGCATTTTAAATTTTGTAATTTCGTTAATTAGAAAAATTTTAAGAGCAATTTAAAATATCAGTTCGGTACATCGTAAACGGTGGTGGTTTATTTTTCAAACTGTCATATCTCCAGATTGTCGGGCCGGATTTTGATGCCTTTAGTCTCATTCGATTCGCAAGAATGGGTAGATATTTTTAGCATTTTAAATTTTGTAATTTCGTTAATTAGAAAAATTTTAAGAGCAATTTAAAATATCAGTTGAGTACATGTTAAACCGTGTTGGAAAATTTTCAAACTGTCATATCTCCAGATTGTCGGGCCGGATTTTGATGCCTTTAGTCTCATTCGATTCGCAAAAATGGGTAGATATTTTTAGCATTTTAAATTTTGTAATTTCGTTAATTAGAAAAATTTTAAGAGCAATTTAAAATATCAGTTGAGTACATGTTAAACCGTGTTGGAAAATTTTCAAACTGTCATATCTCCAGATTGCCGGGCCGGATTTTGATGCCTTTGGTCTCATTCGATTCGCAAAAATGGGTAGATATTTTTAGCATTTTAAATTTTGTAATTTCGTTAATTAGAAAAATTTTAAGAGCAATTTAAAATATCAGTTCGGTACATCGTAAACGGTGGTGGTTTATTTTTCAAACAGTCATATCTCCAGATTATCGGGCCGGATTTTGATGCCTTTAGTCTCATTCGATTCGCAAAAATGGGTAAATATTTTTAGCATTTTAAATTTTGTAATTTCGTTAATTAGAAAAATTTTAAGAGCAATTTAAAATATCAGTTGAGTACATGTTAAACCGTGTTGGAAAATTTTCAAACTGTCATATCTCCAGATTGTCGGGCCGGATTTTGATGCCTTTAGTCTCATTCGATTCGCAAAAATGGGTAGATATTTTTAGCATTTTAAATTTTGTAATTTCGTTAATTAGAAAAATTTTAAGAGCAATTTAAAATATCAGTTGAGTACATGTTAAACCGTGTTGGAAAATTTTCAAACTGTCATATCTCCAGATTGCCGGGCCGGATTTTGATGCCTTTGGTCTCATTCGATTCGCAAAAATGGGTAGATATTTTTAGCATTTTAAATTTTGTAATTTCGTTAATTAGAAAAATTTTAAGAGCATTTTAAAATATCAGTTCGGTACATCGTAAACGGTGGTGGTTTATATTTCAAACTATCATATCTCCAGATTTCCGGGCCGGATTTTGATGCCTTTGGTCGCATTCGATTCGCAAAAATGGGTAGATATTTTTAGCATTTTAAATTTTGTAATTTCGTTAATTAGAAAAATTTTAAGAGCAATTTAAAATATCAGTTGAGTACATGTTAAACCGCGTTGGAAAATTTTCAAACTGTCATATCTCCAGATTGTCGGGCCGGATTTTGATGCCTTTAGTCTCATTCGATTCGCAAAAATGGGTAGATATTTTTAGCATTTTAAATTTTGTAATTTCGTTAATTAGAAAAATTTTAAGAGCAATTTAAAATATCAGTTCGGTACATCGTAAACGGTGGTGGTTTATTTTTCAAACTATCATATCTCCAGATTGCCGGGCCAGATTTTGATGCCTTTGGTCGCATTCGATTCGCAAAAATGGGTAGATATTTTTAGCATTTTAAATTTTGTAATTTCGTTAATTAGAAAAATTTTAAGAGCAATTTAAAATATCAGTTGAGTACATGTTAAACCGTGTTGGAAAATTTTCAAACTGTCATATCTCCAGATTGTCGGGCCGGATTTTGATGCCTTTAGTCTCATTCGATTCGCAAAAATGGGTAGATATTTTTAGCATTTTAAATTTTGTAATTTCGTTAATTAGAAAAATTTTAAGAGCAATTTAAAATATCAGTTGAGTACATGTTAAACCGTGTTGGAAAATTTTCAAACTGTCATATCTCCAGATTGCCGGGCCGGATTTTGATGCCTTTGGTCTCATTCGATTCGCAAAAATGGGTAGATATTTTTAGCATTTTAAATTTTGTAATTTCGTTAATTAGAAAAATTTTAAGAGCAATTTAAAATATCAGTTCGGTACATCGTAAACGGTGGTGGTTTATTTTTCAAACAGTCATATCTCCAGATTATCGGGCCGGATTTTGATGCCTTTAGTCTCATTCGATTCGCAAAAATGGGTAAATATTTTTAGCATTTTAAATTTTGTAATTTCGTTAATTAGAAAAATTTTAAGAGCAATTTAAAATATCAGTTGAGTACATGTTAAACCGTGTTGGAAAATTTTCAAACTGTCATATCTCCAGATTGTCGGGCCGGATTTTGATGCCTTTAGTCTCATTCGATTCGCAAAAATGGGTAGATATTTTTAGCATTTTAAATTTTGTAATTTCGTTAATTAGAAAAATTTTAAGAGCAATTTAAAATATCAGTTGAGTACATGTTAAACCGTGTTGGAAAATTTTCAAACTGTCATATCTCCAGATTGCCGGGCCGGATTTTGATGCCTTTGGTCTCATTCGATTCGCAAAAATGGGTAGATATTTTTAGCATTTTAAATTTTGTAATTTCGTTAATTAGAAAAATTTTAAGAGCAATTTAAAATATCAGTTCGGTACATCGTAAACGGTGGTGGTTTATATTTCAAACTATCATATCTCCAGATTGCCGGGCCGGATTTTGATGCCTTTGGTCGCATTCGATTCGCAAAAATGGGTAGATATTTTTAGCATTTTAAATTTTGTAATTTCGTTAATTAGAAAAATTTTAAGAGCAATTTAAAATATCAGTTGAGTACATGTTAAACCGTGTTGGAAAATTTTCAAACTGTCATATCTCCAGATTGCCGGGCCGGATTTTGATGCCTTTGGTCTCATTCGATTCGCAAAAATGGGTAGATATTTTTAGCATTTTAAATTTTGTAATTTCGTTAATTAGAAAAATTTTAAGAGCAATTTAAAATATCAGTTGAGTACATGTTAAACCGTGTTGGAAAATTTTCAAACTGTCATATCTCCAGATTGTCGGGCCGGATTTTGATGCCTTTAGTCTCATTCGATTCGCAAAAATGGGTAGATATTTTTAGCATTTTAAATTTTGTAATTTCGTTAATTAGAAAAATTTTAAGAGCAATTTAAAATATCAGTTGAGTACATGTTAAACCGTGTTGGAAAATTTTCAAACTGTCATATCTCCAGATTGCCGGGCCGGATTTTGATGCCTTTGGTCTCATTCGATTCGCAAAAATGGGTAGATATTTTTAGCATTTTAAATTTTGTAATTTCGTTAATTAGAAAAATTTTAAGAGCAATTTAAAATATCAGTTCGGTACATCGTAAACGGTGGTGGTTTATATTTCAAACTATCATATCTCCAGATTGCCGGGCCGGATTTTGATGCCTTTGGTCGCATTCGATTCGCAAAAATGGGTAGATATTTTTAGCATTTTAAATTTTGTAATTTCGTTAATTAGAAAAATTTTAAGAGCAATTTAAAATATCAGTTGAGTACATGTTAAACCGTGTTGGAAAATTTTCAAACTGTCATATCTCCAGATTGCCGGGCCGGATTTTGATGCCTTTGGTCTCATTCGATTCGCAAAAATGGGTAGATATTTTTAGCATTTTAAATTTTGTAATTTCGTTAATTAGAAAAATTTTAAGAGCAATTTAAAATATCAGTTGAGTACATGTTAAACCGTGTTGGAAAATTTTCAAACTGTCATATCTCCAGATTGCCGGGCCGGATTTTGATGCCTTTGGTCTCATTCGATTCGCAAAAATGGGTAGATATTTTTAGCATTTTAAATTTTGTAATTTCGTTAATTAGAAAAATTTTAAGAGCAATTTAAAATATCAGTTCGGTACATCGTAAACGGTGGTGGTTTATTTTTCAAACTGTCATATCTCCAGATTGTCGGGCCGGATTTTGATGCCTTTAGTCTCATTCGATTCGCAAAAATGGGTAGATATTTTTAGCATTTTAAATTTTGTAATTTCGTTAATTAGAAAAATTTTAAGAGCAATTTAAAATATCAGTTGAGTACATGTTAAACCGTGTTGGAAAATTTTCAAACTGTCATATCTCCAGATTGTCGGGCCGGATTTTGATGCCTTTAGTCTCATTCGATTCGCAAAAATGGGTAGATATTTTTAGCATTTTAAATTTTGTAATTTCGTTAATTAGAAAAATTTTAAGAGCAATTTAAAATATCAGTTGAGTACATGTTAAACCGTGTTGGAAAATTTTCAAACTGTCATATCTCCAGATTGCCGGGCCGGATTTTGATGCCTTTGGTCTCATTCGATTCGCAAAAATGGGTAGATATTTTTAGCATTTTAAATTTTGTAATTTCGTTAATTAGAAAAATTTTAAGAGCAATTTAAAATATCAGTTCGGTACATCGTAAACGGTGGTGGTTTATTTTTCAAACAGTCATATCTCCAGATTATCGGGCCGGATTTTGATGCCTTTAGTCTCATTCGATTTGCAAAAATGGGTAAATATTTTTAGCATTTTAAATTTTGTAATTTCGTTAATTAGAAAAATTTTAAGAGCAATTTAAAATATCAGTTGAGTACATGTTAAACCGTGTTGGAAAATTTTCAAACTGTCATATCTCCAGATTGTCGGGCCGGATTTTGATGCCTTTAGTCTCATTCGATTCGCAAAAATGGGTAGATATTTTTAGCATTTTAAATTTTGTAATTTCGTTAATTAGAAAAATTTTAAGAGCAATTTAAAATATCAGTTCGGTACATCGTAAACGGTGGTGGTTTATATTTCAAACTATCATATCTCCAGATTGCCGGGCCGGATTTTGATGCCTTTGGTCGCATTCGATTCGCAAAAATGGGTAGATATTTTTAGCATTTTAAATTTTGTAATTTCGTTAATTAGAAAAATTTTAAGAGCAATTTAAAATATCAGTTCGGTACATCGTAAACGGTGGTGGTTTATATTTCAAACTATCATATCTCCAGATTGCCGGGCCGGATTTTGATGCCTTTGGTCGCATTCGATTCGCAAAAATGGGTAGATATTTTTAGCATTTTAAATTTTGTAATTTCGTTAATTAGAAAAATTTTAAGAGCAATTTAAAATATCAGTTGAGTACATGTTAAACCGCGTTGGAAAATTTTCAAACTGTCATATCTCCAGATTGTCGGGCCGGATTTTGATGCCTTTAGTCTCATTCGATTCGCAAGAATGGGTAGATATTTTTAGCATTTTAAATTTTGTAATTTCGTTAATTAGAAAAATTTTAAGAGCAATTTAAAATATCAGTTGAGTACATGTTAAACCGTGTTGGAAAATTTTCAAACTGTCATATCTCCAGATTGTCGGGCCGGATTTTGATGCCTTTAGTCTCATTCGATTCGCAAAAATGGGTAGATATTTTTAGCATTTTAAATTTTGTAATTTCGTTAATTAGAAAAATTTTAAGAGCAATTTAAAATATCAGTTGAGTACATGTTAAACCGTGTTGGAAAATTTTCAAACTGTCATATCTCCAGATTGCCGGGCCGGATTTTGATGCCTTTGGTCTCATTCGATTCGCAAAAATGGGTAGATATTTTTAGCATTTTAAATTTTGTAATTTCGTTAATTAGAAAAATTTTAAGAGCAATTTAAAATATCAGTTCGGTACATCGTAAACGGTGGTGGTTTATTTTTCAAACAGTCATATCTCCAGATTATCGGGCCGGATTTTGATGCCTTTAGTCTCATTCGATTCGCAAAAATGGGTAAATATTTTTAGCATTTTAAATTTTGTAATTTCGTTAATTAGAAAAATTTTAAGAGCAATTTAAAATATCAGTTGAGTACATGTTAAACCGTGTTGGAAAATTTTCAAACTGTCATATCTCCAGATTGTCGGGCCGGATTTTGATGCCTTTAGTCTCATTCGATTCGCAAAAATGGGTAGATATTTTTAGCATTTTAAATTTTGTAATTTCGTTAATTAGAAAAATTTTAAGAGCAATTTAAAATATCAGTTGAGTACATGTTAAACCGTGTTGGAAAATTTTCAAACTGTCATATCTCCAGATTGCCGGGCCGGATTTTGATGCCTTTGGTCTCATTCGATTCGCAAAAATGGGTAGATATTTTTAGCATTTTAAATTTTGTAATTTCGTTAATTAGAAAAATTTTAAGAGCATTTTAAAATATCAGTTCGGTACATCGTAAACGGTGGTGGTTTATATTTCAAACTATCATATCTCCAGATTTCCGGGCCGGATTTTGATGCCTTTGGTCGCATTCGATTCGCAAAAATGGGTAGATATTTTTAGCATTTTAAATTTTGTAATTTCGTTAATTAGAAAAATTTTAAGAGCAATTTAAAATATCAGTTGAGTACATGTTAAACCGCGTTGGAAAATTTTCAAACTGTCATATCTCCAGATTGTCGGGCCGGATTTTGATGCCTTTAGTCTCATTCGATTCGCAAAAATGGGTAGATATTTTTAGCATTTTAAATTTTGTAATTTCGTTAATTAGAAAAATTTTAAGAGCAATTTAAAATATCAGTTCGGTACATCGTAAACGGTGGTGGTTTATTTTTCAAACTATCATATCTCCAGATTGCCGGGCCAGATTTTGATGCCTTTGGTCGCATTCGATTCGCAAAAATGGGTAGATATTTTTAGCATTTTAAATTTTGTAATTTCGTTAATTAGAAAAATTTTAAGAGCAATTTAAAATATCAGTTGAGTACATGTTAAACCGTGTTGGAAAATTTTCAAACTGTCATATCTCCAGATTGTCGGGCCGGATTTTGATGCCTTTAGTCTCATTCGATTCGCAAAAATGGGTAGATATTTTTAGCATTTTAAATTTTGTAATTTCGTTAATTAGAAAAATTTTAAGAGCAATTTAAAATATCAGTTGAGTACATGTTAAACCGTGTTGGAAAATTTTCAAACTGTCATATCTCCAGATTGCCGGGCCGGATTTTGATGCCTTTGGTCTCATTCGATTCGCAAAAATGGGTAGATATTTTTAGCATTTTAAATTTTGTAATTTCGTTAATTAGAAAAATTTTAAGAGCAATTTAAAATATCAGTTCGGTACATCGTAAACGGTGGTGGTTTATTTTTCAAACAGTCATATCTCCAGATTATCGGGCCGGATTTTGATGCCTTTAGTCTCATTCGATTCGCAAAAATGGGTAAATATTTTTAGCATTTTAAATTTTGTAATTTCGTTAATTAGAAAAATTTTAAGAGCAATTTAAAATATCAGTTGAGTACATGTTAAACCGTGTTGGAAAATTTTCAAACTGTCATATCTCCAGATTGTCGGGCCGGATTTTGATGCCTTTAGTCTCATTCGATTCGCAAAAATGGGTAGATATTTTTAGCATTTTAAATTTTGTAATTTCGTTAATTAGAAAAATTTTAAGAGCAATTTAAAATATCAGTTGAGTACATGTTAAACCGTGTTGGAAAATTTTCAAACTGTCATATCTCCAGATTGCCGGGCCGGATTTTGATGCCTTTGGTCTCATTCGATTCGCAAAAATGGGTAGATATTTTTAGCATTTTAAATTTTGTAATTTCGTTAATTAGAAAAATTTTAAGAGCAATTTAAAATATCAGTTCGGTACATCGTAAACGGTGGTGGTTTATATTTCAAACTATCATATCTCCAGATTGCCGGGCCGGATTTTGATGCCTTTGGTCGCATTCGATTCGCAAAAATGGGTAGATATTTTTAGCATTTTAAATTTTGTAATTTCGTTAATTAGAAAAATTTTAAGAGCAATTTAAAATATCAGTTGAGTACATGTTAAACCGTGTTGGAAAATTTTCAAACTGTCATATCTCCAGATTGCCGGGCCGGATTTTGATGCCTTTGGTCTCATTCGATTCGCAAAAATGGGTAGATATTTTTAGCATTTTAAATTTTGTAATTTCGTTAATTAGAAAAATTTTAAGAGCAATTTAAAATATCAGTTGAGTACATGTTAAACCGTGTTGGAAAATTTTCAAACTGTCATATCTCCAGATTGCCGGGCCGGATTTTGATGCCTTTGGTCTCATTCGATTCGCAAAAATGGGTAGATATTTTTAGCATTTTAAATTTTGTAATTTCGTTAATTAGAAAAATTTTAAGAGCAATTTAAAATATCAGTTCGGTACATCGTAAACGGTGGTGGTTTATATTTCAAACTATCATATCTCCAGATTGCCGGGCCGGATTTTGATGCCTTTGGTCGCATTCGATTCGCAAAAATGGGTAGATATTTTTAGCATTTTAAATTTTGTAATTTCGTTAATTAGAAAAATTTTAAGAGCAATTTAAAATATCAGTTGAGTACATGTTAAACCGTGTTGGAAAATTTTCAAACTGTCATATCTCCAGATTGCCGGGCCGGATTTTGATGCCTTTGGTCTCATTCGATTCGCAAAAATGGGTAGATATTTTTAGCATTTTAAATTTTGTAATTTCGTTAATTAGAAAAATTTTAAGAGCAATTTAAAATATCAGTTGAGTACATGTTAAACCGTGTTGGAAAATTTTCAAACTGTCATATCTCCAGATTGTCGGGCCGGATTTTGATGCCTTTGGTCGCATTCGATTCGCAAAAATGGGTAGATATTTTTAGCATTTTAAATTTTGTAATTTCGTTAATTAGAAAAATTTTAAGAGCAATTTAAAATATCAGTTCGGTACATCGTAAACGGTGGTGGTTTATATTTCAAACTATCATATCTCCAGATTGCCGGGCCGGATTTTGATGCCTTTGGTCGCATTCGATTCGCAAAAATGGGTAGATATTTTTAGCATTTTAAATTTTGTAATTTCGTTAATTAGAAAAATTTTAAGAGCAATTTAAAATATCAGTTCGGTACATCGTAAACGGTGGTGGTTTATTTTTCAAACTATCATATCTCCAGATTGCCGGGCCGGATTTTGATGCCTTTGGTCGCATTCGATTCGCAAAAATGGGTAGATATTTTTAGCATTTTAAATTTTGTAATTTCGTTAATTAGAAAAATTTTAAGAGCAATTTAAAATATCAGTTCGGTACATCGTAAACGGTGGTGGTTTATTTTTCAAACTATCATATCTCCAGATTGCCGGGCCGGATTTTGATGCCTTTGGTCGCATTCGATTCGCAAAAATGGGTAGATATTTTTAGCATTTTAAATTTTGTAATTTCGTTAATTAGAAAAATTTTAAGAGCAATTTAAAATATCAGTTGAGTACATGTTAAACCGTGTTGGAAAATTTTCAAACTGTCATATCTCCAGATTGCCGGGCCGGATTTTGATGCCTTTGGTCTCATTCGATTCGCAAAAATGGGTAGATATTTTTAGCATTTTAAATTTTGTAATTTCGTTAATTAGAAAAATTTTAAGAGCAATTTAAAATATCAGTTCGGTACATCGTAAACGGTGGTGGTTTATTTTTCAAACTATCATATCTCCAGATTTTGATGCCTTTGGTCGCATTCGATTCGCAAAAATGGGTAGATATTTTTAGCTTTTTAAATTTTGTAATTTCGTTAATTAGAAAAATTTTAAGAGCAATTTAAAATATCAGTTGAGTACATGTTAAACCGTGTTGGAAAATTTTCAAACTGTCATATCTCCAGATTGTCGGGCCGGATTTTGATGCCTTTAGTCTCATTCGATTCGCAAAAATGAATAGATATTTTTAGCATTTTAAATTTTGTAATTTCGTTAATTAGAAAAATTTTAAGAGCAATTTAAAATATCAGTTCGGTACATCGTAAACGGTGGTGGTTTATTTTTCAAACTATCATATCTCCAGATTGCCGGGCCGGATTTTGATGCCTTTGGTCGCATTCGATTCGCAAAAATGGGTAGATATTTTTAGCATTTTAAATTTTGTAATTTCGTTAATTAGAAAAATTTTAAGAGCAATTTAAAATATCAGCTCATTACATCGTAAACGGTGTCGGTTTATTTTTCAAACTGTCATATCTCCAGATTGTCGGGCCGGATTTTGATGCCTTTAGTCTCATTCGATTCGCATGGATGCGTAGATATTTTGAGCATTTTAAATTTTGAAATTTCATTAATTAGAAAAAGTTTAAGAGCAATTTAAAATATCAGCTCATTACATCGTAAACGGTGGTGGTTTATTTTTCAATCTATCATATCTCCAGATTGCCGGGCCAGATTTTGATGCCTTTGGTCGCATTCGATTCGCAAAAATGGGTAGATATTTTTAGCATTTTAAATTTTGTAATTTCGTTAATTAGAAAAATTTTAAGAGCAATTTAAAATATCAGTTCGGTACATCGTAAACGGTGGTGGTTTATTTTTCAAACTATCATATCTCCAGATTGTCGGGCCGGATTTTGATGCCTTTGGTCGCATTCGATTCGCAAAAATGGGTAGATATTTTTAGCATTTTAAATTTTGTAATTTCGTTAATTAGAAAAATTTTAAGAGCAATTTAAAATATCAGTTCGGTACATCGTAAACGGTGGTGGTTTATTTTTCAAACTATCATATCTCCAGATTGCCGGGCCAGATTTTGATGCCTTTGGTCGCATTCGATTCGCAAAAATGGGTAGATATTTTTAGCATTTTAAATTTTGTAATTTCGTTAATTAGAAAAATTTTAAGAGCAATTTAAAATATCAGTTCGGTACATCGTAAACGGTGGTGGTTTATTTTTCAAACTATCATATCTCCAGATTGCCGGGCCGGATTTTGATGCCTTTGGTCGCATTCGATTCGCAAAAATGGGTAGATATTTTTAGCATTTTAAATTTTGTAATTTCGTTAATTAGAAAAATTTTAAGAGCAATTTAAAATATCAGTTGAGTACATGTTAAACCGTGTTGGAAAATTTTCAAACTGTCATATCTCCAGATTGCCGGGCCGGATTTTGATGCCTTTGGTCTCATTCGATTCGCAAAAATGGGTAGATATTTTTAGCATTTTAAATTTTGTAATTTCGTTAATTAGAAAAATTTTAAGAGCAATTTAAAATATCAGTTCGGTACATCGTAAACGGTGGTGGTTTATTTTTCAAACTATCATATCTCCAGATTGCCGGGCCGGATTTTGATGCCTTTAGTCTCATTCGATTCGCATGGATGCGTAGATATTTTGAGCATTTTAAATTTTGAAATTTCATTAATTAGAAAAAGTTTAAGAGCAATTTAAAATATCAGCTCATTACATCGTAAACGGTGGTGGTTTATTTTTCAAACTATCATATCTCCAGATTGCCGGGCCAGATTTTGATGCCTTTGGTCGCATTCGATTCGCAAAAATGGGTAGATATTTTTAGCATTTTAAATTTTGTAATTTCGTTAATTAGAAAAATTTTAAGAGCAATTTAAAATATCAGTTCGGTACATCGTAAACGGTGGTGGTTTATTTTTCAAACTATCATATCTCCAGATTGTCGGGCCGGATTTTGATGCCTTTGGTCGCATTCGATTCGCAAAAATGGGTAGATATTTTTAGCATTTTAAATTTTGTAATTTCGTTAATTAGAAAAATTTTAAGAGCAATTTAAAATATCAGTTCGGTACATCGTAAACGGTGGTGGTTTATTTTTCAAACTATCATATCTCCAGATTGCCGGGCCAGATTTTGATGCCTTTGGTCGCATTCGATTCGCAAAAATGGGTAGATATTTTTAGCATTTTAAATTTTGTAATTTCGTTAATTAGAAAAATTTTAAGAGCAATTTAAAATATCAGTTGAGTACATGTTAAACCGTGTTGGAAAATTTTCAAACTGTCATATCTCCAGATTGCCGGGCCGGATTTTGATGCCTTTGGTCTCATTCGATTCGCAAAAATGGGTAGATATTTTTAGCATTTTAAATTTTGTAATTTCGTTAATTAGAAAAATTTTAAGAGCAATTTAAAATATCAGTTCGGTACATCGTAAACGGTGGTGGTTTATTTTTCAAACTATCATATCTCCAGATTGCCGGGCCGGATTTTGATGCCTTTAGTCTCATTCGATTCGCATGGATGCGTAGATATTTTGAGCATTTTAAATTTTGAAATTTCATTAATTAGAAAAAGTTTAAGAGCAATTTAAAATATCAGCTCATTACATCGTAAACGGTGGTGGTTTATTTTTCAAACTATCATATCTCCAGATTGCCGGGCCAGATTTTGATGCCTTTGGTCGCATTCGATTCGCAAAAATGGGTAGATATTTTTAGCATTTTAAATTTTGTAATTTCGTTAATTAGAAAAATTTTAAGAGCAATTTAAAATATCAGTTCGGTACATCGTAAACGGTGGTGGTTTATTTTTCAAACTATCATATCTCCAGATTGTCGGGCCGGATTTTGATGCCTTTGGTCGCATTCGATTCGCAAAAATGGGTAGATATTTTTAGCATTTTAAATTTTGTAATTTCGTTAATTAGAAAAATTTTAAGAGCAATTTAAAATATCAGTTCGGTACATCGTAAACGGTGGTGGTTTATTTTTCAAACTATCATATCTCCAGATTGCCGGGCCAGATTTTGATGCCTTTGGTCGCATTCGATTCGCAAAAATGGGTAGATATTTTTAGCATTTTAAATTTTGTAATTTCGTTAATTAGAAAAATTTTAAGAGCAATTTAAAATATCAGTTCGGTACATCGTAAACGGTGGTGGTTTATTTTTCAAACTATCATATCTCCAGATTGCCGGGCCGGATTTTGATGCCTTTGGTCGCATTCGATTCGCAAAAATGGGTAGATATTTTTAGCATTTTAAATTTTGTAATTTCGTTAATTAGAAAAATTTTAAGAGCAATTTAAAATATCAGTTGAGTACATGTTAAACCGTGTTGGAAAATTTTCAAACTGTCATATCTCCAGATTGCCGGGCCGGATTTTGATGCCTTTGGTCTCATTCGATTCGCAAAAATGGGTAGATATTTTTAGCATTTTAAATTTTGTAATTTCGTTAATTAGAAAAATTTTAAGAGCAATTTAAAATATCAGTTCGGTACATCGTAAACGGTGGTGGTTTATTTTTCAAACTATCATATCTCCAGATTGCCGGGCCGGATTTTGATGCCTTTAGTCTCATTCGATTCGCATGGATGCGTAGATATTTTGAGCATTTTAAATTTTGAAATTTCATTAATTAGAAAAAGTTTAAGAGCAATTTAAAATATCAGCTCATTACATCGTAAACGGTGGTGGTTTATTTTTCAAACTATCATATCTCCAGATTGCCGGGCCAGATTTTGATGCCTTTGGTCGCATTCGATTCGCAAAAATGGGTAGATATTTTTAGCATTTTAAATTTTGTAATTTCGTTAATTAGAAAAATTTTAAGAGCAATTTAAAATATCAGTTCGGTACATCGTAAACGGTGGTGGTTTATTTTTCAAACTATCATATCTCCAGATTGTCGGGCCGGATTTTGATGCCTTTGGTCGCATTCGATTCGCAAAAATGGGTAGATATTTTTAGCATTTTAAATTTTGTAATTTCGTTAATTAGAAAAATTTTAAGAGCAATTTAAAATATCAGTTCGGTACATCGTAAACGGTGGTGGTTTATTTTTCAAACTATCATATCTCCAGATTGCCGGGCCAGATTTTGATGCCTTTGGTCGCATTCGATTCGCAAAAATGGGTAGATATTTTTAGCATTTTAAATTTTGTAATTTCGTTAATTAGAAAAATTTTAAGAGCAATTTAAAATATCAGTTCGGTACATCGTAAACGGTGGTGGTTTATTTTTCAAACTATCATATCTCCAGATTGCCGGGCCGGATTTTGATGCCTTTGGTCGCATTCGATTCGCAAAAATGGGTAGATATTTTTAGCATTTTAAATTTTGTAATTTCGTTAATTAGAAAAATTTTAAGAGCAATTTAAAATATCAGTTGAGTACATGTTAAACCGTGTTGGAAAATTTTCAAACTGTCATATCTCCAGATTGCCGGGCCGGATTTTGATGCCTTTGGTTTCATTCGATTCGCAAAAATGGGTAGATATTTTTAGCATTTTAAATTTTGTAATTTCGTTAATTAGAAAAATTTTAAGAGCAATTTAAAATATCAGTTCGGTACATCGTAAACGGTGGTGGTTTATTTTTGAAACTATCATATCTCCAGATTGCCGGGCCAGATTTTGATGCCTTTGGTCGCATTCGATTCGCAAAAATGGGTAGATATTTTTAGCATTTTAAATTTTGTAATTTCGTTAATTAGAAAAATTTTAAGAGCAATTTAAAATATCAGTTCGGTACATCGTAAACGGTGGTGGTTTATTTTTCAAACTATCATATCTCCAGATTGTCGGGCCGGATTTTGATGCCTTTAGTCTCATTCGATTCGCAAAAATGGGTAGATATTTTTAGCATTTTAAATTTTGTAATTTCGTTAATTAGAAAAATTTTAAGAGCAATTTAAAATATCAGTTGAGTACATGTTAAACCGTGTTGGAAAATTTTCAAACTGTCATATCTCCAGATTGCCGGGCCGGATTTTGATGCCTTTGGTCTCATTCGATTCGCAAAAATGGGTAGATATTTTTAGCATTTTAAATTTTGTAATTTCGTTAATTAGAAAAATTTTAAGAGCAATTTAAAATATCAGTTCGGTACATCGTAAACGGTGGTGGTTTATTTTTCAAACTATCATATCTCCAGATTGCCGGGCCAGATTTTGATGCCTTTGGTCGCATTCGATTCGCAAAAATGGGTAGATATTTTTAGCATTTTAAATTTTGTAATTTCGTTAATTAGAAAAATTTTAAGAGCAATTTAAAATATCAGTTCGGTACATCGTAAACGGTGGTGGTTTATTTTTCAAACTATCATATCTCCAGATTGTCGGGCCGGATTTTGATGCCTTTAGTCTCATTCGATTCGCAAAAATGGGTAGATATTTTTAGCATTTTAAATTTTGTAATTTCGTTAATTAGAAAAATTTTAAGAGCAATTTAAAATATCAGTTCGGTACATCGTAAACGGTGGTGGTTTATTTTTCAAACTATCATATCTCCAGATTGCCGGGCCGGATTTTGATGCCTTTGGTCGCATTCGATTCGCAAAAATGGGTAGATATTTTTAGCATTTTAAATTTTGTAATTTCGTTAATTAGAAAAATTTTAAGAGCAATTTAAAATATCAGTTGAGTACATGTTAAACCGTGTTGGAAAATTTTCAAACTGTCATATCTCCAGATTGCCGGGCCGGATTTTGATGCCTTTGGTCGCATTCGATTCGCAAAAATGGGTAGATATTTTTAGCATTTTAAATTTTGTAATTTCGTTAATTAGAAAAATTTTAAGAGCAATTTAAAATATCAGTTGAGTACATGTTAAACCGTGTTGGAAAATTTTCAAACTGTCATATCTCCAGATTGCCGGGCCGGATTTTGATGCCTTTGGTCTCATTCGATTCGCAAAAATGGGTAGATATTTTTAGCATTTTAAATTTTGTAATTTCGTTAATTAGAAAAATTTTAAGAGCAATTTAAAATATCAGTTCGGTACATCGTAAACGGTGGTGGTTTATTTTTCAAACTATCATATCTCCAGATTGCCGGGCCGGATTTTGATGCCTTTGGTCGCATTCGATTCGCAAAAATGGGTAGATATTTTTAGCATTTTAAATTTTGTAATTTCGTTAATTAGAAAAATTTTAAGAGCAATTTAAAATATCAGTTCGGTACATCGTAAACGGTGGTGGTTTATTTTTCAAACTATCATATCTCCAGATTGCCGGGCCAGATTTTGATGCCTTTGGTCGCATTCGATTCGCAAAAATGGGTAGATATTTTTAGCATTTTAAATTTTGTAATTTCGTTAATTAGAAAAATTTTAAGAGCAATTTAAAATATCAGTTCGGTACATCGTAAACGGTGGTGGTTTATTTTTCAAACTATCATATCTCCAGATTGCCGGGCCGGATTTTGATGCCTTTGGTCGCATTCGATTCGCAAAAATGGGTAGATATTTTTAGCATTTTAAATTTTGTAATTTCGTTAATTAGAAAAATTTTAAGAGCAATTTAAAATATCAGTTGAGTACATGTTAAACCGTGTTGGAAAATTTTCAAACTGTCATATCTCCAGATTGCCGGGCCGGATTTTGATGCCTTTGGTTTCATTCGATTCGCAAAAATGGGTAGATATTTTTAGCATTTTAAATTTTGTAATTTCGTTAATTAGAAAAATTTTAAGAGCAATTTAAAATATCAGTTCGGTACATCGTAAACGGTGGTGGTTTATTTTTCAAACTATCATATCTCCAGATTGCCGGGCCAGATTTTGATGCCTTTGGTCGCATTCGATTCGCAAAAATGGGTAGATATTTTTAGCATTTTAAATTTTGTAATTTCGTTAATTAGAAAAATTTTAAGAGCAATTTAAAATATCAGTTCGGTACATCGTAAACGGTGGTGGTTTATTTTTCAAACTATCATATCTCCAGATTGTCGGGCCGGATTTTGATGCCTTTAGTCTCATTCGATTCGCAAAAATGGGTAGATATTTTTAGCATTTTAAATTTTGTAATTTCGTTAATTAGAAAAATTTTAAGAGCAATTTAAAATATCAGTTGAGTACATGTTAAACCGTGTTGGAAAATTTTCAAACTGTCATATCTCCAGATTGCCGGGCCGGATTTTGATGCCTTTGGTCTCATTCGATTCGCAAAAATGGGTAGATATTTTTAGCATTTTAAATTTTGTAATTTCGTTAATTAGAAAAATTTTAAGAGCAATTTAAAATATCAGTTCGGTACATCGTAAACGGTGGTGGTTTATTTTTCAAACTATCATATCTCCAGATTGCCGGGCCAGATTTTGATGCCTTTGGTCGCATTCGATTCGCAAAAATGGGTAGATATTTTTAGCATTTTAAATTTTGTAATTTCGTTAATTAGAAAAATTTTAAGAGCAATTTAAAATATCAGTTCGGTACATCGTAAACGGTGGTGGTTTATTTTTCAAACTATCATATCTCCAGATTGTCGGGCCGGATTTTGATGCCTTTAGTCTCATTCGATTCGCAAAAATGGGTAGATATTTTTAGCATTTTAAATTTTGTAATTTCGTTAATTAGAAAAATTTTAAGAGCAATTTAAAATATCAGTTGAGTACATGTTAAACCGTGTTGGAAAATTTTCAAACTGTCATATCTCCAGATTGCCGGGCCGGATTTTGATGCCTTTGGTCTCATTCGATTCGCAAAAATGGGTAGATATTTTTAGCATTTTAAATTTTGTAATTTCGTTAATTAGAAAAATTTTAAGAGCAATTTAAAATATCAGTTCGGTACATCGTAAACGGTGGTGGTTTATTTTTCAAACTATCATATCTCCAGATTGCCGGGCCAGATTTTGATGCCTTTGGTCGCATTCGATTCGCAAAAATGGGTAGATATTTTTAGCATTTTAAATTTTGTAATTTCGTTAATTAGAAAAATTTTAAGAGCAATTTAAAATATCAGTTCGGTACATCGTAAACGGTGGTGGTTTATTTTTCAAACTATCATATCTCCAGATTGTCGGGCCGGATTTTGATGCCTTTAGTCTCATTCGATTCGCAAAAATGGGTAGATATTTTTAGCATTTTAAATTTTGTAATTTCTTTAATTAGAAAAATTTTAAGAGCAATTTAAAATATCAGTTCGGTACATCGTAAACGGTGGTGGTTTATTTTTCAAACTATCATATCTCCAGATTGCCGGGCCGGATTTTGATGCCTTTGGTCGCATTCGATTCGCAAAAATGGGTAGATATTTTTAGCATTTTAAATTTTGTAATTTCGTTAATTAGAAAAATTTTAAGAGCAATTTAAAATATCAGTTGAGTACATGTTAAACCGTGTTGGAAAATTTTCAAACTGTCATATCTCCAGATTGCCGGGCCGGATTTTGATGCCTTTGGTCGCATTCGATTCGCAAAAATGGGTAGATATTTTTAGCATTTTAAATTTTGTAATTTCGTTAATTAGAAAAATTTTAAGAGCAATTTAAAATATCAGTTGAGTACATGTTAAACCGTGTTGGAAAATTTTCAAACTGTCATATCTCCAGATTGCCGGGCCGGATTTTGATGCCTTTGGTCTCATTCGATTCGCAAAAATGGGTAGATATTTTTAGCATTTTAAATTTTGTAATTTCGTTAATTAGAAAAATTTTAAGAGCAATTTAAAATATCAGTTCGGTACATCGTAAACGGTGGTGGTTTATTTTTCAAACTATCATATCTCCAGATTGCCGGGCCGGATTTTGATGCCTTTAGTCTCATTCGATTCGCATGGATGCGTAGATATTTTGAGCATTTTAAATTTTGAAATTTCATTAATTAGAAAAAGTTTAAGAGCAATTTAAAATATCAGCTCATTACATCGTAAACGGTGGTGGTTTATTTTTCAAACTATCATATCTCCAGATTGCCGGGCCAGATTTTGATGCCTTTGGTCGCATTCGATTCGCAAAAATGGGTAGATATTTTTAGCATTTTAAATTTTGTAATTTCGTTAATTAGAAAAATTTTAAGAGCAATTTAAAATATCAGTTGAGTACATGTTAAACCGTGTTGGAAAATTTTCAAACTGTCATATCTCCAGATTGCCGGGCCGGATTTTGATGCCTTTGGTCTCATTCGATTCGCAAAAATGGGTAGATATTTTTAGCATTTTAAATTTTGTAATTTCGTTAATTAGAAAAATTTTAAGAGCAATTTAAAATATCAGTTCGGTACATCGTAAACGGTGGTGGTTTATTTTTCAAACTATCATATCTCCAGATTGCCGGGCCAGATTTTGATGCCTTTGGTCGCATTCGATTCGCAAAAATGGGTAGATATTTTTAGCATTTTAAATTTTGTAATTTCGTTAATTAGAAAAATTTTAAGAGCAATTTAAAATATCAGTTCGGTACATCGTAAACGGTGGTGGTTTATTTTTCAAACTATCATATCTCCAGATTGTCGGGCCGGATTTTGATGCCTTTAGTCTCATTCGATTCGCAAAAATGGGTAGATATTTTTAGCATTTTAATTTTGTAATTTCGTTAATTAGAAAAATTTTAAGAGCAATTTAAAATATCAGTTCGGTACATCGTAAACGGTGGTGGTTTATTTTTCAAACTATCATATCTCCAGATTGCCGGGCCAGATTTTGATGCCTTTGGTCGCATTCGATTCGCAAAAATGGGTAGATATTTTTAGCATTTTAAATTTTGTAATTTCGTTAATTAGAAAAATTTTAAGAGCAATTTAAAATATCAGTTCGGTACATCGTAAACGGTGGTGGTTTATTTTTCAAACTATCATATCTCCAGATTGTCGGGCCGGATTTTGATGCCTTTAGTCTCATTCGATTCGCAAAAATGGGTAGATATTTTTAGCATTTTAAATTTTGTAATTTCGTTAATTAGAAAAATTTTAAGAGCAATTTAAAATATCAGTTCGGTACATCGTAAACGGTGGTGGTTTATTTTTCAAACTATCATATCTCCAGATTGCCGGGCCAGATTTTGATGCCTTTGGTCGCATTCGATTCGCAAAAATGGGTAGATATTTTTAGCATTTTAAATTTTGTAATTTCGTTAATTAGAAAAATTTTAAGAGCAATTTAAAATATCAGTTGAGTACATGTTAAACCGTGTTGGAAAATTTTCAAACTGTCATATCTCCAGATTGTCGGGCCGGATTTTGATGCCTTTAGTCTCATTCGATTCGCAAAAATGGGTAGATATTTTTAGCATTTTAAATTTTGTAATTTCGTTAATTAGAAAAATTTTAAGAGCAATTTAAAATATCAGTTCGGTACATCGTAAACGGTGGTGGTTTATTTTTCAAACTATCATATCTCCAGATTGCCGGGCCAGATTTTGATGCCTTTGGTCGCATTCGATTCGCAAAAATGGGTAGATATTTTTAGCATTTTAAATTTTGTAATTTCGTTAATTAGAAAAATTTTAAGAGCAATTTAAAATATCAGTTCGGTACATCGTAAACGGTGGTGGTTTATTTTTCAAACTATCATATCTCCAGATTGTCGGGCCGGATTTTGATGCCTTTAGTCTCATTCGATTCGCAAAAATGGGTAGATATTTTTAGCATTTTAAATTTTGTAATTTCGTTAATTAGAAAAATTTTAAGAGCAATTTAAAATATCAGTTCGGTACATCGTAAACGGTGGTGGTTTATTTTTCAAACTATCATATCTCCAGATTGCCGGGCCGGATTTTGATGCCTTTGGTCGCATTCGATTCGCAAAAATGGGTAGATATTTTTAGCATTTCAAATTTTGTAATTTCGTTAATTAGAAAAATTTTAAGAGCAATTTAAAATATCAGTTGAGTACATGTTAAACCGTGTTGGAAAATTTTCAAACTGTCATATCTCCAGATTGCCGGGCCGGATTTTGATGCCTTTGGTCTCATTCGATTCGCAAAAATGGGTAGATATTTTTAGCATTTTAAATTTTGTAATTTCGTTAATTAGAAAAATTTTAAGAGCAATTTAAAATATCAGTTCGGTACATCGTAAACGGTGGTGGTTTATTTTTCAAACTATCATATCTCCAGATTGCCGGGCCAGATTTTGATGCCTTTGGTCGCATTCGATTCGCAAAAATGGGTAGATATTTTTAGCATTTTAAATTTTGTAATTTCGTTAATTAGAAAAATTTTAAGAGCAATTTAAAATATCAGTTCGGTACATCGTAAACGGTGGTGGTTTATTTTTCAAACTATCATATCTCCAGATTGTCGGGCCGGATTTTGATGCCTTTAGTCTCATTCGATTCGCAAAAATGGGTAGATATTTTTAGCATTTTAAATTTTGTAATTTCGTTAATTAGAAAAATTTTAAGAGCAATTTAAAATATCAGTTCGGTACATCGTAAACGGTGGTGGTTTATTTTTCAAACTATCATATCTCCAGATTGCCGGGCCAGATTTTGATGCCTTTGGTCGCATTCGATTCGCAAAAATGGGTAGATATTTTTAGCATTTTAAATTTTGTAATTTCGTTAATTAGAAAAATTTTAAGAGCAATTTAAAATATCAGTTGAGTACATGTTAAACCGTGTTGGAAAATTTTCAAACTGTCATATCTCCAGATTGTCGGGCCGGATTTTGATGCCTTTAGTCTCATTCGATTCGCAAAAATGGGTAGATATTTTTAGCATTTTAAATTTTGTAATTTCGTTAATTAGAAAAATTTTAAGAGCAATTTAAAATATCAGTTCGGTACATCGTAAACGGTGGTGGTTTATTTTTCAAACTATCATATCTCCAGATTGCCGGGCCAGATTTTGATGCCTTTGGTCGCATTCGATTCGCAAAAATGGGTAGATATTTTTAGCATTTTAAATTTTGTAATTTCGTTAATTAGAAAAATTTTAAGAGCAATTTAAAATATCAGTTCGGTACATCGTAAACGGTGGTGGTTTATTTTTCAAACTATCATATCTCCAGATTGTCGGGCCGGATTTTGATGCCTTTAGTCTCATTCGATTCGCAAAAATGGGTAGATATTTTTAGCATTTTAAATTTTGTAATTTCGTTAATTAGAAAAATTTTAAGAGCAATTTAAAATATCAGTTCGGTACATCGTAAACGGTGGTGGTTTATTTTTCAAACTATCATATCTCCAGATTGCCGGGCCGGATTTTGATGCCTTTGGTCGCATTCGATTCGCAAAAATGGGTAGATATTTTTAGCATTTTAAATTTTGTAATTTCGTTAATTAGAAAAATTTTAAGAGCAATTTAAAATATCAGTTGAGTACATGTTAAACCGTGTTGGAAAATTTTCAAACTGTCATATCTCCAGATTGTCGGGCCGGATTTTGATGCCTTTAGTCTCATTCGATTCGCAAAAATGGGTAGATATTTTTAGCATTTTAAATTTTGTAATTTCGTTAATTAGAAAAATTTTAAGAGCAATTTAAAATATCAGTTCGGTACATCGTAAACGGTGGTGGTTTATTTTTCAAACTATCATATCTCCAGATTGCCGGGCCAGATTTTGATGCCTTTGGTCGCATTCGATTCGCAAAAATGGGTAGATATTTTTAGCATTTTAAATTTTGTAATTTCGTTAATTAGAAAAATTTTAAGAGCAATTTAAAATATCAGTTCGGTACATCGTAAACGGTGGTGGTTTATTTTTCAAACTATCATATCTCCAGATTGTCGGGCCGGATTTTGATGCCTTTAGTCTCATTCGATTCGCAAAAATGGGTAGATATTTTTAGCATTTTAAATTTTGTAATTTCGTTAATTAGAAAAATTTTAAGAGCAATTTAAAATATCAGTTCGGTACATCGTAAACGGTGGTGGTTTATTTTTCAAACTATCATATCTCCAGATTGCCGGGCCGGATTTTGATGCCTTTGGTCGCATTCGATTCGCAAAAATGGGTAGATATTTTTAGCATTTTAAATTTTGTAATTTCGTTAATTAGAAAAATTTTAAGAGCAATTTAAAATATCAGTTGAGTACATGTTAAACCGTGTTGGAAAATTTTCAAACTGTCATATCTCCAGATTGCCGGGCCGGATTTTGATGCCTTTGGTCTCATTCGATTCGCAAAAATGGGTAGATATTTTTAGCATTTTAAATTTTGTAATTTCGTTAATTAGAAAAATTTTAAGAGCAATTTAAAATATCAGTTCGGTACATCGTAAACGGTGGTGGTTTATTTTTCAAACTATCATATCTCCAGATTGCCGGGCCAGATTTTGATGCCTTTGGTCGCATTCGATTCGCAAAAATGGGTAGATATTTTTAGCATTTTAAATTTTGTAATTTCGTTAATTAGAAAAATTTTAAGAGCAATTTAAAATATCAGTTCGGTACATCGTAAACGGTGGTGGTTTATTTTTCAAACTATCATATCTCCAGATTGTCGGGCCGGATTTTGATGCCTTTAGTCTCATTCGATTCGCAAAAATGGGTAGATATTTTTAGCATTTTAAATTTTGTAATTTCGTTAATTAGAAAAATTTTAAGAGCAATTTAAAATATCAGTTCGGTACATCGTAAACGGTGGTGGTTTATTTTTCAAACTATCATATCTCCAGATTGCCGGGCCGGATTTTGATGCCTTTGGTCGCATTCGATTCGCAAAAATGGGTAGATATTTTTGGCATTTTAAATTTTGTAATTTCGTTAATTAGAAAAATTTTAAGAGCAATTTAATATATCAGTTGAGTACATGTTAAACCGTGTTGGAAAATTTTCAAACTGTCATATCTCCAGATTGCCGGGCCGGATTTTGATGCCTTTGGTCTCATTCGATTCGCAAAAATGGGTAGATATTTTCAGCATTTTAAATTTTGTAATTTCGTTAATTAGAAAAATTTTAAGAGCAATTTAAAATATCAGTTGAGTACATGTTAAACCGTGTTGGAAAATTTTCAAACTGTCATATCTCCAGATTGCCGGGCCGGATTTTGATGCCTTTGGTCTCATTCGATTCGCAAAAATGGGTAGATATTTTTAGCATTTTAAATTTTGTAATTTCGTTAATTAGAAAAATTTTAAGAGCAATTTAAAATATCAGTTGAGTACATGTTAAACCGTGTTGGAAAATTTTCAAACTGTCATATCTCCAGATTGCCGGGCCGGATTTTGATGCCTTTGGTCTCATTCGATTCGCAAAAATGGGTAGATATTTTTAGCATTTTAAATTTTGTAATTTCGTTAATTAGAAAAATTTTAAGAGCAATTTAAAATATCAGTTCGGTACATCGTAAACGGTGGTGGTTTATTTTTCAAACTATCATATCTCCAGATTGCCGGGCCAGATTTTGATGCCTTTGGTCGCATTCGATTCGCAAAAATGGGTAGATATTTTTAGCATTTTAAATTATGTAATTTCGTTAATTAGAAAAATTTTAAGAGCAATTTAAAATATCAGTTCGGTACATC
The DNA here is from genome assembly GCA_964036255.1 of Caenorhabditis virilis. NCBI lineage: Eukaryota > Metazoa > Nematoda > Chromadorea > Rhabditida > Rhabditidae > Caenorhabditis > Caenorhabditis virilis. The sequence continues at coordinate 2,004,999 of OZ038420.1, read as the reverse complement.
GTAAACGGTGGTGGTTTATTTTTCAAACTATCATATCTCCAGATTGTCGGGCCGGATTTTGATGCCTTTAGTCTCATTCGATTCGCAAAAATGGGTAGATATTTTTAGCATTTTAAATTTTGTAATTTCGTTAATTAGAAAAATTTTAAGAGCAATTTAAAATATCAGTTCGGTACATCGTAAACGGTGGTGGTTTATTTTTCAAACTGTCATATCTCCAGATTGCCGGGCCGGATTATGATGCCTTTGGTCTCATTCGCTTCGCAAAAATGGGTAGATATTTTTAGCATTTTAAATTTTGTAATTTCGTTAATTAGAAAAATTTTAAGAGCAATTTAAAATATCAGTTGAGTACATGTTAAACCGTGTTGGAAAATTTTCAAACTGTCATATCTCCAGATTGCCGGGCCGGATTTTGATGCCTTTGGTCTCATTCGATTCGCAAAAATGGGTAGATATTTTTAGCATTTTAAATTTTGTAATTTCGTTAATTAGAAAAATTTTAAGAGCAATTTAAAATATCAGTTGAGTACATGTTAAACCGTGTTGGAAAATTTTCAAACTGTCATATCTCCAGATTGCCGGGCCGGATTTTGATGCCTTTGGTCTCATTCGATTCGCAAAAATGGGTAGATATTTTTAGCATTTTAAATTTTGTAATTTCGTTAATTAGAAAAATTTTAAGAGCAATTTAAAATATCAGTTGAGTACATGTTAAACCGTGTTGGAAAATTTTCAAACTGTCATATCTCCAGATTGCCGGGCCGGATTTTGATGCCTTTGGTCTCATTCGATTCGCAAAAATGGGTAGATATTTTTAACATTTTAAATTTTGTAATTTCGTTAATTAGAAAAATTTAAAGAGCAATTTAAAATATCAGTTCGGTACATCGTAAACGGTGGTGGTTTATTTTTCAAACTATCATATCTCCAGATTGCCGGGCCAGATTTTGATGCCTTTGGTCGCATTCGATTCGCAAAAATGGGTAGATATTTTTAGCATTTTAAATTTTGTAATTTCGTTAATTAGAAAAATTTTAAGAGCAATTTAAAATATCAGTTCGGTACATCGTAAACGGTGGTGGTTTATTTTTCAAACTATCATATCTCCAGATTGCCGGGCCAGATTTTGATGCCTTTGGTCGCATTCGATTCGCAAAAATGGGTAGATATTTTTAGCATTTTAAATTATGTAATTTCGTTAATTAGAAAAATTTTAAGAGCAATTTAAAATATCAGTTCGGTACATCGTAAACGGTGGTGGTTTATTTTTCAAACTATCATATCTCCAGATTGTCGGGCCAGATTTTGATGCCTTTGGTCGCATTCGATTCGCAAAAATGGGTAGATATTTTTAGCATTTTAAATTATGTAATTTCGTTAATTAGAAAAATTTTAAGAGCAATTTAAAATATCAGTTCGGTACATCGTAAACGGTGGTGGTTTATTTTTCAAACTATCATATCTCCAGATTGCCGGGCCAGATTTTGATGCCTTTGGTCGCATTCGATTCGCAAAAATGGGTAGATATTTTTAGCATTTTAAATTTTGTAATTTCGTTAATTAGAAAAATTTTAAGAGCAATTTAAAATATCAGTTCGGTACATCGTAAACGGTGGTGGTTTATTTTTCAAACTATCATATCTCCAGATTGCCGGGCCAGATTTTGATGCCTTTGGTCGCATTCGATTCGCAAAAATGGGTAGATATTTTTAGCATTTTAAATTATGTAATTTCGTTAATTAGAAAAATTTTAAGAGCAATTTAAAATATCAGTTCGGTACATCGTAAACGGTGGTGGTTTATTTTTCAAACTATCATATCTCCAGATTGTCGGGCCGGATTTTGATGCCTTTAGTCTCATTCGATTCGCAAAAATGGGTAGATATTTTTAGCATTTTAAATTTTGTAATTTCGTTAATTAGAAAAATTTTAAGAGCAATTTAAAATATCAGTTCGGTACATCGTAAACGGTGGTGGTTTATTTTTCAAACTGTCATATCTCCAGATTGCCGGGCCGGATTTTGATGCCTTTAGTCTCATTCGATTCGCAAAAATGGGTAGATATTTTTAGCATTTTAAATTTTGTAATTTCGTTAATTAGAAAAATTTTAAGAGCAATTTAAAATATCAGTTGAGTACATGTTAAACCGTGTTGGAAAATTTTCAAACTGTCATATCTCCAGATTGCCGGGCCGGATTTTGATGCCTTTGGTCTCATTCGATTCGCAAAAATGGGTAGATATTTTTAGCATTTTAAATTTTGTAATTTCGTTAATTAGAAAAATTTTAAGAGCAATTTAAAATATCAGTTGAGTACATGTTAAACCGTGTTGGAAAATTTTCAAACTGTCATATCTCCAGATTGCCGGGCCGGATTTTGATGCCTTTGGTCTCATTCGATTCGCAAAAATGGGTAGATATTTTTAGCATTTTAAATTTTGTAATTTCGTTAATTAGAAAAATTTTAAGAGCAATTTAAAATATCAGTTGAGTACATGTTAAACCGTGTTGGAAAATTTTCAAACTGTCATATCTCCAGATTGCCGGGCCGGATTTTGATGCCTTTGGTCTCATTCGATTCGCAAAAATGGGTAGATATTTTTAGCATTTTAAATTTTGTAATTTCGTTAATTAGAAAAATTTTAAGAGCAATTTAAAATATCAGTTCGGTACATCGTAAACGGTGGTGGTTTATTTTTCAAACTATCATATCTCCAGATTGCCGGGCCAGATTTTGATGCCTTTGGTCGCATTCGATTCGCAAAAATGGGTAGATATTTTTAGCATTTTAAATTTTGTAATTTCGTTAATTAGAAAAATTTTAAGAGCAATTTAAAATATCAGTTCGGTACATCGTAAACGGTGGTGGTTTATTTTTCAAACTATCATATCTCCAGATTGCCGGGCCAGATTTTGATGCCTTTGGTCGCATTCGATTCGCAAAAATGGGTAGATATTTTTAGCATTTTAAATTATGTAATTTCTTTAATTAGAAAAATTTTAAGAGCAATTTAAAATATCAGTTCGGTACATCGTAAACGGTGGTGGTTTATTTTTCAAACTATCATATCTCCAGATTGTCGGGCCAGATTTTGATGCCTTTGGTCGCATTCGATTCGCAAAAATGGGTAGATATTTTTAGCATTTTAAATTATGTAATTTCGTTAATTAGAAAAATTTTAAGAGCAATTTAAAATATCAGTTCGGTACATCGTAAACGGTGGTGGTTTATTTTTCAAACTATCATATCTCCAGATTGCCGGGCCAGATTTTGATGCCTTTGGTCGCATTCGATTCGCAAAAATGGGTAGATATTTTTAGCATTTTAAATTTTGTAATTTCGTTAATTAGAAAAATTTTAAGAGCAATTTAAAATATCAGTTCGGTACATCGTAAACGGTGGTGGTTTATTTTTCAAACTATCATATCTCCAGATTGCCGGGCCAGATTTTGATGCCTTTGGTCGCATTCGATTCGCAAAAATGGGTAGATATTTTTAGCATTTTAAATTTTGTAATTTCGTTAATTAGAAAAATTTTAAGAGCAATTTAAAATATCAGTTCGGTACATCGTAAACGGTGGTGGTTTATTTTTCAAACTATCATATCTCCAGATTGCCGGGCCAGATTTTGATGCCTTTGGTCGCATTCGATTCGCAAAAATGGGTAGATATTTTTAGCATTTTAAATTATGTAATTTCTTTAATTAGAAAAATTTTAAGAGCAATTTAAAATATCAGTTGAGTACATGTTAAACCGTGTTGGAAAATTTTCAAACTGTCATATCTCCAGATTGCCGGGCCGGATTTTGATGCCTTTGGTCTCATTCGATTCGCAAAAATGGGTAGATATTTTTAGCATTTTAAATTATGTAATTTCGTTAATTAGAAAAATTTTAAGAGCAATTTAAAATATCAGTTGAGTACATGTTAAACCGTGTTGGAAAATTTTCAAACTGTCATATCTCCAGATTGCCGGGCCGGATTTTGATGCCTTTGGTCTCATTCGATTCGCAAAAATGGGTAGATATTTTTAACATTTTAAATTTTGTAATTTCGTTAATTAGAAAAATTTAAAGAGCAATTTAAAATATCAGTTCGGTACATCGTAAACGGTGGTGGTTTATTTTTCAAACTATCATATCTCCAGATTGCCGGGCCAGATTTTGATGCCTTTGGTCGCATTCGATTCGCAAAAATGGGTAGATATTTTTAGCATTTTAAATTTTGTAATTTCGTTAATTAGAAAAATTTTAAGAGCAATTTAAAATATCAGTTCGGTACATCGTAAACGGTGGTGGTTTATTTTTCAAACTATCATATCTCCAGATTGCCGGGCCAGATTTTGATGCCTTTGGTCGCATTCGATTCGCAAAAATGGGTAGATATTTTTAGCATTTTAAATTATGTAATTTCGTTAATTAGAAAAATTTTAAGAGCAATTTAAAATATCAGTTCGGTACATCGTAAACGGTGGTGGTTTATTTTTCAAACTATCATATCTCCAGATTGTCGGGCCAGATTTTGATGCCTTTGGTCGCATTCGATTCGCAAAAATGGGTAGATATTTTTAGCATTTTAAATTATGTAATTTCGTTAATTAGAAAAATTTTAAGAGCAATTTAAAATATCAGTTCGGTACATCGTAAACGGTGGTGGTTTATTTTTCAAACTATCATATCTCCAGATTGCCGGGCCAGATTTTGATGCCTTTGGTCGCATTCGATTCGCAAAAATGGGTAGATATTTTTAGCATTTTAAATTTTGTAATTTCGTTAATTAGAAAAATTTTAAGAGCAATTTAAAATATCAGTTCGGTACATCGTAAACGGTGGTGGTTTATTTTTCAAACTATCATATCTCCAGATTGCCGGGCCAGATTTTGATGCCTTTGGTCGCATTCGATTCGCAAAAATGGGTAGATATTTTTAGCATTTTAAATTATGTAATTTCGTTAATTAGAAAAATTTTAAGAGCAATTTAAAATATCAGTTCGGTACATCGTAAACGGTGGTGGTTTATTTTTCAAACTATCATATCTCCAGATTGTCGGGCCGGATTTTGATGCCTTTAGTCTCATTCGATTCGCAAAAATGGGTAGATATTTTTAGCATTTTAAATTTTGTAATTTCGTTAATTAGAAAAATTTTAAGAGCAATTTAAAATATCAGTTCGGTACATCGTAAACGGTGGTGGTTTATTTTTCAAACTGTCATATCTCCAGATTGCCGGGCCGGATTTTGATGCCTTTAGTCTCATTCGATTCGCAAAAATGGGTAGATATTTTTAGCATTTTAAATTTTGTAATTTCGTTAATTAGAAAAATTTTAAGAGCAATTTAAAATATCAGTTGAGTACATGTTAAACCGTGTTGGAAAATTTTCAAACTGTCATATCTCCAGATTGCCGGGCCGGATTTTGATGCCTTTGGTCTCATTCGATTCGCAAAAATGGGTAGATATTTTTAGCATTTTAAATTTTGTAATTTCGTTAATTAGAAAAATTTTAAGAGCAATTTAAAATATCAGTTGAGTACATGTTAAACCGTGTTGGAAAATTTTCAAACTGTCATATCTCCAGATTGCCGGGCCGGATTTTGATGCCTTTGGTCTCATTCGATTCGCAAAAATGGGTAGATATTTTTAGCATTTTAAATTTTGTAATTTCGTTAATTAGAAAAATTTTAAGAGCAATTTAAAATATCAGTTGAGTACATGTTAAACCGTGTTGGAAAATTTTCAAACTGTCATATCTCCAGATTGCCGGGCCGGATTTTGATGCCTTTGGTCTCATTCGATTCGCAAAAATGGGTAGATATTTTTAGCATTTTAAATTTTGTAATTTCGTTAATTAGAAAAATTTTAAGAGCAATTTAAAATATCAGTTCGGTACATCGTAAACGGTGGTGGTTTATTTTTCAAACTATCATATCTCCAGATTGCCGGGCCAGATTTTGATGCCTTTGGTCGCATTCGATTCGCAAAAATGGGTAGATATTTTTAGCATTTTAAATTTTGTAATTTCGTTAATTAGAAAAATTTTAAGAGCAATTTAAAATATCAGTTCGGTACATCGTAAACGGTGGTGGTTTATTTTTCAAACTATCATATCTCCAGATTGCCGGGCCAGATTTTGATGCCTTTGGTCGCATTCGATTCGCAAAAATGGGTAGATATTTTTAGCATTTTAAATTATGTAATTTCTTTAATTAGAAAAATTTTAAGAGCAATTTAAAATATCAGTTCGGTACATCGTAAACGGTGGTGGTTTATTTTTCAAACTATCATATCTCCAGATTGTCGGGCCAGATTTTGATGCCTTTGGTCGCATTCGATTCGCAAAAATGGGTAGATATTTTTAGCATTTTAAATTATGTAATTTCGTTAATTAGAAAAATTTTAAGAGCAATTTAAAATATCAGTTCGGTACATCGTAAACGGTGGTGGTTTATTTTTCAAACTATCATATCTCCAGATTGCCGGGCCAGATTTTGATGCCTTTGGTCGCATTCGATTCGCAAAAATGGGTAGATATTTTTAGCATTTTAAATTTTGTAATTTCGTTAATTAGAAAAATTTTAAGAGCAATTTAAAATATCAGTTCGGTACATCGTAAACGGTGGTGGTTTATTTTTCAAACTATCATATCTCCAGATTGCCGGGCCAGATTTTGATGCCTTTGGTCGCATTCGATTCGCAAAAATGGGTAGATATTTTTAGCATTTTAAATTTTGTAATTTCGTTAATTAGAAAAATTTTAAGAGCAATTTAAAATATCAGTTCGGTACATCGTAAACGGTGGTGGTTTATTTTTCAAACTATCATATCTCCAGATTGCCGGGCCAGATTTTGATGCCTTTGGTCGCATTCGATTCGCAAAAATGGGTAGATATTTTTAGCATTTTAAATTATGTAATTTCTTTAATTAGAAAAATTTTAAGAGCAATTTAAAATATCAGTTCGGTACATCGTAAACGGTGGTGGTTTATTTTTCAAACTATCATATCTCCAGATTGTCGGGCCAGATTTTGATGCCTTTGGTCGCATTCGATTCGCAAAAATGGGTAGATATTTTTAGCATTTTAAATTATGTAATTTCGTTAATTAGAAAAATTTTAAGAGCAATTTAAAATATCAGTTCGGTACATCGTAAACGGTGGTGGTTTATTTTTCAAACTATCATATCTCCAGATTGCCGGGCCAGATTTTGATGCCTTTGGTCGCATTCGATTCGCAAAAATGGGTAGATATTTTTAGCATTTTAAATTTTGTAATTTCGTTAATTAGAAAAATTTTAAGAGCAATTTAAAATATCAGTTCGGTACATCGTAAACGGTGGTGGTTTATTTTTCAAACTATCATATCTCCAGATTGCCGGGCCAGATTTTGATGCCTTTGGTCGCATTCGATTCGCAAAAATGGGTAGATATTTTTAGCATTTTAAATTATGTAATTTCGTTAATTAGAAAAATTTTAAGAGCAATTTAAAATATCAGTTCGGTACATCGTAAACGGTGGTGGTTTATTTTTCAAACTATCATATCTCCAGATTGTCGGGCCGGATTTTGATGCCTTTAGTCTCATTCGATTCGCAAAAATGGGTAGATATTTTTAGCATTTTAAATTTTGTAATTTCGTTAATTAGAAAAATTTTAAGAGCAATTTAAAATATCAGTTCGGTACATCGTAAACGGTGGTGGTTTATTTTTCAAACTGTCATATCTCCAGATTGCCGGGCCGGATTTTGATGCCTTTAGTCTCATTCGATTCGCAAAAATGGGTAGATATTTTTAGCATTTTAAATTTTGTAATTTCGTTAATTAGAAAAATTTTAAGAGCAATTTAAAATATCAGTTGAGTACATGTTAAACCGTGTTGGAAAATTTTCAAACTGTCATATCTCCAGATTGCCGGGCCGGATTTTGATGCCTTTGGTCTCATTCGATTCGCAAAAATGGGTAGATATTTTTAGCATTTTAAATTTTGTAATTTCGTTAATTAGAAAAATTTTAAGAGCAATTTAAAATATCAGTTCGGTACATCGTAAACGGTGGTGGTTTATTTTTCAAACTATCATATCTCCAGATTGCCGGGCCAGATTTTGATGCCTTTGGTCGCATTCGATTCGCAAAAATGGGTAGATATTTTTAGCATTTTAAATTTTGTAATTTCGTTAATTAGAAAAATTTTAAGAGCAATTTAATATATCAGTTGAGTACATGTTAAACCGTGTTGGAAAATTTTCAAACTGTCATATCTCCAGATTGCCGGGCCGGATTATGATGCCTTTGGTCTCATTCGCTTCGCAAAAATGGGTAGATATTTTTAGCATTTTAAATTTTGTAATTTCGTTAATTAGAAAAATTTTAAGAGCAATTTAAAATATCAGTTGAGTACATGTTAAACCGTGTTGGAAAATTTTCAAACTGTCATATCTCCAGATTGCCGGGCCGGATTTTGATGCCTTTGGTCTCATTCGATTCGCAAAAATGGGTAGATATTTTTAGCATTTTAAATTTTGTAATTTCGTTAATTAGAAAAATTTTAAGAGCAATTTAAAATATCAGTTGAGTACATGTTAAACCGTGTTGGAAAATTTTCAAACTGTCATATCTCCAGATTGCCGGGCCGGATTTTGATGCCTTTGGTCTCATTCGATTCGCAAAAATGGGTAGATATTTTTAGCATTTTAAATTTTGTAATTTCGTTAATTAGAAAAATTTTAAGAGCAATTTAATATATCAGTTGAGTACATGTTAAACCGTGTTGGAAAATTTTCAAACTGTCATATCTCCAGATTGCCGGGCCGGATTATGATGCCTTTGGTCTCATTCGCTTCGCAAAAATGGGTAGATATTTTTAGCATTTTAAATTTTGTAATTTCGTTAATTAGAAAAATTTTAAGAGCAATTTAAAATATCAGTTGAGTACATGTTAAACCGTGTTGGAAAATTTTCAAACTGTCATATCTCCAGATTGCCGGGCCGGATTTTGATGCCTTTGGTCTCATTCGATTCGCAAAAATGGGTAGATATTTTTAGCATTTTAAATTTTGTAATTTCGTTAATTAGAAAAATTTTAAGAGCAATTTAAAATATCAGTTGAGTACATGTTAAACCGTGTTGGAAAATTTTCAAACTGTCATATCTCCAGATTGCCGGGCCGGATTTTGATGCCTTTGGTCTCATTCGATTCGCAAAAATGGGTAGATATTTTTAGCATTTTAAATTTTGTAATTTCGTTAATTAGAAAAATTTTAAGAGCAATTTAAAATATCAGTTGAGTACATGTTAAACCGTGTTGGAAAATTTTCAAACTGTCATATCTCCAGATTGCCGGGCCGGATTTTGATGCCTTTGGTCTCATTCGATTCGCAAAAATGGGTAGATATTTTTAGCATTTTAAATTTTGTAATTTCGTTAATTAGAAAAATTTTAAGAGCAATTTAAAATATCAGTTCGGTACATCGTAAACGGTGGTGGTTTATTTTTCAAACTATCATATCTCCAGATTGCCGGGCCAGATTTTGATGCCTTTGGTCGCATTCGATTCGCAAAAATGGGTAGATATTTTTAGCATTTTAAATTATGTAATTTCGTTAATTAGAAAAATTTTAAGAGCAATTTAAAATATCAGTTCGGTACATCGTAAACGGTGGTGGTTTATTTTTCAAACTATCATATCTCCAGATTGTCGGGCCGGATTTTGATGCCTTTGGTCTCATTCGCTTCGCAAAAATGGGTAGATATTTTTAGCATTTTAAATTTTGTAATTTCGTTAATTAGAAAAATTTTAAGAGCAATTTAAAATATCAGTTGAGTACATGTTAAACCGTGTTGGAAAATTTTCAAACTGTCATATCTCCAGATTGCCGGGCCGGATTTTGATGCCTTTGGTCTCATTCGATTCGCAAAAATGGGTAGATATTTTTAGCATTTTAAATTTTGTAATTTCGTTAATTAGAAAAATTTTAAGAGCAATTTAAAATATCAGTTGAGTACATGTTAAACCGTGTTGGAAAATTTTCAAACTGTCATATCTCCAGATTGCCGGGCCGGATTTTGATGCCTTTGGTCTCATTCGATTCGCAAAAATGGGTAGATATTTTTAGCATTTTAAATTTTGTAATTTCGTTAATTAGAAAAATTTTAAGAGCAATTTAAAATATCAGTTCGGTACATCGTAAACGGTGGTGGTTTATTTTTCAAACTATCATATCTCCAGATTGCCGGGCCAGATTTTGATGCCTTTGGTCGCATTCGATTCGCAAAAATGGGTAGATATTTTTAGCATTTTAAATTTTGTAATTTCGTTAATTAGAAAAATTTTAAGAGCAATTTAATATATCAGTTGAGTACATGTTAAACCGTGTTGGAAAATTTTCAAACTGTCATATCTCCAGATTGCCGGGCCGGATTATGATGCCTTTGGTCTCATTCGCTTCGCAAAAATGGGTAGATATTTTTAGCATTTTAAATTTTGTAATTTCGTTAATTAGAAAAATTTTAAGAGCAATTTAAAATATCAGTTGAGTACATGTTAAACCGTGTTGGAAAATTTTCAAACTGTCATATCTCCAGATTGCCGGGCCGGATTTTGATGCCTTTGGTCTCATTCGATTCGCAAAAATGGGTAGATATTTTTAGCATTTTAAATTTTGTAATTTCGTTAATTAGAAAAATTTTAAGAGCAATTTAAAATATCAGTTGAGTACATGTTAAACCGTGTTGGAAAATTTTCAAACTGTCATATCTCCAGATTGCCGGGCCGGATTTTGATGCCTTTGGTCTCATTCGATTCGCAAAAATGGGTAGATATTTTTAGCATTTTAAATTTTGTAATTTCGTTAATTAGAAAAATTTTAAGAGCAATTTAATATATCAGTTGAGTACATGTTAAACCGTGTTGGAAAATTTTCAAACTGTCATATCTCCAGATTGCCGGGCCGGATTATGATGCCTTTGGTCTCATTCGCTTCGCAAAAATGGGTAGATATTTTTAGCATTTTAAATTTTGTAATTTCGTTAATTAGAAAAATTTTAAGAGCAATTTAAAATATCAGTTGAGTACATGTTAAACCGTGTTGGAAAATTTTCAAACTGTCATATCTCCAGATTGCCGGGCCGGATTTTGATGCCTTTGGTCTCATTCGATTCGCAAAAATGGGTAGATATTTTTAGCATTTTAAATTTTGTAATTTCGTTAATTAGAAAAATTTTAAGAGCAATTTAAAATATCAGTTGAGTACATGTTAAACCGTGTTGGAAAATTTTCAAACTGTCATATCTCCAGATTGCCGGGCCGGATTTTGATGCCTTTGGTCTCATTCGATTCGCAAAAATGGGTAGATATTTTTAGCATTTTAAATTTTGTAATTTCGTTAATTAGAAAAATTTTAAGAGCAATTTAAAATATCAGTTGAGTACATGTTAAACCGTGTTGGAAAATTTTCAAACTGTCATATCTCCAGATTGCCGGGCCGGATTTTGATGCCTTTGGTCTCATTCGATTCGCAAAAATGGGTAGATATTTTTAGCATTTTAAATTTTGTAATTTCGTTAATTAGAAAAATTTTAAGAGCAATTTAAAATATCAGTTCGGTACATCGTAAACGGTGGTGGTTTATTTTTCAAACTATCATATCTCCAGATTGCCGGGCCAGATTTTGATGCCTTTGGTCGCATTCGATTCGCAAAAATGGGTAGATATTTTTAGCATTTTAAATTATGTAATTTCGTTAATTAGAAAAATTTTAAGAGCAATTTAAAATATCAGTTCGGTACATCGTAAACGGTGGTGGTTTATTTTTCAAACTATCATATCTCCAGATTGTCGGGCCGGATTTTGATGCCTTTGGTCTCATTCGCTTCGCAAAAATGGGTAGATATTTTTAGCATTTTAAATTTTGTAATTTCGTTAATTAGAAAAATTTTAAGAGCAATTTAAAATATCAGTTGAGTACATGTTAAACCGTGTTGGAAAATTTTCAAACTGTCATATCTCCAGATTGCCGGGCCGGATTTTGATGCCTTTGGTCTCATTCGATTCGCAAAAATGGGTAGATATTTTTAGCATTTTAAATTTTGTAATTTCGTTAATTAGAAAAATTTTAAGAGCAATTTAAAATATCAGTTGAGTACATGTTAAACCGTGTTGGAAAATTTTCAAACTGTCATATCTCCAGAGTGCCGGGCCGGATTTTGATGCCTTTGGTCTCATTCGATTCGCAAAAATGGGTAGATATTTTTAGCATTTTAAATTTTGTAATTTCGTTAATTAGAAAAATTTTAAGAGCAATTTAAAATATCAGTTGAGTACATGTTAAACCGTGTTGGAAAATTTTCAAACTGTCATATCTCCAGATTGCCGGGCCGGATTTTGATGCCTTTGGTCTCATTCGATTCGCAAAAATGGGTAGATATTTTTAGCATTTTAAATTTTGTAATTTCGTTAATTAGAAAAATTTTAAGAGCAATTTAAAATATCAGTTCGGTACATCGTAAACGGTGGTGGTTTATTTTTCAAACTATCATATCTCCAGATTGCCGGGCCAGATTTTGATGCCTTTGGTCGCATTCGATTCGCAAAAATGGGTAGATATTTTTAGCATTTTAAATTTTGTAATTTCGTTAATTAGAAAAATTTTAAGAGCAATTTAAAATATCAGTTCGGTACATCGTAAACGGTGGTGGTTTATTTTTCAAACTATCATATCTCCAGATTGCCGGGCCGGATTTTGATGCCTTTGGTCGCATTCGATTCGCAAAAATGGGTAGATATTTTTAGCATTTTAAATTTTGTAATTTCGTTAATTAGAAAAATTTTAAGAGCAATTTAAAATATCAGTTGAGTACATCGTAAACGGTGTCGGTTTGATTTTCAAACTGTCATATCTCCAGATTTTCGGGCCGGATTTTGATGCTGATGGTCTCATTCGATTCGCATGAAAATATAGATATTTTTAGCATTTTAAATTTTGAAATTTCATTAATTAGAAAAATTTTAAGAGCAATTTAAAATATCAGTTGAGTACATCGTAAACGGTGTCGGTTTGATATTCAAACTGTCATATCTCCAGATTTTCGGGCCGGATTTTAATGCCGATGGTCTCATTCGATTCGCATGAAAATATAGATATTTTTAGCATTTTAAATTTTGAAATTTCATTAATTAGAAAAATTTTAAGAGCAATTTAAAATATCAGTTGAGTACATCGTAAACGGTGTCGGTTTGATTTTCAAACTGTCATATCTCCAGATTTTCGGGCCGGATTTTGATGCTGATGGTCTCATTCGATTCGCATAAAAATATAGATATTTTTTCAGCATTTTAAATTTTGAAATTTCATTAATTAGAAAAATTTTAAGAGCAATTTAAAATATCAGTTGAGTACATGTTAAACCGCGTTGGAAAATTTTCAAACTGTCATATCTCCAGATTGTCGGGCCGGATTTTGATGCCTTTAGTCTCATTCGATTCGCAAAAATGGGTAGATATTTTTAGCATTTTAAATTTTGTAATTTCGTTAATTAGAAAAATTTTAAGAGCAATTTAAAATATCAGTTCGGTACATCGTAAACGGTGGTGGTTTATTTTTCAAACTATCATATCTCCAGATTGCCGGGCCGGATTTTGATGCCTTTGGTCGCATTCGATTCGCAAAATTGGGTAGATATTTTTAGCATTGTTAATTTTGTAATTTCGTTAATTAGAAAAATTTTAAGAGCAATTTAAAATATCAGTTCGGTACATCGTAAACGGTGGTGGTTTATTTTTCAAACTGTCATATCTCCAGATTGTCGCTCCGGATTTTGATGCCTTTGGTCGCATTCGATTCGCAAAAATGGGTAGATATTTTTAGCATTGTTAATTTTGTAATTTCGTTAATTAGAAAAATTTTAAGAGCAATTTAAAATATCAGTTCGGTACATCGTAAACGGTGGTGGTTTATTTTTCAAACTATCATATCTCCAGATTGCCGGGCCGGATTTTGATGCCTTTGGTCTCATTCGATTCGCAAAAATGGGTAGATATTTTTAGCATTTTAAATTTTGTAATTTCGTTAATTAGAAAAATTTTAAGAGCAATTTAAAATATCAGTTCGGTACATCGTAAACGGTGGTGGTTTATTTTTCAAACTATCATATCTCCAGATTGCCGGGCCGGATTTTGATGCCTTTGGTCGCATTCGATTCGCAAAATTGGGTAGATATTTTTAGCATTGTTAATTTTGTAATTTCGTTAATTAGAAAAATTTTAAGAGCAATTTAAAATATCAGTTCGGTACATCGTAAACGGTGGTGGTTTATTTTTCAAACTGTCATATCTCCAGATTGTCGCTCCGGATTTTGATGCCTTTGGTCGCATTCGATTCGCAAAAATGGGTAGATATTTTTAGCATTGTTAATTTTGTAATTTCGTTAATTAGAAAAATTTTAAGAGCAATTTAAAATATCAGTTCGGTACATCGTAAACGGTGGTGGTTTATTTTTCAAACTATCATATCTCCAGATTGCCGGGCCGGATTTTGATGCCTTTGGTCGCATTCGATTCGCAAAAATGGGTAGATATTTTTAGCATTGTTAATTTTGTAATTTCGTTAATTAGAAAAATTTTAAGAGCAATTTAAAATATCAGTTCGGTACATCGTAAACGGTGGTGGTTTATTTTTCAAACTGTCATATCTCCAGATTGTCGGGCCGGATTTTGATGCCTTTGGTCGCATTCGATTCGCAAAAATGGGTAGATATTTTTAGCATTGTTAATTTTGTAATTTCGTTAATTAGAAAAATTTTAAGAGCAATTTAAAATATCAGTTCGGTACATCGTAAACGGTGGTGGTTTATATTTCAAACTATCATATCTCCAGATTGCCGGGCCGGATTTTGATGCCTTTGGTCGCATTCGATTCGCAAAAATGGGTAGATATTTTTAGGATTTTTAATTTTGTAATTTCGTTAATTAGAAAAATTTTAAGAGCAATTTAAAATATCAGTTGAGTACATGTTAAACCGCGTTGGAAAATTTTCAAACTGTCATATCTCCAGATTGTCGGGCCGGATTTTGATGCCTTTGGTCGCATTCGATTCGCAAAAATGGGTAGATATTTTTAGCATTTTAAATTTTGTAATTTCGTTAATTAGAAAAATTTTAAGAGCAATTTAAAATATCAGTTGAGTACATGTTAAACCGTGTTGGAAAATTTTCAAACTGTCATATCTCCAGATTGCCGGGCCGGATTTTGATGCCTTTTGGTCTCATTCGATTCGCAAAAATGGGTAGATATTTTTAGCAATTTAAATTTTGTAATTTCGTTAATTAGAAAAATTTTAAGAGCAATTTAAAATATCAGTTCGGTACATCGTAAACGGTGGTGGTTTATTTTTCAAACTATCATATCTCCAGATTGCCGGGCCAGATTTTGATGCCTTTGGTCGCATTCGATTCGCAAAAATGGGTAGATATTTTTAGCATTTTAAATTTTGTAATTTCGTTAATTAGAAAAATTTTAAGAGCAATTTAAAATATCAGTTGAGTACATGTTAAACCGTGTTGGAAAATTTTCAAACTGTCATATCTCCAGATTGCCGGGCCGGATTTTGATGCCTTTGGTCTCATTCGATTCGCAAAAATGGGTAGATAGTTTTAGCATTTTAAATTTTGTAATTTCGTTAATTAGAAAAATTTTAAGAGCAATTTAAAATATCAGTTCGGTACATCGTAAACGGTGGTGGTTTATTTTTCAAACTATCATATCTTCAGATTGCCGGGCCGGATTTTGATGCCTTTGGTCGCATTCGATTCGCAAAAATGGGTAGATATTTTTAGCATTTTAAATTTTGTAATTTCGTTAATTAGAAAAATTTTAAGAGCAATTTAAAATATCAGTTGAGTACATGTTAAACCGTGTTGGAAAATTTTCAAACTGTCATATCTCCAGATTGCCGGGCCGGATTTTGATGCCTTTTGGTCTCATTCGATTCGCAAAAATGGGTAGATATTTTTAGCATTTTAAATTTTGTAATTTCTTTAATTAGAAAAATTTTAAGAGCAATTTAAAATATCAGTTCGGTACATCGTAAACGGTGGTGGTTTATTTTTCAAACTATCATATCTCCAGATTGCCGGGCCAGATTTTGATGCCTTTGGTCGCATTCGATTCGCAAAAATGGGTAGATATTTTTAGCTTTTTAAATTTTGTAATTTCGTTAATTAGAAAAATTTTAAGAGCAATTTAAAATATCAGTTGAGTACATGTTAAACCGCGTTGGAAAATTTTCAAACTGTCATATCTCCAGATTGCCGGGCCGGATTTTGATGCCTTTGGTCTCATTCGATTCGCAAAAATGGGTAGATATTTTTAGCATTTTAAATTTTGTAATTTCGTTAATTAGAAAAATTTTAAGAGCAATTTAAAATATCAGTTCGGTACATCGTAAACGGTGGTGGTTTATTTTTCAAACTGTCATATCTCCAGATTGTCGGGCCGGATTTTGATGCCTTTTGTCGCATTCGATTCGCAAAAATGGGTAGATATTTTTAGCATTTTAAATTTTGTAATTTCGTTAATTAGTAAAATTTTAAGAGCAATTTAAAATATCAGTTGAGTACATGTTAAACCGTGTTGGAAAATTTTCAAACTGTCATATCTCCAGATTGCCGGGCCGGATTTTGATGCCTTTGGTCTCATTCGATTCGCAAAAATGGGTAGATATTTTTAGCTTTTTAAATTTTGTAATTTCGTTAATTAGAAAAATTTTAAGAGCAATTTAAAATATCAGTTCGGTACATCGTAAACGGTGGTGGTTTATTTTTCAAACTATCATATCTCCAGATTGCCGGGCCAGATTTTGATGCCTTTGGTCGCATTCGATTCGCAAAAATGGGTAGATATTTTTAGCTTTTTAAATTTTGTAATTTCGTTAATTAGAAAAATTTTAAGAGCAATTTAAAATATCAGTTGAGTACATGTTAAACCGCGTTGGAAAATTTTCAAACTGTCATATCTCCAGATTGCCGGGCCGGATTTTGATGCCTTTGGTCTCATTCGATTCGCAAAAATGGGTAGATATTTTTAGCATTTTAAATTTTGTAATTTCGTTAATTAGAAAAATTTTAAGAGCAATTTAAAATATCAGTTCGGTACATCGTAAACGGTGGTGGTTTATTTTTCAAACTGTCATATCTCCAGATTGTCGGGCCGGATTTTGATGCCTTTTGTCGCATTCGATTCGCAAAAATGGGTAGATATTTTTAGCATTTTAAATTTTGTAATTTCGTTAATTAGAAAAATTTTAAGAGCAATTTCAATATCAGTTGAGTACATGTTAAACCGTGTTGGAAAATTTTCAAACTGTCATATCTCCAGATTGTCGGGCCGCATTTTGATGCCTTTAGTCTCATTCGATTCGCAAAAATGAATAGATATTTTTAGCATTTTAAATTTTGTAATTTCGTTAATTAGAAAAATTTTAAGAGCAATTTAAAATATCAGTTCGGTACATCGTAAACGGTGGTGGTTTATTTTTCAAACTATCATATCTCCAGATTGCCGGGCCGGATTTTGATGCCTTTGGTCGCATTCGATTCGCAAAAATGGGTAGATATTTTTAGCATTTTAAATTTTGTAATTACGTTAATTAGAAAAATTTTAAGAGCAATTTAAAATATCAGTTGAGTACATGTTAAACCGTGTTGGAAAATTTTCAAACTGTCATATCTCCAGAGTGCCGGGCCGGATTTTGATGCCTTTGGTCTCATTCGATTCGCAAAAATGGGTAGATATTTTTAGCATTTTAAATTTTGTAATTTCGTTAATTAGAAAAATTTTAAGAGCAATTTAAAATATCAGTTGAGTACATGTTAAACCGTGTTGGAAAATTTTCAAACTGTCATATCTCCAGATTGCCGGGCCGGATTTTGATGCCTTTGGTCTCATTCGATTCGCAAAAATGGGTAGATATTTTTAGCATTTTAAATTTTGTAATTTCGTTAATTAGAAAAATTTTAAGAGCAATTTAAAATATCAGTTCGGTACATCGTAAACGGTGGTGGTTTATTTTTCAAACTATCATATCTCCAGATTGCCGGGCCAGATTTTGATGCCTTTGGTCGCATTCGATTCGCAAAAATGGGTAGATATTTTTAGCATTTTAAATTTTGTAATTTCGTTAATTAGAAAAATTTTAAGAGCAATTTAAAATATCAGTTCGGTACATCGTAAACGGTGGTGGTTTATTTTTCAAACTATCATATCTCCAGATTGCCGGGCCGGATTTTGATGCCTTTGGTCGCATTCGATTCGCAAAAATGGGTAGATATTTTTAGCATTTTAAATTTTGTAATTTCGTTAATTAGAAAAATTTTAAGAGCAATTTAAAATATCAGTTGAGTACATCGTAAACGGTGTCGGTTTGATTTTCAAACTGTCATATCTCCAGATTTTCGGGCCGGATTTTGATGCTGATGGTCTCATTCGATTCGCATGAAAATATAGATATTTTTAGCATTTTAAATTTTGAAATTTCATTAATTAGAAAAATTTTAAGAGCAATTTAAAATATCAGTTGAGTACATCGTAAACGGTGTCGGTTTGATATTCAAACTGTCATATCTCCAGATTTTCGGGCCGGATTTTAATGCCGATGGTCTCATTCGATTCGCATGAAAATATAGATATTTTTAGCATTTTAAATTTTGAAATTTCATTAATTAGAAAAATTTTAAGAGCAATTTAAAATATCAGTTGAGTACATCGTAAACGGTGTCGGTTTGATTTTCAAACTGTCATATCTCCAGATTTTCGGGCCGGATTTTGATGCTGATGGTCTCATTCGATTCGCATAAAAATATAGATATTTTTTCAGCATTTTAAATTTTGAAATTTCATTAATTAGAAAAATTTTAAGAGCAATTTAAAATATCAGTTGAGTACATGTTAAACCGCGTTGGAAAATTTTCAAACTGTCATATCTCCAGATTGTCGGGCCGGATTTTGATGCCTTTAGTCTCATTCGATTCGCAAAAATGGGTAGATATTTTTAGCATTTTAAATTTTGTAATTTCGTTAATTAGAAAAATTTTAAGAGCAATTTAAAATATCAGTTCGGTACATCGTAAACGGTGGTGGTTTATTTTTCAAACTATCATATCTCCAGATTGCCGGGCCGGATTTTGATGCCTTTGGTCGCATTCGATTCGCAAAATTGGGTAGATATTTTTAGCATTGTTAATTTTGTAATTTCGTTAATTAGAAAAATTTTAAGAGCAATTTAAAATATCAGTTCGGTACATCGTAAACGGTGGTGGTTTATTTTTCAAACTGTCATATCTCCAGATTGTCGCTCCGGATTTTGATGCCTTTGGTCGCATTCGATTCGCAAAAATGGGTAGATATTTTTAGCATTGTTAATTTTGTAATTTCGTTAATTAGAAAAATTTTAAGAGCAATTTAAAATATCAGTTCGGTACATCGTAAACGGTGGTGGTTTATTTTTCAAACTATCATATCTCCAGATTGCCGGGCCGGATTTTGATGCCTTTGGTCGCATTCGATTCGCAAAAATGGGTAGATATTTTTAGCATTGTTAATTTTGTAATTTCGTTAATTAGAAAAATTTTAAGAGCAATTTAAAATATCAGTTCGGTACATCGTAAACGGTGGTGGTTTATTTTTCAAACTGTCATATCTCCAGATTGTCGGGCCGGATTTTGATGCCTTTGGTCGCATTCGATTCGCAAAAATGGGTAGATATTTTTAGCATTGTTAATTTTGTAATTTCGTTAATTAGAAAAATTTTAAGAGCAATTTAAAATATCAGTTCGGTACATCGTAAACGGTGGTGGTTTATATTTCAAACTATCATATCTCCAGATTGCCGGGCCGGATTTTGATGCCTTTGGTCGCATTCGATTCGCAAAAATGGGTAGATATTTTTAGGATTTTTAATTTTGTAATTTCGTTAATTAGAAAAATTTTAAGAGCAATTTAAAATATCAGTTGAGTACATGTTAAACCGCGTTGGAAAATTTTCAAACTGTCATATCTCCAGATTGTCGGGCCGGATTTTGATGCCTTTAGTCTCATTCGATTCGCAAAAATGGGTAGATATTTTTAGCATTTTAAATTTTGTAATTTCGTTAATTAGAAAAATTTTAAGAGCAATTTAAAATATCAGTTCGGTACATCGTAAACGGTGGTGGTTTATTTTTCAAACTATCATATCTCCAGATTGCCGGGCCGGATTTTGATGCCTTTGGTCGCATTCGATTCGCAAAAATGGGTAGATATTTTTAGCATTTTAAATTTTGTAATTTCGTTAATTAGAAAAATTTTAAGAGCAATTTAAAATATCAGTTGAGTACATGTTAAACCGTGTTGGAAAATTTTCAAACTGTCATATCTCCAGATTGCCGGGCCGGATTTTGATGCCTTTTGGTCTCATTCGATTCGCAAAAATGGGTAGATATTTTTAGCAATTTAAATTTTGTAATTTCGTTAATTAGAAAAATTTTAAGAGCAATTTAAAATATCAGTTCGGTACATCGTAAACGGTGGTGGTTTATTTTTCAAACTATCATATCTCCAGATTGCCGGGCCAGATTTTGATGCCTTTGGTCGCATTCGATTCGCAAAAATGGGTAGATATTTTTAGCATTTTAAATTTTGTAATTTCGTTAATTAGAAAAAGTTTAAGAGCAATTTAAAATATCAGTTGAGTACATGTTAAACCGTGTTGGAAAATTTTCAAACTGTCATATCTCCAGATTGCCGGGCCGGATTTTGATGCCTTTGGTCTCATTCGATTCGCAAAAATGGGTAGATAGTTTTAGCATTTTAAATTTTGTAATTTCGTTAATTAGAAAAATTTTAAGAGCAATTTAAAATATCAGTTCGGTACATCGTAAACGGTGGTGGTTTATTTTTCAAACTATCATATCTTCAGATTGCCGGGCCGGATTTTGATGCCTTTTGGTCTCATTCGATTCGCAAAAATGGGTAGATATTTTTAGCATTTTAAATTTTGTAATTTCTTTAATTAGAAAAATTTTAAGAGCAATTTAAAATATCAGTTCGGTACATCGTAAACGGTGGTGGTTTATTTTTCAAACTATCATATCTCCAGATTGCCGGGCCAGATTTTGATGCCTTTGGTCGCATTCGATTCGCAAAAATGGGTAGATATTTTTAGCTTTTTAAATTTTGTAATTTCGTTAATTAGAAAAATTTTAAGAGCAATTTAAAATATCAGTTGAGTACATGTTAAACCGCGTTGGAAAATTTTCAAACTGTCATATCTCCAGATTGCCGGGCCGGATTTTGATGCCTTTGGTCTCATTCGATTCGCAAAAATGGGTAGATATTTTTAGCATTTTAAATTTTGTAATTTCGTTAATTAGAAAAATTTTAAGAGCAATTTAAAATATCAGTTCGGTACATCGTAAACGGTGGTGGTTTATTTTTCAAACTGTCATATCTCCAGATTGTCGGGCCGGATTTTGATGCCTTTTGTCGCATTCGATTCGCAAAAATGGGTAGATATTTTTAGCATTTTAAATTTTGTAATTTCGTTAATTAGTAAAATTTTAAGAGCAATTTAAAATATCAGTTGAGTACATGTTAAACCGTGTTGGAAAATTTTCAAACTGTCATATCTCCAGATTGCCGGGCCGGATTTTGATGCCTTTGGTCTCATTCGATTCGCAAAAATGGGTAGATATTTTTAGCATTTTAAATTTTGTAATTTCGTTAATTAGAAAAATTTTAAGAGCAATTTCAATATCAGTTGAGTACATGTTAAACCGTGTTGGAAAATTTTCAAACTGTCATATCTCCAGATTGTCGGGCCGCATTTTGATGCCTTTAGTCTCATTCGATTCGCAAAAATGGGTAGATATTTTTAGCATTTTAAATTTTGTAATTTCGTTAATTAGAAAAATTTTAAGAGCAATTTAAAATATCAGTTCGGTACATCGTAAACGGTGGTGGTTTATTTTTCAAACTATCATATCTCCAGATTGCCGGGCCGGATTTTGATGCCTTTGGTCGCATTCGATTCGCAAAAATGGGTAGATATTTTTAGCATTTTAAATTTTGTAATTACGTTAATTAGAAAAATTTTAAGAGCAATTTAATATATCAGTTGAGTACATGTTAAACCGTGTTGGAAAATTTTCAAACTGTCATATCTCCAGATTGCCGGGCCGGATTTTGATGCCTTTTGGTCTCATTCGATTCGCAAAAATGGGTAGATATTTTTAGCATTTTAAATTTTGTAATTTCGTTAATTAGAAAAATTTTAAGAGCAATTTAAAATATCAGTTCGGTACATCGTAAACGGTGGTGGTTTATTTTTCAAACTATCATATCTCCAGATTGCCGGGCCAGATTTTGATGCCTTTGGTCGCATTCGATTCGCAAAAATGGGTAGATATTTTTAGCTTTTTAAATTTTGTAATTTCGTTAATTAGAAAAATTTTAAGAGCAATTTAAAATATCAGTTGAGTACATGTTAAACCGCGTTGGAAAATTTTCAAACTGTCATATCTCCAGATTGCCGGGCCGGATTTTGATGCCTTTGGTCTCATTCGATTCGCAAAAATGGGTAGATATTTTTAGGATTTTTAATTTTGTAATTTCGTTAATTAGAAAAATTTTAAGAGCAATTTAAAATATCAGTTGAGTACATGTTAAACCGCGTTGGAAAATTTTCAAACTGTCATATCTCCAGATTGTCGGGCCGGATTTTGATGCCTTTAGTCTCATTCGATTCGCAAAAATGGGTAGATATTTTTAGCATTTTAAATTTTGTAATTTCGTTAATTAGAAAAATTTTAAGAGCAATTTAAAATATCAGTTCGGTACATCGTAAACGGTGGTGGTTTATTTTTCAAACTATCATATCTCCAGATTGCCGGGCCGGATTTTGATGCCTTTGGTCGCATTCGATTCGCAAAAATGGGTAGATATTTTTAGCATTTTAAATTTTGTAATTTCTTTAATTAGAAAAATTTTAAGAGCAATTTAAAATATCAGTTCGGTACATCGTAAACGGTGGTGGTTTATTTTTCAAACTATCATATCTCCAGATTGCCGGGCCAGATTTTGATGCCTTTGGTCGCATTCGATTCGCAAAAATGGGTAGATATTTTTAGCTTTTTAAATTTTGTAATTTCGTTAATTAGAAAAATTTTAAGAGCAATTTAAAATATCAGTTGAGTACATGTTAAACCGCGTTGGAAAATTTTCAAACTGTCATATCTCCAGATTGCCGGGCCGGATTTTGATGCCTTTGGTCTCATTCGATTCGCAAAAATGGGTAGATATTTTTAGCATTTTAAATTTTGTAATTTCGTTAATTAGAAAAATTTTAAGAGCAATTTAAAATATCAGTTCGGTACATCGTAAACGGTGGTGGTTTATTTTTCAAACTGTCATATCTCCAGATTGTCGGGCCGGATTTTGATGCCTTTTGTCGCATTCGATTCGCAAAAATGGGTAGATATTTTTAGCATTTTAAATTTTGTAATTTCGTTAATTAGTAAAATTTTAAGAGCAATTTAAAATATCAGTTGAGTACATGTTAAACCGTGTTGGAAAATTTTCAAACTGTCATATCTCCAGATTGCCGGGCCGGATTTTGATGCCTTTGGTCTCATTCGATTCGCAAAAATGGGTAGATATTTTTAGCATTTTAAATTTTGTAATTTCGTTAATTAGAAAAATTTTAAGAGCAATTTAAAATATCAGTTGAGTACATGTTAAACCGTGTTGGAAAATTTTCAAACTGTCATATCTCCAGATTGTCGGGCCGGATTTTGATGCCTTTAGTCTCATTCGATTCGCAAAAATGAATAGATATTTTTAGCATTTTAAATTTTGTAATTTCGTTAATTAGAAAAATTTTAAGAGCAATTTAAAATATCAGTTCGGTACATCGTAAACGGTGGTGGTTTATTTTTCAAACTATCATATCTCCAGATTGCCGGGCCGGATTTTGATGCCTTTGGTCGCATTCGATTCGCAAAAATGGG
The DNA here is from genome assembly GCA_964036255.1 of Caenorhabditis virilis. Classification (NCBI taxonomy): domain Eukaryota; kingdom Metazoa; phylum Nematoda; class Chromadorea; order Rhabditida; family Rhabditidae; genus Caenorhabditis; species Caenorhabditis virilis. Next base: position 1,980,966 of record OZ038420.1, on the reverse strand, counting down.
TAGATATTTTTAGCATTTTAAATTTTGTAATTTCGTTAATTAGAAAAATTTTAAGAGCAATTTAAAATATCAGTTGAGTACATGTTAAACCGTGTTGGAAAATTTTCAAACTGTCATATCTCCAGATTGCCGGGCCGGATTTTGATGCCTTTGGTCTCATTCGATTCGCAAAAATGGGTAGATATTTTTAGCATTTTAAATTTTGTAATTTCGTTAATTAGAAAAATTTTAAGAGCAATTTAAAATATCAGTTCGGTACATCGTAAACGGTGGTGGTTTATTTTTCAAACTATCATATCTTCAGATTGCCGGGCCGGATTTTGATGCCTTTGGTCGCATTCGATTCGCAAAAATGGGTAGATATTTTTAGCATTTTAAATTTTGTAATTTCGTTAATTAGAAAAATTTTAAGAGCAATTTAAAATATCAGTTGAGTACATGTTAAACCGTGTTGGAAAATTTTCAAACTGTCATATCTCCAGATTGCCGGGCCGGATTTTGATGCCTTTGGTCTCATTCGATTCGCAAAAATGGGTAGATATTTTTAGCATTTTAAATTTTGTAATTTCGTTAATTAGAAAAATTTTAAGAGCAATTTAAAATATCAGTTGAGTACATGTTAAACCGTGTTGGAAAATTTTCAAACTGTCATATCTCCAGATTGTCGGGCCGGATTTTGATGCCTTTAGTCTCATTCGATTCGCAAAAATGAATAGATATTTTTAGCATTTTAAATTTTGTAATTTCGTTAATTAGAAAAATTTTAAGAGCAATTTAAAATATCAGTTCGGTACATCGTAAACGGTGGTGGTTTATTTTTCAAACTATCATATCTCCAGATTGCCGGGCCGGATTTTGATGCCTTTGGTCGCATTCGATTCGCAAAAATGGGTAGATATTTTTAGCATTTTAAATTTTGTAATTTCGTTAATTAGAAAAATTTTAAGAGCAATTTAAAATATCAGTTGAGTACATGTTAAACCGTGTTGGAAAATTTTCAAACTGTCATATCTCCAGATTGCCGGGCCGGATTTTGATGCCTTTGGTCTCATTCGATTCGCAAAAATGGGTAGATATTTTTAGCATTTTAAATTTTGTAATTTCGTTAATTAGAAAAATTTTAAGAGCAATTTAAAATATCAGTTCGGTACATCGTAAACGGTGGTGGTTTATTTTTCAAACTATCATATCTCCAGATTGCCGGGCCAGATTTTGATGCCTTTGGTCGCATTCGATTCGCAAAAATGGGTAGATATTTTTAGCTTTTTAAATTTTGTAATTTCGTTAATTAGAAAAATTTTAAGAGCAATTTAAAATATCAGTTGAGTACATGTTAAACCGCGTTGGAAAATTTTCAAACTGTCATATCTCCAGATTGCCGGGCCGGATTTTGATGCCTTTGGTCTCATTCGATTCGCAAAAATGGGTAGATATTTTTAGCATTTTAAATTTTGTAATTTCGTTAATTAGAAAAATTTTAAGAGCAATTTAAAATATCAGTTCGGTACATCGTAAACGGTGGTGGTTTATTTTTCAAACTGTCATATCTCCAGATTGTCGGGCCGGATTTTGATGCCTTTTGTCGCATTCGATTCGCAAAAATGGGTAGATATTTTTAGCATTTTAAATTTTGTAATTTCGTTAATTAGTAAAATTTTAAGAGCAATTTAAAATATCAGTTGAGTACATGTTAAACCGTGTTGGAAAATTTTCAAACTGTCATATCTCCAGATTGCCGGGCCGGATTTTGATGCCTTTGGTCTCATTCGATTCGCAAAAATGGGTAGATATTTTTAGCATTTTAAATTTTGTAATTTCGTTAATTAGAAAAATTTTAAGAGCAATTTAAAATATCAGTTGAGTACATGTTAAACCGTGTTGGAAAATTTTCAAACTGTCATATCTCCAGATTGCCGGGCCGGATTTTGATGCCTTTGGTCTCATTCGATTCGCAAAAATGGGTAGATATTTTTAGCATTTTAAATTTTGTAATTTCGTTAATTAGAAAAATTTTAAGAGCAATTTAAAATATCAGTTGAGTACATGTTAAACCGTGTTGGAAAATTTTCAAACTGTCATATCTCCAGATTGTCGGGCCGGATTTTGATGCCTTTAGTCTCATTCGATTCGCAAAAATGAATAGATATTTTTAGCATTTTAAATTTTGTAATTTCGTTAATTAGAAAAATTTTAAGAGCAATTTAAAATATCAGTTCGGTACATCGTAAACGGTGGTGGTTTATTTTTCAAACTATCATATCTCCAGATTGCCGGGCCGGATTTTGATGCCTTTGGTCGCATTCGATTCGCAAAAATGGGTAGATATTTTTAGCATTTTAAATTTTGTAATTTCGTTAATTAGAAAAATTTTAAGAGCAATTTAAAATATCAGTTGAGTACATGTTAAACCGTGTTGGAAAATTTTCAAACTGTCATATCTCCAGATTGCCGGGCCGGATTTTGATGCCTTTGGTCTCATTCGATTCGCAAAAATGGGTAGATATTTTTAGCATTTTAAATTTTGTAATTTCGTTAATTAGAAAAATTTTAAGAGCAATTTAAAATATCAGTTCGGTACATCGTAAACGGTGGTGGTTTATTTTTCAAACTATCATATCTCCAGATTGTCGGGCCGGATTTTGATGCCTTTAGTCTCATTCGATTCGCAAAAATGGGTAGATATTTTTAGCATTTTAAATTTTGTAATTTCGTTAATTAGAAAAATTTTAAGAGCAATTTAAAATATCAGTTGAGTACATGTTAAACCGTGTTGGAAAATTTTCAAACTGTCATATCTCCAGATTGCCGGGCCGGATTTTGATGCCTTTTGGTCTCATTCGATTCGCAAAAATGGGTAGATATTTTTAGCATTTTAAATTTTGTAATTTCTTTAATTAGAAAAATTTTAAGAGCAATTTAAAATATCAGTTCGGTACATCGTAAACGGTGGTGGTTTATTTTTCAAACTATCATATCTCCAGATTGCCGGGCCAGATTTTGATGCCTTTGGTCGCATTCGATTCGCAAAAATGGGTAGATATTTTTAGCTTTTTAAATTTTGTAATTTCGTTAATTAGAAAAATTTTAAGAGCAATTTAAAATATCAGTTGAGTACATGTTAAACCGCGTTGGAAAATTTTCAAACTGTCATATCTCCAGATTGCCGGGCCGGATTTTGATGCCTTTGGTCTCATTCGATTCGCAAAAATGGGTAGATATTTTTAGCATTTTAAATTTTGTAATTTCGTTAATTAGAAAAATTTTAAGAGCAATTTAAAATATCAGTTCGGTACATCGTAAACGGTGGTGGTTTATTTTTCAAACTGTCATATCTCCAGATTGTCGGGCCGGATTTTGATGCCTTTTGTCGCATTCGATTCGCAAAAATGGGTAGATATTTTTAGCATTTTAAATTTTGTAATTTCGTTAATTAGAAAAATTTTAAGAGCAATTTCAATATCAGTTGAGTACATGTTAAACCGTGTTGGAAAATTTTCAAACTGTCATATCTCCAGATTGTCGGGCCGCATTTTGATGCCTTTAGTCTCATTCGATTCGCAAAAATGAATAGATATTTTTAGCATTTTAAATTTTGTAATTTCGTTAATTAGAAAAATTTTAAGAGCAATTTAAAATATCAGTTCGGTACATCGTAAACGGTGGTGGTTTATTTTTCAAACTATCATATCTCCAGATTGCCGGGCCGGATTTTGATGCCTTTGGTCGCATTCGATTCGCAAAAATGGGTAGATATTTTTAGCATTTTAAATTTTGTAATTACGTTAATTAGAAAAATTTTAAGAGCAATTTAAAATATCAGTTGAGTACATGTTAAACCGTGTTGGAAAATTTTCAAACTGTCATATCTCCAGATTGCCGGGCCGGATTTTGATGCCTTTTGGTCTCATTCGATTCGCAAAAATGGGTAGATATTTTTAGCATTTTAAATTTTGTAATTTCGTTAATTAGAAAAATTTTAAGAGCAATTTAAAATATCAGTTCGGTACATCGTAAACGGTGGTGGTTTATTTTTCAAACTATCATATCTCCAGATTGCCGGGCCAGATTTTGATGCCTTTGGTCGCATTCGATTCGCAAAAATGGGTAGATATTTTTAGCTTTTTAAATTTTGTAATTTCGTTAATTAGAAAAATTTTAAGAGCAATTTAAAATATCAGTTGAGTACATGTTAAACCGCGTTGGAAAATTTTCAAACTGTCATATCTCCAGATTGCCGGGCCGGATTTTGATGCCTTTGGTCTCATTCGATTCGCAAAAATGGGTAGATATTTTTAGGATTTTTAATTTTGTAATTTCGTTAATTAGAAAAATTTTAAGAGCAATTTAAAATATCAGTTGAGTACATGTTAAACCGCGTTGGAAAATTTTCAAACTGTCATATCTCCAGATTGTCGGGCCGGATTTTGATGCCTTTAGTCTCATTCGATTCGCAAAAATGGGTAGATATTTTTAGCATTTTAAATTTTGTAATTTCGTTAATTAGAAAAATTTTAAGAGCAATTTAAAATATCAGTTCGGTACATCGTAAACGGTGGTGGTTTATTTTTCAAACTATCATATCTCCAGATTGCCGGGCCGGATTTTGATGCCTTTGGTCGCATTCGATTCGCAAAAATGGGTAGATATTTTTAGCATTTTAAATTTTGTAATTTCTTTAATTAGAAAAATTTTAAGAGCAATTTAAAATATCAGTTGAGTACATGTTAAACCGCGTTGGAAAATTTTCAAACTGTCATATCTCCAGATTGCCGGGCCGGATTTTGATGCCTTTGGTCTCATTCGATTCGCAAAAATGGGTAGATATTTTTAGCATTTTAAATTTTGTAATTTCGTTAATTAGAAAAATTTTAAGAGCAATTTAAAATATCAGTTCGGTACATCGTAAACGGTGGTGGTTTATTTTTCAAACTGTCATATCTCCAGATTGTCGGGCCGGATTTTGATGCCTTTTGTCGCATTCGATTCGCAAAAATGGGTAGATATTTTTAGCATTTTAAATTTTGTAATTTCTTTAATTAGAAAAATTTTAAGAGCAATTTAAAATATCAGTTGAGTACATGTTAAACCGCGTTGGAAAATTTTCAAACTGTCATATCTCCAGATTGCCGGGCCGGATTTTGATGCCTTTGGTCTCATTCGATTCGCAAAAATGGGTAGATATTTTTAGCATTTTAAATTTTGTAATTTCGTTAATTAGAAAAATTTTAAGAGCAATTTAAAATATCAGTTCGGTACATCGTAAACGGTGGTGGTTTATTTTTCAAACTGTCATATCTCCAGATTGTCGGGCCGGATTTTGATGCCTTTTGTCGCATTCGATTCGCAAAAATGGGTAGATATTTTTAGCATTTTAAATTTTGTAATTTCGTTAATTAGTAAAATTTTAAGAGCAATTTAAAATATCAGTTGAGTACATGTTAAACCGTGTTGGAAAATTTTCAAACTGTCATATCTCCAGATTGCCGGGCCGGATTTTGATGCCTTTGGTCTCATTCGATTCGCAAAAATGGGTAGATATTTTTAGCATTTTAAATTTTGTAATTTCGTTAATTAGAAAAATTTTAAGAGCAATTTAAAATATCAGTTGAGTACATGTTAAACCGTGTTGGAAAATTTTCAAACTGTCATATCTCCAGATTGTCGGGCCGGATTTTGATGCCTTTAGTCTCATTCGATTCGCAAAAATGAATAGATATTTTTAGCATTTTAAATTTTGTAATTTCGTTAATTAGAAAAATTTTAAGAGCAATTTAAAATATCAGTTCGGTACATCGTAAACGGTGGTGGTTTATTTTTCAAACTATCATATCTCCAGATTGCCGGGCCGGATTTTGATGCCTTTGGTCGCATTCGATTCGCAAAAATGGGTAGATATTTTTAGCATTTTAAATTTTGTAATTTCGTTAATTAGAAAAATTTTAAGAGCAATTTAAAATATCAGTTGAGTACATGTTAAACCGTGTTGGAAAATTTTCAAACTGTCATATCTCCAGATTGCCGGGCCGGATTTTGATGCCTTTTGGTCTCATTCGATTCGCAAAAATGGGTAGATATTTTTAGCATTTTAAATTTTGTAATTTCGTTAATTAGAAAAATTTTAAGAGCAATTTAAAATATCAGTTCGGTACATCGTAAACGGTGGTGGTTTATTTTTCAAACTATCATATCTCCAGATTGCCGGGCCAGATTTTGATGCCTTTGGTCGCATTCGATTCGCAAAAATGGGTAGATATTTTTAGCTTTTTAAATTTTGTAATTTCGTTAATTAGAAAAATTTTAAGAGCAATTTAAAATATCAGTTGAGTACATGTTAAACCGCGTTGGAAAATTTTCAAACTATCATATCTCCAGATTGCCGGGCCAGATTTTGATGCCTTTGGTCGCATTCGATTCGCAAAAATGGGTAGATATTTTTAGCTTTTTAAATTTTGTAATTTCGTTAATTAGAAAAATTTTAAGAGCAATTTAAAATATCAGTTGAGTACATGTTAAACCGCGTTGGAAAATTTTCAAACTATCATATCTCCAGATTGCCGGGCCAGATTTTGATGCCTTTGGTCGCATTCGATTCGCAAAAATGGGTAGATATTTTTAGCTTTTTAAATTTTGTAATTTCGTTAATTAGAAAAATTTTAAGAGCAATTTAAAATATCAGTTGAGTACATGTTAAACCGTGTTGGAAAATTTTCAAACTGTCATATCTCCAGATTGCCGGGCCGGATTTTGATGCCTTTGGTCTCATTCGATTCGCAAAAATGGGTAGATATTTTTAGCATTTTAAATTTTGTAATTTCGTTAATTAGAAAAATTTTAAGAGCAATTTAAAATATCAGTTCGGTACATCGTAAACGGTGGTGGTTTATTTTTCAAACTGTCATATCTCCAGATTGCCGGGCCGGATTTTGATGCCTTTGGTCGCATTCGATTCGCAAAAATGGGTAGATATTTTTAGCTTTTTAAATTTTGTAATTTCGTTAATTAGAAAAATTTTAAGAGCAATTTAAAATATCAGTTGAGTACATGTTAAACCGCGTTGGAAAATTTTCAAACTATCATATCTCCAGATTGCCGGGCCAGATTTTGATGCCTTTGGTCGCATTCGATTCGCAAAAATGGGTAGATATTTTTAGCTTTTTAAATTTTGTAATTTCGTTAATTAGAAAAATTTTAAGAGCAATTTAAAATATCAGTTGAGTACATGTTAAACCGTGTTGGAAAATTTTCAAACTGTCATATCTCCAGATTGCCGGGCCGGATTTTGATGCCTTTGGTCTCATTCGATTCGCAAAAATGGGTAGATATTTTTAGCATTTTAAATTTTGTAATTTCGTTAATTAGAAAAATTTTAAGAGCAATTTAAAATATCAGTTCGGTACATCGTAAACGGTGGTGGTTTATTTTTCAAACTATCATATCTTCAGATTGCCGGGCCGGATTTTGATGCCTTTGGTCGCATTCGATTCGCAAAAATGGGTAGATATTTTTAGCATTTTAAATTTTGTAATTTCATTAATTAGAAAAATTTTAAGAGCAATTTAAAATATCAGTTGAGTACATGTTAAACCGTGTTGGAAAATTTTCAAACTGTCATATCTCCAGATTGCCGGGCCGGATTTTGATGCCTTTTGGTCTCATTCGATTCGCAAAAATGGGTAGATATTTTTAGCATTTTAAATTTTGTAATTTCTTTAATTAGAAAAATTTTAAGAGCAATTTAAAATATCAGTTCGGTACATCGTAAACGGTGGTGGTTTATTTTTCAAACTATCATATCTCCAGATTGCCGGGCCAGATTTTGATGCCTTTGGTCGCATTCGATTCGCAAAAATGGGTAGATATTTTTAGCTTTTTAAATTTTGTAATTTCGTTAATTAGAAAAATTTTAAGAGCAATTTAAAATATCAGTTCGGTACATCGTAAACGGTGGTGGTTTATTTTTCAAACTATCATATCTTCAGATTGCCGGGCCGGATTTTGATACCTTTGGTCGCATTCGATTCGCAAAAATGGGTAGATATTTTTAGCATTTTAAATTTTGTAATTTCGTTAATTAGAAAAATTTTAAGAGCAATTTAAAATATCAGTTGAGTACATGTTAAACCGTGTTGGAAAATTTTCAAACTGTCATATCTCCAGATTGCCGGGCCAGATTTTGATGCCTTTGGTCGCATTCGATTCGCAAAAATGGGTAGATATTTTTAGCATTTTAAATTTTGTAATTTCGTTAATTAGAAAAATTTTAAGAGCAATTTAAAATATCAGTTCGGTACATCGTAAACGGTGGTGGTTTATTTTTCAAACTATCATATCTCCAGATTGTCGGGCCGGATTTTGATGCCTTTAGTCTCATTCGATTCGCAAAAATGGGTAGATATTTTTAGCATTTTAAATTTTGTAATTTCGTTAATTAGAAAAATTTTAAGAGCAATTTAAAATATCAGTTGAGTACATGTTAAACCGTGTTGGAAAGTTTTCAAACTGTCATATCTCCAGATTGCCGGGCCGGATTTTGATACCTTTGGTCTCATTCGATTCGCAAAAATGGGTAGATATTTTTAGCATTTTAAATTTTGTAATTTCGTTAATTAGAAAAATTTTAAGAGCAATTTAAAATATCAGTTGAGTACATGTTAAACCGTGTTGGAAAATTTTCAAACTGTCATATCTCCAGATTGTCGGGCCGGATTTTGATGCCTTTAGTCTCATTCGATTCGCAAAAATGGGTAGATATTTTTAGCATTTTAAATTTTGTAATTTCGTTAATTAGAAAAATTTTAAGAGCAATTTAAAATATCAGTTCGGTACATCGTAAACGGTGGTGGTTTATTTTTCAAACTATCATATCTCCAGATTGCCGGGCCAGATTTTGATGCCTTTGGTCGCATTCGATTCGCAAAAATGGGTAGATATTTTTAGCATTTTAAATTTTGTAATTTCGTTAATTAGAAAAATTTTAAGAGCAATTTAAAATATCAGTTCGGTACATCGTAAACGGTGGTGGTTTATTTTTCAAACTATCATATCTCCAGATTGCCGGGCCAGATTTTGATGCCTTTGGTCGCATTCGATTCGCAAAAATGGGTAGATATTTTTAGCATTTTAAATTATGTAATTTCATTAATTAGAAAAATTTTATGAGCAATTTAAAATATCAGTTGAGTACATGTTAAACCGTGTTGGAAAATTTTCAAACTGTCATATCTCCAGATTGCCGGGCCGGATTTTGATGCCTTTGGTCTCATTCGATTCGCAAAAATGGGTAGATATTTTTAGCATTTTAAATTATGTAATTTCGTTAATTAGAAAAATTTTATGAGCAATTTAAAATATCAGTTGAGTACATGTTAAACCGTGTTGGAAAATTTTCAAACTGTCATATCTCCAGATTGCCGGGCCGGATTTTGATGCCTTTGGTCTCATTCGATTCGCAAAAATGGGTAGATATTTTTAGCATTTTAAATTTTGTAATTTCGTTAATTAGAAAAATTTTAAGAGCAATTTAAAATATCAGTTCGGTACATCGTAAACGGTGGCGGTTTATTTTTCAAACTATCATATCTCCAGATTGCCGGGCCAGATTTTGATGCCTTTGGTCGCATTCGATTCGCAAAAATGGGTAGATATTTTTAGCATTTTAAATTTTGTAATTTCGTTAATTAGAAAAATTTTAAGAGCAATTTAAAATATCAGTTCGGTACATCGTAAACGGTGGTGGTTTATTTTTCAAACTATCATATCTCCAGATTGTCGGGCCGGATTTTGATGCCTTTAGTCTCATTCGATTCGCAAAAATGGGTAGATATTTTTAGCATTTTAAATTTTGTAATTTCGTTAATTAGAAAAATTTTAAGAGCAATTTAAAATATCAGTTCGGTACATCGTAAACGGTGGTGGTTTATTTTTCAAACTATCATATCTCCAGATTGTCGGGCCGGATTTTGATGCCTTTAGTCTCATTCGATTCGCAAAAATGGGTAGATATTTTTAGCATTTTAAATTTTGTAATTTCGTTAATTAGAAAAATTTTAAGAGCAATTTAAAATATCAGTTCGGTACATCGTAAACGGTGGTGGTTTATTTTTCAAACTATCATATCTCCAGATTGTCGGGCCGGATTTTGATGCCTTTAGTCTCATTCGATTCGCAAAAATGGGTAGATATTTTTAGCATTTTAAATTTTGTAATTTCGTTAATTAGAAAAATTTTAAGAGCAATTTAAAATATCAGTTGAGTACATGTTAAACCGTGTTGGAAAATTTTCAAACTGTCATATCTCCAGATTGCCGGGCCGGATTTTGATACCTTTGGTCTCATTCGATTCGCAAAAATGGGTAGATATTTTTAGCATTTTAAATTTTGTAATTTCGTTAATTAGAAAAATTTTAAGAGCAATTTAAAATATCAGTTGAGTACATGTTAAACCGTGTTGGAAAATTTTCAAACTGTCATATCTCCAGATTGTCGGGCCGGATTTTGATGCCTTTAGTCTCATTCGATTCGCAAAAATGGGTAGATATTTTTAGCATTTTAAATTTTGTAATTTCGTTAATTAGAAAAATTTTAAGAGCAATTTAAAATATCAGTTCGGTACATCGTAAACGGTGGTGGTTTATTTTTCAAACTATCATATCTCCAGATTGCCGGGCCAGATTTTGATGCCTTTGGTCGCATTCGATTCGCAAAAATGGGTAGATATTTTTAGCATTTTAAATTTTGTAATTTCGTTAATTAGAAAAATTTTAAGAGCAATTTAAAATATCAGTTCGGTACATCGTAAACGGTGGTGGTTTATTTTTCAAACTATCATATCTCCAGATTGCCGGGCCAGATTTTGATGCCTTTGGTCGCATTCGATTCGCAAAAATGGGTAGATATTTTTAGCATTTTAAATTATGTAATTTCGTTAATTAGAAAAATTTTATGAGCAATTTAAAATATCAGTTGAGTACATGTTAAACCGTGTTGGAAAATTTTCAAACTGTCATATCTCCAGATTGCCGGGCCGGATTTTGATGCCTTTGGTCTCATTCGATTCGCAAAAATGGGTAGATATTTTTAGCATTTTAAATTATGTAATTTCGTTAATTAGAAAAATTTTATGAGCAATTTAAAATATCAGTTGAGTACATGTTAAACCGTGTTGGAAAATTTTCAAACTGTCATATCTCCAGATTGCCGGGCCGGATTTTGATGCCTTTGGTCTCATTCGATTCGCAAAAATGGGTAGATATTTTTAGCATTTTAAATTTTGTAATTTCGTTAATTAGAAAAATTTTAAGAGCAATTTAAAATATCAGTTCGGTACATCGTAAACGGTGGCGGTTTATTTTTCAAACTATCATATCTCCAGATTGCCGGGCCAGATTTTGATGCCTTTGGTCGCATTCGATTCGCAAAAATGGGTAGATATTTTTAGCATTTTAAATTTTGTAATTTCGTTAATTAGAAAAATTTTAAGAGCAATTTAAAATATCAGTTCGGTACATCGTAAACGGTGGTGGTTTATTTTTCAAACTATCATATCTCCAGATTGTCGGGCCGGATTTTGATGCCTTTAGTCTCATTCGATTCGCAAAAATGGGTAGATATTTTTAGCATTTTAAATTTTGTAATTTCGTTAATTAGAAAAATTTTAAGAGCAATTTAAAATATCAGTTGAGTACATGTTAAACCGTGTTGGAAAATTTTCAAACTGTCATATCTCCAGATTGCCGGGCCGGATTTTGATACCTTTGGTCTCATTCGATTCGCAAAAATGGGTAGATATTTTTAGCATTTTAAATTTTGTAATTTCGTTAATTAGAAAAATTTTAAGAGCAATTTAAAATATCAGTTGAGTACATGTTAAACCGTGTTGGAAAATTTTCAAACTGTCATATCTCCAGATTGTCGGGCCGGATTTTGATGCCTTTAGTCTCATTCGATTCGCAAAAATGGGTAGATATTTTTAGCATTTTAAATTTTGTAATTTCGTTAATTAGAAAAATTTTAAGAGCAATTTAAAATATCAGTTCGGTACATCGTAAACGGTGGTGGTTTATTTTTCAAACTATCATATCTCCAGATTGCCGGGCCAGATTTTGATGCCTTTGGTCGCATTCGATTCGCAAAAATGGGTAGATATTTTTAGCATTTTAAATTTTGTAATTTCGTTAATTAGAAAAATTTTAAGAGCAATTTAAAATATCAGTTCGGTACATCGTAAACGGTGGTGGTTTATTTTTCAAACTATCATATCTCCAGATTGCCGGGCCAGATTTTGATGCCTTTGGTCGCATTCGATTCGCAAAAATGGGTAGATATTTTTAGCATTTTAAATTTTGTAATTTCGTTAATTAGAAAAATTTTAAGAGCAATTTAAAATATCAGTTCGGTACATCGTAAACGGTGGTGGTTTATTTTTCAAACTATCATATCTCCAGATTGTCGGGCCGGATTTTGATGCCTTTAGTCTCATTCGATTCGCAAAAATGGGTAGATATTTTTAGCATTTTAAATTTTGTAATTTCGTTAATTAGAAAAATTTTAAGAGCAATTTAAAATATCAGTTGAGTACATGTTAAACCGTGTTGGAAAATTTTCAAACTGTCATATCTCCAGATTGCCGGGCCGGATTTTGATACCTTTGGTCTCATTCGATTCGCAAAAATGGGTAGATATTTTTAGCATTTTAAATTTTGTAATTTCGTTAATTAGAAAAATTTTAAGAGCAATTTAAAATATCAGTTGAGTACATGTTAAACCGTGTTGGAAAATTTTCAAACTGTCATATCTCCAGATTGTCGGGCCGGATTTTGATGCCTTTAGTCTCATTCGATTCGCAAAAATGGGTAGATATTTTTAGCATTTTAAATTTTGTAATTTCGTTAATTAGAAAAATTTTAAGAGCAATTTAAAATATCAGTTCGGTACATCGTAAACGGTGGTGGTTTATTTTTCAAACTATCATATCTCCAGATTGCCGGGCCAGATTTTGATGCCTTTGGTCGCATTCGATTCGCAAAAATGGGTAGATATTTTTAGCATTTTAAATTTTGTAATTTCGTTAATTAGAAAAATTTTAAGAGCAATTTAAAATATCAGTTCGGTACATCGTAAACGGTGGTGGTTTATTTTTCAAACTATCATATCTCCAGATTGCCGGGCCAGATTTTGATGCCTTTGGTCGCATTCGATTCGCAAAAATGGGTAGATATTTTTAGCATTTTAAATTTTGTAATTTCGTTAATTAGAAAAATTTTAAGAGCAATTTAAAATATCAGTTCGGTACATCGTAAACGGTGGTGGTTTATTTTTCAAACTATCATATCTCCAGATTGTCGGGCCGGATTTTGATGCCTTTAGTCTCATTCGATTCGCAAAAATGGGTAGATATTTTTAGCATTTTAAATTTTGTAATTTCGTTAATTAGAAAAATTTTAAGAGCAATTTAAAATATCAGTTCGGTACATCGTAAACGGTGGTGGTTTATTTTTCAAACTATCATATCTCCAGATTGCCGGGCCGGATTTTGATGCCTTTGGTCGCATTCGATTCGCAAAAATGGGTAGATATTTTTGGCATTTTAAATTTTGTAATTTCGTTAATTAGAAAAATTTTAAGAGCAATTTAAAATATCAGTTGAGTACATGTTAAACCGTGTTGGAAAATTTTCAAACTGTCACATCTCCAGATTGCCGGGCCGGATTATGATGCCTTTGGTCTCATTCGCTTCGCAAAAATGGGTAGATATTTTTAGCATTTTAAATTTTGTAATTTCGTTAATTAGAAAAATTTTAAGAGCAATTTAAAATATCAGTTCGGTACATCGTAAACGGTGGTGGTTTATTTTTCAAACTATCATATCTCCAGATTGCCGGGCCAGATTTTGATGCCTTTGGTCGCATTCGATTCGCAAAAATGGGTAGATATTTTTAGCATTTTAAATTTTGTAATTTCGTTAATTAGAAAAATTTTAAGAGCAATTTAAAATATCAGTTCGGTACATCGTAAACGGTGGTGGTTTATTTTTCAAACTATCATATCTCCAGATTGTCGGGCCGGATTTTGATGCCTTTAGTCTCATTCGATTCGCAAAAATGGGTAGATATTTTTAGCATTTTAAATTTTGTAATTTCGTTAATTAGAAAAATTTTAAGAGCAATTTAAAATATCAGTTCGGTACATCGTAAACGGTGGTGGTTTATTTTTCAAACTATCATATCTCCAGATTGCCGGGCCGGATTTTGATGCCTTTGGTCGCATTCGATTCGCAAAAATGGGTAGATATTTTTGGCATTTTAAATTTTGTAATTTCGTTAATTAGAAAAATTTTAAGAGCAATTTAAAATATCAGTTGAGTACATGTTAAACCGTGTTGGAAAATTTTCAAACTGTCATATCTCCAGATTGCCGGGCCGGATTATGATGCCTTTGGTCTCATTCGCTTCGCAAAAATGGGTAGATATTTTTAGCATTTTAAATTTTGTAATTTCGTTAATTAGAAAAATTTTAAGAGCAATTTAAAATATCAGTTGAGTACATGTTAAACCGTGTTGGAAAATTTTCAAACTGTCATATCTCCAGATTGCCGGGCCGGATTTTGATGCCTTTGGTCTCATTCGATTCGCAAAAATGGGTAGATATTTTTAGCATTTTAAATTTTGTAATTTCGTTAATTAGAAAAATTTTAAGAGCAATTTAAAATATCAGTTGCGTACATGTTAAACCGTGTTGGAAAATTTTCAAACTGTCATATCTCCAGATTGCCGGGCCGGATTTTGATGCCTTTGGTCTCATTCGATTCGCAAAAATGGGTAGATATTTTTAGCATTTTAAATTTTGTAATTTCGTTAATTAGAAAAATTTTAAGAGCAATTTAAAATATCAGTTGAGTACATGTTAAACCGTGTTGGAAAATTTTCAAACTGTCATATCTCCAGATTGCCGGGCCGGATTTTGATGCCTTTGGTCTCATTCAATTCGCAAAAATGGGTAGATATTTTTAGCATTTTAAATTATGTAATTTCGTTAATTAGAAAAATTTTAAGAGCAATTTAAAATATCTGTTCGGTACATCGTAAACGGTGGTGGTTTATTTTTCAAACTATCATATCTCCAGATTGTCGGGCCGGATTTTGATGCCTTTAGTCTCATTCGATTCGCAAAAATGGGTAGATATTTTTAGCATTTTAAATTTTGTAATTTCGTTAATTAGAAAAATTTTAAGAGCAATTTAAAATATCAGTTCGGTACATCGTAAACGGTGGTGGTTTATTTTTCAAACTGTCATATCTCCAGATTGCCGGGCCGGATTATGATGCCTTTGGTCTCATTCGCTTCGCAAAAATGGGTAGATATTTTTAGCATTTTAAATTTTGTAATTTCGTTAATTAGAAAAATTTTAAGAGCAATTTAAAATATCAGTTGAGTACATGTTAAACCGTGTTGGAAAATTTTCAAACTGTCATATCTCCAGATTGCCGGGCCGGATTTTGATGCCTTTGGTCTCATTCGATTCGCAAAAATGGGTAGATATTTTTAGCATTTTAAATTTTGTAATTTCGTTAATTAGAAAAATTTTAAGAGCAATTTAAAATATCAGTTGAGTACATGTTAAACCGTGTTGGAAAATTTTCAAACTGTCATATCTCCAGATTGTCGGGCCGGATTTTGATGCCTTTAGTCTCATTCGATTCGCAAAAATGGGTAGATATTTTTAGCATTTTAAATTTTGTAATTTCGTTAATTAGAAAAATTTTAAGAGCAATTTAAAATATCAGTTGAGTACATGTTAAACCGTGTTGGAAAATTTTCAAACTGTCATATCTCCAGATTGCCGGGCCGGATTTTGATGCCTTTGGTCTCATTCGATTCGCAAAAATGGGTAGATATTTTTAGCATTTTAAATTTTGTAATTTCGTTAATTAGAAAAATTTTAAGAGCAATTTAAAATATCAGTTCGGTACATCGTAAACGGTGGTGGTTTATTTTTCAAACTATCATATCTCCAGATTGCCGGGCCAGATTTTGATGCCTTTGGTCGCATTCGATTCGCAAAAATGGGTAGATATTTTTAGCATTTTAAATTTTGTAATTTCGTTAATTAGAAAAATTTTAAGAGCAATTTAAAATATCAGTTCGGTACATCGTAAACGGTGGTGGTTTATTTTTCAAACTATCATATCTCCAGATTGTCGGGCCGGATTTTGATGCCTTTAGTCTCATTCGATTCGCAAAAATGGGTAGATATTTTTAGCATTTTAAATTTTGTAATTTCGTTAATTAGAAAAATTTTAAGAGCAATTTAAAATATCAGTTCGGTACATCGTAAACGGTGGTGGTTTATTTTTCAAACTATCATATCTCCAGATTGCCGGGCCGGATTTTGATGCCTTTGGTCGCATTCGATTCGCAAAAATGGGTAGATATTTTTGGCATTTTAAATTTTGTAATTTCGTTAATTAGAAAAATTTTAAGAGCAATTTAAAATATCAGTTGAGTACATGTTAAACCGTGTTGGAAAATTTTCAAACTGTCATATCTCCAGATTGCCGGGCCGGATTATGATGCCTTTGGTCTCATTCGCTTCGCAAAAATGGGTAGATATTTTTAGCATTTTAAATTTTGTAATTTCGTTAATTAGAAAAATTTTAAGAGCAATTTAAAATATCAGTTGAGTACATGTTAAACCGTGTTGGAAAATTTTCAAACTGTCATATCTCCAGATTGCCGGGCCGGATTTTGATGCCTTTGGTCTCATTCGATTCGCAAAAATGGGTAGATATTTTTAGCATTTTAAATTTTGTAATTTCGTTAATTAGAAAAATTTTAAGAGCAATTTAAAATATCAGTTGCGTACATGTTAAACCGTGTTGGAAAATTTTCAAACTGTCATATCTCCAGATTGCCGGGCCGGATTTTGATGCCTTTGGTCTCATTCGATTCGCAAAAATGGGTAGATATTTTTAGCATTTTAAATTTTGTAATTTCGTTAATTAGAAAAATTTTAAGAGCAATTTAAAATATCAGTTGAGTACATGTTAAACCGTGTTGGAAAATTTTCAAACTGTCATATCTCCAGATTGCCGGGCCGGATTTTGATGCCTTTGGTCTCATTCAATTCGCAAAAATGGGTAGATATTTTTAGCATTTTAAATTATGTAATTTCGTTAATTAGAAAAATTTTAAGAGCAATTTAAAATATCAGTTCGGTACATCGTAAACGGTGGTGGTTTATTTTTCAAACTATCATATCTCCAGATTGTCGGGCCGGATTTTGATGCCTTTAGTCTCATTCGATTCGCAAAAATGGGTAGATATTTTTAGCATTTTAAATTTTGTAATTTCGTTAATTAGAAAAATTTTAAGAGCAATTTAAAATATCAGTTCGGTACATCGTAAACGGTGGTGGTTTATTTTTCAAACTGTCATATCTCCAGATTGCCGGGCCGGATTATGATGCCTTTGGTCTCATTCGCTTCGCAAAAATGGGTAGATATTTTTAGCATTTTAAATTTTGTAATTTCGTTAATTAGAAAAATTTTAAGAGCAATTTAAAATATCAGTTGAGTACATGTTAAACCGTGTTGGAAAATTTTCAAACTGTCATATCTCCAGATTGCCGGGCCGGATTTTGATGCCTTTGGTCTCATTCGATTCGCAAAAATGGGTAGATATTTTTAGCATTTTAAATTTTGTAATTTCGTTAATTAGAAAAATTTTAAGAGCAATTTAAAATATCAGTTGAGTACATGTTAAACCGTGTTGGAAAATTTTCAAACTGTCATATCTCCAGATTGTCGGGCCGGATTTTGATGCCTTTAGTCTCATTCGATTCGCAAAAATGGGTAGATATTTTTAGCATTTTAAATTTTGTAATTTCGTTAATTAGAAAAATTTTAAGAGTAATTTAAAATATCAGTTGAGTACATGTTAAACCGTGTTGGAAAATTTTCAAACTGTCATATCTCCAGATTGCCGGGCCGGATTTTGATGCCTTTGGTCTCATTCGATTCGCAAAAATGGGTAGATATTTTTAGCATTTTAAATTTTGTAATTTCGTTAATTAGAAAAATTTTAAGAGCAATTTAAAATATCAGTTCGGTACATCGTAAACGGTGGTGGTTTATTTTTCAAACTATCATATCTCCAGATTGCCGGGCCAGATTTTGATGCCTTTGGTCGCATTCGATTCGCAAAAATGGGTAGATATTTTTAGCATTTTAAATTTTGTAATTTCGTTAATTAGAAAAATTTTAAGAGCAATTTAAAATATCAGTTCGGTACATCGTAAACGGTGGTGGTTTATTTTTCAAACTATCATATCTCCAGATTGTCGGGCCGGATTTTGATGCCTTTAGTCTCATTCGATTCGCAAAAATGGGTAGATATTTTTAGCATTTTAAATTTTGTAATTTCGTTAATTAGAAAAATTTTAAGAGCAATTTAAAATATCAGTTGAGTACATGTTAAACCGTGTTGGAAAATTTTCAAACTGTCATATCTCCAGATTGCCGGGCCGGATTTTGATACCTTTGGTCTCATTCGATTCGCAAAAATGGGTAGATATTTTTAGCATTTTAAATTTTGTAATTTCGTTAATTAGAAAAATTTTAAGAGCAATTTAAAATATCAGTTGAGTACATGTTAAACCGTGTTGGAAAATTTTCAAACTGTCATATCTCCAGATTGTCGGGCCGGATTTTGATGCCTTTAGTCTCATTCGATTCGCAAAAATGGGTAGATATTTTTAGCATTTTAAATTTTGTAATTTCGTTAATTAGAAAAATTTTAAGAGCAATTTAAAATATCAGTTCGGTACATCGTAAACGGTGGTGGTTTATTTTTCAAACTATCATATCTCCAGATTGCCGGGCCAGATTTTGATGCCTTTGGTCGCATTCGATTCGCAAAAATGGGTAGATATTTTTAGCATTTTAAATTTTGTAATTTCGTTAATTAGAAAAATTTTAAGAGCAATTTAAAATATCAGTTCGGTACATCGTAAACGGTGGTGGTTTATTTTTCAAACTATCATATCTCCAGATTGTCGGGCCGGATTTTGATGCCTTTAGTCTCATTCGATTCGCAAAAATGGGTAGATATTTTTAGCATTTTAAATTTTGTAATTTCGTTAATTAGAAAAATTTTAAGAGCAATTTAAAATATCAGTTGAGTACATGTTAAACCGTGTTGGAAAATTTTCAAACTGTCATATCTCCAGATTGCCGGGCCGGATTTTGATACCTTTGGTCTCATTCGATTCGCAAAAATGGGTAGATATTTTTAGCATTTTAAATTTTGTAATTTCGTTAATTAGAAAAATTTTAAGAGCAATTTAAAATATCAGTTGAGTACATGTTAAACCGTGTTGGAAAATTTTCAAACTGTCATATCTCCAGATTGTCGGGCCGGATTTTGATGCCTTTAGTCTCATTCGATTCGCAAAAATGGGTAGATATTTTTAGCATTTTAAATTTTGTAATTTCGTTAATTAGAAAAATTTTAAGAGCAATTTAAAATATCAGTTCGGTACATCGTAAACGGTGGTGGTTTATTTTTCAAACTATCATATCTCCAGATTGCCGGGCCAGATTTTGATGCCTTTGGTCGCATTCGATTCGCAAAAATGGGTAGATATTTTTAGCATTTTAAATTTTGTAATTTCGTTAATTAGAAAAATTTTAAGAGCAATTTAAAATATCAGTTCGGTACATCGTAAACGGTGGTGGTTTATTTTTCAAACTATCATATCTCCAGATTGTCGGGCCGGATTTTGATGCCTTTAGTCTCATTCGATTCGCAAAAATGGGTAGATATTTTTAGCATTTTAAATTTTGTAATTTCGTTAATTAGAAAAATTTTAAGAGCAATTTAAAATATCAGTTCGGTACATCGTAAACGGTGGTGGTTTATTTTTCAAACTATCATATCTCCAGATTGCCGGGCCAGATTTTGATGCCTTTGGTCGCATTCGATTCGCAAAAATGGGTAGATATTTTTAGCATTTTAAATTTTGTAATTTCGTTAATTAGAAAAATTTTAAGAGCAATTTAAAATATCAGTTCGGTACATCGTAAACGGTGGTGGTTTATTTTTCAAACTATCATATCTCCAGATTGTCGGGCCGGATTTTGATGCCTTTAGTCTCATTCGATTCGCAAAAATGGGTAGATATTTTTAGCATTTTAAATTTTGTAATTTCGTTAATTAGAAAAATTTTAAGAGCAATTTAAAATATCAGTTCGGTACATCGTAAACGGTGGTGGTTTATTTTTCAAACTATCATATCTCCAGATTGCCGGGCCGGATTTTGATGCCTTTGGTCGCATTCGATTCGCAAAAATGGGTAGATATTTTTCGCATTTTAAATTTTGTAATTTCGTTAATTAGAAAAATTTTAAGAGCAATTTAAAATATCAGTTCGGTACATCGTAAACGGTGGTGGTTTATTTTTCAAACTATCATATCTCCAGATTGTCGGGCCGGATTTTGATGCCTTTAGTCTCATTCGATTCGCAAAAATGGGTAGATATTTTTAGCATTTTAAATTTTGTAATTTCGTTAATTAGAAAAATTTTAAGAGCAATTTAAAATATCAGTTCGGTACATCGTAAACGGTGGTGGTTTATTTTTCAAACTATCATATCTCCAGATTGCCGGGCCAGATTTTGATGCCTTTGGTCGCATTCGATTCGCAAAAATGGGTAGATATTTTTAGCATTTTAAATTTTGTAATTTCGTTAATTAGAAAAATTTTAAGAGCAATTTAAAATATCAGTTCGGTACATCGTAAACGGTGGTGGTTTATTTTTCAAACTATCATATCTCCAGATTGTCGGGCCGGATTTTGATGCCTTTAGTCTCATTCGATTCGCAAAAATGGGTAGATATTTTTAGCATTTTAAATTTTGTAATTTCATTAATTAGAAAAATTTTAAGAGCAATTTAAAATATCAGTTCGGTACATCGTAAACGGTGGTGGTTTATTTTTCAAACTATCATATCTCCAGATTGCCGGGCCGGATTTTGATGCCTTTGGTCGCATTCGATTCGCAAAAATGGGTAGATATTTTTCGCATTTTAAATTTTGTAATTTCGTTAATTAGAAAAATTTTAAGAGCAATTTAAAATATCAGTTGAGTACATGTTAAACCGTGTTGGTAAATTTTCAAACTGTCATATCTCCAGATTGCCGGGCCGGATTATGATGCCTTTGGTCTCATTCGCTTCGCAAAAATGGGTAGATATTTTTAGCATTTTAAATTTTGTAATTTCGTTAATTAGAAAAATTTTAAGAGCAATTTAAAATATCAGTTGAGTACATGTTAAACCGTGTTGGAAAATTTTCAAACTGTCATATCTCCAGATTGCCGGGCCGGATTTTGATGCCTTTGGTCTCATTCGATTCGCAAAAATGGGTAGATATTTTTAGCATTTTAAATTTTGTAATTTCGTTAATTAGAAAAATTTTAAGAGCAATTTAAAATATCAGTTGAGTACATGTTAAACCGTGTTGGAAAATTTTCAAACTGTCATATCTCCAGATTGCCGGGCCGGATTTTGATGCCTTTGGTCTCATTCGATTCGCAAAAATGGGTAGATATTTTTAGCATTTTAAATTTTGTAATTTCGTTAATTAGAAAAATTTTAAGAGCAATTTAAAATATCAGTTCGGTACATCGTAAACGGTGGTGGTTTATTTTTCAAACTATCATATCTCCAGATTGCCGGGCCAGATTTTGATGCCTTTGGTCGCATTCGATTCGCAAAAATGGGTAGATATTTTTAGCATTTTAAATTTTGTAATTTCGTTAATTAGAAAAATTTTAAGAGCAATTTAAAATATCAGTTCGGTACATCGTAAACGGTGGTGGTTTATTTTTCAAACTATCATATCTCCAGATTGTCGGGCCGGATTTTGATGCCTTTAGTCTCATTCGATTCGCAAAAATGGGTAGATATTTTTAGCATTTTAAATTTTGTAATTTCGTTAATTAGAAAAATTTTAAGAGCAATTTAAAATATCAGTTCGGTACATCGTAAACGGTGGTGGTTTATTTTTCAAACTATCATATCTCCAGATTGCCGGGCCAGATTTTGATGCCTTTGGTCGCATTCGATTCGCAAAAATGGGTAGATATTTTTAGCATTTTAAATTTTGTAATTTCGTTAATTAGAAAAATTTTAAGAGCAATTTAAAATATCAGTTCGGTACATCGTAAACGGTGGTGGTTTATTTTTCAAACTATCATATCTCCAGATTGTCGGGCCGGATTTTGATGCCTTTAGTCTCATTCGATTCGCAAAAATGGGTAGATATTTTTAGCATTTTAAATTTTGTAATTTCGTTAATTAGAAAAATTTTAAGAGCAATTTAAAATATCAGTTCGGTACATCGTAAACGGTGGTGGTTTATTTTTCAAACTATCATATCTCCAGATTGCCGGGCCGGATTTTGATGCCTTTGGTCGCATTCGATTCGCAAAAATGGGTAGATATTTTTCGCATTTTAAATTTTGTAATTTCGTTAATTAGAAAAATTTTAAGAGCAATTTAAAATATCAGTTCGGTACATCGTAAACGGTGGTGGTTTATTTTTCAAACTATCATATCTCCAGATTGTCGGGCCGGATTTTGATGCCTTTAGTCTCATTCGATTCGCAAAAATGGGTAGATATTTTTAGCATTTTAAATTTTGTAATTTCGTTAATTAGAAAAATTTTAAGAGCAATTTAAAATATCAGTTCGGTACATCGTAAACGGTGGTGGTTTATTTTTCAAACTATCATATCTCCAGATTGCCGGGCCAGATTTTGATGCCTTTGGTCGCATTCGATTCGCAAAAATGGGTAGATATTTTTAGCATTTTAAATTTTGTAATTTCGTTAATTAGAAAAATTTTAAGAGCAATTTAAAATATCAGTTCGGTACATCGTAAACGGTGGTGGTTTATTTTTCAAACTATCATATCTCCAGATTGTCGGGCCGGATTTTGATGCCTTTAGTCTCATTCGATTCGCAAAAATGGGTAGATATTTTTAGCATTTTAAATTTTGTAATTTCGTTAATTAGAAAAATTTTAAGAGCAATTTAAAATATCAGTTCGGTACATCGTAAACGGTGGTGGTTTATTTTTCAAACTATCATATCTCCAGATTGCCGGGCCGGATTTTGATGCCTTTGGTCGCATTCGATTCGCAAAAATGGGTAGATATTTTTCGCATTTTAAATTTTGTAATTTCGTTAATTAGAAAAATTTTAAGAGCAATTTAAAATATCAGTTGAGTACATGTTAAACCGTGTTGGTAAATTTTCAAACTGTCATATCTCCAGATTGCCGGGCCGGATTATGATGCCTTTGGTCTCATTCGCTTCGCAAAAATGGGTAGATATTTTTAGCATTTTAAATTTTGTAATTTCGTTAATTAGAAAAATTTTAAGAGCAATTTAAAATATCAGTTGAGTACATGTTAAACCGTGTTGGAAAATTTTCAAACTGTCATATCTCCAGATTGCCGGGCCGGATTTTGATGCCTTTGGTCTCATTCGATTCGCAAAAATGGGTAGATATTTTTAGCATTTTAAATTTTGTAATTTCGTTAATTAGAAAAATTTTAAGAGCAATTTAAAATATCAGTTGAGTACATGTTAAACCGTGTTGGAAAATTTTCAAACTGTCATATCTCCAGATTGCCGGGCCGGATTTTGATGCCTTTGGTCTCATTCGATTCGCAAAAATGGGTAGATATTTTTAGCATTTTAAATTTTGTAATTTCGTTAATTAGAAAAATTTTAAGAGCAATTTAAAATATCAGTTGAGTACATGTTAAACCGTGTTGGAAAATTTTCAAACTGTCATATCTCCAGATTGTCGGGCCGGATTTTGATGCCTTTAGTCTCATTCGATTCGCAAAAATGGGTAGATATTTTTAGCATTTTAAATTTTGTAATTTCGTTAATTAGAAAAATTTTAAGAGCAATTTAAAATATCAGTTGAGTACATGTTAAACCGTGTTGGAAAATTTTCAAACTGTCATATCTCCAGATTGCCGGGCCGGATTTTGATGCCTTTGGTCTCATTCGATTCGCAAAAATGGGTAGATATTTTTAGCATTTTAAATTTTGTAATTTCATTAATTAGAAAAATTTTAAGAGCAATTTAAAATATCAGTTGAGTACATGTTAAACCGTGTTGGAAAATTTTCAAACTGTCATATCTCCCGATTGTCGGGCCGGATTTTGATGCCTTTAGTCTCATTCGATTCGCAAAAATGGGTAGATATTTTTAGCATTTTAAATTTTGTAATTTCGTTAATTAGAAAAATTTTAAGAGCAATTTAAAATATCAGTTCGGTACATCGTAAACGGTTGTGGTTTATTTTTCAAACTATCATATCTCCAGATTGCCGGGCCAGATTTTGATGCCTTTGGTCGCATTCGATTCGCAAAAATGGGTAGATATTTTTAGCATTTTAAATTTTGTAATTTCGTTAATTAGAAAAATTTTAAGAGCAATTTAAAATATCAGTTCGGTACATCGTAAACGGTGGTGGTTTATTTTTCAAACTATCATATCTCCAGATTGTCGGGCCGGATTTTGATGCCTTTAGTCTCATTCGATTCGCAAAAATGGGTAGATATTTTTGGCATTTTAAATTTTGTAATTTCGTTAATTAGAAAAATTTTAAGAGCAATTTAAAATATCAGTTGAGTACATGTTAAACCGTGTTGGAAAATTTTCAAACTGTCATATCTCCAGATTGCCGGGCCGGATTTTGATGCCTTTGGTCTCATTCGATTCGCAAAAATAGGTAGATATTTTTAGCATTTTAAATTTTGTAATTTCGTTAATTAGAAAAATTTTAAGAGCAATTTAAAATATCAGTTGAGTACATGTTAAACCGTGTTGGAAAATTTTCAAACTGTCATATCTCCAGATTGCCGGGCCGGATTTTGATGCCTTTGGTCTCATTCGATTCGCAAAAATGGGTAGATATTTTTAGCATTTTAAATTTTGTAATTTCGTTAATTAGAAAAATTTTAAGAGCAATTTAAAATATCAGTTGAGTACATGTTAAACCGTGTTGGAAAATTTTCAAACTGTCATATCTCCAGATTGCCGGGCCGGATTTTGATGCCTTTGGTCTCATTCGATTCGCAAAAATGGGTAGATATTTTTAGCATTTTAAATTTTGTAATTTCGTTAATTAGAAAAATTTTAAGAGCAATTTAAAATATCAGTTCGGTACATCGTAAACGGTGGTGGTTTATTTTTCAAACTATCATATCTCCAGATTGCCGGGCCAGATTTTGATGCCTTTGGTCGCATTCGATTCGCAAAAATGGGTAGATATTTTTAGCATTTTAAATTTTGTAATTTCGTTAATTAGAAAAATTTTAAGAGCAATTTAAAATATCAGTTCGGTACATCGTAAACGGTGGTGGTTTATTTTTCAAACTATCATATCTCCAGATTGTCGGGCCGGATTTTGATGCCTTTAGTCTCATTCGATTCGCAAAAATGGGTAGATATTTTTAGCATTTTAAATTTTGTAATTTCGTTAATTAGAAAAATTTTAAGAGCAATTTAAAATATCAGTTGAGTACATGTTAAACCGTGTTGGAAAATTTTCAAACTGTCATATCTCCAGATTGCCGGGCCGGATTTTGATACCTTTGGTCTCATTCGATTCGCAAAAATGGGTAGATATTTTTAGCATTTTAAATTTTGTAATTTCGTTAATTAGAAAAATTTTAAGAGCAATTTAAAATATCAGTTGAGTACATGTTAAACCGTGTTGGAAAATTTTCAAACTGTCATATCTCCAGATTGCCGGGCCGGATTTTGATACCTTTGGTCTCATTCGATTCGCAAAAATGGGTAGATATTTTTAGCATTTTAAATTTTGTAATTTCGTTAATTAGAAAAATTTTAAGAGCAATTTAAAATATCAGTTCGGTACATCGTAAACGGTGGTGGTTTATTTTTCAAACTATCATATCTCCGGATTGCCGGGCCAGATTTTGATGCCTTTGGTCGCATTCGATTCGCAAAAATGGGTAGATATTTTTAGCATTTTAAATTTTGTAATTTCGTTAATTAGAAAAATTTTAAGAGCAATTTAAAATATCAGTTCGGTACATCGTAAACGGTGGTGGTTTATTTTTCAAACTATCATATCTCCAGATTGTCGGGCCGGATTTTGATGCCTTTAGTCTCATTCGATTCGCAAAAATGGGTAGATATTTTTAGCATTTTAAATTTTGTAATTTCGTTAATTAGAAAAATTTTAAGAGCAATTTAAAATATCAGTTGAGTACATGTTAAACCGTGTTGGAAAATTTTCAAACTGTCATATCTCCAGATTGCCGGGCCGGATTTTGATACCTTTGGTCTCATTCGATTCGCAAAAATGGGTAGATATTTTTAGCATTTTAAATTTTGTAATTTCGTTAATTAGAAAAATTTTAAGAGCAATTTAAAATATCAGTTGAGTACATGTTAAACCGTGTTGGAAAATTTTCAAACTGTCATATCTCCAGATTGTCGGGCCGGATTTTGATGCCTTTAGTCTCATTCGATTCGCAAAAATGGGTAGATATTTTTAGCATTTTAAATTTTGTAATTTCGTTAATTAGAAAAATTTTAAGAGCAATTTAAAATATCAGTTCGGTACATCGTAAACGGTGGTGGTTTATTTTTCAAACTATCATATCTCCAGATTGCCGGGCCAGATTTTGATGCCTTTGGTCGCATTCGATTCGCAAAAATGGGTAGATATTTTTAGCATTTTAAATTTTGTAATTTCGTTAATTAGAAAAATTTTAAAAGCAATTTAAAATATCAGTTCGGTACATCGTAAACGGTGGTGGTTTATTTTTCAAACTATCATATCTCCAGATTGCCGGGCCGGATTTTGATGCCTTTGGTCGCATTCGATTCGCAAAAATGGGTAGATATTTTTCGCATTTTAAATTTTGTAATTTCGTTAATTAGAAAAATTTTAAGAGCAATTTAAAATATCAGTTGAGTACATGTTAAACCGTGTTGGTAAATTTTCAAACTGTCATATCTCCAGATTGCCGGGCCGGATTATGATGCCTTTGGTCTCATTCGCTTCGCAAAAATGGGTAGATATTTTTAGCATTTTAAATTTTGTAATTTCGTTAATTAGAAAAATTTTAAGAGCAATTTAAAATAACAGTTGAGTACATGTTAAACTGTGTTGGAAAATTTTCAAACTGTCATATCTCCAGATTGCCGGGCCGGATTTTGATGCCTTTGGTCTCATTCGATTCGCAAAAATGGGTAGATATTTTTAGCATTTTAAATTTTGTAATTTCGTTAATTAGAAAAATTTTAAGAGCAATTTAAAATATCAGTTGAGTACATGTTAAATCGTGTTGGAAAATTTTCAAACTGTCATATCTCCAGATTGCCGGGCCGGATTTTGATGCCTTTGGTCTCATTCGATTCGCAAAAATGGGTAGATATTTTTAGCATTTTAAATTTTGTAATTTCGTTAATTAGAAAAATTTTAAGAGCAATTTAAAATATCAGTTGAGTACATGTTAAACCGTGTTGGAAAATTTTCAAACTGTCATATCTCCAGATTGTCGGGCCGGATTTTGATGCCTTTAGTCTCATTCGATTCGCAAAAATGGGTAGATATTTTTAGCATTTTAAATTTTGTAATTTCGTTAATTAGAAAAATTTTAAGAGCAATTTAAAATATCAGTTGAGTACATGTTAAACCGTGTTGGAAAATTTTCAAACTGTCATATCTCCAGATTGCCGGGCCGGATTTTGATGCCTTTGGTCTCATTCGATTCGCAAAAATGGGTAGATATTTTTAGCATTTTAAATTTTGTAATTTCGTTAATTAGAAAAATTTTAAGAGCAATTTAAAATATCAGTTCGGTACATCGTAAACGGTGGTGGTTTATTTTTCAAACTATCATATCTCCAGATTGCCGGGCCGGATTTTGATGACTTTGGTCTCATTCGATTCGCAAAAATGGGTAGATATTTTTAGCATTTTAAATTTTGTAATTTCATTAATTAGAAAAATTTTAAGAGCAATTTAAAATATCAGTTGAGTACATGTTAAACCGTGTTGGAAAATTTTCAAACTGTCATATCTCCAGATTGTCGGGCCGGATTTTGATGCCTTTAGTCTCATTCGATTCGCAAAAATGGGTAGATATTTTTAGCATTTTAAATTTTGTAATTTCGTTAATTAGAAAAATTTTAAGAGCAATTTAAAATATCAGTTGAGTACATGTTAAACCGTGTTGGAAAATTTTCAAACTGTCATATCTCCAGATTGCCGGGCCGGATTTTGATGCCTTTGGTCTCATTCGATTCGCAAAAATGGGTAGATATTTTTAGCATTTTAAATTTTGTAATTTCATTAATTAGAAAAATTTTAAGAGCAATTTAAAATATCAGTTGAGTACATGTTAAACCGTGTTGGAAAATTTTCAAACTGTCATATCTCCAGATTGTCGGGCCGGATTTTGATGCCTTTAGTCTCATTCGATTCGCAAAAATGGGTAGATATTTTTAACATTTTAAATTTTGTAATTTCGTTAATTAGAAAAATTTTAAGAGCAATTTAAAATATCAGTTGAGTACATGTTAAACCGTGTTGGAAAATTTTCAAACTGTCATATCTCCAGATTGCCGGGCCGGATTTTGATGCCTTTGGTCTCATTCGATTCGCAAAAATGAGTAGATATTTTTAGCATTTTAAATTTTGTAATTTCGTTAATTAGAAAAATTTTAAGAGCAATTTAAAATATCAGTTGAGTACATGTTAAACCGTGTTGGAAAATTTTCAAACTGTCATATCTCCAGATTGTCGGGCCGGATTTTGATGCCTTTAGTCTCATTCGATTCGCAAAAATGGGTAGATATTTTTAGCATTTTAAATTTTGTAATTTCGTTAATTAGAAAAATTTTAAGAGCAATTTAAAATATCAGTTGAGTACATGTTAAACCGTGTTGGAAAATTTTGAAACTGTCATATCTCCAGATTGCCGGGCCGGATTTTGATGCCTTTGGTCTCATTCGATTCGCAAAAATGGGTAGATATTTTTAGCATTTTAAATTTTGTAATTTCGTTAATTAGAAAAATTTTAAGAGCAATTTAAAATATCAGTTGAGTACATGTTAAACCGTGTTGGAAAATTTTCAAACTGTCATATCTCCAGATTGTCGGGCCGGATTTTGATGCCTTTGGTCTCATTCGATTCGCAAAAATGGGTAGATATTTTTAGCATTTTAAATTTTGTAATTTCGTTAATTAGAAAAATTTTAAGAGCAATTTAAAATATCAGTTGAGTACATGTTAAACCGTGTTGGAAAATTTTCAAACTGTCATATCTCCAGATTGTCGGGCCGGATTTTGATGCCTTTAGTCTCATTCGATTCGCAAAAATGGGTAGATATTTTTAGCATTTTAAATTTTGTAATTTCGTTAATTAGAAAAATTTTAAGAGCAATTTAAAATATCAGTTGATTACATGTTAAACCGTGTTGGAAAATTTTCAAACTGTCATATCTCCAGATTGCCGGGCCGGATTTTGATGCCTTTGGTCTCATTCGATTCGCAAAAATGGGTAGATATTTTTAGCATTTTAAATTTTGTAATTTCGTTAATTAGAAAAATTTTAAGAGCAATTTAAAATATCAGTTGAGTACATGTTAAACCGTGTTGGAAAATTTTCAAACTGTCATATCTCCAGATTGCCGGGCCGGATTTTGATGCCTTTGGTCTCATTCGATTCGCAAAAATGGGTAGATATTTTTAGCATTTTAAATTTTGTAATTTCATTAATTAGAAAAATTTTAAGAGCAATTTAAAATATCAGTTGAGTACATGTTAAACCGTGTTGGAAAATTTTCAAACTGTCATATCTCCAGATTGTCGGGCCGGATTTTGATGCCTTTAGTCTCATTCGATTCGCAAAAATGGGTAGATATTTTTAACATTTTAAATTTTGTAATTTCGTTAATTAGAAAAATTTTAAGAGCAATTTAAAATATCAGTTGAGTACATGTTAAACCGTGTTGGAAAATTTTCAAACTGTCATATCTCCAGAT
This sequence comes from Caenorhabditis virilis, assembly GCA_964036255.1. NCBI lineage: Eukaryota > Metazoa > Nematoda > Chromadorea > Rhabditida > Rhabditidae > Caenorhabditis > Caenorhabditis virilis. The sequence continues at coordinate 1,950,854 of OZ038420.1, read as the reverse complement.
TGCCGGGCCGGATTTTGATGCCTTTGGTCTCATTCGATTCGCAAAAATGAGTAGATATTTTTAGCATTTTAAATTTTGTAATTTCGTTAATTAGAAAAATTTTAAGAGCAATTTAAAATATCAGTTGAGTACATGTTAAACCGTGTTGGAAAATTTTCAAACTGTCATATCTCCAGATTGTCGGGCCGGATTTTGATGCCTTTAGTCTCATTCGATTCGCAAAAATGGGTAGATATTTTTAGCATTTTAAATTTTGTAATTTCGTTAATTAGAAAAATTTTAAGAGCAATTTAAAATATCAGTTGAGTACATGTTAAACCGTGTTGGAAAATTTTGAAACTGTCATATCTCCAGATTGCCGGGCCGGATTTTGATGCCTTTGGTCTCATTCGATTCGCAAAAATGGGTAGATATTTTTAGCATTTTAAATTTTGTAATTTCGTTAATTAGAAAAATTTTAAGAGCAATTTAAAATATCAGTTGAGTACATGTTAAACCGTGTTGGAAAATTTTCAAACTGTCATATCTCCAGATTGTCGGGCCGGATTTTGATGCCTTTGGTCTCATTCGATTCGCAAAAATGGGTAGATATTTTTAGCATTTTAAATTTTGTAATTTCGTTAATTAGAAAAATTTTAAGAGCAATTTAAAATATCAGTTGAGTACATGTTAAACCGTGTTGGAAAATTTTCAAACTGTCATATCTCCAGATTGTCGGGCCGGATTTTGATGCCTTTAGTCTCATTCGATTCGCAAAAATGGGTAGATATTTTTAGCATTTTAAATTTTGTAATTTCGTTAATTAGAAAAATTTTAAGAGCAATTTAAAATATCAGTTGATTACATGTTAAACCGTGTTGGAAAATTTTCAAACTGTCATATCTCCAGATTGCCGGGCCGGATTTTGATGCCTTTGGTCTCATTCGATTCGCAAAAATGGGTAGATATTTTTAGCATTTTAAATTTTGTAATTTCGTTAATTAGAAAAATTTTAAGAGCAATTTAAAATATCAGTTGAGTACATGTTAAACCGTGTTGGAAAATTTTCAAACTGTCATATCTCCAGATTGCCGGGCCGGATTTTGATGCCTTTGGTCTCATTCGATTCGCAAAAATGGGTAGATATTTTTAGCATTTTAAATTTTGTAATTTCGTTAATTAGAAAAATTTTAAGAGCAATTTAAAATATCAGTTGAGTACATGTTAAACCGTGTTGGAAAATTTTCAAACTGTCATATCTCCAGATTGCCGGGCCGGATTTTGATGCCTTTGGTCTCATTCGATTCGCAAAAATGGGTAGATATTTTTAGCATTTTAAATTTTGTAATTTCGTTAATTAGAAAAATTTTAAGAGCAATTTAAAATATCAGTTGAGTACATGTTATACCGTGTTGGAAAATTTTCAAACTGTCATATCTCCAGATTGCCGGGCCGGATTTTGATGCCTTTGGTCTCATTCGATTCGCAAAAATGGGTAGATATTTTTAGCATTTTAAATTTTGTAATTTCGTTAATTAGAAAAATTTTAAGAGCAATTTAAAATATCAGTTGAGTACATGTTAAACCGTGTTGGAAAATTTTCAAACTGTCATATCTCCAGATTGTCGGGCCGGATTTTGATGCCTTTAGTCTCATTCGATTCGCAAAAATGGGTAGATATTTTTAGCATTTTAAATTTTGTAATTTCGTTAATTAGAAAAATTTTAAGAGCAATTTAAAATATCAGTTGAGTACATGTTAAACCGTGTTGGAAAATTTTCAAACTGTCATATCTCCAGATTGCCGGGCCGGATTTTGATGCCTTTGGTCTCATTCGATTCGCAAAAATGGGGTGATATTTTTAGCATTTTAAATTTTGTAATTTCGTTAATTAGAAAAATTTTAAGAGCAATTTAAAATATCAGTTGAGTACATGTTAAACCGTGTTGGAAAATTTTCAAACTGCTCAGGGAAAGCAATGCACCGGAACATTCCCATTTTGTTCGGGACTGCACCGAAATTTGTCCCGGGACGCGTCCCGGGGCAAAACCCGGATAAAACGGTGCAGTCCCGGACAAAATTTGGACGGTTCGGTGCAAATAAATGTCTCGCCGCCTGCGTCTTGTGGGTGGCAATGGCTGCGAGAGGCCTCCTGGAATCGAACCCGCGACGACTTGAACTCCTGCTTGCTTGACGTACGAGATCTTGAACCACTCGACTATACCTGAACCTGTGGGGGAAAGGGGGGATGGCGCGCTTATATGTGCGCTAGCGCCAGAGTTCCACAGGACTACATATCGGAGAACTTGGATGAGCATAACTATTGTTCTAGGAATCAGATAGGGCTCAAGTTTTGAAAACTTATAGACTGAAAGATGATTGTTAAAATATAGTAGCGTTTTTTTCTTAGAAAACTCTAATTTTCATTTTTTGCAAGGTGACAGTGAATAAGTCTCTATCTTCGATAATTGTGTAAATCTTCAAAACTGAAATTGATATTCACAAATAACATATACAAAAAAATTTCCGTTGCTTTCATTAAGATTTTTGAAGAGAAACTCAGAGCGGGTAGTGCCTGAATCGTTTCTGGCTTTTTTAAATGAGTCATAGCTCATTTGAGATGTAATTTTACGCTGATAAAGGAACTTCTTTCAAAAACTGCAAAGTAGCACGTGGCTCCAAGTCTCATTCTCGAGAATTAGTTTTCGAGTTCAAAAAATTATTTAAAAAATTTAAGAAATACAAAAAACTGCACCGGGACTGCACCGGTGCATCGCTTTTCCTGAGAAGAGCTAACTAGGTAAAACTTTTAGGCAATCACAAATAAACCATTACGTCTTGAAGTGCCAAAATTTCAGCAAATTTGGTTCGCGGAAATTTCTCGATAAAAACATTACATCTGCGTTCGCAAAAAAGTGGTTTTCCAGTTTTTAAGTTGAATGTATTTTTGGTAAACAAACGAGCTCGAATTAAACCAATTTTCAGTTTTGTTTTCGAATTTTGTTGTTCTTGCACTTCGCACTCTTCTTTGTCCGGAATAATTCGAACAAAGTTTGATACTTCCCCATATAAAATTGGACTGCACCAGTGCATCGCTTTGCCTGATAATTTTGAACCATTTTTGTCCGGGACTGTCCCGAAAAAATGAAGGTGCGGTGCATCGCTTTTCCCGAGAATTTTGAACCATTTTCGTCCGGGACTGTCTCGGAAAAATGAAGGTGCAGTGCAGTCCCGGACAAAATTTGGTGCAGTCCCGTACAAACTGGGACTGCACCGGTGCATCGCTTTTCCTGAGTGTCATATCTCCAGATTGTCGGGCCGGATTTTGATGCCTTTAGTCTCATTCGATTCGCAAAAATGGGTAGATATTTTTAGCATTTTAAATTTTGTAATTTCGTTAATTAGAAAAATTTTAAGAGCAATTTAAAATATCAGTTGATTACATGTTAAACCGTGTTGGAAAATTTTCAAACTGTCATATCTCCAGATTGCCGGGCCGTATTTTGATGCCTTTGGTCTCATTCGATTCGCAAAAATGGGTAGATATTTTTAGCATTTTAAATTTTGTAATTTCGTTAATTAGAAAAATTTTAAGAGCAATTTAAAATATCAGTTGAGTACATGTTAAACCGTGTTGGAAAATTTTCAAACTGTCATATCTCCAGATTGCCGGGCCGGATTTTGATGCCTTTGGTCTCATTCGATTCGCAAAAATGGGTAGATATTTTTAGCATTTTAAATTTTGTAATTTCGTTAATTAGAAAAATTTTAAGAGCAATTTAAAATATCAGTTGAGTACATGTTAAACCGTGTTGGAAAATTTTCAAACTGTCATATCTCCAGATTGCCGGGCCGGATTTTGATGCCTTTGGTCTCATTCGATTCGCAAAAATGGGTAGATATTTTTAGCATTTTAAATTTTGTAATTTCGTTAATTAGAAAAATTTTAAGAGCAATTTAAAATATCAGTTGAGTACATGTTAAACCGTGTTGGAAAATTTTCAAACTGTCATATCTCCAGATTGCCGGGCCGGATTTTGATGCCTTTGGTCTCATTCGATTCGCAAAAATGGGTAGATATTTTTAGCATTTTAAATTTTGTAATTTCGTTAATTAGAAAAATTTTAAGAGCAATTTAAAATATCAGTTGAGTACATGTTATACCGTGTTGGAAAATTTTCAAACTGTCATATCTCCAGATTGCCGGGCCGGATTTTGATGCCTTTGGTCTCATTCGATTCGCAAAAATGGGTAGATATTTTTAGCATTTTAAATTTTGTAATTTCGTTAATTAGAAAAATTTTAAGAGCAATTTAAAATATCAGTTGAGTACATGTTAAACCGTGTTGGAAAATTTTCAAACTGTCATATCTCCAGATTGTCGGGCCGGATTTTGATGCCTTTAGTCTCATTCGATTCGCAAAAATGGGTAGATATTTTTAGCATTTTAAATTTTGTAATTTCGTTAATTAGAAAAATTTTAAGAGCAATTTAAAATATCAGTTGAGTACATGTTAAACCGTGTTGGAAAATTTTCAAACTGTCATATCTCCAGATTGCCGGGCCGGATTTTGATGCCTTTGGTCTCATTCGATTCGCAAAAATGGGGTGATATTTTTAGCATTTTAAATTTTGTAATTTCGTTAATTAGAAAAATTTTAAGAGCAATTTAAAATATCAGTTGAGTACATGTTAAACCGTGTTGGAAAATTTTCAAACTGTCATATCTCCAGATTGTCGGGCCGGATTTTGATGCCTTTAGTCTCATTCGATTCGCAAAAATGGGTAGATATTTTTAGCATTTTAAATTTTGTAATTTCGTTAATTAGAAAAATTTTAAGAGCAATTTAAAATATCAGTTGATTACATGTTAAACCGTGTTGGAAAATTTTCAAACTGTCATATCTCCAGATTGCCGGGCCGTATTTTGATGCCTTTGGTCTCATTCGATTCGCAAAAATGGGTAGATATTTTTAGCATTTTAAATTTTGTAATTTCGTTAATTAGAAAAATTTTAAGAGCAATTTAAAATATCAGTTGAGTACATGTTAAACCGTGTTGGAAAATTTTCAAACTGTCATATCTCCAGATTGCCGGGCCGGATTTTGATGCCTTTGGTCTCATTCGATTCGCAAAAATGGGTAGATATTTTTAGCATTTTAAATTTTGTAATTTCGTTAATTAGAAAAATTTTAAGAGCAATTTAAAATATCAGTTGAGTACATGTTAAACCGTGTTGGAAAATTTTCAAACTGTCATATCTCCAGATTGCCGGGCCGGATTTTGATGCCTTTGGTCTCATTCGATTCGCAAAAATGGGTAGATATTTTTAGCATTTTAAATTTTGTAATTTCGTTAATTAGAAAAATTTTAAGAGCAATTTAAAATATCAGTTGAGTACATGTTAAACCTGATAGAAGTGGTTTGGCGAATAGGTTTTTGTGCATTGTTAGTTGAATATTTGATTTTGACGGTACGTCTTGTTGGACCCTTTTTCTTTGAAGAAGCACAATAAATACTGTCAAAAACACACTTCGGACAGCGGAAATAACCTCCTCTCCTCAATATAAAGAATACTCCTTGGATTTAGCCAAAACAATCCTCCACAATAATGGATACACCAATTCACTCAAAAAACAAACTCAAAATTCAAAATATCGTGGAATTGTTAAAAAAGACGAAAATAGCATAAAAACAATCCTTCCTATTCCGTTCATATCTGACAGTGCCACTTCTCTTATCAACTCCACCTTAAACAGTGTGGGATTAGATGCTACGGTAGTGGAGCTCAAAAACAAATCACTACGAGACATACTAGTCAAAAACAGACTTTTTGATGTACGCTGCGAACGCAGAGACTGTCGGGTATGTCCGGAAATTGGAGAAGGTGGATGTGGTAGAAAAGGTGTCATATACAAAATTACATGTCAATGTGGAGAATTCTATATAGGCGAATCTGGTAGGCCCCTGGCCGAAAGATACAACGAACATGCTAGAGCAGCGGAAAAACCAAACACAAAATCATATAAGGACTCAACTTGGGCAAAACATTCAATTCAAAAACACAAGGGCCAATCTTTGGAACTAAAACTTGAAGTCCTTGAGATAGAAAGAAACACTACCTATCGAAAAATCCTAGAAGGAATTTATATAAAGTCTCAAAACCCCACTTTGAACACGAAGGAAGAATTGACCGACATGGTAACAAACATGGGAATCTAACTATTTCCAAATTAAAAATCCAACTTCTGTCGTGTTAAACACTTTCCAAAATTATCCATAATTATCCATAATTCAACGGCCTATTGAAAAAATAGACGATGATCAAACCCCAAAACAAACCCCTTTCTCCCAAAAAAGTGTCATATATATATATATATCTCTCACTCAGAAACAATTGAGCGCGTCTAGTCATTTGCATTTTACCGTTTATCTCTCAGAAATTTTATGTTTTCTTTTTTGCAATCTTGCTATTTCTCAACTCGAAATTACATTGTTTTTCTTGTAGGTAATTAGACCGTTCCCTGAGGATGGCTTAGTCAAGCCGAAACGTCGGAAAAAATAAAGTTCATTTTATTTTATTTATTGTGCTTCTTCAAAGAAAAAGGGTCCAACAAGACGTACCGTCAAAATCAAATATTCAACATGTTAAACCGTGTTGGAAAATTTTCAAACTGTCATATCTCCAGATTGCCGGGCCGGATTTTGATGCCTTTGGTCTCATTCGATTCGCAAAAATGGGTAGATATTTTTAGCATTTTAAATTTTGTAATTTCGTTAATTAGAAAAATTTTAAGAGCAATTTAAAATATCAGTTGAGTACATGTTAAACCGTGTTGGAAAATTTTCAAACTGTCATATCTCCAGATTGTCGGGCCGGATTTTGATGCCTTTAGTCTCATTCGATTCGCAAAAATGGGTAGATATTTTTAGCATTTTAAATTTTGTAATTTCGTTAATTAGAAAAATTTTAAGAGCAATTTAAAATATCAGTTGAGTACATGTTAAACCGTGTTGGAAAATTTTCAAACTGTCATATCTCCAGATTGCCGGGCCGGATTTTGATGCCTTTGGTCTCATTCGATTCGCAAAAATGGGGTGATATTTTTAGCATTTTAAATTTTGTAATTTCGTTAATTAGAAAAATTTTAAGAGCAATTTAAAATATCAGTTGAGTACATGTTAAACCGTGTTGGAAAATTTTCAAACTGTCATATCTCCAGATTGTCGGGCCGGATTTTGATGCCTTTAGTCTCATTCGATTCGCAAAAATGGGTAGATATTTTTAGCATTTTAAATTTTGTAATTTCGTTAATTAGAAAAATTTTAAGAGCAATTTAAAATATCAGTTGATTACATGTTAAACCGTGTTGGAAAATTTTCAAACTGTCATATCTCCAGATTGCCGGGCCGTATTTTGATGCCTTTGGTCTCATTCGATTCGCAAAAATGGGTAGATATTTTTAGCATTTTAAATTTTGTAATTTCGTTAATTAGAAAAATTTTAAGAGCAATTTAAAATATCAGTTGAGTACATGTTAAACCGTGTTGGAAAATTTTCAAACTGTCATATCTCCAGATTGCCGGGCCGGATTTTGATGCCTTTGGTCTCATTCGATTCGCAAAAATGGGTAGATATTTTTAGCATTTTAAATTTTGTAATTTCGTTAATTAGAAAAATTTTAAGAGCAATTTAAAATATCAGTTGAGTACATGTTAAACCGTGTTGGAAAATTTTCAAACTGTCATATCTCCAGATTGCCGGGCCGGATTTTGATGCCTTTGGTCTCATTCGATTCGCAAAAATGGGTAGATATTTTTAGCATTTTAAATTTTGTAATTTCGTTAATTAGAAAAATTTTAAGAGCAATTTAAAATATCAGTTGAGTACATGTTAAACCTGATAGAAGTGGTTTGGCGAATAGGTTTTTGTGCATTGTTAGTTGAATATTTGATTTTGACGGTACGTCTTGTTGGACCCTTTTTCTTTGAAGAAGCACAATAAATACTGTCAAAAACACACTTCGGACAGCGGAAATAACCTCCTCTCCTCAATATAAAGAATACTCCTTGGATTTAGCCAAAACAATCCTCCACAATAATGGATACACCAATTCACTCAAAAAACAAACTCAAAATTCAAAATATCGTGGAATTGTTAAAAAAGACGAAAATAGCATAAAAACAATCCTTCCTATTCCGTTCATATCTGACAGTGCCACTTCTCTTATCAACTCCACCTTAAACAGTGTGGGATTAGATGCTACGGTAGTGGAGCTCAAAAACAAATCACTACGAGACATACTAGTCAAAAACAGACTTTTTGATGTACGCTGCGAACGCAGAGACTGTCGGGTATGTCCGGAAATTGGAGAAGGTGGATGTGGTAGAAAAGGTGTCATATACAAAATTACATGTCAATGTGGAGAATTCTATATAGGCGAATCTGGTAGGCCCCTGGCCGAAAGATACAACGAACATGCTAGAGCAGCGGAAAAACCAAACACAAAATCATATAAGGACTCAACTTGGGCAAAACATTCAATTCAAAAACACAAGGGCCAATCTTTGGAACTAAAACTTGAAGTCCTTGAGATAGAAAGAAACACTACCTATCGAAAAATCCTAGAAGGAATTTATATAAAGTCTCAAAACCCCACTTTGAACACGAAGGAAGAATTGACCGACATGGTAACAAACATGGGAATCTAACTATTTCCAAATTAAAAATCCAACTTCTGTCGTGTTAAACACTTTCCAAAATTATCCATAATTATCCATAATTCAACGGCCTATTGAAAAAATAGACGATGATCAAACCCCAAAACAAACCCCTTTCTCCCAAAAAAGTGTCATATATATATATATATCTCTCACTCAGAAACAATTGAGCGCGTCTAGTCATTTGCATTTTACCGTTTATCTCTCAGAAATTTTATGTTTTCTTTTTTGCAATCTTGCTATTTCTCAACTCGAAATTACATTGTTTTTCTTGTAGGTAATTAGACCGTTCCCTGAGGATGGCTTAGTCAAGCCGAAACGTCGGAAAAAATAAAGTTCATTTTATTTTATTTATTGTGCTTCTTCAAAGAAAAAGGGTCCAACAAGACGTACCGTCAAAATCAAATATTCAACATGTTAAACCGTGTTGGAAAATTTTCAAACTATCATATCTCCAGATTGTCGGGCCGGATTTTGATGCCTTTAGTCTCATTCGATTCGCAAAAATGGGTAGATATTTTTAGCATTTTAAATTTTGTAATTTCGTTAATTAGAAAAATTTTAAGAGCAATTTAAAATATCAGTTGAGTACATGTTAAACCGTGTTGGAAAATTTTCAAACTGTCATATCTCCAGATTGCCGGGCCGGATTATGATGCCTTTAGTCGCATTCGATTCGCAAAAATGGGTAGATATTTTTAGCATTTTAAATTTTGTAATTTCGTTAATTAGAAAAATTTTAAGAGCAATTTAAAATATCAGTTGAGTACATGTTAAACCGTGTTGGAAAATTTTCAAACTGTCATATCTCCAGATTGCCGGGCCGGATTATGATGCCTTTGGTCGCATTCGATTCGCAAAAATGGGTAGATATTTTTAGCATTTTAAATTTTGTAATTTCGTTAATTAGAAAAATTTTAAGAGCAATTTAAAATATCAGTTGAGTACATGTTAAACCGTGTTGGAAAATTTTCAAACTGTCATATCTCCAGATTGCCGGACCGGATTATGATGCCTTTGGTCGCATTCGATTCGCAAAAATGGGTAGATATTTTTAGCATTTTAAATTTTGTAATTTCGTTAATTAGAAAAATTTTAAGAGCAATTTAAAATATCAGTTGAGTACATGTTAAACCGTGTTGGAAAATTTTCAAACTGTCATATCTCCAGATTGCCGGGCCGGATTTTGATGCCTTTGGTCTCATTCGATTCGCAAAAATGGGTAGATATTTTTAGCATTTTAAATTTTGTAATTTCGTTAATTAGAAAAATTTTAAGAGCAATTTAAAATATCAGTTCGGTACATCGTAAACGGTGGTGGTTTATTTTTCAAACTATCATATCTCCAGATTGTCGGGCCGGATTTTGATGCCTTTAGTCTCATTCGATTCGCAAAAATGGGTAGATATTTTTAGCATTTTAAATTTTGTAATTTCGTTAATTAGAAAAATTTTAAGAGCAATTTAAAATATCAGTTCGGTACATCGTAAACGGTGGTGGTTTATTTTTCAAACTATCATATCTCCAGATTGCCGGGCCGGATTTTGATGCCTTTGGTCGCATTCGATTCGCAAAAATGGGTAGATATTTTTAGCATTTTAAATTTTGTAATTTCGTTAATTAGAAAAATTTTAAGAGCAATTTAAAATATCAGTTCGGTACATCGTAAACGGTGGTGGTTTATTTTTCAAACTATCATATCTCCAGATTGCCGGGCCGGATTTTGATGCCTTTGGTCGCATTCGATTCGCAAAAATGGGTAGATATTTTTAGCATTTTAAATTTTGTAATTTCGTTAATTAGAAAAATTTTAAGAGCAATTTAAAATATCAGTTGAGTACATGTTAAACCGTGTTGGAAAATTTTCAAACTGTCATATCTCCAGATTGCCGGGCCGGATTTTGATGCCTTTGGTCTCATTCGATTCGCAAAAATGGGTAGATATTTTTAGCATTTTAAATTTTGTAATTTCGTTAATTAGAAAAATTTTAAGAGCAATTTAAAATATCAGTTCGGTACATCGTAAACGGTGGTGGTTTATTTTTCAAACTATCATATCTCCAGATTGTCGGGCCGGATTTTGATGCCTTTAGTCTCATTCGATTCGCAAAAATGGGTAGATATTTTTAGCATTTTAAATTTTGTAATTTCGTTAATTAGAAAAATTTTAAGAGCAATTTAAAATATCAGTTCGGTACATCGTAAACGGTGGTGGTTTATTTTTCAAACTATCATATCTCCAGATTGCCGGGCCGGATTTTGATGCCTTTGGTCGCATTCGATTCGCAAAAATGGGTAGATATTTTTAGCATTTTAAATTTTGTAATTTCGTTAATTAGAAAAATTTTAAGAGCAATTTAAAATATCAGTTCGGTACATCGTAAACGGTGGTGGTTTATTTTTCAAACTATCATATCTCCAGATTGCCGGGCCGGATTTTGATGCCTTTGGTCGCATTCGATTCGCAAAAATGGGTAGATATTTTAAGCATTTTAAATTTTGTAATTTCGTTAATTAGAAAAATTTTAAGAGCAATTTAAAATATCAGTTCGGTACATCGTAAACGGTGGTGGTTTATTTTTCAAACTATCATATCTCCAGATTGTCGGGCCGGATTTTGATGCCTTTAGTCTCATTCGATTCGCAAAAATGGGTAGATATTTTTAGCATTTTAAATTTTGTAATTTCGTTAATTAGAAAAATTTTAAGAGCAATTTAAAATATCAGTTCGGTACATCGTAAACGGTGGTGGTTTATTTTTCAAACTATCATATCTCCAGATTGCCGGGCCGGATTTTGATGCCTTTGGTCGCATTCGATTCGCAAAAATGGGTAGATATTTTTAGCATTTTAAATTTTGTAATTTCGTTAATTAGAAAAATTTTAAGAGCAATTTAAAATATCAGTTCGGTACATCGTAAACGGTGGTGGTTTATTTTTCAAACTATCATATCTCCAGATTGCCGGGCCGGATTTTGATGCCTTTGGTCGCATTCGATTCGCAAAAATGGGTAGATATTTTTAGCATTTTAAATTTTGTAATTTCGTTAATTAGAAAAATTTTAAGAGCAATTTAAAATATCAGTTGAGTACATGTTAAACCGTGTTGGAAAATTTTCAAACTGTCATATCTCCAGATTGCCGGGCCGGATTTTGATGCCTTTGATCTCATTCGATTCGCAAAAATGGGTAGATATTTTTAGCATTTTAAATTTTGTAATTTCGGTAATTAGAAAAATTTTAAGAGCAATTTAAAATATCAGTTCGGTACATCGTAAACGGTGGTGGTTTATTTTTCAAACTATCATATCTCCAGATTGTCGGGCCGGATTTTGATGCCTTTAGTCTCATTCGATTCGCACAAATGGGTAGATATTTTTAGCATTTTAAATTTTGTAATTTCGTTAATTAGAAAAATTTTAAGAGCAATTTAAAATATCAGTTGAGTACATGTTAAACCGTGTTGGAAAATTTTCAAACTGTCATATCTCCAGATTGCCGGGCCGGATTTTGATGCCTTTGGTCTCATTCGATTCGCAAAAATGGGTAGATATTTTTAGCTTTTTAAATTTTGTAATTTCGTTAATTAGAAAAATTTTAAGAGCAATTTAAAATATCAGTTGAGTACATGTTAAACCGTGTTGGAAAATTTTCAAACTGTCATATCTCCAGATTGCCGGGCCGGATTTTGATGCCTTTGGTCTCATTCGATTCGCAAAAATGGGTAGATATTTTTAGCATTTTAAATTTTGTAATTTCGTTAATTAGAAAAATTTTAAGAGCAATTTAAAATATCAGTTCGGTACATCGTAAACGGTGGTGGTTTATTTTTCAAACTATCATATCTCCAGATTGCCGGGCCGGATTTTGATGCCTTTGGTCGCATTCGATTCGCAAAAATGGGTAGATATTTTTAGCATTTTAAATTTTGTAATTTCGTTAATTAGAAAAATTTTAAGAGCAATTTAAAATATCAGTTCGGTACATCGTAAACGGTGGTGGTTTATTTTTCAAACTATCATATCTCCAGATTGTCGGGCCGCATTTTGATGCCTTTAGTCTCATTCGATTCGCAAAAATGGGTAGATATTTTTAGCATTTTAAATTTTGTAATTTCGTTAATTAGAAAAATTTTAAGAGCAATTTAAAATATCAGTTCGGTACATCGTAAACGGTGGTGGTTTATTTTTCAAACTATCATATCTCCAGATTGCCGGGCCGGATTTTGATGCCTTTGGTCGCATTCGATTCGCAAAAATGGGTAGATATTTTTAGCATTTTAAATTTTGTAATTTCGTTAATTAGGAAAATTTTAAGAGCAATTTAAAATATCAGTTCGGTACATCGTAAACGGTGGTGGTTTATTTTTCAAACTATCATATCTCCAGATTGCCGGGCCGGATTTTGATGCCTTTGGTCGCTTTCGATTCGCAAAAATGGGTAGATATTTTTAGCATTTTAAATTTTGTAATTTCGTTAATTAGAAAAATTTTAAGAGCAATTTAAAATATCAGTTGAGTACATGTTAAACCGTGTTGGAAAATTTTCAAACTGTCATATCTCCAGATTGCCGGGCCGGATTTTGATGCCTTTGATCTCATTCGATTCGCAAAAATGGGTAGATATTTTTAGCATTTTAAATTTTGTAATTTCGTTAATTAGAAAAATTTTAAGAGCAATTTAAAATATCAGTTCGGTACATCGTAAACGGTGGTGGTTTATTTTTCAAACTATCATATCTCCAGATTGTCGGGCCGGATTTTGATGCCTTTAGTCTCATTCGATTCGCAAAAATGGGTAGACATTTTTAGCATTTTAAATTTTGTAATTTCGTTAATTAGAAAAATTTTAAGAGCAATTTAAAATATCAGTTCGGTACATCGTAAACGGTGGTGGTTTATTTTTCAAACTATCATATCTCCAGATTGTCGGGCCGGATTTTGATGCCTTTAGTCTCATTCGATTCGCAAAAATGGGTAGATATTTTTAGCATTTTAAATTTTGTAATTTCGTTAATTAGAAAAATTTTAAGAGCAATTTAAAATATCAGTTGAGTACATGTTAAACCGTGTTGGAAAATTTTCAAACTGTCATATCTCCAGATTGCCGGACCGGATTATGATGCCTTTGGTCTCATTCGCTTCGCAAAAATGGGTAGATATTTTTAGCATTTTAAATTTCGTAATTTCGTTAATTAGAAAAATTTTAAGAGCAATTTAAAATATCAGTTGAGTACATGTTAAACCGTGTTGGAAAATTTTCAAACTGTCATATCTCCAGATTGCCGGGCCGGATTTTGATGCCTTTGGTCTCATTCGATTCGCAAAAATGGGTAGATATTTTTAGCTTTTTAAATTTTGTAATTTCGTTAATTAGAAAAATTTTAAGAGCAATTTAAAATATCAGTTGAGTACATGTTAAACCGTGTTGGAAAATTTTCAAACTGTCATATCTCCAGATTGCCGGGCCGGATTTTGATGCCTTTGGTCTCATTCGATTCGCAAAAATGGGTAGATATTTTTAGCATTTTAAATTTTGTAATTTCGTTAATTAGAAAAATTTTAAGAGCAATTTAAAATATCAGTTCGGTACATCGTAAACGGTGGTGGTTTATTTTTCAAACTATCATATCTCCAGATTGCCGGGCCGGATTTTGATGCCTTTGGTCGCATTCGATTCGCAAAAATGGGTAGATATTTTTAGCATTTTAAATTTTGTAATTTCGTTAATTAGAAAAATTTTAAGAGCAATTTAAAATATCAGTTGAGTACATGTTAAACCGTGTTGGAAAATTTTCAAACTGTCATATCTCCAGATTGCCGGGCCGGATTTTGATGCCTTTGATCTCATTCGATTCGCAAAAATGGGTAGATATTTTTAGCATTTTAAATTTTGTAATTTCGTTAATTAGAAAAATTTTAAGAGCAATTTAAAATATCAGTTGAGTACATGTTAAACCGTGTTGGAAAATTTTCAAACTGTCATATCTCCAGATTGCCGGGCCGGATTTTGATGCCTTTGGTCTCATTCGATTCGCAAAAATGGGTAGATATTTTTAGCATTTTAAATTTTGTAATTTCGTTAATTAGAAAAATTTTAAGAGCAATTTAAAATATCAGTTCGGTACATCGTAAACGGTGGTGGTTTATTTTTCAAACTATCATATCTCCAGACTGCCGGGCCGGATTTTGATGCCTTTGGTCGCATTCGATTCGCAAAAATGGGTAGATATTTTTAGCATTTTAAATTTTGTAATTTCGTTAATTAGAAAAATTTTAAGAGCTATTTAAAATATCAGTTCGGTACATCGTAAACGGTGGTGGTTTATTTTTCAAACTATCATATCTCCAGATTGTCGGGCCGGATTTTGATGCCTTTAGTCTCATTCGATTCGCAAAAATGGGTAGATATTTTTAGCATTTTAAATTTTGTAATTTCGTTAATTAGAAAAATTTTAAGAGCAATTTAAAATATCAGTTGAGTACATGTTAAACCGTGTTGGAAAATTTTCAAACTGTCATATCTCCAGATTGCCGGGCCGGATTTTGATGCCTTTGGTCTCATTCGATTCGCAAAAATGGGTAGATATTTTTAGCTTTTTAAATTTTGTAATTTCGTTAATTAGAAAAATTTTAAGAGCAATTTAAAATATCAGTTGAGTACATGTTAAACCGTGTTGGAAAATTTTCAAACTGTCATATCTCCAGATTGCCGGGCCGGATTTTGATGCCTTTGATCTCATTCGATTCGCAAAAATGGGTAGATATTTTTAGCATTTTAAATTTTGTAATTTCGTTAATTAGAAAAATTTTAAGAGCAATTTAAAATATCAGTTGAGTACATGTTAAACCGTGTTGGAAAATTTTCAAACTGTCATATCTCCAGATTGCCGGGCCGGATTTTGATGCCTTTGGTCTCATTCGATTCGCAAAAATGGGTAGATATTTTTAGCATTTTAAATTTTGTAATTTCGTTAATTAGAAAAATTTTAAGAGCAATTTAAAATATCAGTTCGGTACATCGTAAACGGTGGTGGTTTATTTTTCAAACTATCATATCTCCAGACTGCCGGGCCGGATTTTGATGCCTTTGGTCGCATTCGATTCGCAAAAATGGGTAGATATTTTTAGCATTTTAAATTTTGTAATTTCGTTAATTAGAAAAATTTTAAGAGCTATTTAAAATATCAGTTCGGTACATCGTAAACGGTGGTGGTTTATTTTTCAAACTATCATATCTCCAGATTGTCGGGCCGGATTTTGATGCCTTTAGTCTCATTCGATTCGCAAAAATGGGTAGATATTTTTAGCATTTTAAATTTTGTAATTTCGTTAATTAGAAAAATTTTAAGAGCAATTTAAAATATCAGTTGAGTACATGTTAAACCGTGTTGGAAAATTTTCAAACTGTCATATCTCCAGATTGCCGGGCCGGATTTTGATGCCTTTGGTCTCATTCGATTCGCAAAAATGGGTAGATATTTTTAGCTTTTTAAATTTTGTAATTTCGTTAATTAGAAAAATTTTAAGAGCAATTTAAAATATCAGTTGAGTACATGTTAAACCGTGTTGGAAAATTTTCAAACTGTCATATCTCCAGATTGCCGGGCCGGATTTTGATGCCTTTGGTCTCATTCGATTCGCAAAAATGGGTAGATATTTTTAGCATTTTAAATTTTGTAATTTCGTTAATTAGAAAAATTTTAAGAGCAATTTAAAATATCAGTTCGGTACATCGTAAACGGTGGTGGTTTATTTTTCAAACTATCATATCTCCAGACTGCCGGGCCGGATTTTGATGCCTTTGGTCGCATTCGATTCGCAAAAATGGGTAGATATTTTTAGCATTTTAAATTTTGTAATTTCGTTAATTAGAAAAATTTTAAGAGCAATTTAAAATATCAGTTCGGTACATCGTAAACGGTGGTGGTTTATTTTTCAAACTATCATATCTCCAGATTGTCGGGCCGGATTTTGATGCCTTTAGTCTCATTCGATTCGCAAAAATGGGTAGATATTTTTAGCATTTTAAATTTTGTAATTTCGTTAATTAGAAAAATTTTAAGAGCAATTTAAAATATCAGTTCGGTACATCGTAAACGGTGGTGGTTTATTTTTCAAACTATCATATCTCCAGATTGCCGGGCCGGATTTTGATGCCTTTGGTCGCATTCGATTCGCAAAAATGGGTAGATATTTTTAGCATTTTAAATTTTGTAATTTCGTTAATTAGAAAAATTTTAAGAGCAATTTAAAATATCAGTTGAGTACATGTTAAACCGTGTTGGAAAATTTTCAAACTGTCATATCTCCAGATTGCCGGGCCGGATTTTGATGCCTTTGGTCTCATTCGATTCGCAAAAATGGGTAGATATTTTTAGCATTTTAAATTTTGTAATTTCGTTAATTAGAAAAATTTTAAGAGCAATTTAAAATATCAGTTCGGTACATCGTAAACGGTGGTGGTTTATTTTTCAAACTATCATATCTCCAGACTGCCGGGCCGGATTTTGATGCCTTTGGTCGCATTCGATTCGCAAAAATGGGTAGATATTTTTAGCATTTTAAATTTTGTAATTTCGTTAATTAGAAAAATTTTAAGAGCAATTTAAAATATCAGTTCGGTACATCGTAAACGGTGGTGGTTTATTTTTCAAACTATCATATCTCCAGATTGTCGGGCCGGATTTTGATGCCTTTAGTCTCATTCGATTCGCAAAAATGGGTAGATATTTTTAGCATTTTAAATTTTGTAATTTCGTTAATTAGAAAAATTTTAAGAGCAATTTAAAATATCAGTTCGGTACATCGTAAACGGTGGTGGTTTATTTTTCAAACTATCATATCTCCAGACTGCCGGGCCGGATTTTGATGCCTTTGGTCGCATTCGATTCGCAAAAATGGGTAGATATTTTTAGCATTTTAAATTTTGTAATTTCGTTAATTAGAAAAATTTTAAGAGCAATTTAAAATATCAGTTCGGTACATCGTAAACGGTGGTGGTTTATTTTTCAAACTATCATATCTCCAGATTGTCGGGCCGGATTTTGATGCCTTTAGTCTCATTCGATTCGCAAAAATGGGTAGATATTTTTAGCATTTTAAATTTTGTAATTTCGTTAATTAGAAAAATTTTAAGAGCAATTTAAAATATCAGTTCGGTACATCGTAAACGGTGGTGGTTTATTTTTCAAACTATCATATCTCCAGATTGCCGGGCCGGATTTTGATGCCTTTGGTCGCATTCGATTCGCAAAAATGGGTAGATATTTTTAGCATTTTAAATTTTGTAATTTCGTTAATTAGAAAAATTTTAAGAGCAATTTAAAATATCAGTTGAGTACATGTTAAACCGTGTTGGAAAATTTTCAAACTGTCATATCTCCAGATTGCCGGGCCGGATTTTGATGCCTTTGGTCTCATTCGATTCGCAAAAATGGGTAGATATTTTTAGCATTTTAAATTTTGTAATTTCGTTAATTAGAAAAATTTTAAGAGCAATTTAAAATATCAGTTCGGTACATCGTAAACGGTGGTGGTTTATTTTTCAAACTATCATATCTCCAGATTGCCGGGCCGGATTTTGATGCCTTTGGTCGCATTCGATTCGCAAAAATGGGTAGATATTTTTAGCATTTTAAATTTTGTAATTTCGTTAATTAGAAAAATTTTAAGAGCAATTTAAAATATCAGTTGAGTACATGTTAAACCGTGTTGGAAAATTTTCAAACTGTCATATCTCCAGATTGCCGGGCCGGATTTTGATGCCTTTGGTCTCATTCGATTCGCAAAAATGGGTAGATATTTTTAGCATTTTAAATTTTGTAATTTCGTTAATTAGAAAAATTTTAAGAGCAATTTAAAATATCAGTTCGGTACATCGTAAACGGTGGTGGTTTATTTTTCAAACTATCATATCTCCAGACTGCCGGGCCGGATTTTGATGCCTTTGGTCGCATTCGATTCGCAAAAATGGGTAGATATTTTTAGCATTTTAAATTTTGTAATTTCGTTAATTAGAAAAATTTTAAGAGCAATTTAAAATATCAGTTCGGTACATCGTAAACGGTGGTGGTTTATTTTTCAAACTATCATATCTCCAGATTGTCGGGCCGGATTTTGATGCCTTTAGTCTCATTCGATTCGCAAAAATGGGTAGATATTTTTAGCATTTTAAATTTTGTAATTTCGTTAATTAGAAAAATTTTAAGAGCAATTTAAAATATCAGTTCGGTACATCGTAAACGGTGGTGGTTTATTTTTCAAACTATCATATCTCCAGACTGCCGGGCCGGATTTTGATGCCTTTGGTCGCATTCGATTCGCAAAAATGGGTAGATATTTTTAGCATTTTAAATTTTGTAATTTCGTTAATTAGAAAAATTTTAAGAGCAATTTAAAATATCAGTTCGGTACATCGTAAACGGTGGTGGTTTATTTTTCAAACTATCATATCTCCAGATTGTCGGGCCGGATTTTGATGCCTTTAGTCTCATTCGATTCGCAAAAATGGGTAGATATTTTTAGCATTTTAAATTTTGTAATTTCGTTAATTAGAAAAATTTTAAGAGCAATTTAAAATATCAGTTCGGTACATCGTAAACGGTGGTGGTTTATTTTTCAAACTATCATATCTCCAGATTGCCGGGCCGGATTTTGATGCCTTTGGTCGCATTCGATTCGCAAAAATGGGTAGATATTTTTAGCATTTTAAATTTTGTAATTTCGTTAATTAGAAAAATTTTAAGAGCAATTTAAAATATCAGTTGAGTACATGTTAAACCGTGTTGGAAAATTTTCAAACTGTCATATCTCCAGATTGCCGGGCCGGATTTTGATGCCTTTGGTCTCATTCGATTCGCAAAAATGGGTAGATATTTTTAGCATTTTAAATTTTGTAATTTCGTTAATTAGAAAAATTTTAAGAGCAATTTAAAATATCAGTTCGGTACATCGTAAACGGTGGTGGTTTATTTTTCAAACTATCATATCTCCAGACTGCCGGGCCGGATTTTGATGCCTTTGGTCGCATTCGATTCGCAAAAATGGGTAGATATTTTTAGCATTTTAAATTTTGTAATTTCGTTAATTAGAAAAATTTTAAGAGCAATTTAAAATATCAGTTCGGTACATCGTAAACGGTGGTGGTTTATTTTTCAAACTATCATATCTCCAGATTGTCGGGCCGGATTTTGATGCCTTTAGTCTCATTCGATTCGCAAAAATGGGTAGATATTTTTAGCATTTTAAATTTTGTAATTTCGTTAATTAGAAAAATTTTAAGAGCAATTTAAAATATCAGTTCGGTACATCGTAAACGGTGGTGGTTTATTTTTCAAACTATCATATCTCCAGACTGCCGGGCCGGATTTTGATGCCTTTGGTCGCATTCGATTCGCAAAAATGGGTAGATATTTTTAGCATTTTAAATTTTGTAATTTCGTTAATTAGAAAAATTTTAAGAGCAATTTAAAATATCAGTTCGGTACATCGTAAACGGTGGTGGTTTATTTTTCAAACTATCATATCTCCAGATTGTCGGGCCGGATTTTGATGCCTTTAGTCTCATTCGATTCGCAAAAATGGGTAGATATTTTTAGCATTTTAAATTTTGTAATTTCGTTAATTAGAAAAATTTTAAGAGCAATTTAAAATATCAGTTCGGTACATCGTAAACGGTGGTGGTTTATTTTTCAAACTATCATATCTCCAGACTGCCGGGCCGGATTTTGATGCCTTTGGTCGCATTCGATTCGCAAAAATGGGTAGATATTTTTAGCATTTTAAATTTTGTAATTTCGTTAATTAGAAAAATTTTAAGAGCAATTTAAAATATCAGTTCGGTACATCGTAAACGGTGGTGGTTTATTTTTCAAACTATCATATCTCCAGATTGTCGGGCCGGATTTTGATGCCTTTAGTCTCATTCGATTCGCAAAAATGGGTAGATATTTTTAGCATTTTAAATTTTGTAATTTCGTTAATTAGAAAAATTTTAAGAGCAATTTAAAATATCAGTTCGGTACATCGTAAACGGTGGTGGTTTATTTTTCAAACTATCATATCTCCAGATTGCCGGGCCGGATTTTGATGCCTTTGGTCGCATTCGATTCGCAAAAATGGGTAGATATTTTTAGCATTTTAAATTTTGTAATTTCGTTAATTAGAAAAATTTTAAGAGCAATTTAAAATATCAGTTCGGTACATCGTAAACGGTGGTGGTTTATTTTTCAAACTATCATATCTCCAGATTGCCGGGCCGGATTTTGATGCCTTTGGTCGCATTCGATTCGCAAAAATGGGTAGATATTTTTAGCATTTTAAATTTTGTAATTTCGTTAATTAGAAAAATTTTAAGAGCAATTTAAAATATCAGTTGAGTACATGTTAAACCGTGTTGGAAAATTTTCAAACTGTCATATCTCCAGATTGCCGGGCCGGATTTTGATGCCTTTGATCTCATTCGATTCGCAAAAATGGGTAGATATTTTTAGCATTTTAAATTTTGTAATTTCGTTAATTAGAAAAATTTTAAGAGCAATTTAAAATATCAGTTCGGTACATCGTAAACGGTGGTGGTTTATTTTTCAAACTATCATATCTCCAGATTGTCGGGCCGGATTTTGATGCCTTTAGTCTCATTCGATTCGCAAAAATGGGTAGATATTTTTAGCATTTTAAATTTTGTAATTTCGTTAATTAGAAAAATTTTAAGAGCAATTTAAAATATCAGTTCGGTACATCGTAAACGGTGGTGGTTTATTTTTCAAACTATCATATCTCCAGATTGTCGGGCCGGATTTTGATGCCTTTAGTCTCATTCGATTCGCAAAAATGGGTAGATATTTTTAGCATTTTAAATTTTGTAATTTCGTTAATTAGAAAAATTTTAAGAGCAATTTAAAATATCAGTTGAGTACATGTTAAACCGTGTTGGAAAATTTTCAAACTGTCATATCTCCAGATTGCCGGACCGGATTATGATGCCTTTGGTCTCATTCGCTTCGCAAAAATGGGTAGATATTTTTAGCATTTTAAATTTTGTAATTTCGTTAATTAGAAAAATTTTAAGAGCAATTTAAAATATCAGTTGAGTACATGTTAAACCGTGTTGGAAAATTTTCAAACTGTCATATCTCCAGATTGCCGGGCCGGATTTTGATGCCTTTGGTCTCATTCGATTCGCAAAAATGGGTAGATATTTTTAGCTTTTTAAATTTTGTAATTTCGTTAATTAGAAAAATTTTAAGAGCAATTTAAAATATCAGTTGAGTACATGTTAAACCGTGTTGGAAAATTTTCAAACTGTCATATCTCCAGATTGCCGGGCCGGATTTTGATGCCTTTGGTCTCATTCGATTCGCAAAAATGGGTAGATATTTTTAGCATTTTAAATTTTGTAATTTCGTTAATTAGAAAAATTTTAAGAGCAATTTAAAATATCAGTTCGGTACATCGTAAACGGTGGTGGTTTATTTTTCAAACTATCATATCTCCAGATTGCCGGGCCGGATTTTGATGCCTTTGGTCGCATTCGATTCGCAAAAATGGGTAGATATTTTTAGCATTTTAAATTTTGTAATTTCGTTAATTAGAAAAATTTTAAGAGCAATTTAAAATATCAGTTGAGTACATGTTAAACCGTGTTGGAAAATTTTCAAACTGTCATATCTCCAGATTGCCGGGCCGGATTTTGATGCCTTTGATCTCATTCGATTCGCAAAAATGGGTAGATATTTTTAGCATTTTAAATTTTGTAATTTCGTTAATTAGAAAAATTTTAAGAGCAATTTAAAATATCAGTTCGGTACATCGTAAACGGTGGTGGTTTATTTTTCAAACTATCATATCTCCAGATTGTCGGGCCGGATTTTGATGCCTTTAGTCTCATTCGATTCGCAAAAATGGGTAGACATTTTTAGCATTTTAAATTTTGTAATTTCGTTAATTAGAAAAATTTTAAGAGCAATTTAAAATATCAGTTGAGTACATGTTAAACCGTGTTGGAAAATTTTCAAACTGTCATATCTCCAGATTGCCGGGCCGGATTTTGATGCCTTTGGTCTCATTCGATTCGCAAAAATGGGTAGATATTTTTAGCATTTTAAATTTTGTAATTTCGTTAATTAGAAAAATTTTAAGAGCAATTTAAAATATCAGTTCGGTACATCGTAAACGGTGGTGGTTTATTTTTCAAACTATCATATCTCCAGATTGCCGGGCCGGATTTTGATGCCTTTGGTCGCATTCGATTCGCAAAAATGGGTAGATATTTTTAGCATTTTAAATTTTGTAATTTCGTTAATTAGAAAAATTTTAAGAGCAATTTAAAATATCAGTTGAGTACATGTTAAACCGTGTTGGAAAATTTTCAAACTGTCATATCTCCAGATTGTCGGGCCGGATTTTGATGCCTTTAGTCTCATTCGATTCGCAAAAATGGGTAGATATTTTTAGCATTTTAAATTTTGTAATTTCGTTAATTAGAAAAATTTTAAGAGCAATTTAAAATATCAGTTCGGTACATCGTAAACGGTGGTGGTTTATTTTTCAAACTATCATATCTCCAGATTGCCGGGCCGGATTTTGATGCCTTTGGTCTCATTCGATTCGCAAAAATGGGTAGATATTTTTAGCTTTTTAAATTTTGTAATTTCGTTAATTAGAAAAATTTTAAGAGCAATTTAAAATATCAGTTGAGTACATGTTAAACCGTGTTGGAAAATTTTCAAACTGTCATATCTCCAGATTGCCGGACCGGATTATGATGCCTTTGGTCGCATTCGATTCGCAAAAATGGGTAGATATTTTTAGCATTTTAACTTTTGTAATTTCGTTAATTAGAAAAATTTTAAGAGCAATTTAAAATATCAGTTGAGTACATGTTAAACCGTGTTGGAAAATTTTCAAACTGTCATATCTCCAGATTGCCGGACCGGATTATGATGCCTTTGGTCTCATTCGCTTCGCAAAAATGGGTAGATATTTTTAGCATTTTAAATTTCGTAATTTCGTTAATTAGAAAAATTTTAAGAGCAATTTAAAATATCAGTTGAGTACATGTAAAACCGTGTTGGAAAATTTTCAAACTGTCATATCTCCAGATTGCCGGGCCGGATTTTGATGCCTTTGGTCTCATTCGATTCGCAAAAATGGGTAGATATTTTTAGCTTTTTAAATTTTGTAATTTCGTTAATTAGAAAAATTTTAAGAGCAATTTAAAATATCAGTTGAGTACATGTTAAACCGTGTTGGAAAATTTTCAAACTGTCATATCTCCAGATTGCCGGGCCGGATTTTGATGCCTTTGGTCTCATTCGATTCGCAAAAATGGGTAGATATTTTTAGCTTTTTAAATTTTGTAATTTCGTTAATTAGAAAAATTTTAAGAGCAATTTAAAATATCAGTTGAGTACATGTTAAACCGTGTTGGAAAATTTTCAAACTGTCATATCTCCAGATTGCCGGGCCGGATTTTGATGCCTTTGGTCTCATTCGATTCGCAAAAATGGGTAGATATTTTTAGCATTTTAAATTTTGTAATTTCGTTAATTAGAAAAATTTTAAGAGCAATTTAAAATATCAGTTCGGTACATCGTAAACGGTGGTGGTTTATTTTTCAAACTATCATATCTCCAGATTGCCGGGCCGGATTTTGATGCCTTTGGTCTCATTCGATTCGCAAAAATGGGTAGATATTTTTAGCTTTTTAAATTTTGTAATTTCGTTAATTAGAAAAATTTTAAGAGCAATTTAAAATATCAGTTGAGTACATGTTAAACCGTGTTGGAAAATTTTCAAACTGTCATATCTCCAGATTGCCGGACCGGATTATGATGCCTTTGGTCGCATTCGATTCGCAAAAATGGGTAGATATTTTTAGCATTTTAACTTTTGTAATTTCGTTAATTAGAAAAATTTTAAGAGCAATTTAAAATATCAGTTGAGTACATGTTAAACCGTGTTGGAAAATTTTCAAACTGTCATATCTCCAGATTGCCGGACCGGATTATGATGCCTTTGGTCTCATTCGCTTCGCAAAAATGGGTAGATATTTTTAGCATTTTAAATTTCGTAATTTCGTTAATTAGAAAAATTTTAAGAGCAATTTAAAATATCAGTTGAGTACATGTAAAACCGTGTTGGAAAATTTTCAAACTGTCATATCTCCAGATTGCCGGGCCGGATTTTGATGCCTTTGGTCTCATTCGATTCGCAAAAATGGGTAGATATTTTTAGCTTTTTAAATTTTGTAATTTCGTTAATTAGAAAAATTTTAAGAGCAATTTAAAATATCAGTTGAGTACATGTTAAACCGTGTTGGAAAATTTTCAAACTGTCATATCTCCAGATTGCCGGGCCGGATTTTGATGCCTTTGGTCTCATTCGATTCGCAAAAATGGGTAGATATTTTTAGCATTTTAAATTTTGTAATTTCGTTAATTAGAAAAATTTTAAGAGCAATTTAAAATATCAGTTCGGTACATCGTAAACGGTGGTGGTTTATTTTTCAAACTATCATATCTCCAGATTGCCGGGCCGGATTTTGATGCCTTTGGTCTCATTCGATTCGCAAAAATGGGTAGATATTTTTAGCTTTTTAAATTTTGTAATTTCGTTAATTAGAAAAATTTTAAGAGCAATTTAAAATATCAGTTGAGTACATGTTAAACCGTGTTGGAAAATTTTCAAACTGTCATATCTCCAGATTGCCGGACCGGATTATGATGCCTTTGGTCGCATTCGATTCGCAAAAATGGGTAGATATTTTTAGCATTTTAACTTTTGTAATTTCGTTAATTAGAAAAATTTTAAGAGCAATTTAAAATATCAGTTGAGTACATGTTAAACCGTGTTGGAAAATTTTCAAACTGTCATATCTCCAGATTGCCGGACCGGATTATGATGCCTTTGGTCTCATTCGCTTCGCAAAAATGGGTAGATATTTTTAGCATTTTAAATTTCGTAATTTCGTTAATTAGAAAAATTTTAAGAGCAATTTAAAATATCAGTTGAGTACATGTAAAACCGTGTTGGAAAATTTTCAAACTGTCATATCTCCAGATTGCCGGGCCGGATTTTGATGCCTTTGGTCTCATTCGATTCGCAAAAATGGGTAGATATTTTTAGCTTTTTAAATTTTGTAATTTCGTTAATTAGAAAAATTTTAAGAGCAATTTAAAATATCAGTTGAGTACATGTTAAACCGTGTTGGAAAATTTTCAAACTGTCATATCTCCAGATTGCCGGGCCGGATTTTGATGCCTTTGGTCTCATTCGATTCGCAAAAATGGGTAGATATTTTTAGCATTTTAAATTTTGTAATTTCGTTAATTAGAAAAATTTTAAGAGCAATTTAAAATATCAGTTCGGTACATCGTAAACGGTGGTGGTTTATTTTTCAAACTATCATATCTCCAGATTGCCGGGCCGGATTTTGATGCCTTTGGTCGCATTCGATTCGCAAAAATGGGTAGATATTTTTAGCATTTTAAATTTTGTAATTTCGTTAATTAGAAAAATTTTAAGAGCAATTTAAAATATCAGTTGAGTACATGTTAAACCGTGTTGGAAAATTTTCAAACTGTCATATCTCCAGATTGTCGGCCCGGATTTTGATGCCTTTAGTCTCATTCGATTCGCAAAAATGGGTAGATATTTTTAGCATTTTAAATTTTGTAATTTCGTTAATTAGAAAAATTTTAAGAGCAATTTAAAATATCAGTTCGGTACATCGTAAACGGTGGTGGTTTATTTTTCAAACTATCATATCTCCAGATTGTCGGGCCGGATTTTGATGCCTTTAGTCTCATTCGATTCGCAAAAATGGGTAGATATTTTTAGCATTTTAAATTTTGTAATTTCGTTAATTAGAAAAATTTTAAGAGCAATTTAAAATATCAGTTGAGTACATGTTAAACCGTGTTGGAAAATTTTCAAACTGTCATATCTCCAGATTGCCGGGCCGGATTATGATGCCTTTGGTCTCATTCGCTTCGCAAAAATGGGTAGATATTTTTAGCATTTTAAATTTCGTAATTTCGTTAATTAGAAAAATTTTAAGAGCAATTTAAAATATCAGTTGAGTACATGTTAAACCGTGTTGGAAAATTTTCAAACTGTCATATCTCCAGATTGCCGGGCCGAATTTTGATGCCTTTGGTCTCATTCGATTCGCAAAAATGGGTAGATATTTTTAGCTTTTTAAATTTTGTAATTTCGTTAATTAGAAAAATTTTAAGAGCAATTTAAAATATCAGTTGAGTACATGTTAAACCGTGTTGGAAAATTTTCAAACTGTCATATCTCCAGATTGCCGGACCGGATTATGATGCCTTTGGTCTCATTCGCTTCGCAAAAATGGGTAGATATTTTTAGCATTTTAAATTTCGTAATTTCGTTAATTAGAAAAATTTTAAGAGCAATTTAAAATATCAGTTCGGTACATCGTAAACGGTGGTGGTTTATTTTTCAAACTATCATATCTCCAGATTGCCGGGCCGGATTTTGATGCCTTTGGTCGCATTCGATTCGCAAAAATGGGTAGATATTTTTAGCATTTTAAATTTTGTAATTTCGTTAATTAGAAACATTTTAAGAGCAATTTAAAATATCAGTTGAGTACATGTTAAACCGTGTTGGAAAATTTTCAAACTGTCATATCTCCAGATTGCCGGACCGGATTATGATGCCTTTGGTCTCATTCGCTTCGCAAAAATGGGTAGATATTTTTAGCATTTTAAATTTCGTAATTTCGTTAATTAGAAAAATTTTAAGAGCAATTTAAAATATCAGTTGAGTACATGTTAAACCGTGTTGGAAAATTTTCAAACTGTCATATCTCCAGATTGCCGGGCCGGATTTTGATGCCTTTGGTCTCATTCGATTCGCAAAAATGGGTAGATATTTTTAGCATTTTAAATTTTGTAATTTCGTTAATTAGAAAAATTTTAAGAGCAATTTAAAATATCAGTTCGGTACATCGTAAACGGTGGTGGTTTATTTTTCAAACTATCATATCTCCAGATTGCCGGGCCGGATTTTGATGCCTTTGGTCGCATTCGATTCGCAAAAATGGGTAGATATTTTTAGCATTTTAAATTTTGTAATTTCGTTAATTAGAAAAATTTTAAGAGCAATTTAAAATATCAGTTGAGTACATGTTAAACCGTGTTGGAAAATGTTCAAACTGTCATATCTCCAGATTGTCGGGCCGGATTTTGATGCCTTTAGTCTCATTCGATTCGCAAAAATGGGTAGATATTTTTAGCATTTTAAATTTTGTAATTTCGTTAATTAGAAAAATTTTAAGAGCAATTTAAAATATCAGTTCGGTACATCGTAAACGGTGGTGGTTTATTTTTCAAACTATCATATCTCCAGATTGTCGGGCCGGATTTTGATGCCTTTAGTCTCATTCGATTCGCAAAAATAGGTAGATATTTTTAGCATTTTAAATTTTGTAATTTCGTTAATTAGAAAAATTTTAAGAGCAATTTAAAATATCAGTTGAGTACATGTTAAACCGTGTTGGAAAATTTTCAAACTGACATATCTCCAGATTGCCGGACCGGATTATGATGCCTTTGGTCTCATTCGCTTCGCAAAAATGGGTAGATATTTTTAGCATTTTAAATTTCGTAATTTCGTTAATTAGAAAAATTTTAAGAGCAATTTAAAATATCAGTTGAGTACATGTTAAACCGTGTTGGAAAATTTTCAAACTGTCATATCTCCAGATTGCCGGACCGGATTATGATGCCTTTGGTCTCATTCGCTTCGCAAAAATGGGTAGATATTTTTAGCATTTTAAATTTTGTAATTTCGTTAATTAGAAAAATTTTAAGAGCAATTTAAAATATCAGTTCGGTACATCGTAAACGGTGGTGGTTTATTTTTCAAACTATCATATCTCCAGATTGCCGGGCCGGATTTTGATGCCTTTGGTCTCATTCGATTCGCAAAAATGGGTAGATATTTTTAGCATTTTAAATTTTGTAATTTCGTTAATTAGAAAAATTTTAAGAGCAATTTAAAATATCAGTTCGGTACATCGTAAACGGTGGTGGTTTATTTTTCAAACTATCATATCTCCAGATTGTCGGGCCGGATTTTGATGCCTTTAGTCTCATTCGATTCGCAAAAATGGGTAGATATTTTTAGCATTTTAAATTTTGTAATTTCGTTAATTAGAAAAATTTTAAGAGCAATTTAAAATATCAGTTGAGTACATGTTAAACCGTGTTGGAAAATGTTCAAACTGTCATATCTCCAGATTGTCGGGCCGGATTTTGATGCCTTTAGTCTCATTCGATTCGCAAAAATGGGTAGATATTTTTAGCATTTTAAATTTTGTAATTTCGTTAATTAGAAAAATTTTAAGAGCAATTTAAAATATCAGTTCGGTACATCGTAAACGGTGGTGGTTTATTTTTCAAACTATCATATCTCCAGATTGTCGGGCCGGATTTTGATGCCTTTAGTCTCATTCGATTCGCAAAAATGGGTAGATATTTTTAGCATTTTAAATTTTGTAATTTCGTTAATTAGAAAAATTTTAAGAGCAATTTAAAATATCAGTTCGGTACATCGTAAACGGTGGTGGTTTATTTTTCAAACTATCATATCTCCAGATTGCCGGACCGGATTTTGATGCCTTTAGTCTCATTCGATTCGCAAAAATGGGTAGATATTTTTAGCATTTTAAATTTTGTAATTTCGTTAATTAGAAAAATTTTAAGAGCAATTTAAAATATCAGTTGAGTACATGTTAAACCGTGTTGGAAAATGTTCAAACTGTCATATCTCCAGATTGCCGGACCGGATTATGATGCCTTTGGTCTCATTCGCTTCGCAAAAATGGGTAGATATTTTTAGCATTTTAAATTTCGTAATTTCGTTAATTAGAAAAATTTTAAGAGCAATTTAAAATATCAGTTGAGTACATGTTAAACCGTGTTGGAAAATTTTCAAACTGTCATATCTCCAGATTGCCGGGCCGGATTATGATGCCTTTGGTCTCATTCGCTTCGCAAAAATGGGTAGATATTTTTAGCATTTTAAATTTCGTAATTTCGTTAATTAGAAAAATTTTAAGAGCAATTTAAAATATCAGTTGAGTACATGTTAAACCGTGTTGGAAAATTTTCAAACTGTCATATCTCCAGATTGCCGGGCCGAATTTTGATGCCTTTGGTCTCATTCGATTCGCAAAAATGGGTAGATATTTTTAGCATTTTAAATTTTGTAATTTCGTTAATTAGAAAAATTTTAAGAGCAATTTAAAATATCAGTTCGGTACATCGTAAACGGTGGTGGTTTATTTTTCAAACTATCATATCTCCAGATTGCCGGGCCGGATTTTGATGCCTTTGGTCGCATTCGATTCGCAAAAATGGGTAGATATTTTTAGCATTTTAAATTTTGTAATTTCGTTAATTAGAAAAATTTTAAGAGCAATTTAAAATGTCAGTTGAGTACATGTTAAACCGTGTTGGAAAATGTTCAAACTGTCATATCTCCAGATTGTCGGGCCGGATTTTGATGCCTTTAGTCTCATTCGATTCGCAAAAATGGGTAGATATTTTTAGCATTTTAAATTTTGTAATTTCGTTAATTAGAAAAATTTTAAGAGCAATTTAAAATATCAGTTCGGTACATCGTAAACGGTGGTGGTTTATTTTTCAAACTATCATATCTCCAGATTGCCGGACCGGATTATGATGCCTTTGGTCTCATTCGATTCGCAAAAATGGGTAGATATTTTTAGCTTTTTAAATTTTGTAATTTCGTTAATTAGAAAAATTTTAAGAGCAATTTAAAATATCAGTTGAGTACATGTTAAACCGTGTTGGAAAATGTTCAAACTGTCATATCTCCAGATTGTCGGGCCGGATTTTGATGCCTTTAGTCTCATTCGATTCGCAAAAATGGGTAGATATTTTTAGCATTTTAAATTTTGTAATTTCGTTAATTAGAAAAATTTTAAGAGCAATTTAAAATATCAGTTGAGTACATGTTAAACCGTGTTGGAAAATTTTCAAACTGTCATATCTCCAGATTGCCGGGCCGGATTATGATGCCTTTGGTCTCATTCGCTTCGCAAAAATGGGTAGATATTTTTAGCATTTTAAATTTCGTAATTTCGTTAATTAGAAAAATTTTAAGAGCAATTTAAAATATCAGTTGAGTACATGTTAAACCGTGTTGGAAAATTTTCAAACTGTCATATCTCCAGATTGCCGGGCCGAATTTTGATGCCTTTGGTCTCATTCGATTCGCAAAAATGGGTAGATATTTTTAGCATTTTAAATTTTGTAATTTCGTTAATTAGAAAAATTTTAAGAGCAATTTAAAATATCAGTTCGGTACATCGTAAACGGTGGTGGTTTATTTTTCAAACTATCATATCTCCAGATTGTCGGGCCGGATTTTGATGCCTTTAGTCTCATTCGATTCGCAAAAATGGGTAGATATTTTTAGCATTTTAAATTTTGTAATTTCGTTAATTAGAAAAATTTTAAGAGCAATTTAAAATATCAGTTCGGTACATCGTAAACGGTGGTGGTTTATTTTTCAAACTATCATATCTCCAGATTGCCGGACCGGATTTTGATGCCTTTAGTCTCATTCGATTCGCAAAAATGGGTAGATATTTTTAGCATTTTAAATTTTGTAATTTCGTTAATTAGAAAAATTTTAAGAGCAATTTAAAATATCAGTTGAGTACATGTTAAACCGTGTTGGAAAATGTTCAAACTGTCATATCTCCAGATTGCCGGACCGGATTATGATGCCTTTGGTCTCATTCGCTTCGCAAAAATGGGTAGATATTTTTAGCATTTTAAATTTCGTAATTTCGTTAATTAGAAACATTTTAAGAGCAATTTAAAATATCAGTTGAGTACATGTTAAACCGTGTTGGAAAATTTTCAAACTGTCATATCTCCAGATTGCCGGGCCGGATTATGATGCCTTTGGTCTCATTCGCTTCGCAAAAATGGGTAGATATTTTTAGCGTTTTAAATTTCGTAATTTCGTTAATTAGAAAAATTTTAAGAGCAATTTAAAATATCAGTTGAGTACATGTTAAACCGTGTTGGAAAATTTTCAAACTGTCATATCTCCAGATTGCCGGGCCGAATTTTGATGCCTTTGGTCTCATTCGATTCGCAAAAATGGGTAGATATTTTTAGCATTTTAAATTTTGTAATTTCGTTAATTAGAAAAATTTTAAGAGCAATTTAAAATATCAGTTCGGTACATCGTAAACGGTGGTGGTTTATTTTTCAAACTATCATATCTCCAGATTGCCGGGCCGGATTTTGATGCCTTTGGTCGCATTCGATTCGCAAAAATGGGTAGATATTTTTAGCATTTTAAATTTTGTAATTTCGTTAATTAGAAAAATTTTAAGAGCAATTTAAAATATCAGTTGAGTACATGTTAAACCGTGTTGGAAAATGTTCAAACTGTCATATCTCCAGATTGTCGGGCCGGATTTTGATGCCTTTAGTCTCATTCGATTCGCAAAAATGGGTAGATATTTTTAGCATTTTAAATTTTGTAATTTCGTTAATTAGAAAAATTTTAAGAGCAATTTAAAATATCAGTTCGGTACATCGTAAACGGTGGTGGTTTATTTTTCAAACTATCATATCTCCAGATTGTCGGGCCGGATTTTGATGCCTTTAGTCTCATTCGATTCGCAAAAATGGGTAGATATTTTTAGCATTTTAAATTTTGTAATTTCGTTAATTAGAAAAATTTTAAGAGCAATTTAAAATATCAGTTCGGTACATCGTAAACGGTGGTGGTTTATTTTTCAAACTATCATATCTCCAGATTGCCGGACCGGATTATGATGCCTTTGGTCTCATTCGATTCGCAAAAATGGGTAGATATTTTTAGCTTTTTAAATTTTGTAATTTCGTTAATTAGAAAAATTTTAAGAGCAATTTAAAATATCAGTTGAGTACATGTTAAACCGTGTTGGAAAATGTTCAAACTGTCATATCTCCAGATTGTCGGGCCGGATTTTGATGCCTTTAGTCTCATTCGATTCGCAAAAATGGGTAGATATTTTTAGCATTTTAAATTTTGTAATTTCGTTAATTAGAAAAATTTTAAGAGCAATTTAAAATATCAGTTGAGTACATGTTAAACCGTGTTGGAAAATTTTCAAACTGTCATATCTCCAGATTGCCGGGCCGGATTATGATGCCTTTGGTCTCATTCGCTTCGCAAAAATGGGTAGATATTTTTAGCATTTTAAATTTCGTAATTTCGTTAATTAGAAAAATTTTAAGAGCAATTTAAAATATCAGTTGAGTACATGTTAAACCGTGTTGGAAAATTTTCAAACTGTCATATCTCCAGATTGCCGGGCCGAATTTTGATGCCTTTGGTCTCATTCGATTCGCAAAAATGGGTAGATATTTTTAGCATTTTAAATTTTGTAATTTCGTTAATTAGAAAAATTTTAAGAGCAATTTAAAATATCAGTTCGGTACATCGTAAACGGTGGTGGTTTATTTTTCAAACTATCATA
This sequence comes from Caenorhabditis virilis, assembly GCA_964036255.1. Taxonomy (NCBI): domain Eukaryota; kingdom Metazoa; phylum Nematoda; class Chromadorea; order Rhabditida; family Rhabditidae; genus Caenorhabditis; species Caenorhabditis virilis. Next base: position 1,917,605 of record OZ038420.1, on the reverse strand, counting down.
TCTCCAGATTGCCGGGCCGGATTTTGATGCCTTTGGTCGCATTCGATTCGCAAAAATGGGTAGATATTTTTAGCATTTTAAATTTTGTAATTTCGTTAATTAGAAAAATTTTAAGAGCAATTTAAAATATCAGTTGAGTACATGTTAAACCGTGTTGGAAAATGTTCAAACTGTCATATCTCCAGATTGTCGGGCCGGATTTTGATGCCTTTAGTCTCATTCGATTCGCAAAAATGGGTAGATATTTTTAGCATTTTAAATTTTGTAATTTCGTTAATTAGAAAAATTTTAAGAGCAATTTAAAATATCAGTTCGGTACATCGTAAACGGTGGTGGTTTATTTTTCAAACTATCATATCTCCAGATTGTCGGGCCGGATTTTGATGCCTTTAGTCTCATTCGATTCGCAAAAATGGGTAGATATTTTTAGCTTTTTAAATTTTGTAATTTCGTTAATTAGAAAAATTTTAAGAGCAATTTAAAATATCAGTTCGGTACATCGTAAACGGTGGTGGTTTATTTTTCAAACTATCATATCTCCAGATTGCCGGACCGGATTATGATGCCTTTGGTCTCATTCGATTCGCAAAAATGGGTAGATATTTTTAGCTTTTTAAATTTTGTAATTTCGTTAATTAGAAAAATTTTAAGAGCAATTTAAAATATCAGTTGAGTACATGTTAAACCGTGTTGGAAAATGTTCAAACTGTCATATCTCCAGATTGTCGGGCCGGATTTTGATGCCTTTAGTCTCATTCGATTCGCAAAAATGGGTAGATATTTTTAGCATTTTAAATTTTGTAATTTCGTTAATTAGAAAAATTTTAAGAGCAATTTAAAATATCAGTTGAGTACATGTTAAACCGTGTTGGAAAATTTTCAAACTGTCATATCTCCAGATTGTCGGGCCGGATTTTGATGCCTTTAGTCTCATTCGATTCGCAAAAATGGGTAGATATTTTTAGCATTTTAAATTTTGTAATTTCGTTAATTAGAAAAATTTTAAGAGCAATTTAAAATATCAGTTGAGTACACGTTAAACCGTGTTGGAAAATTTTCAAACTGTCATATCTCCAGATTGCCGGACCGGATTATGATGCCTTTGGTCTCATTCGTTTCGCAAAAATGGGTAGATATTTTTAGCATTTTAAATTTTGTAATATCGTTAATTAGAAAAATTTTAAGAGCAATTTAAAATATCAGTTGAGTACATGTTAAACCGTGTTGGAAAATTTTCAAACTGTCACATCTCCAGATTGCCGGGCCGGATTTTGATGCCTTTGGTCTCATTCGATTCGCAAAAATGGGTAGATATTTTTAGCATTTTAAATTTTGTAATTTCGTTAATTAGAAAAATTTTAAGAGCAATTTAAAATATCAGTTGAGTACATGTTAAACCGTGTTGGAAAATTTTCAAACTGTCATATCTCCAGATTGTCGGGCCGGATTTTGATGCCTTTGGTCTCATTCGATTCGCAAAAATGGGTAGATATTTTTAGCATTTTAAATTTTGTTATTTCGTTAATTAGAAAAATTTTAAGAGCAATTTAAAATATCAGTTGAGTACATGTTAAACCGTGTTGGAAAATTTTCAAACTGTCATATCTCCAGATTGTCGGGCCGGATTTTGATGCCTTTAGTCTCATTCGATTCGCAAAAATGGGTAGATATTTTTAGCATTTTAAATTTTGTAATTTCGTTAATTAGAAAAATTTTAAGAGCAATTTAAAATATCAGTTGAGTACATGTTAAACCGTGTTGGAAAATTTTCAAACTGTCATATCTCCAGATTGCCGGGCCGGATTTTGATGCCTTTGGTCTCATTCGATTCGCAAAAATGGGTAGATATTTTTAGCATTTTAAATTTTGTAATTTCGTTAATTAGAAAAATTTTAAGAGCAATTTAAAATATCAGTTGAGTACATGTTAAACCGTGTTGGAAAATTTTCAAACTGTCATATCTCCAGATTGCCGGACCGGATTATGATGCCTTTGGTCTCATTCGTTTCGCAAAAATGGGTAGATATTTTTAGCATTTTAAATTTTGTAATATCGTTAATTAGAAAAATTTTAAGAGCAATTTAAAATATCAGTTGAGTACATGTTAAACCGTGTTGGAAAATTTTCAAACTGTCACATCTCCAGATTGCCGGGCCGGATTTTGATGCCTTTGGTCTCATTCGATTCGCAAAAATGGGTAGATATTTTTAGCATTTTAAATTTTGTAATTTCGTTAATTAGAAAAATTTTAAGAGCAATTTAAAATATCAGTTGAGTACATGTTAAACCGTGTTGGAAAATTTTCAAACTGTCATATCTCCAGATTGTCGGGCCGGATTTTGATGCCTTTGGTCTCATTCGATTCGCAAAAATGGGTAGATATTTTTAGCATTTTAAATTTTGTTATTTCGTTAATTAGAAAAATTTTAAGAGCAATTTAAAATATCAGTTGAGTACATGTTAAACCGTGTTGGAAAATTTTCAAACTGTCATATCTCCAGATTGTCGGGCCGGATTTTGATGCCTTTAGTCTCATTCGATTCGCAAAAATGGGTAGATATTTTTAGCATTTTAAATTTTGTAATTTCGTTAATTAGAAAAATTTTAAGAGCAATTTAAAATATCAGTTGAGTACATGTTAAACCGTGTTGGAAAATTTTCAAACTGTCATATCTCCAGATTGCCGGGCCGGATTTTGATGCCTTTGGTCTCATTCGATTCGCAAAAATGGGTAGATATTTTTAGCATTTTAAATTTTGTAATTTCGTTAATTAGAAAAATTTTAAGAGCAATTTAAAATATCAGTTGAGTACATGTTAAACCGTGTTGGAAAATTTTCAAACTGTCATATCTCCAGATTGCCGGGCCGGATTTTGATGCCTTTGGTCTCATTCGATTCGCAAAAATGGGTAGATATTTTTAGCATTTTAAATTTTGTAATTTCGTTAATTAGGAAAATTTTAAGAGCAATTTAAAATATCAGTTCGGTACATCGTAAACGGTGGTGGTTTATTTTTCAAACTGTTATATCTCCAGATTGCCGGGCCGGATTTTGATGCCTTTCGTCTCATTCGATTCGCAAAAATGTGTAGAGATTTTTAGCATTTTAAATTTTGTAATTTCGTTAAGTAGAAAAATTTTAAGAGCAATTTAAAATATTAGTTGAGTACATGTTAAACCGTGTTGGAAATTTTTCAAACTGTCATATCTCCAGATTGTCGGGCCGGATTTTGATGCCTTTGGTCTCATTCGATTCGCAAAAATGTGTAGATATTTTAATCGTTTTAAATTTTGTAATTTCATTAATTAGAAAAATTTTAAGAGCAATTTAAAATATCAGTTGAGTACATGTTAAACCGTGGTGGAAATTTTTCAAACTGTCATATCTCCAGATTGTCGGGCCGGAGCATTTTAAATTTTTAAATTTCATTAATTAGAAAAATTTTAAGAGCAATTTAAAGTATATGTTGAGTGCATCGTAAGCGGTGTTGGTTTATTTTTCAAACTATCATATCTCAAGAACGGCACTCCGGATTTCGATGACTTTGATTGCATTTGATTCGCAAAAAAACGCAGATATTTTTAGCACTTTAGATTTTGAAATTTCGTTAATTAGAAAAATTTTAAGAGCAATTTAAAATATCAGTTGAGTACATCGTTAACGGTGAATGAGTCCGCGATATTTATTATGTTTTGAATTTTGGAGAGGGAAAGCGATGCTTCCCGATTTTCTATTTTCATTTTTTATTTTTTAGAGATTTTTTATCTGTTTTCACGCACTTTGCCTGGCCACCATCACATAATTCAAAACTTGAGAATGACCTTTTTGAATTGTGTGAATTCATGTCAGTCTTCAAATGAACAACGATTTCGGCAAATTACGATGTGATGTGAGAGAAAGGGAAAGATAGCGTGGTTTTTTAAATATGCTGTTTTGAATAGCATATGCGTGGGACATTCAATATTTTTTATCAATTGATTTTCTATACATCTAGCTTTTGTATGTTTCAATTTTTTTTTCAAAAAAGCTTTCAATATTTGTTTGAGTATTCCTCGGGAAAATAAAGATTTTATTTCAATTGCACCACTTCTGCACCAAGGGTCCATCATGATTAAACAATGCACAAAAAAAACAACTCATCCACTAATCATAATAGTCCTCATCAAACATCACTTAAATCAACAAAATCAAAAGTAGTATTTTTTTCAGAATACTATCTACTTCATACAAAATTAAAAACCAACAAATTTTCTTTCAATTTCCGTTTGTTTGACCAAATTAATTTGCCATAAAAAGAGACTACACTGATCGCTTTCTGATTGAAAAAGGATAGTATCTACGTATACTTTAAAATATTTCAAATTCGATTTATCAACATTGAGTAATAGTTACGAGGAGAATTTCAAAAAAACAAGAGTGTCTCTGGGTAACAACACTCTTCAAAAACAATGACTTCATCGTCACCATATTTATTTGTTGGTTAATTTGATGTATGCCAAACGATAACCGGCCAATCATTGTTTTGACTACCCTAATTTTTTTCCACATGCAACCAAGTTACCAAATTTGTTACCACAACATTTCAATTGCTACGTAGGTGTTCTATTTTTTGTTATGGTTGTGAAAAAAATGATGGTTTTGAAAAGTTTGTTTGACGAAATCTGGTTTGTTGATGAAAATTGGTAGTTAGAAAGCGTCAGTTTTTCTGGCGATTTACTACTTTTTTGATTGTATGCTTTCATGGATTCGTTTTGATTTAAAATCGTTGTAAACTCGTATTATTAATTTTGGGAATATTCAATAGAACGTGTCTTTTATTATTGATTACAAATGTGTAATTCAGTGCGAAACAAGTGCATAGAAAATTTAATTTTTTGAAATATAAATGGAATCGTGAAAACTTTTACTTTTAAGTTTTAGCCTAGTTATAGCTTTTTAACTTTCGAATTTTAGTAGTTGCTTCCCAGCGAAAAACTATTGCAGAGAATAATTTTTTAAAAATTTTACTAAAAATTGATTCGAAAATTATTAATAAATCCCAACAATTTTTGCAGGGTTTTCATACAATAATTTGGACCAGACGTTTCCAATGAAAGCTCCAATATGAAGCTCAACCAAAATCTACGGTATCTTTCAAAATTCAAAAAAAGCACTCTCTTTCAACTTTTCAAATTTGTAATTAACAATTTGCAACAACCTTTTCGATATGTTCAAGATCTCTTGATATGATTACGATTCATTGAAACAGTAACCAATGCAATTCAAAATATTTCAAATTATAAGAAACTTTTTAAAAAATTTATCAAAGACCTCTAAAAACACCCTAGAAGAAAAATATTTCAAATTTTTATTTTCGTTTCATGTTCACTTATCATTATAACCTTTTAAAAAGCGTTTTCTCATCCGTTACCATGTATTTTCACAATTCTTTTCGGCGAATTTATTGGTTAAATGATCATCAATTCAATCATGACCAGAAATCAAATCACTACCCTCCACACCTCCACCCTTTTCTCTCATTTCAATTGAAAATCAGTCTGGATCAGAATTAGTTGTTTGTCTTTAACATTCTCAAAATTTTTTCATTGTTTTACAGATCTTTAACGGATGGTGTTGCTGGTACATTTTTTAGCGATATTTTTGGTTTTTTGCTGTGTTGTTGAAGTAAGTCCTCTGGAGGAAATTGCGGAAGTTCAGACTACAACAGAGATTCCTGCGCGGCACCATCACCATCATCATAATAGAAATAGAGTGAATCGAAAGAAAATGCCGGTGTATGTCTAATTTTGAATTTTCTTCTCTCGAAATTCTGATTTTCAGATGTGTCCACGGGAAAGCAGTCGACGGATTATGTCAATGTGAACTAGACTATGTTGGAAGACACTGTGAAAAACAAAAACATTGTGAATCCTTCAGAAGATACCGGAATGGATCGTGAGTTTCTCATGAACGTCTGCAATATTCAAACCTTTTCCAGATGTCCCGATTGTTCGAAAGGATATCAAGGGGAATTCTGTGAAGAAATCGTTTGTTACAATGGAGAGGCGAATTCAGTAAGTGAACTGAGATTTTAAAGAAAAATTTTGAAATTGTGAAGATTTTTAGTACATGACGGAATGTGTATGTCATGATCCGTATTCTGGAAAGCACTGTGATGAGTTGGAGACGACGAAGATTTATAGTTATTATAATCGAAAGGTGAGAAAACTATGATAAACATTTCCTGGAATGTTTTGAAAAACTAGAATTATATATTTATTCTTATTTCAGTTTCAAACAATATTCTTTTTTTAAATTAAAGACAGCTGTTCAGTTAATTTGACCCTACCCGTTCTTAGTTTCAAAAATTAGAGCGTTCTCTCATTAGTACAATGTAATTAATGCGAAACGCGTCATAGCAGCCGTCCAAAGTTGAAAAAATAAAAATTTGAATGCGAGAGTGTTCGTGCGAAGCGGTCAACGCGGTCGGAATTGGCGCGAAACACAATTATTTGAATGTGGCTACACATTGGTATTGTTCTTTGGATCACCTGGGCTCCCATTCGAATTTTGATCTTTAGCCTTGAATTTGGATCGTGTTAACTGATCAGCTGCCTTTAAAAATTCTCAATTCAATATCTTTCCTGTTTCCAGGTATTCCTACTCGGACCTCTTGGTGCAATTTCTCTTATCCCAATGTGTGCTCTCTACATGGGTTGCGAATATTTCGCCAGAAAACGACAGGTATTCCTGATTTCTAAAAATTACTGAAATCAACGTTTTTTTCAGGTTAAACGTGTTGGTTTAATGATGGAAGGACAACACATCACTGTTGAAAACCGTACATTAGAGCGGCTTCTCAAAAATCTTTAGAAATTTCTTATGCATTTTTTCTAATTGTATGTGTGATCCTCAATTTTACGAGCTTTGATGTAAAAACCGAAATGACGCTTAATATTTTGTTTTCAATTTTGTAGAATGAATAATTAGATGGAAAACAAAACAAAATGCATTTTTGTGACTCAATCCTTATGAGCCACGTTTTTGTGCTTAGAAGTCATTTGATAAGAACGCAAGTTGGAAAACAAAATAAGAAAAATATAAACACAGACACAGCTAGAAAGAGAAAAAAAAACGAGGGTTTTATCAGCACTCATTTTTCAATATTGTTTTTAAAATTATTGTTTACAAAAATCGAATCAAATGTTCATCTTATTCCTATTAATTTTACCACTGATTTCTGGACAAAAAATTGTGGAGACAAGCTATGGAAGGTTGGAAGGATCAACGATTGTTTCAGCGGATGGGAATCAGAAACATGTTTTCAAGGCGAGGACATTTTTCAAGAAAATTTATGTATTTCCGTAATTTTGAAAGTTGCAATGAAATTAACTTTTAAATTTTGAAAACGCTGCTAACATTTGTAAGATTAAGTAAAATTATGTTTTCCAAATTATTTCGTAATAAATATTTGCCGGAGAATTTAGGACGATGTAACGGCTCCGGAGAAATTCAAAAACTCGTTATCAAAACGTTATTCCTTTGTTTCACGCGTCCTAGTTTCGCGTCAAAAAATATGATTGTTATAACAAAATTATACCTCCCCGCCAATAAAAAGCATTTTTTTTCCACAAAACAAATGCATTGCTTCAGAGTGTTCCGTTCGCGAAGCCACCTATTGGAGAGCTCAGATTTAAATTGCCCGAAAAACCTGATAAATGGCAAGGAGTTTTGAATGCTTCAACTTATAGGTATACGAAAAACAAAGAAAACAAACTAGTGCTGTGAAATAAATATATTTTATAGTGCTGCTTGCCTCAGCGATTCGTATAAAGGAAGTTCGCCTCAAAAATTTATAAGTGAAGATTGTTTGTACATCAATATTTTCACAAGTGATTATTGTTTGAAAAACAAATGTCCCGTGATTATTTATTATCATGGAGGTGCATTCAATTTGGATTCTGCTACAATGTTCCCTGATGATTTTATCATTGAAAGATATGTTTCAGAAGGTCAAAAATTGTTTTGAAAATTCACTTGGGGTTAAGAGTAATTTTCAGGTGTTGTTTTTGTGATTCCAGCTTCTAGACTGGGAGTGTTTGGGCTTCTCGATTTTGGAGATGAAACAGTGGTTCATGAAAATCTGGTTGCTTATGGTAAATATCAAACAATTTGCTTTTTAAGCAATATTTATTATTAAAGATGCCGAAGCTGCTCTTCACTATGTTCACGACGAAATTTCCAACTTTGGAGGTGACACAGGAAAGGTTACATTGATGGGACACTCATCTGGCGGGACGCTGGTTTTAACCTTTGGATTTTCGAGGTTGAATTTATGAAACAAATTAAAACCTTTAGAATTTTACAGACTTATCGATCCTAATAGAGAGCTGTTCCAACAATTCATAGCACTGAGCCCTATTCCAATATTTAATGATCGAAATTTATTGGTTAATAATTCGTATGAATTAGCTACAAGACTAAATGTATTTATTTTACGATTTAAAAACCAAATAAAAACTTAGTTTTCAGTGCTATGATGCAAGAAAAGGACAAAGCCCGTCGGAAATAGTGGACTGCCTTAGAAAACTAGAAAGTAAAGATGTATTAGCAACCCAAAAATCTTTAGAAATTGAGAAATTAAACTTTCGAAACCTTATTCGTGGCGGCCCTTTTATGAAATACAATGAAAAAATTGCCGAATTTAAGGAGAATGTTATCGTAAGTTGTTTCAAAATATTCAATTCGAAGCATTTTTCCAGCCGAGAAGGATGTTGATAGGCTGCACCAGTTCTGAATTTGCAAAAGCGTTTAGTAGAAATCCAGCAAGATATGGAAGCTTTTTGGACTTTGAAAATCCTATTGAAATTGAAGGACTTTTTGAGAAACTTCTTCCAGAACATGGTAATTGATAAGATAACGTTCTAAAATAAAAGGGTATGATTTTCAGAAGATTGGGTCAATAGCGACTCGGCTGCTGTTTTCGTCTCAACTGCAACGTATTCCGAAGCAATGGCAAGTAACGGCGGAAGAGTTTATCTTTTTGAAAGTCGTGAAAAACCATCCAATAATCATGTTTCTGATATGCAGTACTTTATTGGTGTTCATCGTGAGAAAACTCACACTGATGATATGGATATTCTTGATTCATTTTACTCCCAGCTTCTTGTTAATTTCACGAAATTCGGGGAGCCGTCGCCATGTAAATTCTAGAGTTTTAAGATTTCAAAATGTGTAATTCTTTAAGACTGGGATCCGCTTGATCCTTTGAGAATGAACTTTTTGGCTTTGGAAGTCGATACAAAACTGAAAATCGGTCCAGTTATGGAGGAGAACTTCCATGAGGATGATGTCAAACTATGGACAGTGAATTTCACCGGAGTTGATAAGATGATAACTCAACAGGTAAATTGTCCTGTGTCTTGGAGATCTCGACTTTATAAAATAAAATTTCCAGAAAATCAATGCAGCTGATGATTCAATAAACGTCGAGATTTCACCAATCAAAAACGCATTGCAAAACAATCTGGATGATGCCGAGAACTATTCAATTTTCCGTCAATGGTGGCTTTATTTAATCGTTCTTTTTGTTGTTTTCTCAATTGGCATTGTGTTCTTCGCGTTTTTCAGAAAACGAAACGTTGAAGAAACGCAACCTTTATTGTACCGTTGAAAAATTGATTTGTAAATAAATATTATTTCTGAAACGAATTGTTCTTTTTTGTTTCAGCGGCTATTCTTATCATTGGAAAGTTCGGCGACCCGCTCTTATCAATTTCTTGAAACAATGCAATTTCTTTGAAACAGCTGGAGTTTCTGGAATTGTTGGAAGCTTCTTGATTTTTTTAGAATAATTTCGGAAGCTTCTGGAATTTTTTTGGAAGCTTCTAGAATTTTTTTGGAAGCGTCTAGAATTTTTTTGGACGCTTCTGGAATTTTTTCAATTTTTTTGGAAGCTTCTAGACTTTTTAAAAATAATTTTAGTAGCTTTTAGAATTAAAAAAAATAATTTTGGAAGCTTCTAGAATTTTTAAAAATAATTTTGGAACCTTCTAGAATTTTTTAAAATAATTTTGGAAGCTTCTGGAATTTTTTGGAAGCTTCTAGAATTTTTTAAAATAATTTTGGTAGCTTATAGAATTTTTTGGAATCTTTTAGAATTTTTTAGAATTTTTTGAAAGCTTCCAGAATTTTTTGGATGCTTCTAGAATTTTTTAAAATTTTTTGGATGCTTCTGGAATTTTTAGAATTTTTTTGGAAGCTCTAGAATTTTTTGGAAGCTTCTGGAATTTTTAAAATAATTTTGGAAGATTTTAGAATTTTCAAAAACAATTTTGGAAGCTTCTGGAATTTTTGGAAGCTTCTGGAATTTTTGGAAGCTTCTAGAATTTTTTGGAAGCTTCTGGAATTTTTAAAAATAATTGTGGAAGCTTCTAGAATTTTTTGGAAGCTTCTGGAATTTTTAAAAATAATTTTGGAAGCTTCTAGAATTTTTTGGATGCTTCTGCTAGTGCTACTACTTTGAGGATTATATGTATACATATTTCGAACATAAATAATCGATTTGCAAATATAAATTGAAGAAATAGCGACCCTACTTCGAAATAGGAAATAAATAAATTGCTTCCTTATTTATTGAAGCTTTTTCTATTAAGATTTGTCTACGGGTACATCCAATATGCTGCAGGAAGAAAAAAAACGAAATAAAACACTGCTTAATAATTGATTACCCACAGAGAAATAAACACTTATCATCTTGTCTTCCACTAACTCAAAAACCAATATCTAATTATTTCTCATCATCCGGTCGAATTGACGGATCCCGAAAACAAGTGAAGCCAATACACACGCACACATACACACGTGCAATGTGTATCACGGCGGGTGAGAAATAAGAAGAACATAAGAAAAATGTGTAAAGCATTTTTCGAATCAAGATTTCAATAAGATGGGTGGCAATATCTGGAGGGCAGCCAAAGCACCGAAAAATATGCTTTATGAAAGTGTTTAGAAACAAAATATTTACACCTGATTTTCATCTTCTTTATGTTTACTACTTTTTTTCCATGTTCTTCCTACATACATCCTAGTGTCAAATTTCAGGATTTGTTTCTTATGTTTTTTTCGCTTTTCCTTTTGTTTATTGAGCCGATTTTTTATTGTTTTTCTGTGAATGTCCTCATTGAAAAAGCATATGGACGATTATAAAAAAAGTGAATTTGGATACAAGAGGCGATTTATCAAAACAAAAAAACAGCAATTCTCGGCAGATGTCTGTTCGGGGTGTACAAATTTTATGGATGAGTATTTTATCGACATCTGAATATTCGAAAAGCGATTGGTCAAAATTCTATTGGTTTTATATCTATTAGTTGAAGAAGGTTCTTTTGTTTTATGTTAAACACTTGCTTTTTAGTTTCTTCGAATTTAAAAATCTTTAAGGAGAATCGAAATAGGAGTGGAAATCATAAGATTTCATATTTCAGTAAAATATTCAATTTTCTGATAAATTAAATGTGTACCAATCCGAAAAAAAATCTCAAGAGAATCATGTCGAATGACAAAGTGAGCTTTAAAGAAGGATTTTAGGCATGTAATAAATTCTGCTAAATTAATCTGAAATAAATTTTATATACCGTGACGATGGGTTTAAGTATCATCAATAACCTGCGTATAGTCCTCCTTTGAAAATTTTAAAATGTCATAAGTGCATGTTAAGTCACAAAAACAATATTTCAAATACTTCAAAGCTATGAAACAAATAAGCTAATTTTTTCAGAATTAATTAGAATAAACAGCTAAAAAAGTATCACTGTTTTAAACACTCATTTCGCAATCAACAAAAAATTTAATTTTTATTGTGATGCTTTCTTTGAGCATGTCATGATTTTTATATCACTTTATTTATACTTCTACGAGCCTTTTCCCTCCATTCTTTTCCGAAGTTTCTAATGAAAACTACTATGTATCGGAGAACCGTACGCACTGCTGAATCATTTGAAAAAAAACTACAATAACGAATAGAACTACAAGTTAAATTAACTTTTCCACCCCTTCATTTCCAAACCTCCAATACATCACTTTCTGTCAACACATTGCCGTAGTTCCATTTTTTTGCCTTCTTCTCACTCAAAACCACCCACTTCAAATGATATTTATGTCCACTAAACAGTAACAACAAGAGAGGAATGAGAAGGTGAACCACCGTTTTCCTGCGCTAACATTCAATTATCCATCTCAATAGAAATTGGCCAGAATTGCGTCGTTGTACAACCGCAGGAAACTATTTTTTTATTAGTTGAAGGACATAAGAAACCCCCCCCCCCTCCTGGTCTATTCATCGTCTCGTTCCCAGCTTTTTGTTAAAAAAAAATAAAAAGGAAGGTGGAGGTTCGGGCGGGACTCTTCTATCAACTAATGAATATTGAGAGTTATGATTTGTTGCCGATGTGCCTTTTATTACACTTCTTGAGGTAGAGCGAAAGTGTTGGGGCCAAGTAAATATTTTTCTCGAGTCGCGAATGAATTTATTCTTATCTGATGTTTTTTTTCGATTCATATTTTTTGTTCTTTTAGTGGATTTTTGACATCGGCACTTCTTTTGAAATTTGAAAGGGGAAATCTTTTTTAAAAAATTGATTTGGTTTCGGCTTACGAAAACTGAGAATGTTTTTTAAACACCTGGACTTTACTTCTGAATACCTTCAAAAAATAGGTTTAACAAAACAGCCTAAACTTTAAAATTCGGAAATTCAAACACAAAAACCCACCTCTTCAAGTTTGACACTCTTTTTTTTTTAATTATTAAGAGAATTGAAAAAAACTTTTTTTAAAAGACAGCTGTTCAGTTAATTTGACCCTACCTGTTCTTAGTTTCAAAAATTAGAGCATTCTCTCATTAGTACAATGCAATTTATGCGAAATCACACCGATAAATACACGCGTCATAGTAGCGGTTTAAAGTTGAAAAAATCAAAATTTGAATTGGCGCGTGTCCGTGCGACGCGGTCGGTGTCCGTGCAACGCGGTCGGAATTGGCGCGAAACACAATTATTTGAATTTGGCTACATATTGACATTGTTCTTTCGACCACCTGGGCTCCCATTCGAATTTTAAATTTTTGCCTAGATTTTGGATCGTGTTAACTGACAAGCTGCCTTTAATTTAGGATTCTCGGGCAATTTAAGATTTTTATATTTCACATTTTTTAAAGAAATTCAAATTATTTTAATTTACTGTTTTATAAATATAAAATTTTAAAAAGATTGGAAAATAAAAAAGTGAAAAATTCGGAATTCAATTTCGATTTTGAAAAAAAAATAAAATTTTTCGAAATTTATGGAGGCTATTTTTTAAATCTCACTATTTTTTAAGTTAATGGTTTTTTTTTAAAATAATATCTGAAAATTCGTGCAGAATTAGTTGTTTTATTCAGAATGCTTTAGAAACCAAAATAAAAAAACAACTTTTTAATAAAAATCAAGTCGTTTATAATTTTGAACAACTTGTAAATAATATTTTTGCTTAAAAATGTTGAAAACAACAAAATAAAAATCTGGACACATTGTTAGTTATTTATATTAATGTACATAAAGTCACGTTATTTTAAAGTATTAGATTTCAAACCGTTTCATTTATTTTTTCAACCCCCCCCCATTTCCTTTTTTTCTAATCTATAAAAAAAGATGCCCACTAATTTTTTCTACCTCCCACAGAGATTGTTCTCAAATTTCAAGCAACATCCGAAATAAAGAAATCGAAACCACTCCAATAAAAAAAAGAAGATGGTGTCATCAACTAATTAGATAAAGATACTTTTCTCGCGGTCATTTCAGAGTCTTTTGGTGTGGTGGGTTGGTAGGGTGATCCAACACACGTCCCCCGCCAGGCTACCCGCTAAGATTGATGGGCTACTCTTTTTTCCGCTCACCTTTTCGCACCAATATTTTGATTTGAGAGACAATTCTCTCCCTTCAAGTTTATTATATCAGTTCTTAATAACTTAATTTGTTGTTCACACGTTCTTGTTCATAATATGCATATCTTTCTTTTCTACAATCAACTATCACTTTCCTCTTGTTTAGTGACCCTCTTTTGTTATAAAATCGGTAAACATACACATGCATGTATGTATAATTCTTATTTCTAACCTATTTTTTTTCTTATTGATGAACTCTTTTATTTTTTCTACCGACAAAAAAAAATCGAATAATTCATTTTTTTTCGAAGGGGGGAATTGTTTACTTAAACACTCGAACAAGACGAAAAAGCTTCAAGTTGGTTTTAAGAAAACAAAACAGGAAGTGTTGATGGGTGCTAAACAATTTTTTGTTGATGCATTTGATTTTTAAGGGTGTAGTAAGCACACTGTGGTTTCATTTTCACAAAAAAAAGCTCAAAGTTAGGCTTAAAGGTTCAGTTTCATCGAATAATCTAGGTTTCACAAGGATGCTGAAAAAAAACAAAAAATTTGAGAATCTCAAATTTTGAACAAATTATGAGAAGCTTAATCCTAGTTATGAACCTTCAAAGTTGCGAAAGACAACATATTTGAATCTTTGGAGGACCATAACTAGGCTTGTTCCGTCTAATCGCGGAAAAAAATTAGAGGATTTCATAATGGGCCCCTAATAAAGACCTACATAACGTTTGAGTAAAATCAAATTTGATAGGGGATAACCTCCCTTTTAGAAATGTTATTCAATAACAAAACAACATCATTTTTGATATTCGACTATCAAATATGTACCGTACCTATGATTGAATTATTCAACGATTTTATTTCAAACCCAGCGAAGCCCGAAAATTTACGACCACCCATCTTGAAAAAGATACCGCCAATATATACACCACACTATAAACGACCTTTCTTTCCACACCCTCTTTCCGAAATCACTAGTCAGCTGTTGTTCATTTTATTGTTTGGTTCTTTTTTTTTGTTTTCAAAAAATGAAATGTCACATTTTCGAACCTTACAAATCGTGAGAACTTCAATCTTGTTTGCTTGTTGCTTAGGGTTTGGAATTGGGTTTTGGTTTTCACAAGCTTCACAAGCTTCACAAGAAACTCGATAATATTCACACATATTAATATTTACCGAAAGAATTAGAACAACTCCTTTGAATATTTTCAAAAGAGGACAAGATAGAAGGAAGACGAACGCGTTGTTCACATATGGAACGAGCGGGGCCTGCTTTTTGACAGCGTAAAATTTATGAACTGATTTTATCGAAAAAGATATCCGTTTTTGTTGCGATCTTGGTTCATTCGTTTCTAATTGATATTTCCTAGGTTATATGGCTTGAATATCCGGCATGAATTTCTTTACGATCTCCGAATGTTATTGTTAAGAAAAATCGTTATTTCATTATTTTTTTAAATAGAATCTGAGTTATCGAAGATTATAATTTGATTTATTAAATTGATAAAAATTTATTATTGACATTAGTATTTTTTATTTCATGAATTTTTCAAAATACCTGCAATGCGCTCATTTAAAATTTATATAGGCCTACAATGTTTGTATACAAATTTATGAGCCCTTATCGATTCTTTCATAAAATTTACTTAAATTTCGAAGGATCATAACTTGGCTCTACTTTAAATAACGAGACATTTTGAGTTATAGATAATGATACTTGTTTTAGCAAATTTCCCGAATTTGAGCATTTTAGATACAGTTTTAGACAAGTTATGATCTTTTGAATTTCTCCCTTCTTTGAAAAATGTGAGCTTCGGAGGTTGGTAACTCGTCTCAATCCCTCCAACCGTGGATGAAAATTTGAGGAGTTCATAGTGGGTCCAAAATTAAAAAAAAACAACTGGTGCGCAAACTTTGAGCAGACCCAGTTCAAAGAAAACTATAAATATCTCCTTCGTCAGAAGCCTCAGAAGTCGAATCTAGACCTACAGTGAGACACAATTTAGAAATTTGCTATAGTTCGAGTAAATAACAAGATCATTTGAAAATTGTAGCGATCATGCAAGATTCTCGCAAAAATATTCACAACCTTAAAACAATTAACATTTTCTCCCAACTATCAAAAAAACCCAAGATTATGAAACCGCCATAAAACTTATTAATTAATCCGACCCCTTAGCAATTCTGCCGCCGACCACCCGCTGTGTTTTCCTTAACTGTTCCTCTTACTCCATAACTGTTTTGAATTTCAATGAGTATCCTTTCCTACAAAAACGAAAGAATTGAGCATATGTGTATGCGATTTTAAAAGGTCTGACACGTTTGACAGACGTGTTCCTCCCATGAGATGACAATTGCATGTAGAAATTTTAGGGGGTGCCGTTTTGGTAGTGTGCGTCACAAATTGTTTTTAATCCACTCACTTTTTTGTTACAATTTTCTCAACTCTATGCTTTTTTTTGTTTATTGCAACAATGTTTGGCTTTTCTATTGGTTTTTGTTTGAGGATTTTTCTTGATAAAAGTCCATGAAGCAAAAAAAACATTGAATCTTTTTTTCTTTCAACTTGTCAATCAAAATCTCGTTTTAGAATCTTGATAGAACATCATCATTTTTTTCATATTTTCATCCGATAACTCCAGTTTTTTTGAATGAATACAACACACATTGAAAATAAAAATTTCTAGGGAGCAATAATTTTCGGTTTGCTCTCAAAAATTATTGGTTATGTCCAATGTTTAATTGCATTGTATATTTTATTGTCATTTTATTATTTTCTTATTGTACGAGATGTTGCCATTTGTTTTTGCGAAACTATATGTTTTAAATATATGTTTTCTCCGCAAAAAAAAATAATTCGGGAGCTGCCGTGGTTACCCGAGCCTCTATTTCGATTGTGAGCCTTTTTTTGGGAACTGCTTCTTAGGATCACTAGTCGAAGTTGTACTATTAATGTCTGAAAGGGTTTTTTTTATTTTTTATTTGAAGTTAGACCGGGAGTATCTACTTCCCTGAATGGGTCTCAAGTCTAATCTGTTTTCTCTCATTTTTATAATACCTGGCATAATGTCTTTAAATTTTAAATTTTTGAAACAATTTCTAAAACATCAGTTCATTTGAAAAATTGAAATTTGATTAAAACATTTTTGTACGGTGTTACTTTTCTAAACACCATCTAGAAAAATAGCTTATTTTTTAAATCATTAAATTATGAGTTTATGAAAAAACCCATTTTCAACACTAACTATAAGGCGTTGTTTTCACAATTTTAATCATTGAATTTGATTAAATAAAAGACATTCTATAATTTGTCCGGCCTTTGTCTATCCAACAATACCTCATCTCGTCGATCCCAAACCATTCCCACCCAATTATCGAAGACCTCACTAAAACGCGGTAAAACACCCAACAAAAATAAACCAGTGAGAAGGAATAAAAAAAACCCCAATTGAATTGCCGCCAATTTGTATCTATTCCATCTTTCACCATGTCATTATCCCCCATGACCGATTGGAAAAAAAGTCAGAGGGGACGAAGAAGATTTGCTCGAAAAACACACACAACAAAAAAAAAGAATGGGAGGAAAGAAGTGTATGAGGAAGCGATCTATGACGGGGCGGGCGGCCCGCCTGCAAACGCGTATTCAAATGTAATTTTTCATTCTTCTCAAACACTGATGACCTCTGTTGTAGGCACTCACAGCAAAAAAAAAATAAAACGTTTCCTCTTCACTTGACTTCATCCTTGTTTCACTACCGTGGGGCCACATGTTAAAAATGACAAATATCTTATGTTTTTTTAAAAGAAGAAGAATTTTTGAGTATTTTTTCACGGAATTTCTAAAAGTTCTGAAAATTGTAAATTAGTTCTTCCATTCCTACTCTTTATTTGGTTTGAAACTAATATTTTTGACACCTCGTTGAAATTTTTTTAAATTATGCACATTGT
Source organism: Caenorhabditis virilis (assembly GCA_964036255.1). Taxonomy (NCBI): domain Eukaryota; kingdom Metazoa; phylum Nematoda; class Chromadorea; order Rhabditida; family Rhabditidae; genus Caenorhabditis; species Caenorhabditis virilis. Next base: position 1,899,756 of record OZ038420.1, on the reverse strand, counting down.
TTAAATTTCTGAACTCTTGAGTTAATTTTCATAAACTTTTTAAAATAAATTTCAGACATTTTTCATTTTAATTATTTTTTAAAATTATAAACTACATAGTACAACTCAAATTTTCAGCGATGGATATTAAGGGTGAACCATTTTGAAAATTTCGAAAAAAAAACATCACTGGACCAGTAATTTTCTTTAAAAATTTAAATTATATTTTTATATTTCTGTTTTTTTTAATGTTTACTGTGTACTTTTAAGTAAAACCCGACAGTTTGGATAATCACAACAATTAACTAAAAAATTGTGAAACTAAATTATTTCCCCAGGAAAATCCTCAAAATTCTATGTTTAAAATGCCCAACAAATCTGAAAATTTCCGCTCTCGGGGTTATTCTGAAATGTTTCGAACAACTCTATTTTCTCACTAAATTATGTGAAATCATCAATTCACTTAAGTCACCATCTAAAAAAAAGTAAATCAAATTTAACGTGTTTCAAATCTCCAATTTTTTCCTATCCATTTCCCCCACGCCCCCTTCCTAAACGCACGCGATTCAACTGGCAAGCATTGAAACCCAATTGAATTGTCATGATTGTGGACACAATTCTTTGACTTAAATTTATGTGTCTTATTTTGAGCTTCAATCCTTTTCCATAAAGTAGGGGGAGGAGTGGGGGGGGGCAATCTTGATACGTATTTATGGGAATGTTTTCCAACCGGAAAACATGGAAACAAAAAGTATTGCGATTGATGTGAAGAGCATGATGCGCATTCCTTTTCAAATAAATGTGTTCGTTGGCTACCACCCGGAGATTTATCTCTTCTCTGAATCTTATAGATTTAATATGATTTTTGTGTAAACGCTTTCAAGACAGTATGTCACTTTCTTCAACCGTACCCTTTCAATTGTAATAATCTCCTAAATGCAATTCATAAAAATCCCGACGAAAAATAACGTTCAAAGAAGCTGTCCGAAGCTCAAAAAACTAAATTTCAAATTTTGCATAGTGTACACCGAGTTGGCGGGAAACGCAATTTCTTCATTTTTAAAAAACATATTGTCAACTCGAATATTCTTGATCATGCTAGGTGATTTTGACCTACCCAGAAAATCTAAGTCTCTCACACATTCATGCTATTTTTAAATGCGGGCGGTTTCACAAAATATTTTTTCTACCAAAAAAACTTGAAACATTTTCGAAAACGTTGGATTTATCTGCATTAGGGTGCACTCGCAATAAGAAAATTTGAATATTTTTATTAAAAATTTCGAAAAAATCCATTTCCTCTATCAGTAAAGTTTTGTTTTTCAAATATTCAAAAATAGAAAAAGTATCCTAGTCACTTTCAAGTGGTATTTGTATCCAGCGCCACCCTCACTTCAATTTTTTGTAAAGTCCTTCCTCCCAAAAGGGTTTTTCTGTTTTGCTACACTATGACTTTTTTCACACGTTTCCCACCAAGAATGTGTTTTCGAACACACCACATATAGATATGGAAATAATATGGTACAGGATGGTTGTCGACTAACAACATTTTCCTCGTTCCTCCACTTTCAAGATCCTTTTTCGCCGCCGCAGGTGGTCCAGCTGCATTGAACAACTCAATGAGGGAACGGGGGAAGGAAATATTACCATATTTGTTCACAATCATTTTCCAAATTTTGTTATGTTACATTTCTTATTCTTACTAGTGAAGCTATTCAGTGTCCTGTTTTTGAACGGCACCTAGTTTAAATGAAAGATTTTTGATAGTAAATCAATTTTTGAAAATATTATTTTGCCATGCTGAGGTAAAGATGAGTTACACCATCAAATACACGCAAAAATTGCAATTTTAGCGGATTATTGCTTTTCATCAGGACCGCGAATTTCAATGAAATAAATTTTACAGAAAAATTTGATATTTAATTATTAACTTAAGAGCAGTTGTAAAATTAAGGGAAATTCCCCACTTGTGTAACCTTTTTTGTCAAGAATCCCCCTCCCCCTTCATGTCAAAGATTCACAGACCAAAAAACCATCCTCTATTTTGTCACCTAATCCAAAATGCATGAAAATTCTCTAGAATGGACATCACAAAATGATGAAGACACTTCCAGAAAAATTTGATGATATAGTTTGTTTCTTTTTAACGAGTTCTAGTTGTAGTTATTTTCACTGCCTTGCTCTTTTTCTATTCCGCCAAAACATTTTTACGTCTTTTTTTATGATTTTGGGAAACACTAGTGTCTCATTTTATGTGGTTTTTTTTGTTTTCGTTTGCCGTTGGGGGCTTTTTGCAACATTTTCCATTTCGTAAATAGAAAATTTTTGTACTTTTTGGAAGGAAAGGTACATGCAAAACTAATCGGCGTACGGCTCATTGAATAATTATACTGTGTTGTTGTTGTAATAGGGAGGATAGACCAGAAAACAGCAATCTGTCACCGAATTACATACACATTTGTGGGTTTCGGATTGATGAGGTTTTTTTTTGTGAATTGGAGGGATGGCATGGCATGGCAAGCGGGCGCGTTTTTCGGAATCTCCTTATAGTTTTGCTATGCATAAATAATCATACATTTTTTAGTTGATAGAAAGAACAAGACGAAAAAAGCGTTTCTATGCATTAGGGTGTTGTTATGGCAAACAATAACAAAGATCCTCGTTTTTTTTGGTTTGGTTTGGTGAAAGTTTTGTAAAACTTTTCTTGTTGGTCTCGAGAAAGGTTTGACTGAAAATTTTAGCTCTTCAAAATTCAAGATGTCAGGCCCTTTTTCAAAAATTAAATAACAATTATATTTTGCTTTAGAAACAACTAGGCTTGGTTCAACATTTCCAACTAACAAGAAAAGTATCTTAAGTGTTTCTGGGTGCATATCTAGTTTAACCGAATGAGCATTTTGTGGTGGTTTCCATTGAGGACTGTCCGCGAATTGTAAATGTTTTTAAATAATTTAAAAATTTAATTTTATATACCAAAAAATCGTGAAAAAATAGCAAAAAAAATCACCCGGAATCGAACTTTGGTCTCTAAAACCACCAACTTGCGTTTATTCGCGCTCTTGATTTCCAAAATTAATTGTAATTATCTCAATTTTGTGAATAATTGCCTGAAGCTTGAAAATTCTGGTTTATAGAGTATATACATTGAAAAAGTGTTCTCAATTTCATAATTTTTTCACAAAATTTTCGACTCTGTTGGCGGTTTTGTGATAGGAACACTACTTCAAAAAAATCCTATTGTCGTCTCGAAAAAAAACCCATTGTCCTCTGCACTTTTCAGTTCATCAATCGAACATTCCCACTTTTCGAAACCAAATTCACTTCGTCACCCTAAAAATAACCAACAAAAAAAAAGCTAACTCCTTAACTTTCTCCTCCTAGAATCAATATTTATTTACCATCTTCTCTACCATTCGGTCACAATGTTTGATTTTTTGGGGGAAATGCTTCAATCTTCAGATAACCAACAATGTTCTAAACTCTGAAGAAGACATCGTTTTTTGTTCAAAACGTTTGTTGATTATACATTTTTTCTGATAAATTGTCCAAATATTGATATTATTTCATATAATTTACGATGATTAATACAGTATTAACTAGGATTAGCACCTAACATAAGATAAAAGGTAAATAGGAACGTTTGGCGGCGAAATATTTAGGAATATTTTCTAAAGAGAACTTGTTTTGAAATTAATAATTCAGTCACTTAAAATGTTTTTTATTGTTAAAGAAAGTGTCTTAAAGTTATTTTTTAAAATCTAAATTTTTTAAAAATTCTAATAATTTGTCAAAGTTTTTTAGAATAAAATTATATTTTGCCAATTTTCAGATTTTTCTCAACATCTTTCATTTTCCTCCGAAATTAAAATGTTGACATATTCCTCTTCATTTTATTTTTAAAAAAATAGAATAAACAAAAAAAAACGAAAAAGTTTTGTTTCCTCAAAAAAGGAGGCATCATTATACATATATACAAAGTGTTATTAAAACTTCGCAACGCATTAACGTCAGGTTGAATCTCAATACGAATCTTTTCTTCTAGTCGACTGGATCCTATTAACAATTTTTGAAATCCAAGTTTTTATTCCTCCTTTTTACCTATTGTACAGCCTAAATAAAAGCTTGAAAGGCATTAGTTACCGTTGGCAAACATTTCGTTGGGGCATTGTCTAACTTTTTTGAATCAAGATGAAAGTTTTGGTTCTCTTTTTACTCCTTTCGTCCTAACTATTTGAAAAAAAGTCTTGTTTCGTACCTATCAACACATATCACCATCAATCAAAACTTGTTTTTAAAATAGATTGTCGATTTCACACTTTGAAAAATTTTGAACCACAACTGATTTTTGCTACCGTTATTTATGTGTATAGTTCTTATTATTATTTTTTTTTAAAATCTAGTTTTCATTTTTTTTTCTCAAAACAATCAAGTGGTAAACAATTTCTACAATCACCGTAACCCGGAAATAGATATATTGACTTCCATGTTCTAATTCAATTAGTTTAAAAATTTTAATTATGTTCTTTGCCTGTCGCGTAGATTTTTGTTTACCTACTTAAAATATTTTCAAAAAAAAGAGGATAATTTAAGGTTAGCATAATTTATAAACCCTATAATTAACTATTACAAATATTCTATTTTCTCTTTCAAAATCAGATTTTCAAGATTTTTTTCGGCTCTGACACTTTTTAATGTTAATATTTTAAAATATAGTTTTACGCTTGCATTTTATGCACGATTTATCGTGTAAATTTTAAAACTTTTATAAATTTTTAAAACTAAATTTTTTAACGTTTTGGAAAAACGGCTTTAAAAAATAACCGTTAAAGTAATCGAAAAACTAATAATCACAAAAACGTCTCGCATCCCTAGTAAGCAAAAAACGATTCAAATATCCCCCTGTGGTTTGGATCAATGTTCTAATCTTGCTCGGATTTTGGTTTGGATCGGATCGGACCTTATCCCAATTTGATAATATCGCATTCCTGATAGTTTTAGCTCGGCCTAGTTTGCTTTTTCCTTTTTTTCGGGTGCCTCTTTCTAAATTTTTTAAAGCATCATATAACTATTGTTCTGGTTTTTATATAAAATCTAATTTCAACCAAAATTTATATTCACAAAAAAAATTAATAAAAAATCTTCTACGACAAACTATGAACTCATGGCTGTGAGCCTTTTAAAAATAAAATGTTTTCAATGAATTCAACAATGCAATATCTGTATCCTCTTACATGTGAAATTCTTAACACTAATTTTCCTCTTTTTTCACTTCCTTTTTTTTACTTATTTCAACTCTTAAAATATTTCCATGTTTTCAGAGAAACCATGTCCGAAGTAACTCCAAAATCAGCATCTCCATTCCTCTCACTTTTCCGTCGGAAGAAGAAGGTAAATGGGAGCCCAACCAAAGATGATCTCAAATCTTCAACCCTTCCAGCAAAACCAACAAAAGTGAGCTTGTTTTTCTTATTTTATAAGTCATACATGTATTTTTCTCAAACAACAACCAACAAACACCATATCCAAATCAAGTCAAAAATAGACAAACATCCAAATCTAACACATGGGACAAACCCCATGGGACATAAAAACCAAAAAAAAGGGGTCTTATTTTCCTTATTCCACTTTCTCATATTTTTTTGTCTTTTTTCATGCCCTCGTTTGTTTATGGTGATGTTTTTTAAGAGCTCTGCTAAAGTTTACTATGTTTGTATGTTTTTTTTTCATAAGTGGATTATGAAGTAAAGTGGCCGACTAATTTTTCGCACTTTTCAGGAAAAGAAAGATTTTGGGAAAGAGAATAAAGGAATTGTGAATAGTAATACAATGCCAGCTGATTTGGATGGTGGCAAGAAGAACAAGAAGAAGCAGCAAAAATCAAAGAAGGATTTTGGAAAGGTGAGGAGTTTGAATTTTTTTATAAGTTCTTGAATTAGTTGTTTTCTCTCTTTTGTTTTAACGAGATACAAATAATTCATTGTTTCAATTCAAATTTTTACTATAGATAGTAAATGAATAGAAATTAGTCTTTATTGTCAGTCTTTGGTTTGCCCTATTGCACTTTTTCTATTGAAATTTTTTGAATTTAGAAAAAAAAGTTTAGAGTTTCTATTATCATTTTCATGAAGCGATTTTCCAAGGGATCTTCGAGGCAAAGGTTTCAATTTTCGCCCAAAATTTATTTGAAAAATTGTTTTCTTGGAAAGTTCCTTAAAAATGAATTCTCTGCAAATCTAAATAAATTTTTAAAAAATCATACATTCCTTACTTCACAATACTTTAAGTATTCGACATTTCTAAATGAATTCATTTCCTACAGTCCCGGACTCTAACAATTACATAGGAATAAACTGGAAAAAAGTATATTTGGAATATGACGCAATTGCGATGATTGGAGTTTATTCAAATTTTAGTCCACGAAAAATTACATCAGCATTTAAATAAGATGTTTTTCTAATAAAAAAATACTTCTGAATTCTCAGTTAAATTACCCAAATGATGGAGAGAGAGAGAGCCTACGAATTTTTGGCGGTTGTTTGGAAATTCAAATTTTCTTGATTTTTACAAAGCTATGCTAAAGATTTAGAAAAAAAAACTAAAAAACTAGAAAAAAGACATTTTACCCTTTTTATTCTCATGCTTAGAGTTTTCTTTCTTTTTTCTTATAGCCAGTATTTTACCTTTTTTTTCAAAATTAGTTCCATAAAAATGTCAAAAAAATGATAGCTGGATCCAATTATCGGAAATTCGAGTTTAAAGAATTTCAATATGTTAGCTACTGTTCATTATATTGAGTTTTTAGTCAGCTTCAATGGATATCCTACTCGAGGATGAAGCGGCAGTTCTTGTCGAAGCTCTTGAAGCAATTGGCGACGAGAAACCAATCGTAGCACGCAGTATTCCAAAACATGCCAGACCGGTTAAAAAAGAGGATAATTCAATGAAAAACTGTCTTTTTGAGAAGGAGGTAAGTCGAAGCTTAATTTGAATTTTTTTTAAATCAGAAAGTAGCTAATCCAAATAAAGAAAATATAAAAATGTTTAGGTCTATGATACAATGCTATCAGATTCCCTCCGAGTTTGTGAGATGCTTCAATCTCATCTTGATGACTGCATTGTGTCAGTCAGAGCAAAGAGTCCAGAGCCAACATCATCATACTCATTGGTTGGTTTATCTGATAATTTTGAAGCAATCACGAAAAACGTTTCGTTTTTAGGATGGTCGCGATTCTGGCCGCGGTGCTTCATCACCATCTTCAACCATGTCGTCAACTGCCAGCCCAGCTGGTCGTCGAGTTGGAAGAGAAACCCACATGTGAATATTTACGCAACATTTATTTTTGTTTTGTGACTCATTCCTCCTATAGTTATTTGTTAATCAAACCTTATGCAAATGATCTTCCATTGTACTTTTTTGTCCCAAATTTTAACCAATTCTCTTCGGGTTTCTTTAAATTTCGAAAAGCATCTTTAAACTTCTGCTAACCAAATTATAATAACTGTACTGTTAGTAATACCTACATTACAATTTGAATTGTAGAAATGCATGTTACAGGTTTCATTTAATTAAATATTGGCAAACTAATCAATGTTTAGAACAGTAACATAAAATAAATCTGTTGGCTTTCATTGAATTTTCAAAAAATTTCATGACTATGCTTATAAAAATTTACAAAAAAACTGAAATTTGAATATAAAAATGTAATTTTAATTTTGTAAAGAAACCTTTGGGGTCACTACTTTTCAAAGCAATTTCTACATCTGTTTCTGTTAATTACATCAATAAATTTCTGTATTTTTACATAAAAAAAAGCTACTCACCGAATCTTTTTCAAATTTTTAAATCTTCTTTGAGCGTCCACGTGCAAATTACAATTATGTATTATGCTTCTGAAACCTTACAATGTTGTGTCATACAAAGGTCTGAAAAAATATAATTTTTAAATAAAAATAAACAGCAACACTTATAAACTTACCGCAAATTATTTTTGCATACGTATCTGAGAGGTTGAAAAATCATATAAATCGTGGAGCACTCTGAAAAAAATAATTTTTTTAAAATTTTGAACAATAAAAAAAAATACATTTTTTTATAAATTTCCGAATTTGTAAAAAACCGTTTTTAAGAAAAAAAAAGAAAAACTATTAATCTTTTCCAAGAAACGCTGTTTGCCGGCCGCGTCACATGCACTGCGGACTAGTTTCCTGCCTTTCTAGGCCGTGTTCAAAAACTAGTCCCCGTTTATTGGTCACAGTTTTTTTAGTTGTAAAAACTATATATTTTTGTGAAATTCAAAGCATTAGATGCAAATTCAATTAACTATAATTAGGATATGATCAAATGAATTATATGCTCAAATGGAAAATTATGATCAAATGGAAAATTGAACTCAATTTGGGGTATGCTGTCAAACGTGTTTTTTTTTTGAAATCAGATCAGACCCATTTTTTAGTTGGGAAACTTAATTTTTTGTGAAGCTCAAAGCTGTAATACAAATTTAAAAAAATTACAATTAACGTGATAATCAAATTAGTTATTTCAGGAAAAAAATCGAACAGTCATTTGAGCCCGAAGGGACGTCAAAAAAGTTATGAAAACTTCACAAATCTATCAATAACCGTATTTATACGCCTCGTTAGAAGTTTTGTAGCTCGACTGGAAATTAAGTTGTGGTTGAGGGAAGTGGTAAACCGTCCTCCTGTAGTAAATTCTAAAACTTTGAGAGGTAAGCAATGAGCTTTATAGGAAGCCATTTGGGCTTTAAAAAATTCGTAAAAATGTAAATAGACTTCACACTTATTCAAAACCCGTTTTTCAAATATTCTCAAACCATGTAGAAGCCGTGAAAACACGCTTCAAAACAATGATCTAGAAAAAGTTTCGAAAACTCGTCCGCGGGCAGTATTACGTGAATAGTTTTTAAAAAATGAACAAAATATAATTTAAAACTAATTAATTTAAGAATTCTCAATAAAAATTCGGTGCAAAAAGGGCCGAGAAACATGCAAAAAGGGCCGAGAAAAAGTTCGCCCAGGTGAAATTTTTCTAGGCTATTGTTTCATTGCAACTGCTTGTTCTCTCGACTTCTACACTGTTTTAGAACATTTAAAACACAAATTTGAAATGAGTGAAAAGTCTATTTTCACCCAAGATACATTTACTGGATATGCACTTTCCTCTCTTAATATACCAAAGTGCAAAGTTTGAGCAAATTCCAATTTACAGTCAGAAAACTTTATCAATTTTTTGGCTCATTTTTTTCTTTCCCGAATTCCTAATAAACACCAAAAAGATTTTTGGTCAAGGTGAAACAATCCTATTATATTTGCTCCCGATTTTTGACATTTTTTCGTAGAATGACCACCATCCTAGAAATCTCGAAACAAAACACGTTTCAGTTCTTTAAGTGGCTACAATCACACAAAAGGTTTCACAATATTTCAAAACATTATCAACCAACATTCTTTACGCGTTTGACCCAGAAAAATCCCAATTTTCCGCGGAGTCAACCAATGTTCAGGAAACAATTTTCCGCTTATGACTCATCCCATGTTGTTCAGACAGTTTCAAGTGCGTCTGACGTGTGCCATTGAACATTTGATCAGTTTCTGGAACAACCGCTTCCGACCGCAAAACCTGTCGAATTTGCTGATTAATTTATTTGCGCCTTTTTCAAGAACACTATTGTTTGTATGTTTGCTCATGTTTTGGAGTTATTATGAGTCACGTACTTTTGGCTTCCGGAATGACAAATTTCAACAATTTTCTTTCAGTCTGGGAAAAATCCAAGAAAATCACGAACGAAATTTGAGACCGCAAATCTCAGCAACAAATCCTTTTGTAAAAGTCCATCCATTTTCGAAATCCCAACAAGAACTCACTTCAATTGATGTTTTTCTTTTTCGAGTGCTCAACAACATCGACTTGTTTGTTTTTTTCTATTCGATGCCGATGACCGAATCTTTTGTGTCTTTGATAGACATGTAATTGTTTTTAGCGCAAAAAAATAGGTGAACAATAAGTTCAAAGGTTCGGCAAATATTGAATGTGTTTTTTTTCATGTGAGAACTAGAGAAATATGGGTGGTCAACGAAACTAAGAAATGCTTGTTTTTCTGATTCATTGCATTTTTAAATGTAACTAGAAAAGGTAAAAAAGACAGGGGGGATGTTCGAAGAAAAATTTCTGAAAATTACTTCTCTGCTCCAACACCAGGTCACCTTTTAACTCAGACCTCCCATAAAAAACGATTGAAATTCAAAAAGGGATTTATCGAAGAAGGAATTAATCCGTGAGGGTATCATGTTTCTAAACCATTGAACCTTTACATTGGTGAAAAAATACCATTATAACTTTGCGTAGCAAAAAATTAGACCTCCCATGAAGAAAAGTGAGAAAAATATTTTTCAGACCAAAATTAACAATTTTTTTTGGGGGCTGATGCTATCAAGTTTGAGACATGTCAGTGCTCTTTCCATTCCTCAATATTTGAATGCTATGCAACACCAAAGAACTAATTAAACCAGACCTCCCAAGAAGAAAAAAGAGAATAAATAAAATTTCCAAACACACTCTTTAAACTTGGGATTTTTCCATTCTTTCCCAAATTAGGGAACGATCCGGAAATCGTTGCCTCATCGCTTCCTTATTTCGATATTTCGAGCCTCCCCCCTTACAACCAAATAAATGCGAAGGCCAAAAAAACGGAATAGAAAAACAAACGATCACACTGCCAATCTCCTCAAGTTGCACAGTCTTAGAAGAAAAACAAGAAAAAGCGTCTAAATCGGCGGTCATTTCGGAGAGAGAGAGGAGGGGGGATCCTTCTCTTTCACCCTGTTTGTCTGTAGCTCCGGTGGTGACCGTGTCGTCGGAGGGAAAAAGAAATATTTTCCACGACTTGAACCAAGCCGGTTTCATGTTCTTGCCGAGTGCTGCTGGCGAGAGATCATGTGCCTTCCCTATTCTTAAGAGCTCCTCCCCATGTTCCTCGACATTTTCTTTATATTTATTTCGCCCAAATCACAGCGGAAGCTAACATTTTTTCAAGCTTATTTTAATTAATAAATTGTGTTTCTTTTCAGAACATGCGGTGGCGTTTAATACCACAATTATCATTATTATGTGTAAGCTATTCTGGTTTTCAAATCTTTTTGTTAAATGCTATCAATTTTCAGTTAACTATTTTTATATCTACATCACTTGCCTCATTAGAATGTGATCCAACATCAAACCTAAAGAAGCCGGATCCAGAAAGTCCTGAATCTTACCTATACTGCAATTTGGAAGGATCATTCTCGAAACGAAAATGCGCGAGCGGAAAAATTTTCAACTCTGAAACAGGCGAATGCGATTCACTTTTCCAATCAGACGATCCATTGGATGATGTCTTATCCCAACCATTTTATCAAGCTCCGGACGATCTTTGCGGCGCTGGGATTCCTTTAACAATTCTCTCCGCACCTGTTACATGTAACCCTTCGATTAGTAGCTGTCCTGATGGTTATACTTGCCAGTTTTACGAGCGGACAGGTTCCAGTTACTGCTGTCAGAATCCCACCCCAACTTCGAAAAGTTCCACCGACAAGATTAATTGCGGAGAAGGAAGAGTTACCTATGTTGAGGTTAGAAATTCATAAATGTGCCCGTTGTTTACTTTTAGTATTTGTATACTTTCCCCCCATTTTTCAAACAACAAATAATACCTTCAGATGGCAACCGGAAAACCGCGTTCTTGTGTTTTATCCAACGACAACTCATGTCCTGCAGGATTCGGTTGCACGCTGGTGTCTGGAACAACCACCAGATGTTGTGCCAAGGATCAAGGTTGTCCCATCAACTCAGCCCCACAACTTCGGGGAAGCCAGCCAATTGAGTGCTCCCCAACTGATGGAAGTTCATGCAAAGCTGGATATGTTTGTAGCAAGAGTCAATATTTGAATAAATTTATTTGTTGTTCAAATCCTGATGGCGAGATAATGGGTAAGTGTTTTCTTCGTGTGTGGCTGTAAAAAACAATTCCTAAAAATGACGATTAAACATTTAAATAACCGGGAATTTGAATTTCAAAAATTCTGAAAATTTTCCGTTTTAAGAAAATAAAAAGCCTCATCAATGAAATAATGTCACTTTAAAATTGGTAGGTACTGAAATTCCTCTTTTTTTGCCAGGATTTATAAGTACTCTAGAATTCTTTTTCGAAGATCAAAATTCCTATTTTTTTCAATAAATTATTTATTTTTTTCATTAAATTTAAATTTTGTTTTCAAGCAAATATTTCTCGAAAACGACACTTTTTCAGGTTCATGCCCGGGTGGCGAAACCCCACTCGAAAATATCCAATGTTCCGCATCCAAACCATGTCCCAATGGCTTCTCGTGCAATGATAAAAAATGCTGCCCCGTTGCTAGCGTCTGTCCAGCGGGTGCTCCACTAAACAATGGGCCGATGAAGTGCAATGAGAACGCGCCATGTCCTGAAGAATATTCTTGTGTCAGCAATGCCGGAATCCAATATTGTTGTCCGGCAAAGGGTGTGGATTTTCGTTTTCTAATTGAGGCTATCATGACGAAACATTTTTTCAGGAAAAGTCTGTTCTCTTCCGAGAAACGGGGGTGTTCAATGTGCATCACCGATGAAAACATCAACTCGTTATTATTTCGATATCGCTACTGCAACTTGCAGATCATTTAAATTCACGTAAGTGCAATTTTTAGACACGTACAATCCAGCCACCCTTTTTTCAGACAATGCGGTGGAAATGAGAATAGTTTTGGCTCATTGGAAGAATGTGAAGGATTCTGTGTTGACACACAATGTCCAAATGGTCAAGCACATAGAGTCGGTGCGGTAAACGCCAATTGTGCACTCGCTTCCGCTGACACTTGCCCAAATCAACACTTCTGCCAACTTCCGCTTTTTGGACCAAGTCCAATTTGCTGCCCGACACCTGAATTAACTTGCAATGAAATGGTATCCGCTGGTACTCCTTGTTTTGGAAGAGGGTTGACGATTCAGAGATATTATTTCAATCCATCTACACAGTAAGTTAGCTTAAGGGTTTTATTTAATTGTAGTATTTTTTAAAGGAAATGTCAACCTTTCCACTATTATGGATGTAATGGAAATGGAAACAACTTTGAAACCATGGATCAGTGTCACAGTTTCTGCCTTCATTCTGCAGACAACGGTCAGTATCTTATCGATAATTATTCCGGTTCCAGCAAACTCAATATTTTTGTTTTTTTTAAACATTAGAAAGCACGTATGGAATATAGTAATCATAAGCTTCTCTTGGAACTTGGAAACAAGCAAATACCATAAATTCATTTTTAAAAACCTTTCAGTCTGCGACGGTCTCACCCCATTGAAAAATCCAAACCGTGAGGTCCAAAGATGTAGCGAAGAAGATCCATGTCCAGCAGGATATGAATGCAACGAGTCATCATACTGCTGCCCAACTCCTGAAAACTCTTGCAATGCCAAAATGTCCAGAGGTAATGGCTGCAAGGGATCAACACAACGAAGCATGTGGTTCTATGACAAGTCGAAGAAGAAGTGCTCACAATTTGTGTACAATGGCTGTGGAGGAACTGCCAACAGATTTACCACCAAGAATGCTTGTGTCGAATCATGTGTTCAGTCAAGTACCTATGGATTGTGCCCGAGGGGAATGACTCCGTTCACTGAAGAGGGCGAGATTACTCCTAAGACTTGTACTCTGAATGTTCGAGCCACTTGCCCAAGCGGATCATCTTGTGTTAAAAGCTCCACCAATCAACCAATTTGCTGTAAGGCTGTTACAAGCTGCCCAAATAATCGAATTCCTTATACTATTCCTGGTAATTTCAAAATATATTTTAAACTAATTCTCTATGATGTTTTATAGGCTCCAATTCTGTCGTCGCATGCAGTATCGAGCGTGACGACTGTCCAGAAGATTTCCAATGTTTGGAATCTAGTACTGTACCAGGATTCCACATGTGTTGCAGCGAGCCGCAACAATCTTCACTCCGACCACAGAGACCGCTTCCGCCAGTTCACCGTCCACTTCCACCAGTACCAAAGGTATAATTCACAACTTGAAGCAAAGTTTATCTTTTAAATTCAGACCCGCCAACCTTTCGCACCTGACACTTTCGCAGAACTTCTCTCAAATATTTCTCCTTGTCCACCACAACTCCTTAGCAATGGCCAGACCTGTACCGTTAATTCTATTGGCGACTGCGCGAAGAACCATATCTGTTACCGAGATGTTGGATATAGACAAGGAACCTGCTGCAGAACCACTCCACCAAAGTGCAGTCAACGTGGATATGTTCCAGTTTTCTTGGATAAGACTCAGGTTTTAAAATAACATTTATAACAATTATTAGGTTTTATGCTTCAGGTCCAAGTTTGTCAAATAGATATCGATGGTTGCCCTGATGATGCAAAATGTATGACATCTAGCGTTGCAAAGTTGGCGATTTGCTGCCAGAAATATCAACCACCAAGCCTTGCAAATAGACCAAATAAAAATATCAATCAAGGATCGACCTTAAATAACAATAACAGAAACAAAGCAGTATGTGCTAATGGAGAAACTCCATTTATGGGAAGTGACAATAAGTTCCAAGAATGTAACTTCATTAGAAATACGTGTCCAAATGGATATCAGTAAGAAAAATAATTATTTTAACCGTTCAACGCTGTTGGTTTTCAGATGTGAATTCTCATCAACTGGACAAGCTGTTTGCTGTACTCATGCTAACACAAGCCCAAGATGTCCAGTAGGGTCATCAGTTTTTGAATATGGAGGTCGACCACTTGCATGCCCGGCAGGAAGTAACAAATGCCCAATGGGATATTCATGTATGCCTTCAACCAATCCAAAACATCATCTTTGCTGCTCATCGGGAGCAAATCAAGTCTCACAACCACAATGTCTTCGCGGAGTTGCTTATGTTGATCCAACCACTAACCAGAGACAGTTCTGCTCGCCAATGAAAGCTGACTGCCCTGCTGGTTACACTTGCTTCGAGTCTGATGCTTCATCGCAATTCATATGCTGTACACATGGCGATCTCAGCGACAGATTCCAAGGATATTGTCCACCTCGCCAAATCCCATATATTTCCCGAGATGGTTTCCCACCGACTTGTCACATGCAACTTTCCCCATGTCCAACGACCGCTCCATACGTTTGCATCTATTCCCCAGAAAAGCAGGATTCCTATTGTTGTGCACCAATCGACACCGCTGTTCATGTAGTAAATGACCGTGGTTTCGCATCACCAGCCAAGAAACTAGAAGGTTACGATTTTGAAAATATCAATGGTCCAGCTCCAACTTCCAACGTCAATGGAATGTCTCAAACCTTCCCCGGTGGACCGCCAGCACTAGGAATGGGACCGATGGGTATGCCAGATCCAATACCTGGAGTTGACAATACAATGGTAATCAATATTTTTGATAAAAATTATTATTCAATTATGAAAATTTTTAGGTGCTTCCGCCGGCATTAGCTCAAGCTGAAATGGAAAAGAAAATCCGAGAACAATATACAAAAAATATTGAAAATCAAAATAGGTTTAGCAACAACAATGGTGGAGGACTTGTTTCACAATTCAACACCCCACAAAATCAATTTAATGAAATGGAATCTAGTAGTGGCTGCCCGTTGGGATCTAGACCTTTGATTGGATTCAATCAACAGGTCACTGAATGTTCCCAACAACCTTGTCCTGACGGATTCTCTTGCGTTTTTGCGGAAAGGGACAATCGATTCCAATGCTGTTCCGCCGTTTCAATCATGTTGGCTGTTAACAAGCCTGTTAACAAGTTGACAACGCCATCGCCAAATGGAAACACACCTTTGGAATGCCCACCAGGGTTCTTTATGATGGATGGCAAATGCTTGAAGAGTGAGTTTTTGATAAATTACATAATAAAATAAATATCCTTTAAATTACTATTGCAGTTCTCTTCGCCGGACAGAAGGGTTGCATATCTGACGACCAATGCAGCGGGCGTGAACCAAATTCTACATGTGACAATGGTTATTGTATCTGCCCAACTGATAAGCCTTTGGTTCACGGTGGAAAATGTATCTCCTCGTGTCCTGAAGGATTCTCGAACATTGCTGGAAGGTGCTACGACCCAACTACCGTTATTTTCATGGATTCCGTCGATGAAAGGAAAAATGGAACAATTGGTGGTTATTGTATGGACACATTGGTTGAAGAGAAACGTTGTCTTGTTGAAAACAGCTACTGCTCCGAAAAGACTATAACATGTACTTGTAGATTGGGTTATGAACTTGATATGGATTTCAGCAATAAGGATGATAAGGTATGAAACTATAAAAATAATGTAAGAAATGAAAATATAACTTTTAAAGGGATCGTGCAAGAAAAACAGTGATTCTAAATACCATGACCTTAAACCAACGACAGCTTCACCATTTGATGATGAACTTTACTTCATTGATATCAGTTCCATGAACACTGACAGCGCATTAAACGACACCGGAGTTGAAAACGAGGATCTGAACAAGTATCTATTCCAATCCGACGAAATGATCCCAGTGTTCGCCTGAATTGTTTGTAATTATTGAGATGTTTATTTATTTATTTTTTAATGTAAACGAAAAACGGGAGAAAAATTTATATTTATTTTTTTAATAAATTATTTTCTATAAGTTGTTTTTAATTTGCAGCCCAATAAGAAACAACAAAAATAAAGTTTCCAATCGTTGCAAGCTCTAGAATTATCGCAAATGTGTAATCTAATCCGGTGCCAATGAACTTTTGCAAAATCGACCTTGAGTTGTTGGATTTTAACTTCACTAGCATCCATTTCTTAAACTTTGGCAAGAAAACGTTGACGAAAATTGCAATCATCATAATTCCCAGATTGATAATTAGGTATATTCCCAAAAGCGGGATCTTCCCAGTTTTTGGAATTTGATCAGCCATCACTCCAAGGATAAAAGTCATTGTCATTATATTTGTGAGCCCGATGTTAAGCTAAAGGTGATCTTTTAGAGAATTTTGGAAAAAATAAATAAAAACGAACCCTCGATATGGCATCCGCTTTTTTCATAAAGCAACCAACAATTGAAACAACGTTGATAATAAATGAAGGGAATACAATCATGTACATGTAGTAGACAGGACTTCTCCGAATTTCTATTTCGAATATTGACTGTAAATGTTCATATACAGTAGTGGTCATAAAGATTGTCACAAATGGTTTTTTGAGTATAACTTTTTTAAAAGTTAACCGATCGAGCTGAAACTTTCAGATATAGTGTAAAACGGTAAAATACATTGTTTTAACAACTATATCCCCGAAAATTAAAATAACCTGTGAAAAAACAACAATTTCTAGGAAACACCGACAACCGGGAAATATGTATTTTACGAATTTTTTTAGAAGTTATTATAGAGTTTTCATGTAAAACTATATTTTTTAGTTTTATTAAAGGTCTGACTGTATTTTCAGCTCAAAATAATAACAAAAACAGCATTCAGAAAAACTGTATCGATGAAAGTATGAGAGCGAGTCGGTGCAAGAGGTGGAACACAGTAAAACCGACTAGATATTTGAACCAAGTCGATCTTTTTTACTTTAAATATTCGTTTTAAACACCCAATTTAACGATAAAACAGAAAAATAATGTTAATTTAACATATAACATTCATAATCACAGACAGAGGTCAGCATAGTCCACTAGTAGTACAATTTTGAAGTGAATCCGATACATTCAACGCTGAATATCATAACGGCAAGAGCTTGAATTAATATAAGTTAACCTGTATTTGAAAGAAAAATATTTTTCGATTATAATATACTTAATTTGAGAAGTGGACCTTAAAGGTAACCCGCTTTATGAACGGGAATTCATGGATTTGTCTGAAGCAAGCCTGGACGTCATATTTGCGCGCTCGAAATCAAGCGTAAAAAGGTCAGATCCATGATGATAATTAACTTAATTATGTAAAACGGCTAATTAATCACAAATTGACAAAAAAAATAGTGTATAGATCGCGCTAACTGGTCGCTTCACATTTATCGAGTATCACGTCAGGTTTGCTTCACACAAATCCATGAATTCCCGTTCATAAAACGGGGTATCTTTAAGGTCCACTTCTAAAATTATGTATATTATAATCTAAAAATATTTTTCTTTCAAATACAGGTTAGTTTTTATTAATTCAAGCTCTTGCCGTTATGATATTCAGCGTTGAATGTGTCGGATTCACTTCAAAATTGTACTACTAGTGGACTATGCTGACCTCTGTTTGTTATTATAAATGTTATATGCAATATTAACATTATTTTTCTGTTTTATTGTTAAATTGGGTGTTTAAAAACAATATTTAAAGTTAAAAAGATCGACTTGGTTCAAAGATCTAGTCGGTTTTACTGTGTTCCACCTCTTGCACCGACTCGCTCTCATACTTTCATCGATACAGTTTTTCGGAATGTTGTTTTTTCTATTATTACGAGCTGAAAATGCAGTCAGACCTTTAATAAAGCTAAAAAATATGGTTTTCCATGAAAACTCTGTAATAACATCAAAAAAAATTGTAAAATGCATATTTCCCGGTTTTCAGTGTTTCTTAGAAATTGTTGTTTATTTACCGATTCTTTTAATTTCTCGGGATACAGTTGTTAAAGCAATGTATTTTACCGTTTTACACTATATCTGAAAGTTTCAGCTCGATCGGTTAACTTTAAAAAAAGTTATACTCAAAAAACCATTTGTGACAATCTTTATGACCACTACTGTAGTTTGATTATTTCAACGGTTTTACCAATTCTAAATCCCCAAAATTATCATTATATTGCAGTTTCTCCACCCTGCCCGACAGTTTCTTGATGAACCATTCTGAATTCCCCATTGTTGCTATAACCTTTTCCGTAAGAATTCCTTCATAAATGGTATTGTACATCTTCACAGCTTTACTGTTAAAGTACGGTAGACAGAACTCGACTTGGCATGTTTGGGTGTCAAATGGGAAATTTGCTACCTACGTTTGTTGTATTATAGTTTTTGTTTACAGATAACATTTATTTACATCAATCGCACAATTTGCTGAAATTTTAACAGTTACAGCTGTTGAAACTAGACCCCTGTCGGTGATACTAACCATCCGAAAATCTTGGTCACGAAAGTCTGACATTTCACTCCTATAAAGTTTAGATTAAACCTGATAGTGAATTACAAAAATTAATTCTTACACTCCAAAAGCTGTTAAAGTTGGACTCCAAACTTCTGACTGTCTTAAGTAAAGCTCATTATTTCCGGAATATTCTGAAGCGTTCCATGCAAGCCTCAGGTCGTACCAATTCTTAAAATCTAATGAAATTTAATTTTGTCAAGTTTAAGCTACCTCTCCCAATTCTAACACCACTGAAACTTTTTCAGCAGGTTCTTGGATTTCCACCAGTTTTAGATAATATAGAAAAAGTGTGTAGTTGAATGGCTCTGGAGCATCTTTGTCGTAACCAATGGGCAGTGTATAGTTAACTAAAAAAACATTAAATTTTTTTTAATTCTGCCGTTGAAATTACGTCTGGTATAAACTGGTGCAACCATTGGGTCATATTCTGCGAACAAGTCCTTTCTGAGCCTAGTTTGAGCGTCAATAAAGTCATAATATTTGGGAACTAAAATTTAAGGTCACTATAAGATCTGAAAATATAGTTACCGTAAAGTGAAGGGTCGTAATTATAGCAGTGAGCAGAAAATATATAAATTTCCAATAAAATGAGCGAAATAAAGAACATTAATGTTGAAAAAACTGCTAGACATTTTTGTCAATCATCGAAACCCTATACACCACATTTTGCGTACTTTTTCGGTGCAAGGTTTTGTTTTACATGAATTTACTTTAGTCTGAGTTTTGACCTTTTGCTATAAGATTGAATTTCAAACATCACTTTTATGGAAAATCCAAAAGGGTAAAACCAAAAGTCAAAAATAAAATTAACATATCGCTACTTGAAGGAAAACATAAAAAACGAGCAACCTTCAAAAAAGTTCCCAACGCGGAAGAGTTTTGGTTTCTAGTCCGCGATAGTTTGGGTTCCTAGGCCACCTATTAAATTGTGGATTTTTATTTATTTATTTTTTGGCTGTTTTCCATTTAAATGGTAAAATATAAATTATTTATTTCGGTATTTCATTTTAAATGTGAAGAAATAAAAAAATGAATAAGAATGCACAATTAGGTGGCCTAGGAACACTAACTATCGCGGGCTAGAAACCAAAACTCTTCCCCAGTGGAAAAATGTTTGCAGGTGGCTCGTTTTTAAAATAATTTGAAACCCATTTAAAACATAATTATGTAGTTTTTCGGCGATTTGACGTCATTTATATTCTCTCTAACGCGCTCCTTTAAGAAATATCAATAATCAACCCAATAAGAAATCATGAAGACAAAATTTGCAATAGTAGCTGCGACCAAAATCACGGAACATGTGTAGTCTAATGGTGTTCCGATGAATTTCTCCGTTTTCTTGCTCAACCAAGAATTGCTCGCTTTTAACTTTGGCTTGCACCATTTTCTGCACTGTGGCAAGAACACATTGATACCAATCGCAATCACCATGATTCCGAGATTAATAATGATGAAGATGCCAAGAAGTGGGATGGTTTCAGTTTTTGGTATTTTATCAGCCATCACTCCGAGAAGGAATGTCATTGTCATGATGTTTGTGAGTCCAATGTTGAGCTAGAACAGTTGAGATTGCTTCAGACTTCAAATTTTAAGAATTTGGATTTATTTTAGTGTTCAGGAATTGAGAGATTTTCAGTGAGGAAAATTGAGCAAAATAAAGAGATTTTCTGTGAAATTCCCGTGACCAAAATGGATTGTAAAATCATTTAATGAACGGTTATTTTGAACTCCCATCCAATATTTTCAAAACAATGAATACACAATTTTTTTACCCTTGTCATACTATCGGCTTCCTTCATAAATGTCCCAATAATTGAAACCAAATTGATAATAAATGACGGGAAAACCATCATATACATGTAGTACATTGGACTTCGATGCATTGTGATTTCAAATACCGACTTAAAATTGTTATTAATGTATGTAACCGTTTAATTTCAGGAGATCTCTTACCAAATCCATACTTCCAAAATCATCCTCATATTTCAGCGGGTCCACTCTAGCCTCAAGTTTCTTAATAACCCATTCTGAATTTCCCATAGTTGCGATCATGTTTTCAGTCAAAATCCCTTCATAAACTTGATTCATAATTTTAACCGCTTTTTGATAGAAAATAGGCAAACATAGGCGAATCTGGCATTTTTGGACGTCGAATGGAAATTTTCGAACCTAAAACGAGAATAATTTTCTCTGTAATTTTTAAGATTGCTCTCACATCCATTGCACAATTTGCTGAAATTTTAACCGAGAGATACGTATACACATCACCTCGACTTGTAATTCCAACCATTCGAAAGTCCTGGTCTCGGAAATCGACAATTTCATTTCTTTAAAAAAAACCTGTTTTGCAAAAAAAAACAAAATTAAGATTACACTCCGAAAGCTGAAAATGTAGGGCTCCACACTTCAGATTGTCTAACATAAATTTCAGTGATGTCTGAATAATTGGAAGCATCCCAAGCAAGCCGAAGATCGTACCAATACTGTATAGTTTATTTTTTTAACGTTAGTTTCAACTTATCTGAGATACCTCCATGACTTCTAAAACGACTGAGACCTTCTCTTCGGGTTCTAAAACTTCCACCAATTTTAGATAATATAGGAGAATTGTATAATTGAAGCGATCAGGTGCATTTTTGTCGTAGCCAATTGGAAGAGAATAGTTGACTTAAAAAACGTGTTGGTGTTACTTTTTTTGTAATTATTAAGTTCAATACTTTTTGTATAAATTGGTGCAATAGTAGGATCATAGTTAGCAAACAAATCGGATTTAAGTCTTTCTTGAGCTTCAATAAATTCATAATAAGAAGGGGCTGAAAAGAAGCTTGCAGGAAAATAAACCATAAATTATTCTTACCATAATTCGATGGGTTGTACACAAATGAATCACTTATCTTGAATAAACCAATTAAAAGGAGAAACATTCTAAAATAAACGTTCGTAAAATGAATTGAATTGAGACGATCGACTGAAAGTCAAAACCCAGGTGAAATTCTATACATAAGCCAAACTTCAAATGTCATATTAAGTTCGAGGAAAGCGCATGGTTGACACATTGACTTAAAAGGGGAATGAGACTTAACCGCTTGAATTTAGTTATGATAATTTGATTTTTTAAAAAATATTTTACGAAACTAGAGACAAATTTGAAATAGTTGGTATCTGTCGTATTTAAGAATTTAACTGTTTTGTCTTATTAAAAAATAATAATAAGTGGGGCTCCAGAGAGTTTAGAAATGTGTTTTTATTGAATAAGAATATGTTTACCTACCAATTGATAGCAAAAAATTATTAACTTAAAAATATTTTTAAAAAAACCGAATACCGGACGATGGGACAGAACCCAAAATTGTATATCTTTGGAAATGTCTACAATCGACTTTTCATAAAGAAATTTTATTAGAAAAATCCTGATTAAGAAAAAACTTGATATTCATATTCTTATTCATCTGAAAATCATTTTTGAGCTCTCCAAAGCCCGCCCCTTTAATAATCTTACGAAAAGTAAATCATAAATTAAAAAAATAGCAGTGGCTATTGATAATGTTTCTGTAAAAAACTTTACGAATGTTCACAAAATTCGACAATTACGGAATATTCAAAATTGATAACGGAGCTCAATTTTTTTGAGCAAAACAAACACTGGAATTTTTCCCTCAATGAAGCTAACAATACATTAAAATATGATCAAAAGTACCATGTACTTCGAACAGCATACACACAATAGTTTACAATATTGTTTTGGAATCATTATAAATTGTTCATACTGTCAGATTTCCGATCGTGACATTTTGTTATTAGACTATTGTCAAGATAAAAATTTCTGGCCTCTCGTCTTGCGGAGTGTCGTTGGGAATTTCCTCGCAGCGCGACCGCAACGCACAAGACCAGCTGAGAAATTTGAATTTGAGTGCGTTGCGGTCGCGCTGCGAGTAATTCCCAACGATACTTCGAAAAATGAGCGGCCAGAAATTATTATCTTGACAATAACAGAAAAGAAAATTATTTAAAAATTTTGTAGCATAATGTTTTATTTAAAACGAAAACCTTGAAAAAGTAGAGAACATCAATCATTACCCCAATAGGAAAGTACAACAATAAAATTTGCAATTGTAGCAGCTTCTAGAATCACAGCACATGTATAATCTAATGGCGTTCCAATGAATTTCTCCAATTTGATGTTTAACCAAGAATTCTTTGCTTTCAGTTTCGGTTTGCACCATTTGCGGAACTGTGGTAAGGCTATATTGATGCCAATCGCAATAACCATTATTCCAAGATTGATAAGGATGAATATCCCAAGAAGTGGGATGGTTTCAGTTTTTGGAATTTTGTCAGCCATTACTCCAAGAATGAATGTCATTGTCATTATGTTTGTCAGACCAATGTTTAGCTAAACGAGTTACATTGGATTGCTTAATTTATAACGAATCTCATTTACCCTTGACATTCGATCGGCTTCTTTCATAAAAGATCCAATCACTGATATAAAGTTTATGAAAAATGAAGGGAAAACCATCATATACATGTAGTACATCGGACTTCGATGCATTGTTATTTCAAAGATCGACTTTTGAATAAAAAATAATTTTAAAAACAAAATTCGTCACCTTACCAAATCCATATCTCCAATATAATCATTATACTGCAATGTTTCAACCCTTGCTTCAAGTTTCTTAATTATCCATTCTGAATTTCCCATAGTAGCGATAATTTTTTCAGTCAAAATTCCCTCATAAATCTTGTTCTCAATTTTTACAAGCTGTTTATAGAAAATCGGCAAACATAATTGAATTTGACATGTTTGCGTGTCAAATGGAAACTTTCTTACCTAAAATTGGAGAAATAATTTTAAATTCAAGTACAGTGAGCTCACATCCATTGCACAGTTTGCTGAAATTTTGACAGAAAGATAAGTATAAAGATTCCCTTGATTTGTGATGCCAACCATGCGATAATCTTGATCGCGAAAATCGGTTAAATCATTACTGAAAAAAAAGTGAAAAAAATTGAGATTTATAAAGCTAAATACTCACACTCCAAATGCTGAAAATGTTGGACTCCATACTTCTGACTGCCTTACATAAATTATATCGATTCCAGAATACTTCGAGATGTTCCATAGAAGCCGAATGTCAAACCATTCCTAAAAATTGAGCTGAAAATTTCAATTTCGAGCTGCAATGTACCTCCATAACTTCTAGCACAACTGAAACTTTTTCTTCAGGTTCCTGAACTTCAACTAATTTTAAGTAATATAGAAGAACTGTATAATTGAAAGGTTCAGGTGCATTTTTGTCGAATCCAATTGGTTGAGACAAGTTTACTGAAAATGATAAATTAATTTTTTGATCATGGTTATTAGTACTTCTTGTATAAATTGGTGAAATTGTCGGATCGTAATCCATAAATAAATCCTTTTTCAATCTGTCCTGAGCATCAATAAACTCGTAGTACGATGGTACTAAATAAGTATTAATTAGTTCTAAATAGAAAATGCTCAAAATGGTTTACCGAACATTGAATAATCAATTTCGATCGAATCAACAACATTCAAAACACAAAGTATTGCAACGAACATCAAGAAATATTATACAAAATGCAAAATAATAAAAAATTGCGGCTAGATATAAATAGTCAGGTGAAATTCTATGCGAAACGAAAACCAACACTTTTCGATATGTAAGTTTATAGAAAGTGTTACATTTTAAACGTAGTTCCCAGTTCACTTTGCCCAAAAGGTCAAAAAACATCCTGAAATTTTAAAATGCGTGGTTTTGATTATTATTACCAACGACATTTATGTTCGTGATATTTACTTTCTTTTAGTAATAATAATGCTATTTGCGTTCGGAAAACGTTTTCTTGCAATTGAATTTAAAGATTAGACCACTTTCAAAAATGGTTTTTAAGTTCAAAAAATTATTGTATTTTATGTTCCGCCCGCAATTACAAATTTGAAGGATTGGGCCACGGAGATGGAAAGAAGGCTTGAAACCTTCAGATTTGAATACATGGTTGTAGATTCTACTTGTCGTTGGAAAATGGGGACAAAGTCAAATTTTAAAAAATTGGCAGCTTTAATATCGAAATAATGTTTAGAGAAGATTCAGGAGTTGAAAATGAAACACAATTTCGCATGTCTAAACGCTGGTAGTCTACCGTTGACCCTCCCCTACACCCCTACACACATAAGCGCAAACTAACGCATGTCTCTCAACTGGTCCTGTGGTGTAGTGGTTATCACGTCTGCTTTACACGCAGAAGATCGCCGGTTCGAACCCGGCCAGGACCTACTGTTTTTTTTTTTTGCATTTTTGTAGAGTAGTGTTATTCTTTTCGTTTTGAAGATATTAGGAAGCTATTTTCGAAACAGAGGTACCCTTGTTGAGTGCAAAAAAGTCACTTTGAAAATATTGTTGCAAAAAAAATTAAAAATACATTTGAAATCTGTATACCACTAAAATTGTTGGGTTTAGATCAAAATTGAATTTTTGCAGACACAAAAACGTTTCAAATTTTCTTAAATTGCGCATAACTTTATGAAAAGATTGTAAAAATATCTACATTTTAATACAAATCGATTGACATCAAAAGCATCAAGATCCTGTTTGTCTTTTTAAATAAATGAAATTTTAAAATCGTTTTAATTAAATGAACTTTTAAAATTTTAAACTATTTAGAATCTCCTTCCAATTCTATCGAATGGTATTAAAATTATTAAAATCTATGTTTCATTCTTGAGTTATGATTTTTTGAATCCCATACGACTGACCCAACACTGAAAATGAAAAAAAAAACTTAAAATGAGCCTAAAAGTTTTTTTAAATAAATGAAATTTTAAAAGTTTAAACTATTTAGAATCTCCGTTGAATATCTAATGGTGTAAAAAACTTTTTTATGTTTCTATTGCACCTCGACTAGTATTTTCGATCAATTTCCTTTAAAACAATCAATATTTCGACAATTCTTCCTTTTTTTTCTTTCAAATTTTTAATGCTTCTCTTGAATCATTAAAATTAATAATTTTATCAATTAAATTTTTTTGAGTTCCTGCGCAAAACGATCCCAACTACAAATCTGATTCACATATACTAAATGGCCAACAATCATTCACATGCTTTAGCGTATTGTTTTTCACATCATCTCCAAATGCCACCAACAAAAATTTAAAGATCTTGATTAGCATTTTTTTAAAGATTTCTTACGCTTCAAAAATCAAACGAGCCCAATCAACTTGATAAAGTCAGTTACGTGATTTGTTGGCAATACTAGGAAAATTGGCAACTTGTTTTCGCAAAAATACATTTTTCTTTTTAGCTTTTATTTTTTAAATTACCAGTGAAACGAATAAAATGAAGAAATTGTTTATGTTAGCGCTATAATTTACTGAAATATAACGCTTAATTTCAACCGAAGGTGAGATGTCGCCGTTCTTTATCTAAATTGTTTCTCAATAATAAAGTTTCCCCCTTTGTTTCAGTCTTTTATAGCCCATGACTAATAATAGGTAAATTTGCTGGGCAACCAAGATTTAACATGAAAAGAAAAATTAAATTCGTTTTTTTTTCTTCCGCAACTATAACATAATTTCCAAAGTTTGATACTTCACTGAACAAGGAAAAAGTGGACTTTAATAAATCACATATCTGACAAGAGCCTACATTTTTTAATGTTTGCTTTATACAATTTTGTGGGAAATTACTATATGAAAATAAAAATTTTGAGAAATTAGAGTGTGAGAGTGTTTTAAAAACTGGTATGTGGCCAACTTTGATGTTTAAAAAAACATAGAATTTTGATTGGCTGAAACTCTAAATTTTTTTTTTAATTTAGAAAATCGAATTGGCCGAAGAAATTCATTCTGAGTTTCCTGGCCACATAAGGAAAAATACCGAAAGGATTTCATAATAAAATATTAGGAACATACTGATTAGGAGAAACGCAACGATGTCCGAGAAACCCTAATTGTGCATTTCTTCGGCCATTCCATATTCGATTTTTAAAATGTTAAAATTTATTTCGGGTTTTCTTATTTTTCCGACTTAAACATTAGTTTAGCTATCAATCAGTAGATTATTATTTTCTTTTTCATCTGAACACATATTTCTATGATCTCCGGATCCCCCTTTAAATCTGGTAATTGTTTTACCACTTTATCATCGATATTAATTAATAAGCTATAGAAATCACATCAAAAACATAAAGCTTTATTTATAAATAATTCTCATATTAATAAGTTTCATAAAGTGTTCACTGATCATCTCGAACCGTACTATGATCAGTTTTTAAAGTGCTATGATCATTGTTTACTGTTTTGTTGCCCATTAGAACTGACACTGTTCCAGCAGTTTGGGTCTTCTTTTTCTTCCAACAACACAGAACCGCAAACAGCTCAATTCTCGTCTTTCTTATTCCCAAAATCGATGAGAGCGGCATGAGAAACGGATCCAAAAATGTGGCAACATACCAAGTTGAAGAAAATGCTTCTATTGTGTGAAGACCTGCTGCTTGAAAGAATAACATGACGCTAATAATCAAAATTGAATTTACCTAAATAATATTCGAATGATCCCATAATCATTGGTAGTGAGACTAAGACTGGAACAATCGATTGAACTAGGAGACTTTGCGTTAATTGCATTTGTTTCTTTTGTAAATCTGAAATTAGAATTTTTTAAAGAAATTCGAGCACGTTGTCTCACATTCACTATCTTTTTTAAATTTCATCACAAATCGTAAGATCATGCAATTTACAACAATTGCAGCGATATTGAAAAATAATGTGAATATGTTCTGAAAACTGTTTAATTTTTTGTAAGAGAACATATTTTTAAATGTTGCCTTCACAATTTCCATGGGAACGCTGAATCTTAAGACATAACAAACATCATTTGTGATATTTTTTCCAATTAAATAAATGAATAATACAAAACTAATCTAAAATTATAAAATTCAAAGATTTCTGATATTTCTAGATAACTTACAAAAAATAAGGTTATTATAGAATGCACTTGAATCACAAAATAGTTAGAGGGGTGCTGCTTCCGCACCACTGTTCGATAACGGTAAATAGAAACCGCCTGCAACAAAAAAAACAACTTTCAAATTATAAAATTACCGTAACCCACAAATGGCAAAACTTGAAAAGCAGAGTTTGTCGCCATCCCAAAATTCTTTAAAAATGAACATACTAAAATGGAATAAGTTGGCTCAATACCAAAATATAAATGTGAGACCATCCAGGTTTGAAATAATAATTGAGGAATGTTTAAAATTACAGACCCGGCGGTCACGAAGACAACTGTTGACTGAAAATAAAGCAATTGGAATTTATGATTTTGAAGTGAGGACAACTTTCAAAGATCTCCATATATTTTTCCGGAATAGCACAAAAAAGAAGAGGCCGAGATTTAGAATCCAAGAGGTTCCGTTCAAAATGAAATCGAGTTTTAGTTTGTCAAGATAAGACAACGGAGTGTAGGTTTCGTCGAGTAGACTGTAATATTCTGGCGGGATTTCAGCTGACATTAACAAGGCTGAAAAGAGGCATTTGATTACATTTTTGAATGTAATCAATTAAATTAATTGAAGAAAATAATCTAAGAAATTATTAGTAATATAAATTGCTCTCCCGACTTTTAGGAGTGGCGAGAAGAAACAAAACAGAATGAATAAATTATTTTAAAAAATAAAGATTAAAAAAACAGATTTCAGATGAAATTATCTTTCAAATGGTACTAATAATAATTGAGTAATCAAGATTACTCTTTATTTTCAAACGTTTTTGGCACCATTTGACGTTTAAAAAATGACAAAATTTCCTAAAAAATAAAGGTGTTAAAGGGAACAATTTTCAATTTCAGTTTAATTTTGATCTTCTTTGCCGAATTTGAAATATTTGAAATATGGTAACGAAGATGAAAATGAAATCGAAATTGAAATGTGGTTTGTAATCCATTTAAGCAATAAAGTGGATGTTTTTCTGGATGCTTTTTGCATCTAAGAACTTTAGGCTAACAATTTTTGTTGAAAATAAAATCAGAAAAGTGACTAGCCTAAATGCAGGTTAAAAAACTAGAATTCCTCAACAAATTCAATAATGTAATCCAGACTTCATAACTCTGTGAGCTTCAAAACAGAACCACATAGACTTTCCTCTGATTTACACGTACTAACTTTCCCACCGAAAATAAGTTTAAGGCCAGAAATGTAGCGTGAAAAAATGTACTAATATCATAGCTTATGCGTCAGCGATTTTGAAAAAAAAACTGGCAGAGATGTTATAGAATTTCTTTGAAATAAAACATTACCCGAAAAATGATGTTATAGGAGGAAATAATTTCTAAAACAATCAAACACCATTAAATTGCGAGAACCTTAGTTTTTGACATTTATCATTCAAAGTATACACATATCCAAATGATCAGACTCCAGTATCAGCTAAAGTAAAACTCAATAAGATTATTTTGAATTTTTCCACGAACACAATTTCCAGCAAAACAACTGAAAATAACATTGAGACAAAATGACCTGATCGTGGGATTTTCAATAGCGTAGCATGTGATATAAAATCTAAACTTATGCAAAATAATTTACGAATGCTTATTTGATTAGTTTTGCAAAAATTGTTAAGGCGCAAAAAAGCTCACTGCTTTTCAGAGATATGTGGAATATGGGACTAAGACTTTGTTACTGAGTCATTGATGTTTAGATGTTGGAAATCGTTTTATGAAACAAGTAGACATCTAAGAAATCAGATCAAAATGAGCATATCGTAGGAATGAAATCTGTAATTTAAAAACATTCGGAGCTATACAAGTGTGTTCTGCCAAATTTGAAAATCTCAATATGTTATTCACCATTATTTGAGTTGTTTGAGCGGAGCTACGAACGCCAAACCTCCAAACCCTCCAGAAAATATTTTGGGCAATTTTTGACGTTCATAACTTGTTCCCAATGCTCCAATAATGGAAAATTATTTCGGAAACTCATTTTGGGCCCATCGAGGACTAGTGTACAAATTTTGAGCGAGTTCCACTTTGATAAAAAGAGGTAAATACATGCCTTTTAAAGTTTTTGTTCGAGTTTCTAAGATGAGCTTAATTTTGTTCAAAAAAAAAGTCAAAACCTTTCAATATTTAATCGATTTCAAAACTTAAAAAAAGCAAGACGTTTTCACTCATAAAAAGACTGTGAATTATTTTTCAGCAGAAATCATGGAAAGAAATATCCTGTGTCCGCTGATAAATGAAAAAAAAACATTCGGTCAATTAAACTGCAAAGAACATAATTTGTGAGTATCAGCTAGACATGAGATTTTAGCGAGGGCGGAAATAAATATACGATTTGATTTACGTTTTCTAGCGATACTACATAGAAAATATTATTGAATTAAGGAAGTTGGGAAAATTTGATTTATTGTAAGTTTTGTCATTTTGGACACTTTTGTATGCGAAACAGGGAAGTGGCAAGTTCGGGAATAAATCTTCTTTACATCGTGTTCAGAATGTTCTAAGCTTTTTGAAAAATGACTTGAACATTTGTTTTACAGAGGATTTACTTTTACGGCCTAATGAAAGCCTACTTTCGGGCTTCTAGGCTTTCTAATAATTCTAAAAAATTCTAGAAGCTTCTAAAAAATTTCAAAAGCCTCCAAAAAATTTCTAGAAGCTTTCAAAAGATTCCAAAAGCCTCCAAACAAATTCTAGAAGCTTTCAAAAGATTCTAGAAGCTTTCAAAAAATCTAGAAGCTATCAAACTGATTCAAAAAATTCCAGAAACCTCGAAAAATTTTCTGGAACCTTTAAAAAATTCTAGAAGCTTCCAAAATGATTTCAAAAAATTCCAGGAACCTCCAAAAAAGTTCTGGAACCTTTAAAAAATTCTAGAAGCTTCTAAAAAAATTCTAGCAACTTCCAAAATGATTTCAAAAATTCCGAAGCCTCCAAAAAAGTTCTAGAACCTTTCAAATAATTCCAAAAGCCTCCAAAAAAATTCTAGAAGCTTTCAAAAGATTCTAGAAGCTTTCAAAAAATCTAGAAGCTATCAAACTGATTCAAAAAATTCCAGAAGCCTTCAAAAAAACTGGAAGCTTCCAAAAAATTATAGAAGCTTCCAAAATGATTTCAAAAAATTCCAGGAACCTCCAAAAAAGGAGGTTCCTGGAATTTTTAGAAAGCTTCTAAAAAATTTCAAAAGCCTCCAAAAAATTTCTAGAAGCTTTCAAAAGATTCCAAAAGCCTCCAAACAAATTCTAGAAGCTTTCAAAAGATTCTAGAAGCTTTCAAAAAATCTAGAAGCTATCAAACTGATTCAAAAAATTCCAGAAACCTCGAAAAATTTTCTGGAACCTTTAAAAAATTATAGAAGCTTCCAAAATGATTTCAAAATCTTCCAAAAAAATTCTTGAAGCTTCCAAAAAACTTCTAGAAGCTTCCAAAATCTTCCAAAATATTCCGAAGAAATCTTGGAGAAAAACACCAGTAATCACTGTTCAAAATTAGTAAAATCAGAAAATCTTCCTTACATTGGATTCAGAATGTTCGAAGCGAAAATGAATTTTAAATAAATTATCGTTCGTCACATGAACTGATTTTTTTTGAAATTGACAAGATATTTATTGTTACATTGTTAAAATTTCTTTTTTTTCCATATTACATTAATTTATTTTCTTATGGGTTTGAAATGCTTGTGAAAGAGATGTTGTGGTTTTTAAGCTTTCAGATCTCCTATGAGAAATTTCAAAACGTTTTTATTCTATCCGAAAAAATGCCTTCATTCAATTTCATAACCCGATGAAATTTATTCTTGAATGTTGTCTTCATCGATCTCCGGAACGCTCGCATATTTCGGACGATAATGGAAATCCATGTTAATCAGGGATTTTTTAATCAAAATCTCGATTTCAGCTATATCTTCATCCTGGAAATGTACTCTATATTTTTGATTTGAGATATTAAACTAGACCTCAAAACCAACACCGTAGGTATGAGCACAACCCGCTAGTACTTTTAGAATACCTCCCAATTGCTCATACAACTTGTTGAATTTCGAGAATTCGAAGAACTGGCCTTTTAGTACTCTTATCCATGAATATTGGTTAACCTTAGGATCACTATCCAAATACAAAAGAGACTAAAACACAACTTAATAATTATTTTCTTGGAAGTCAAACTTCAAACTTTTTCAAAATCCGCTTTTAAAAATGTTTTAGCCTTACGAATGTCTTCCCACTGAATCATCAATCGATATCTAACAAAACCCCAATACAATTGTAATCTGTAAAACTAAATAAAGTTGTATATACATATTATATTTTTGTTCTTTCATACCGATTTTTTTCTGGCATAATCAAGCTTGCTAAAGAGCGCTTCGATCGACAAATCAATTTCACAGTGCAAAGTTTTCATCGAATCAATCAATCTATAAACTTCCCACATATCGAAACTGTGTTTTACATGATCAATCTAAAATAAGTGTTCATTTTTATACAACCTAATATCGCTAATTTTTCAACAAAATATCGCAAGTTTGAGTTTTTATTTTGAATTTTACAAACAATTTACGACATTTTGAACTTGGAATTTTTCTTAAATAAACATAAAATACCTTATGCGAAATGCTGAGAAACTTCGTAGTTGAGAGTGTCAAGTCATCGCACAACCATCTTAATCGATGCTTCAAATTCAAATCAACGTGTCCGAAACTGCCAACGATTACAGCATGTCTCAACTTCGACAGACTATTGTGGATGTACACACGTTTCGCTGCTAGGTTCGACGACTGCCTGAACAATTTTTCCCCTATGAAAAACATCTATTTTAATATAAACTTACGAGAATTGAATTGTGGTCATAATATTTTTGCGTTTGTTCCTTCTTTAAATTGGTAGGTAAACTGAGAAATGTTTAAAAAAACCTCCTTTTATACCTATTTTTTGATTCGTGGATTTTGACGAGAGTAAATAAAAATAAAAATAATAATTTCTAATATTTTTTTAATTGTTATGCGCTTCATAACTTTGCTCAGAGATGCCATTTTACAATGAGATAAACGACAATCTCAAATACTTCTGATGACAATGAATTTCAGAACCGAACTTCAGGCAGACAAAAACTTTGCTGAAAACCTATAATTTTTTTCTTTCTGCTTTGTCTCAGAGAGAAACAACCTGCTGAAATTCCAGTTAATGCTCTGAAAATCATAAACCATCAATATGTATGTCATTCGATCCGCCTCGTCATTCTGAATACAATGTTATCAAAAAAATTCATTCTGAATACAATGTTATCAAAAAAATACTATCAAAAAAATTCCAGAATCGATTTTCAGACAAATTATTTGCTGAAAATGAGTTATTTTTATTTACGGTTCATCTCAGCTAGAAATCATTATTTCGTGCTGGAAAAAATTAGACATATATTGTGAACGGATCTCTACAAGCTCATATTGATTTTGAACTCGTGTGCTCATTTTCAGATTCCTGCTGAAATTCCAGTTAATGCTCTGAAAATCATAAACCATCAATATGTATGTCATTAGATCCGCCTCGTCATTCTGAATACAATGACACTATCAAAAAAATTCCAGAATCGATTTTCAGACAAAATATTTGCTGAAAACGAGTTATTTTTATTTACGGTTCATCTCAGCGAGAAATCATTATTTCGTGCTGAAAAAAATTAGACATACATCTTGAACGGTTCTCTACAAGCTCATATTGATTTTAAACTCGTGTGCTCATTTTCAGATTCCTGCTGAAATTCCAGTTAATGCTCTGAAAATCATAAACCATCAATATGTATGTCATTCGATCCGCCTCGTCATTCTGAATACAATGACACTATCAAAAAAATTCTAGAATCGATTTTCAGACAAATTATTTGCTGAAAATGAGTTATTTTTATTTACGGTTCATCTCAGCTAGAAATCATTATTTCGTGCTGGAAAAAATTAGACATATATTGTGAACGGATCTCTACAAGCTCATATTGATTTTGAACTCGTGTGCTCATTTTCAGATTCCTGCTGAAATTCCAGTTAATGCTCTGAAAATCATAAATCATCAATATGTATGTCATTCGATCCGCCTCGTCATTCTGAATACAGTGACACTATCAAAAAAATTCCAGAATCGATTTTCAGACAAATAATTGCTGAAAACGAGTTATTTTTATTTACGGTTCATCTCAGCGAGAAATCATTATTTCGTGCTGAAAAAAATTAGACATATATTGTGAACGGTTCTCTACAAGCTCATATTGATTTTGAACTCGTGTGCTCATTTTCAGATTCCTGCTGAAATTCCAGTTAATGCTCTGAAAATCATAAACCATCAATATGTATGTCATTCGATCCGCCTCGTCATTCTGAAGACAATGACACTATCAAAAAAATTCCAGAATCGATTTTCAGACAAAATATTTGCTGAAACCGAGTTATTTTTATTTACGGTTCATCTCAGCGAGAAATCATTACTTCGTGCTGAAAAAAATTAGACATATATTGTGAACGGTTCTCTACAAGCTCATATTGATTTTGAACTCATGTGCTCATTTTCAGATTCCTGCTGAAATTCCAGTTAATGCTCTGAAAATCATAAACCATCAGTATGTATGTCATTAGATCCGCCTCGTCATTCTGAATACAATGACGCTATCAAAAAAATTCCTGAATCGATTTTCAGACAAAATATTTGCTGAAAACGAGTTATTTTTATTTACGGTTCATCTCAGCGAGAAATCATTATTTCGTGCTGAAAAAAATAGACATACATCTTGAACGGTTCTCTACAAGCTCATATTGATTTTAAACTCGTGTGCTCATTTTCAGATTCCTGCTGAAATTCCAGTTAATGCTCTGAAAATCATAAACCATCAATATGTATGTCATTCGATCCGCCTCGTCATTCTGAATACAATGACACTATCAAAAAAATTCCAGAATCGATTTTCAGACAAAATATTTGCTGAAACCGAGTTATTTTTATTTACGGTTCATCTCAGCGAGAAATCATTATTTCGTGCTGAAAAAAATTAGACATATACTGTGAACGGTTCTCTACAAGCTCATATTGATTTTGAACTCATGTGCTCATTTTCAGATTCCTGCTGAAATTCCAGTTAATGCTCTGAAAATCATAAATCATCAAGATGTATGTCATTCGATCCGCCTCGTCATTCTGAATACAGTGACACTATCAAAAAAATTCCAGAATCGATTTTCAGACAAATAATTGCTGAAATCATAAAAAAGATAGTAAGCGGGAAAACATTGGCATTTCTATGCTCCATCGCCTAAAAAATGGAAAATTGTTTCAGATTCGGATTCTGCGAGAAAAATCAGTCAGGAATATTTTTTTAATCATGGCGAAACTCCTAGAAATACCCAAGTTACGTTCAAAAACATAAACTCCATCTACATAATCTTCAGAGGAAAATCATTATTTGCATGAAATTACTGAAGTTTACAAGTTATGAACGGATTTTGATAGCGGAACAAATGGGTGTTCCTGGCTCAGTTGGTTGTATATCCGTTCATCGGTAGAAAGGAGTCAGGTTCGATAACCCACCCTGTAATGCGAGCCGAATCCCGTAGGTGGGCTGTGACGGGGCCACCATTACTCGAAAAAAAACCGGTACAAAAGAAAGAAATGATGGGTGAGCAGATCAGGGTTTTGCCGCGCGAACATCTGATTCTATTTTCAGACAAAAATATAGCTTAAAACCTATAATTGTTTCTTTTCCCTTTAACTCTGCAAAAAATCATTTTTTCAGGCTGAAAAAAATTTGAGATATATTTTGAAATGTTCTCTACAAGCTCATATTGATTTTAAACTCGTGTGCTCATTTTCAGATTCCTGCTGAAATTCCAGTTAATGCTCTGAAAATCATAAACCATCAATATGTATGTCATTAGATCCGCCTCGTCATTCTGAATACAATGACACTATCAAAAAAATTCCAGAATCGATTTGCAGACAAAATATTTGCTGAAAACGAGTTATTTTTATTTACGGTTCATCTCAGCGAGAAATCATTATTTCGTGCTGAAAAAAATTAGACATATATTGTGAACGGTTCTCTACAAGCTCATATTGATTTTGAACTCGTGTGCTCATTTTCAGATTCCTGCTGAAATTCCAGTTAATGCTCTGAAAATCATAAACCATCAATATGTATGTCATTCGATCCGCCTCGTCATTCTGAATACAATGACACTATCAAAAAAATTCCAGAATCGATTTTCAGACAAAATATTTGCTGAAACCGAGTTATTTTTATTTACGGTTCATCTCAGCGAGAAATCATTATTTCGTGCTGAAAAAAATTAGACATATATTGTGAACGGTTCTCTACAAGCTCATATTGATTTTGAACTCGTGTGCTCATTTTCAGATTCCTGCTGAAATTCCAGTTAATGCTCTGAAAATCATAAACCATCAGTATGTATGTCATTAGATCCGCCTCGTCATTCTGAATACAATGACGCTATCAAAAAAATTCCTGAATCGATTTTCAGACAAAATATTTGCTGAAAACGAGTTATTTTTATTTACGGTTCATCTCAGCGAGAAATCATTATTTCGTGCTGAAAAAAATTAGCCATATACTTTGAAAGGTTCCCTACAAGCTCATATTAATTTTGAACTCGTGTGCTCATTTTCAGATTCCTGCTGAAATTCCAGTTAATGCTCTGAAAATCATAAACCATCAAGATGTATGTCATTCGATCCGCCTCGTCATTCTGAATACAATGACACTATGAAAAAAATTCCAGAATCGATTTTCAGACAAAATATTTGCTGAAAACGAGTTATTTTTATTTACGGTTCATCTCAGCGAGAAATCATTATTTCGTGCTGAAAAAAATTAGCCATATACTTTGAAAGGTTCCCTACAAGCTCATATTAATTTTGAACTCGTGTGCTCATTTTCAGATTCCTGCTGAAATTCCAGTTAATGCTCTGAAAATCATAAACCATCAAGATGTATGTCATTCGATCCGCCTCGTCATTCTGAATACAATGACACTATGAAAAAAATTCCAGAATCGATTTTCAGACAAAATATTTGCTGAAAACCAGTTATTTTTATTTACGGTTCATCTCAGCGAGAAATCATTATTTCGTGCTGAAAAAAATTAGCCATATACTTTGAAAGGTTCCCTACAAGCTCATATTAATTTTGAACTCGTGTGCTCATTTTCAGATTCCTGCTGAAATTCCAGTTAATGCTCTGAAAATCATAAACCATCAAGATGTATGTCATTCGATCCGCCTCGTCATTCTGAATACAATGACACTATGAAAAAAATTCCAGAATCGATTTTCAGACAAAATATTTGCTGAAAACGAGTTATTTTTATTTACGGTTCATCTCAGCGAGAAATCATTATTTCGTGCTGAAAAAAATTAGCCATATACTTTGAAAGGTTCCCTACAAGCTCATATTAATTTTGAACTCGTGTGCTCATTTTCAGATTCCTGCTGAAATTCCAGTTAATGCTCTGAAAATCATAAACCATCAAGATGTATGTCATTCGATCCGCCTCGTCATTCTGAATACAATGACACTATGAAAAAAATTCCAGAATCGATTTTCAGACAAAATATTTGCTGAAAACGAGTTATTTTTATTTACGGTTCATCTCAGCGAGAAATCATTATTTCGTGCTGAAAAAAATTAGCCATATACTTTGAAAGGTTCCCTACAAGCTCATATTAATTTTGAACTCGTGTGCTCATTTTCAGATTCCTGCTGAAATTCCAGTTAATGCTCTGAAAATCATAAACCATCAAGATGTATGTCATTCGATCCGCCTCGTCATTCTGAATACAATGACACTATGAAAAAAATTCCAGAATCGATTTTCAGACAAAATATTTGCTGAAAACGAGTTATTTTTATTTACGGTTCATCTCAGCGAGAAATCATTATTTCGTGCTGAAAAAAATTAGCCATATACTATGAAAGGTTCCCTACAAGCTCATATTAATTTTGAACTCGTGTGCTCATTTTCAGATTCCTGCTGAAATTCCAGTTAATGCTCTGAAAATCATAAACCATCAAGATGTATGTCATTCGATCCGCCTCGTCATTCTGAATACAATGACACTATGAAAAAAATTCCAGAATCGATTTTCAGACAAAATATTTGCTGAAAACGAGTTATTTTTATTTACGGTTCATCTCAGCGAGAAATCATTATTTCGTGCTGAAAAAAATTAGCCATATACTTTGAAAGGTTCCCTACAAGCTCATATTAATTTTGAACTCGTGTGCTCATTTTCAGATTCCTGCTGAAATTCCAGTTAATGCTCTGAAAATCATAAACCATCAAGATGTATGTCATTCGATCCGCCTCGTCATTCTGAATACAATGACACTATGAAAAAAATTCCAGAATCGATTTTCAGACAAAATATTTGCTGAAAACGAGTTATTTTTATTTACGGTTCATCTCAGCGAGAAATCATTATTTCGTGCTGAAAAAAATTAGCCATATACTTTGAAAGGTTCCCTACAAGCTCATATTAATTTTGAACTCGTGTGCTCATTTTCAGATTCCTGCTGAAATTTCAGTTAATGCTCTGAAAATCATAAACCATCAAGATGTATGTCATTCGATCCGCCTCGTCATTCTGAATACAATGACACTATGAAAAAAATTCCAGAATCGATTTTCAGACAAAATATTTGCTGAAAACGAGTTATTTTTATTTACGGTTCATCTCAGCGAGAAATCATTATTTCGTGCTGAAAAAAATTAGCCATATACTTTGAAAGGTTCCCTACAAGCTCATATTAATTTTGAACTCGTGTGCTCATTTTCAGATTCCTGCTGAAATTCCAGTTAATGCTCTGAAAATCATAAACCATCAAGATGTATGTCATTCGATCCGCCTCGTCATTCTGAATACAATGACACTATGAAAAAAATTCCAGAATCGATTTTCAGACAAAATATTTGCTGAAAACGAGTTATTTTTATTTACGGTTCATCTCAGCGAGAAATCATTATTTCGTGCTGAAAAAAATTAGCCATATACTTTGAAAGGTTCCCTACAAGCTCATATTAATTTTGAACTCGTGTGCTCATTTTCAGATTCCTGCTGAAATTCCAGTTAATGCTCTGAAAATCATAAACCATCAAGATGTATGTCATTCGATCCGCCTCGTCATTCTGAATACAATGACACTATGAAAAAAATTCCAGAATCGATTTTCAGACAAAATATTTGCTGAAAACGAGTTATTTTTATTTACGGTTCATCTCAGCGAGAAATCATTATTTCGTGCTGAAAAAAATTAGCCATATACTTTGAAAGGTTCCCTACAAGCTCATATTAATTTTGAACTCGTGTGCTCATTTTCAGATTCCTGCTGAAATTCCAGTTAATGCTCTGAAAATCATAAACCATCAAGATGTATGTCATTCGATCCGCCTCGTCATTCTGAATACAATGACACTATGAAAAAAATTCCAGAATCGATTTTCAGACAAAATATTTGCTGAAAACGAGTTATTTTTATTTACGGTTCATCTCAGCGAGAAATCATTATTTCGTGCTGAAAAAAATTAGCCATATACTTTGAAAGGTTCCCTACAAGCTCATATTAATTTTGAACTCGTGTGCTCATTTTCAGATTCCTGCTGAAATTCCAGTTAATGCTCTGAAAATCATAAACCATCAAGATGTATGTCATTCGATCCGCCTCGTCATTCTGAATACAATGACACTATGAAAAAAATTCCAGAATCGATTTTCAGACAAAATATTTGCTGAAAACGAGTTATTTTTATTTACGGTTCATCTCAGCGAGAAATCATTATTTCGTGCTGAAAAAAATTAGCCATATACTATGAAAGGTTCCCTACAAGCTCATATTAATTTTGAACTCGTGTGCTCATTTTCAGATTCCTGCTGAAATTCCAGTTAATGCTCTGAAAATCATAAACCATCAAGATGTATGTCATTCGATCCGCCTCGTCATTCTGAATACAATGACACTATGAAAAAAATTCCAGAATCGATTTTCAGACAAAATATTTGCTGAAAACGAGTTATTTTTATTTACGGTTCATCTCAGCGAGAAATCATTATTTCGTGCTGAAAAAAATTAGCCATATACTTTGAAAGGTTCCCTACAAGCTCATATTAATTTTGAACTCGTGTGCTCATTTTCAGATTCCTGCTGAAATTCCAGTTAATGCTCTGAAAATCATAAACCATCAAGATGTATGTCATTCGATCCGCCTCGTCATTCTGAATACAATGACACTATGAAAAAAATTCCAGAATCGATTTTCAGACAAATAATTGCTGAAAACGAGTTCTTTTTATTTCGGGTTCATCTCAGTGAGAAATTATTATTTCGGGCTGAAAAAAATTAGACAGATATTTTGAACGGTTCTCTACAAGCCCGTACTGATTTTGAACTAGTGTGCTCATTTTCAGATTCCTGCTGAAATTTCAGTTAATGCTCTGAAAATCATAAACCATCAAGATGTATGTCATTCGATCCGTCATGTCATTCTGAATACAATGACACTATCAAAAAAATTCCAGAATCGATTTTCAGACAAATAATTGCTGAAAACGAGTTCTTTTTATTTCGGGTTCATCTCAATGAGAAATTATTATTTCGGGCTGAAAAAAATTAGACAGATATTTTGAACGGTTCTCTACAAGCCCGTACTGATTTTGAACTAGTGTGCTCATTTTCAGATTCCTGCTGAAATTTCAGTTAATGCTCTGAAAATCATAAACCATCAAGATGTATGTCATTCGATCCGTCATGTCATTCTGAATACAATGACACTATCAAAAAAATTCCAGAATCGATTTTCAGACAAATAATTGCTGAAAACGAGTTCTTTTTATTTCGGGTTCATCTCAGTGAGAAATTATTATTTCGGGCTGAAAAAAATTAGACAGATATTTTGAACGGTTCTCTACAAGCCCGTACTGATTTTGAACTAGTGTGCTCATTTTCAGATTCCTGCTGAAATTTCAGTTAATGCTCTGAAAATCATAAACCATCAAGATGTATGTCATTCGATCCGTCATGTCATTCTGAATACAATGACACTATCAAAAAAATTCCAGAATCGATTTTCAGACAAATAATTGCTGAAAACGAGTTCTTTTTATTTCGGGTTCATCTCAATGAGAAATTATTATTTCGGGCTGAAAAAAATTAGACAGATATTTTGAACGGTTCTCTACAAGCCCGTACTGATTTTGAACTAGTGTGCTCATTTTCAGATTCCTGCTGAAATTTCAGTTAATGCTCTGAAAATCATAAACCATCAAGATGTATGTCATTCGATCCGTCATGTCATTCTGAATACAATGACACTATCAAAAAAATTCCAGAATCGATTTTCAGACAAATAATTGCTGAAAACGAGTTCTTTTTATTTCGGGTTCATCTCAGTGAGAAATTATTATTTCGGGCTGAAAAAAATTAGACAGATATTTTGAACGGTTCTCTACAAGCCCGTACTGATTTTGAACTAGTGTGCTCATTTTCAGATTCCTGCTGAAATTTCAGTTAATGCTCTGAAAATCATAAACCATCAAGATGTATGTCATTCGATCCGTCATGTCATTCTGAATACAATGACACTATCAAAAAAATTCCAGAATCGATTTTCAGACAAATAATTGCTGAAAACGAGTTCTTTTTATTTCGGGTTCATCTCAGTGAGAAATTATTATTTCGGGCTGAAAAAAATTAGACAGATATTTTGAACGGTTCTCTACAAGCCCGTACTGGTTTTGAACTAGTGTGCTCATTTTCAGATTCCTGCTGAAATTCCAGTTAATGCTCTGAAAATCATAAACCATCAATATGTATGTCAACCGATCCGCCTCGTCATTCTGAATACAATGACACTATCAAAAAAATTCCAGAATCTATTTTCAGACAAATTACTGCTGAAAACCAGTTATTTTTATTTACGGTTCACCTCAGGGAGTAATCATTATTTCGGGCTGAAAAAAATTAGACATATATTATGAACGGTTCTCTACAAGCTCCTATTGATTTTGAACTCGTGTGCTCATTTTCAGATTCCTGCTGAAATTCCAGTTAATGCTCTGAAAATCATAAACCATCAATATGTATGTCAACCGATCCGCCTCGTCATTCTGAATACAATGACACTATCAAAAAAATTCCAGAATCGATTTTCAGACAAAATATTTGCTGAAAACGAGTTATTTTTATTTACGGTTCACCTCAGGGAGTAATCATTATTTCGGGCTGAAAAAAATTAGACATATATTATGAACGGTTCTCTACAAGCTCCTATTGATTTTGAACTCGTGTGCTCATTTTCAGATTCCTGCTGAAATTCCAGTTAATGCTCTGAAAATCATAAACCATCAAGATGTATGTCATTCGATCCGCCTCGTCATTCTGAATACAATGACACTATGAAAAAAATTCCAGAATCGATTTTCAGACAAAATATTTGCTGAAAACGAGTTATTTTTATTTACGGTTCATCTCAGCGAGAAATCATTATTTCGTGCTGAAAAAAATTAGCCATATACTATGAAAGGTTCCCTACAAGCTCATATTAATTTTGAACTCGTGTGCTCATTTTCAGATTCCTGCTGAAATTCCAGTTAATGCTCTGAAAATCATAAACCATCAAGATGTATGTCATTCGATCCGCCTCGTCATTCTGAATACAATGACACTATGAAAAAAATTCCAGAATCGATTTTCAGACAAAATATTTGCTGAAAACGAGTTATTTTTATTTACGGTTCATCTCAGCGAGAAATCATTATTTCGTGCTGAAAAAAATTAGCCATATACTTTGAAAGGTTCCCTACAAGCTCATATTAATTTTGAACTCGTGTGCTCATTTTCAGATTCCTGCTGAAATTCCAGTTAATGCTCTGAAAATCATAAACCATCAAGATGTATGTCATTCGATCCGCCTCGTCATTCTGAATACAATGACACTATGAAAAAAATTCCAGAATCGATTTTCAGACAAAATATTTGCTGAAAACGAGTTATTTTTATTTACGGTTCATCTCAGCGAGAAATCATTATTTCGTGCTGAAAAAAATTAGCCATATACTTTGAAAGGTTCCCTACAAGCTCATATTAATTTTGAACTCGTGTGCTCATTTTCAGATTCCTGCTGAAATTTCAGTTAATGCTCTGAAAATCATAAACCATCAAGATGTATGTCATTCGATCCGTCATGTCATTCTGAATACAATGACACTATCAAAAAAATTCCAGAATCGATTTTCAGACAAATAATTGCTGAAAACGAGTTCTTTTTATTTCGGGTTCATCTCAATGAGAAATTATTATTTCGGGCTGAAAAAAATTAGACAGATATTTTGAACGGTTCTCTACAAGCCCGTACTGATTTTGAACTAGTGTGCTCATTTTCAGATTCCTGCTGAAATTTCAGTTAATGCTCTGAAAATCATAAACCATCAAGATGTATGTCATTCGATCCGTCATGTCATTCTGAATACAATGACACTATCAAAAAAATTCCAGAATCGATTTTCAGACAAATAATTGCTGAAAACGAGTTCTTTTTATTTCGGGTTCATCTCAATGAGAAATTATTATTTCGGGCTGAAAAAAATTAGACAGATATTTTGAACGGTTCTCTACAAGCCCGTACTGATTTTGAACTAGTGTGCTCATTTTCAGATTCCTGCTGAAATTTCAGTTAATGCTCTGAAAATCATAAACCATCAAGATGTATGTCATTCGATCCGTCATGTCATTCTGAATACAATGACACTATCAAAAAAATTCCAGAATCGATTTTCAGACAAATAATTGCTGAAAACGAGTTCTTTTTATTTCGGGTTCATCTCAGTGAGAAATTATTATTTCGGGCTGAAAAAAATTAGACAGATATTTTGAACGGTTCTCTACAAGCCCGTACTGATTTTGAACTAGTGTGCTCATTTTCAGATTCCTGCTGAAATTTCAGTTAATGCTCTGAAAATCATAAACCATCAAGATGTATGTCATTCGATCCGTCATGTCATTCTGAATACAATGACACTATCAAAAAAATTCCAGAATCGATTTTCAGACAAATAATTGCTGAAAACGAGTTCTTTTTATTTCGGGTTCATCTCAATGAGAAATTATTATTTCGGGCTGAAAAAAATTAGACAGATATTTTGAACGGTTCTCTACAAGCCCGTACTGATTTTGAACTAGTGTGCTCATTTTCAGATTCCTGCTGAAATTTCAGTTAATGCTCTGAAAATCATAAACCATCAAGATGTATGTCATTCGATCCGTCATGTCATTCTGAATACAATGACACTATCAAAAAAATTCCAGAATCGATTTTCAGACAAATAATTGCTGAAAACGAGTTCTTTTTATTTCGGGTTCATCTCAGTGAGAAATTATTATTTCGGGCTGAAAAAAATTAGACAGATATTTTGAACGGTTCTCTACAAGCCCGTACTGATTTTGAACTAGTGTGCTCATTTTCAGATTCCTGCTGAAATTTCAGTTAATGCTCTGAAAATCATAAACCATCAAGATGTATGTCATTCGATCCGTCATGTCATTCTGAATACAATGACACTATCAAAAAAATTCCAGAATCGATTTTCAGACAAATAATTGCTGAAAACGAGTTCTTTTTATTTCGGGTTCATCTCAGTGAGAAAT
Organism: Caenorhabditis virilis; assembly: GCA_964036255.1. Taxonomy (NCBI): domain Eukaryota; kingdom Metazoa; phylum Nematoda; class Chromadorea; order Rhabditida; family Rhabditidae; genus Caenorhabditis; species Caenorhabditis virilis. The sequence continues at coordinate 1,854,907 of OZ038420.1, read as the reverse complement.
TATTATTTCGGGCTGAAAAAAATTAGACAGATATTTTGAACGGTTCTCTACAAGCCCGTACTGGTTTTGAACTAGTGTGCTCATTTTCAGATTCCTGCTGAAATTTCAGTTAATGCTCTGAAAATCATAAACCATCAAGATGTATGTCATTCGATCCGTCATGTCATTCTGAATACAATGACACTATCAAAAAAATTCCAGAATCTATTTTCAGACAAATTACTGCTGAAAACCAGTTATTTTTATTTACGGTTCACCTCAGGGAGTAATCATTATTTCGGGCTGAAAAAAATTAGACATATATTATGAACGGTTCTCTACAAGCTCCTATTGATTTTGAACTCGTGTGCTCATTTTCAGATTCCTGCTGAAATTCCAGTTAATGCTCTGAAAATCATAAACCATCAATATGTATGTCAACCGATCCGCCTCGTCATTCTGAATACAATGACACTATCAAAAAAATTCCAGAATCGATTTTCAGACAAAATATTTGCTGAAAACGAGTTATTTTTATTTACGGTTCACCTCAGGGAGTAATCATTATTTCGGGCTGAAAAAAATTAGACATATATTATGAACGGTTCTCTACAAGCTCCTATTGATTTTGAACTCGTGTGCTCATTTTCAGATTCCTGCTGAAATTCCAGTTAATGCTCTGAAAATCATAAACCATCAATATGTATGTCAACCGATCCGCCTCGTCATTCTGAATACAATGACACTATCAAAAAAATTCCAGAATCGATTTTCAGACAAATAATTGCTGAAAACGAGTTCTTTTTATTTCGGGTTCATCTCAGTGAGAAATTATTATTTCGGGCTGAAAAAAATTAGACAGATATTTTGAACGGTTCTCTACAAGCCCGTACTGATTTTGAACTAGTGTGCTCATTTTCAGATTCCTGCTGAAATTCCAGTTAATGCTCTGAAAATCATAAACCATCAATATGTATGTCAACCGATCCGCCTCGTCATTCTGAATACAATGACACTATCAAAAAAATTCCAAAATCTATTTTCAGACAAATAATTGCTGAAAACGAGTTCTTTTTATTTCGGGTTCATCTCAGTGAGAAATTATTATTTCGGGCTGAAAAAAATTAGACAGATATTTTGAACGGTTCTCTACAAGCCCGTACTGATTTTGAACTAGTGTGCTCATTTTCAGATTCCTGCTGAAATTTCAGTTAATGCTCTGAAAATCATAAACCATCAAGATGTATGTCAACCGATCCGCCTCGTCATTCTGAATACAATGACACTATCAAAAAAATTCCAAAATCTATTTTCAGACAAATAATTGCTGAAAACGAGTTCTTTTTATTTCGGGTTCATCTCAGTGAGAAATTATTATTTCGGGCTGAAAAAAATTAGACAGATATTTTGAACGGTTCTCTACAAGCCCGTACTGATTTTGAACTAGTGTGCTCATTTTCAGATTCCTGCTGAAATTTCAGTTAATGCTCTGAAAATCATAAACCATCAAGATGTATGTCAACCGATCCGCCTCGTCATTCTGAATACAATGACACTATCAAAAAAATTCCAAAATCTATTTTCAGACAAATAATTGCTGAAAACGAGTTCTTTTTATTTCGGGTTCATCTCAGTGAGAAATTATTATTTCGGGCTGAAAAAAATTAGACAGATATTTTGAACGGTTCTCTACAAGCCCGTACTGATTTTGAACTAGTGTGCTCATTTTCAGATTCCTGCTGAAATTTCAGTTAATGCTCTGAAAATCATAAACCATCAATATGTATGTCAACCGATCCGCCTCGTCATTCTGAATACAATGACACTATCAAAAAAATTCCAGAATCGATTTTCAGACAAATAATTGCTGAAAACGAGTTCTTTTTATTTCGGGTTCATCTCAGCGAGAAATCATTATTTCGTGCTGAAAAAAATTAGACATATATTGTGAACGGTTCTCTACAAGCCCGTACTGATTTTGAACTAGTGTGCTCATTTTCAGATTCCTGCTGAAATTCCAGTTAATGCTCTGAAAATCATAAACCATCAATATGTATGTCAACCGATCCGCCTCGTCATTCTGAATACAATGACACTATCAAAAAAATTCCAGAATCTATTTTCAGACAAATTATTGCTGAAATCATAAAAACAATAGTAAGCGGGAAAAAATAAGCATTTCTGTGCTCAATCGCCTAAAACATGGAAAATTGTTCCAGATTCGGATTCTGCGAGAAAAATCAGTTAGGAATATTTTTTGAATAATGGCAAAACTCCTAGAGATACCCAAGTTACGTTCAAAAACATAAACTCCATCTACATAATCTTCAGAGGAAAATCATAATTTGCATGAAATTACTGAAGTTTACAATTTATGAACGGATTTTGATAGCGGAACAAATGGGTGTTCCTGGCTCAGTTGGTTGTATATCCGTTCATCGGTAGAAAGGAGTCAGGTTCGATAACCCACCCTGTAATGCGAGCCGAATCCCGTAGGTGGGCTGTGACGGGGCCACCATTACTCGAAAGCGTGTTCAATAATCAACTTAACTAAAACAGTAGACGGGCGAGCAGATCAGGTTTTGCCGCGCGACTTTCAGAATTTATTTTCAGACAAACTTATTGCTGAAAACCTCTTGCTTTTTCTTTTCTCTTTAACTCTCGCAAAAATCGATATTTCGGGCTGAAAAAAATTACAGACATATTTTGAATGGCTCTCTACAAGCTCATATTTATGTTGAACCCGTGAGCTCATTTTTAGATTCCTGCTGAAATTCCAGTTAATGCTCTGAAAATCATAAACCATCAAGATGTATGTCATTCGATCCGCCTCGTCATTCTGAATACAATGACACTATGAAAAAAATTCCAGAATCGATTTTCAGACAAAATATTTGCTGAAAACGAGTTATTTTTATTTACGGTTCATCTCAGCGAGAAATCATTATTTCGTGCTGAAAAAAATTAGCCATATACTATGAAAGGTTCCCTACAAGCTCATATTAATTTTGAACTCGTGTGCTCATTTTCAGATTCCTGCTGAAATTCCAGTTAATGCTCTGAAAATCATAAACCATCAAGATGTATGTCATTCGATCCGCCTCGTCATTCTGAATACAATGACACTATGAAAAAAATTCCAGAATCGATTTTCAGACAAAATATTTGCTGAAAACGAGTTATTTTTATTTACGGTTCATCTCAGCGAGAAATCATTATTTCGTGCTGAAAAAAATTAGCCATATACTTTGAAAGGTTCCCTACAAGCTCATATTAATTTTGAACTCGTGTGCTCATTTTCAGATTCCTGCTGAAATTCCAGTTAATGCTCTGAAAATCATAAACCATCAAGATGTATGTCATTCGATCCGCCTCGTCATTCTGAATACAATGACACTATGAAAAAAATTCCAGAATCGATTTTCAGACAAAATATTTGCTGAAAACGAGTTATTTTTATTTACGGTTCATCTCAGCGAGAAATCATTATTTCGTGCTGAAAAAAATTAGCCATATACTTTGAAAGGTTCCCTACAAGCTCATATTAATTTTGAACTCGTGTGCTCATTTTCAGATTCCTGCTGAAATTTCAGTTAATGCTCTGAAAATCATAAACCATCAAGATGTATGTCATTCGATCCGTCATGTCATTCTGAATACAATGACACTATCAAAAAAATTCCAGAATCGATTTTCAGACAAATAATTGCTGAAAACGAGTTCTTTTTATTTCGGGTTCATCTCAATGAGAAATTATTATTTCGGGCTGAAAAAAATTAGACAGATATTTTGAACGGTTCTCTACAAGCCCGTACTGATTTTGAACTAGTGTGCTCATTTTCAGATTCCTGCTGAAATTTCAGTTAATGCTCTGAAAATCATAAACCATCAAGATGTATGTCATTCGATCCGTCATGTCATTCTGAATACAATGACACTATCAAAAAAATTCCAGAATCGATTTTCAGACAAATAATTGCTGAAAACGAGTTCTTTTTATTTCGGGTTCATCTCAGTGAGAAATTATTATTTCGGGCTGAAAAAAATTAGACAGATATTTTGAACGGTTCTCTACAAGCCCGTACTGATTTTGAACTAGTGTGCTCATTTTCAGATTCCTGCTGAAATTTCAGTTAATGCTCTGAAAATCATAAACCATCAAGATGTATGTCATTCGATCCGTCATGTCATTCTGAATACAATGACACTATCAAAAAAATTCCAGAATCGATTTTCAGACAAATAATTGCTGAAAACGAGTTCTTTTTATTTCGGGTTCATCTCAGTGAGAAATTATTATTTCGGGCTGAAAAAAATTAGACAGATATTTTGAACGGTTCTCTACAAGCCCGTACTGGTTTTGAACTAGTGTGCTCATTTTCAGATTCCTGCTGAAATTTCAGTTAATGCTCTGAAAATCATAAACCATCAAGATGTATGTCATTCGATCCGTCATGTCATTCTGAATACAATGACACTATCAAAAAAATTCCAGAATCGATTTTCAGACAAATAATTGCTGAAAACGAGTTCTTTTTATTTACGGTTCACCTCAGGGAGTAATCATTATTTCGGGCTGAAAAAAATTAGACATATATTATGAACGGTTCTCTACAAGTTCCTATTGATTTTGAACTCGTGTGCTCATTTTCAGATTCCTGCTGAAATTCCAGTTAATGCTCTGAAAATCATAAACCATCAATATGTATGTCAACCGATCCGCCTCGTCATTCTGAATACAATGACACTATCAAAAAAATTCCAGAATCGATTTTCAGACAAAATATTTGCTGAAAACGAGTTATTTTTATTTACGGTTCACCTCAGGGAGTAATCATTATTTCGGGCTGAAAAAAATTAGACATATATTATGAACGGTTCTCTACAAGCTCCTATTGATTTTGAACTCGTGTGCTCATTTTCAGATTCCTGCTGAAATTCCAGTTAATGCTCTGAAAATCATAAACCATCAATATGTATGTCAACCGATCCGCCTCGTCATTCTGAATACAATGACACTATCAAAAAAATTCCAGAATCGATTTTCAGACAAATAATTGCTGAAAACGAGTTCTTTTTATTTCGGGTTCATCTCAGTGAGAAATTATTATTTCGGGCTGAAAAAAATTAGACAGATATTTTGAACGGTTCTCTACAAGCCCGTACTGATTTTGAACTAGTGTGCTCATTTTCAGATTCCTGCTGAAATTCCAGTTAATGCTCTGAAAATCATAAACCATCAATATGTATGTCAACCGATCCGCCTCGTCATTCTGAATACAATGACACTATCAAAAAAATTCCAAAATCTATTTTCAGACAAATAATTGCTGAAAACGAGTTCTTTTTATTTCGGGTTCATCTCAGTGAGAAATTATTATTTCGGGCTGAAAAAAATTAGACAGATATTTTGAACGGTTCTCTACAAGCCCGTACTGATTTTGAACTAGTGTGCTCATTTTCAGATTCCTGCTGAAATTTCAGTTAATGCTCTGAAAATCATAAACCATCAAGATGTATGTCAACCGATCCGCCTCGTCATTCTGAATACAATGACACTATCAAAAAAATTCCAAAATCTATTTTCAGACAAATAATTGCTGAAAACGAGTTCTTTTTATTTCGGGTTCATCTCAGTGAGAAATTATTATTTCGGGCTGAAAAAAATTAGACAGATATTTTGAACGGTTCTCTACAAGCCCGTACTGATTTTGAACTAGTGTGCTCATTTTCAGATTCCTGCTGAAATTTCAGTTAATGCTCTGAAAATCATAAACCATCAAGATGTATGTCAACCGATCCGCCTCGTCATTCTGAATACAATGACACTATCAAAAAAATTCCAAAATCTATTTTCAGACAAATAATTGCTGAAAACGAGTTCTTTTTATTTCGGGTTCATCTCAGTGAGAAATTATTATTTCGGGCTGAAAAAAATTAGACAGATATTTTGAACGGTTCTCTACAAGCCCGTACTGATTTTGAACTAGTGTGCTCATTTTCAGATTCCTGCTGAAATTTCAGTTAATGCTCTGAAAATCATAAACCATCAATATGTATGTCAACCGATCCGCCTCGTCATTCTGAATACAATGACACTATCAAAAAAATTCCAGAATCGATTTTCAGACAAATAATTGCTGAAAACGAGTTCTTTTTATTTCGGGTTCATCTCAGCGAGAAATCATTATTTCGTGCTGAAAAAAATTAGACATATATTGTGAACGGTTCTCTACAAGCCCGTACTGATTTTGAACTAGTGTGCTCATTTTCAGATTCCTGCTGAAATTCCAGTTAATGCTCTGAAAATCATAAACCATCAATATGTATGTCAACCGATCCGCCTCGTCATTCTGAATACAATGACACTATCAAAAAAATTCCAGAATCTATTTTCAGACAAATTATTGCTGAAATCATAAAAACAATAGTAAGCGGGAAAAAATAAGCATTTCTGTGCTCAATCGCCTAAAACATGGAAAATTGTTCCAGATTCGGATTCTGCGAGAAAAATCAGTTAGGAATATTTTTTGAATAATGGCAAAACTCCTAGAGATACCCAAGTTACGTTCAAAAACATAAACTCCATCTACATAATCTTCAGAGGAAAATCATAATTTGCATGAAATTACTGAAGTTTACAATTTATGAACGGATTTTGATAGCGGAACAAATGGGTGTTCCTGGCTCAGTTGGTTGTATATCCGTTCATCGGTAGAAAGGAGTCAGGTTCGATAACCCACCCTGTAATGCGAGCCGAATCCCGTAGGTGGGCTGTGACGGGGCCACCATTACTCGAAAGCGTGTTCAATAATCAACTTAACTAAAACAGTAGACGGGCGAGCAGATCAGGTTTTGCCGCGCGACTTTCAGAATTTATTTTCAGACAAACTTATTGCTGAAAACCTCTTGCTTTTTCTTTTCTCTTTAACTCTCGCAAAAATCGATATTTCGGGCTGAAAAAAATTACAGACATATTTTGAATGGCTCTCTACAAGCTCATATTTATGTTGAACCCGTGAGCTCATTTTTAGATTCCTGCTGAAATTCCAGTTAATGCTCTGAAAATCATAAACCATCAATATGTATGTCATTCGATCCGCCTCGTCATTCTGAATACAATGACACAATCAAAAAAATTCCAGAATTGATTTTCAAACAAAATATTTGCTGAAAACCAGATATTTTTATTTCCAGTTCATCTCAGCGAGAAATCATTACTTCGGGCTGAAAAAAATTAGAGATATCTTATGAACGGTTCTCTACAAGATCACATTGATTCTGAACTCATGTGCTCATTTTCAGATTCCTGCTGAAATTCCAGTTAATGCTCTAAAAATCATAAACCATCAATATGTGTGTCATTCGATCCGCCTCGTCATTCTGAATACAATGACACTATCAAAAAAATTCCAGAATTGATTTTCAGACAAAATATTTGCTGAAAACCATATATTTTTATTTCCAGTTCATCTCAGCGAGAAATCATTATTTCGGGCTGAAAAAAATTAGAGATATCTTATGGACGGTTTTCTACAAGCTCCTATTGATTTTGAACTCGTGTGCTCATTTTCAGATTCCTGCTGAAATTCCAGTTAATGCTCTGAAAATCATAAACCATCAATATGTATGTCAATCGATCCGGCTCGTCATTCTGAATACAATGACACAATCAAAAAAATTCCAGAATTGATTTTCAAACAAAATATTTGCTGAAAACCAGATATTTTTATTTCCAGTTCATCTCAGCGAGAAATCATTATTTCGGGCTGAAAAAAATTAGAGATATCTTATGAACGGTTCTCTACAAGATCACATTGATTTTGAACTCATGTGCTCATTTTCAGATTCCTGCTGAAATTCCAGTTAATGCTCTAAAAATCATAAACCATCAATATGTGTGTCATTCGATCCGCCTCGTCATTCTGAATACAATGACACTATCAAAAAAATTCCAGAATTGATTTTCAGACAAAATATTTGCTGAAAACCAGATATTTTTATTTCCAGTTCATCTCAGCGAGAAATCATTATTTCGGGCTGAAAAAAATTAGAGATATCTTATGAACGGTTCTCTACAAGCTCCTATTGATTTTGAACTCGTGTGCTCATTTTCAGATTCCTGCTGAAATTCCAGTTAATGCTCTGAAAATCATAAACCATCAATATGTATGTCAATCGATCCGGCTCGTCATTCTGAATACAATGACACAATCAAAAAAATTCCAGAATTGATTTTCAAACAAAATATTTGCTGAAAACCAGATATTTTTATTTCCAGTTCATCTCAGCGAGAAATCATTATTTCGGGCTGAAAAAAATTAGAGATATCTTATGAACGGTTCTCTACAAGATCACATTGATTTTGAACTCATGTGCTCATTTTCAGATTCCTGCTGAAATTCCAGTTAATGCTCTAAAAATCATAAACCATCAATATGTGTGTCATTCGATCCGCCTCGTCATTCTGAATAAAATGACACTATCAAAAAAATTCCAGAATCGATTTTCAGACAAAATATTTGCTGAAAACGAGTTATTTTTATTTACGGTTCATCTCAGCGAGAAATAATTATTTCGGGCTGAAAAAAAATAGACACATATTGTGAACGATTCTCTACAGATTCATGTTGATTTTGAACTCGTGTGCTCATTTTCAGATTCCTGCTGAAATTCCAGTTAATGCTCTGAAAATCATAAACCATCAAGATGTATGTCATTCGATCCGTTATGTCATTCTGAATACAATGGCACTATCAAAAAAATTCCAGAATCGATTTTCAGACAAATTATTGCTGAAAACCGGTTATTATTATTTCGGGTTCATCTCCGATTGAAATGATTACTTCTCGCTGAAAAAAATCAGAGATATATATTCAAAGATTCTCTACAAGCTCAGATTGATTTTGGACCTTCTTGTTTTTTGGTCTCTCAAAAGTCATTGTTGTTTTTCAGGAACGACTACCTTAATTTGCGTAATTTCGAAAGTTTGTTTATATTTTACATTTTACGATTACATGTGCTGTGAAAAAAACCGAAAGGAAAAAGTGGTTGTAATGTTAAAGTTACGACAAATGAAAATATCAAAATAATTTACAGTAACAGTTCATTTTTAAAGTTTAAACGCTATCGATCAACAGCATTGAAGTTTGGGTTTCGAACTTCAATATCGCCGGTTGGAGTAACTTCAGCATATTCATAGACACTCTTTAGTTCATCATCGTTCGAATCTCGATTCTCATCAGAACTTTTCCTCTGTTCATTTGAATTTTTTCGGACTTCTTTACTGATTTTATGAAGCTGTGCCTTGTACGCCAAAGTTTCGTCTGTTAGAGCGCTCTAAAAATATTTAATTTAAAACATTTTAAGTATTTGACCAACAACCTCATCTCTCATATTTCCGGTTGTAGCTCCGGAATACGACAACTCTCTTGTATGCGGCATTTTATCTTGTCTTCTGAAAAAATATATACTATTGTGTTAAAGATGTGTTCAAAAGTTGATACTTCATGAATAATCCAGCTGCAATGACAACTACCATCCCAACACCCAAAATTGTGGCGACGGCTGAAAGATGGAAACAATGGAAAACAAAATTCAATTGTTATATTAATACCAATAGCAAGAAGATTTCTGCTAACCCGTCTCGAAAATTGTGGATAAACATCGGGACCACTTTCCCAGTTTTCTGGGAGGTTGGCAGCACTGTAATTTGTTTTGAGGACAGTTTTCTACTGATTTGTTCACATTCACTTGTAAAATTTAGGTATTTTCCTTTTTTAAAAATATATTTTAGATAAATTTGCGTTGCATCTCATTTTCGACAGGCAATTGCTTCTCAACGCGTCACAACGAAGGGGGATTCAAAATATACGTGAGTTGCGGTCGCGTTGCGAGGCAACTCTCAGTGACGCCGTTGAAGTGATGCCGTTGAAAATGAGCTGCCAAGAATTTATAGCTGCCAAGAATTTATAATAAAGGAAATGAAAAAAAACAAAGACAGTCGTTTTCAACAATCCGGTGAAATTGTTAGTTGTCATTTATTTTATTTTGAAATTTATGTATCAAGTGTGCCAGTTTTGCCTCCAGAATTTTTTAAACTCCACATTTTTAAAAACAAACTCACACTTGTTGCTTTTCTTCCTGAACTTTCTGATCGTCCGGTTCCACAAACGTTACATATTCGATTTGTCCCTTCGGTTTCGAATCAACCTGTGATTGTTCAGATGTCGCCTCCACCGTCTCATCCAACCTTTTCTGGGTTGCCGTGCTCGCGTAGATTTGATCAAGGTCTATAAGTAATTTGTTCACTTCGTTTTTGTTTTTAACACCGATCAACTGCCAGATGACTTGGGTCAGGTATTGATCTTTTGTCATTCCAAGTTTGAATGCTTCCTCTGGGGTGAGAATTCGTGAATTTGATAAGGTTTTTGGAGTAATTTTCTGTAAAAGTAACCTTCAATTTGATATATTTTCAATTTTTATAGTCTATTTAAGTTAGTTTCACGATTTATAATAATGCCACTTTCATGTTATCATTCAAAATTCCAAAATCATCCGAACTTACTCGACTCATTTGATCTGATTGACTATTATCCGTTACAATTGACGAAGAATCCTCACCATCCTCTCCATTTTCTGAACAACAAAAACAAAAATAAAAGTAATACATTTCATTAAAAAAATAGGCATACCTGACACTATTTCCATATTAACTAGAGCGAGATCCAAGAACATAACAAAAAAACAAAGAACAAGTGTCGAGACTTTGAATCGACTCATTTTCTGTAAAATTCCAGAAGTTTTAAGAGATTTCAAAATGAACGAAACAATAAAAACATCTCACAACTTCAAGCCTTAAATTCTAAAAATTGTATTTTTCTACAAAACATTTTTGAAAGTCGAATTAAAATGTGTTTCAAACCACAAAAAAATTTGGAAAAATTTTGTTTTTGTTTGAAAGCGTACGTGGGTAATCCGATAAAAACAAAAAAATAAACCACGAAACTTATGACAATGGTTATTTGCAGGAAATCGCGAAGAGAACAGTTGAACAAACTGATGAAATAGGAGCGAACAATTGAAATCAATTGTTTGTTTTGTTTCGGATAAAGCCACAAAAAAATAATATGGGAATTAGTAATTGGTTCGTTAATTGTTTGGTTTGAAAATAGTGGCAAATTCATTTTTTTGAATTTAAAAAACATTTTAAAGTCTTCGACGAACATTTTTAAATTTTTTTTAAACGTTTTTGAGAAGTCTAGTTTTTCTAATATTCCCGTTCAAAGAATTTCGATTAAGTTTCTCATTATAATGATAATTTTATTCACTATCAAATTACATTAACAAAGTTTTTTGCTCAAGATCTGAGATTTTAAATTTAAAAAAAAACGATCTGTGATTTTCAAAATCATTTTTAAAGGCAGACGATCTTAACACGATCCAAATTCAAGGTAAAAAATCTAAATGAACAATGTAAATATTTAGCCTAGTGTGTTTAGCGTAATTTATTTTGCCTAGTGTGTTTAGCGTAAAATTGTGTTTAGCGTAAATTCCGACCCCGCCGCATGGACACGTGTGCATTCAAATTTAGATTTTTTTCAACTTTGGACAGCTGCTATGACGCGTGTATTTATCGGTGTGGTCAAATTAACTGAACAGATGTTTGTAATGTTTCAGAATATGCTAGGAAAACCTGGATATAAAACACACATACATATAACACACATACATAATACATATAAGGGATGTGGTTAATAAAAAAAAATTTTAAAACAAGATCCAAGGTACAACAAAAAAGAACAATTTTTTTTCGGACGGAAATAGTTTTTTGATTTTCGCCCACTGTTATAATCGATAAATTATATATGTGAATTCTCATATAATTGAAACAAATGCGTCGTTATTATCGTATTTTTCCAGCTTGTTCATGAAACTTGATTGTTAATTTTTGATTTCCATCCGGGGCGCAGAACTGATGCTTAGTTTCAGAAAGCAAATGTGGTAGACGGTCAAATATTTAATATTCCTTTCAGGGCATGTTTTTGTTTCAGATTTCCTGGAAAAATTCATTTCCATAATAGCTCTTTCATCTCAATAAATTTATTCAAACTTGATATTCAAAAAGCAGGAAATTGAGAAAGTGTTTCCCTCTTTTTTTCTTGCTTCCGGGATTGAATCAAATTTCTAGAAATGGAATGTGATATCTTCATATAAACGCTAATTCAGACGAAAAAAAGGTACTTCAAATTTCTAGTTAATGCTAACAAGCTCAATTCTTAAAAATAGTTTTTAAGTACAACTCAGAGAACGCACATTCAAATGCCAAAAGCAGGCCGAAATTATAAATTCATGGGAAATGAAAATTAGAAAAAGGTTTGTTGAAATATTCGTCACTTTAAAACTAAACATCGGAATTATATTTTGTTAAAAAAAACTAGAACAAAACGTTGCTAGTAAAACTCCAGTGGAAAAATTGTAAATTTGCAAAGTGAACGCTTGAAAAAAGGAGCTAATTTACTTTTAGTTAGGAAAATTGTTTAATTGAAAATTGTGAAAACGCAATGTGAATGCGTAGTGTTGTACTTAGAGATGTGTTCAAGCTTTCGGGTACATAGCGCCTAATGATCCTATTGCTGTCGCTTACCTAAATCAATATAACTACCCTTAAAATTTCACTTTTTTCTTCAATTTGCACCAGAAATTTGTTTTCTATTTAAAATGAAATGTATTTTGAAACCTCCTTGGAAGAATCGTGTGAACTAATAGTTCAAGAAAAAAATTTATTATAGTTTTCAATTATTTTATTATATTTCTCAAATCTGTCCTACAATAGTCACAAATTGCGTGACTCACAATTAAAATTTTTTGAACCTCTTTTTCTTTAACATTTTCCAATATGAGCGATTTCTATAAAGTTTTCGGCTACACTGATGAAAAGGAAAATTCGCTCAAATTTTGCTTCACATTGAACCTCCAAAAAACATTTCAGTATCAACGAGAAGAAACGCATCAGTATATTTAGCATTCAATAGGTAGTGTGTTTTTCAATATTTCTCCCAAATTTAAAAAATGTCTGAATTACTTTGACCAAATTATTAATCTTTGAAATACTCCTTTCCTGAAAATTTCGAAGTTTGAGAGACCAGTACCCCCCCCCCACGGGCAGAAAAAACTTCAAATTATGACTGTCACAGCGAGTTGCGTCAAACTTTTTAAAGGAGGGCTTTACGGAGATAATGAATGCATCTGGGATGAAAATAGACCTCAAACTCATTCTAAATCTGTTTTTACAATTTTCTAAAATCACCTAAAAGCCGAGAAAATAAGCTTCAAACCAATAGCCTAGAAAAAGTGGCCACCTACCCAAACTGCGGACTAGTTTTCGCCGATGGCCCCGTTTTCTAGGCCATTGTTTTGAGGCGGTGTTTTCTCGGCTTCTAGGTAGTTTTAGAAAATTTTAAAAACAGATTTGGAATGAGTATGAAGTATATTTTCATCCCATACGCATTCATTATCTCCGTAAAGCCCTCCTTTAAAGTTAAAATAGATCGGGAAATATTTCCCTTGCGAAAATTTCGAATTCATATTTTCTATTTTTTTATTTTCAGAACAAGTTACCATCTGGTTTCCTGTACGCAATTATCATTTACCTATCAAGAATTATCAAACATATATATTTTTTAATCCTTCATTCTCGGCATTTAAAACAATTTAAATTACAATTAATCTCCCTAACCATAATTAATCTTGTTTAGCCGTTCATCTCACACTTTCATTTTCCTTTCAATCCCATTTTTCACTTGCTATTTTTCGCTTTTCAGCCACACAAATATTTTCTGTTGCTTCAGGCGTTTTTCATGTCAACCGCCGCGTTTTTTTTTCCTCATTTTCAATTGCTAGCTCAGTTCTCTTTTCCTCCCTTCTCATCATGTTGAGTGGAGCACTGCGCGAAAATGACGATTTCAGAAAAGGATGAGGGGACGACGACTGACAAAAAAAAAGGGAAAACTCTCAAATTCCTTTACTATTCTCTCTGTGTTTTTCCGTTATTTTTTCGCATCTCACGTCATCTTGAGTAGAGCGGAAAAGAAAGAAATTTGTGTATGCATGTTGCAGACGACGACAGCGAGCTCTGGTGTGCCCCCCTCCGCCTACTTGAATAGGACAGCTAGCATGTGTAAGAGTCGCCATTTTTTGTCCCGTTAGAGGGGATTGAGATGTGGAAGGTTTTTCCACTGCTTATTGGTCTTGTTGGAGCAACAGTTTTTTCAGGTAAGCGGTTAAAATTTGTTTTTTAAAGCTACAAAAATATGAAAATTGAGCTACAATTTAGAAAACTTTGTATGGGATTAGCATCGACTCTAGAATATGCGTTTCATGTTTCAAGTTCGCAAATAAGTTCCAAATGCACAAACTTCTTAATTTTGTAAAACTTGTATTTTGAAGTCGTTTAAAAAATTTTAGTCCTAAAAGACAGTGTACCAATTATTCAAAATTAGAAAAAAAATTTGGGAATGTGTAAAAATGTGACGTGAAAATAATTTTTTATTTTTATTTTATTTCCATATTCTTGGCGATAATTGAAAGAACACGATGAAAATGAAAAAAAAATAGATTTCTTGAAGTTGTTGAATTTATTTAATTTTAAAAGGATTTGCTTTAGTTCTCAGTCATGCTTCAATTTAAAATTCCCTTTTTCGAAAATCGATAAGTTTCACTTACTAAAACGCAAACCACCCCCGCTTCTTCCTTGTTTTTCTATTTCTTTTTATTTTTCTCCGCCTAGCTGCAACCAGGAAAAAAATTCGTGAACACTGGTTTGTTTTTATCGCGATTTCTTAAAATTCTAGGACCAAAGGAAGTCTATTCTTCAAAAAGAAATTCAATTTGTAGCTCTTCAATTAAAATAAGGTTTCAAAACCCAATTTAGACACTATATGTTTCAGATGGAGGTGCAGTGAAAGGTGTTGATGAATCACGCACGCCAGTTCAAGAGCAACCAGTCGATTTATCAGATTTTTATGATGTTGAGCAAGCAGCTGAAAGTCAAGAATTATTTGTAAGTTTTATGTCACATGCGCACAAATTACATGTTATTAATGCGTGGGTCGACAAATCTTGAGGAAAAAAAAGTGAATAGGAAAGTTGGATTAGTTTGAGAATTGTTTTACGTCAGCTTACGCGTCATTGTTCTCATTGTGGCTAGAAAGATTTTGGAAATCATATGAAATTTTATCTGCGTGTCTAATGTTTGGGGTGGGGGGGGGGAGGCTGAAAGTTGATAAAGCGCCGACAAAATCTAATAATTGAAAAATCAAGTTATAAAGATAATAAAATACTAGAACAACTTTTGATAAGGTTACCGTATTAACATAAGGTTACGGTATTAACAATAACCACAATAATGGATCAGAATACAGAGAGAATAAAATCTTTAAAGTTTTACCATTTATGAGGAAAAGAATGATGGCAAGAAATTTGTCGTACATCGAATAAATCTAATAGGGCACCCTCAAAAATCATCCGTTTCCGAAAAACCCTTAAAATGTAATCCGTTTACTGAATATGTTAATATGTTTGACTTTCAACGGTATAATATCCGATTTAAAGACAGTGGACCAGTTAATCTCTCATAAGTTCAATGCAATTTATGCGAAATTACACCGATAAATACGCGCGTCATAGCAGCGGTCTAAAGTTGGAAAAAAAAATCAAAATTGGAATGCCCACTAGATCGTGCGACGCTGTCGTGGAAAAAGCGATCACACTTGGCGCGAAATACAATTATTTGAATGTGGCTACATATTGGTATTGTTCTTTGGACCACCTGGGCTCCCATTCGAATTTTGATTTTTTGCCTTGAATTTGAATCCTGTTTGAATCCGGTTAGCGCAAAATTTGTACATTTGGAATTCAACCGAAGCAAAATGAAAACTCAAAAAATTCTTTTGGGTCCTTTTGTGAAATTTGATTACATTTTCAACCTGTTAAATGAAGATCTTATTCCAAAACTAATCTTAAACTGTTTCCAATTCTCATTGTTTTTAATACACCACAAATTTTCCAGCCCGACGCAGTAAGAACCCAATGGAACGGTCGCCTCCTCACACCAAGAGAATTTGAGCAAATCGACTCTTCAGAAGATGAATTTCTCAACAATTTACCACGAATCCCATTCGCTGAAGATCTTGGAGGTTGGGATGTAGTACCGGAGAGAGAAGAAGAAGACCAGAAAGAAACTCGGAAGGAAAATAAGGAGAAGCCGGAAGAAAACAAGGCGCAGGAAAACAAGCAAACCGAAGGGAAAGAAGTAAAAAAGGAGGAAGTGAATCAAGAAATGGTGGACACTGAAGTTTTAACTGTTACTGGCGAGCCGCTGGTGCCGCAGAAAAAGGGACAAAATGAATTTATTTCGTTTGTGGAGCCTATTGAACACAAGTTGAAACAACACAAGTACGTTTTTTGATGAAGGAGGATTCTATAAAATTGAAAAAAACCAAGCTAGTTCATTTTACTCGGGACAGAAAAGGATACATTTCAGAAACATCAATGTTCTCGAGAAACGTTATCTTTCAACTGCATCCCGTTATTCAGAAAAGACACCAAGAGCAAACAGCAGTCTTCTTCTTGTTGGTAATGATGTTATTTATCAAATGTTTCTCCTGAAATTCCATCTTTTTTAGCTGTCGGATCTGTGTTGTGCGTTGGACTCGTTGGAACCGTTGCCGGAGGTTACATTTTGAGGTAAAAGGGGAATTTTCAAAAAAAAATGTCCGCTAAATTAATTGAAAGAAGTTTTACGGTCCTAAATAATTTATATTTGGACTTTGTTTTTTACTTAATCAATTTGGAACTTGTTCAAATTTCAGACATAAGGAACATGAATTTATCAAAATTTCTAGCCGCAAATGGGGGGGGGGGGGGGGGGTTGGGGTCGAGCTATGAACTGGGGATATTATTCAGACCACGTTAAATATGTGCCGAATAATCTCAGAATTCCAAAAAAGCGTTTCAAAAATTTAAAAAAAACATTATTAAATGTGCTGAAAATCAGAGCCGTCTAAAAAAATCAGAGCCGTCGAAACATCAGAGCCGTCTAAAAATTATATTGTGCCCTTTCTAAACTATGCCCAATAATTACAGAGAATTTTTAGTATTAACGTTAAATACATATGTATGTATAACTTTTATAATTTTGAATTTTTAAAAAACTTTCGATATATTTAAAGGACGCCTGGGATGAGGAAATATGTGGTTTAAAGTTGATAAAGGTATGATTGTTTATCAATAAATGAAATAAAATCGAAAATGGGGAAAAAATTCAAAATGGAAATCGATAAAATCTTAGATGACCCTAATGGCCAAAGAACCGCGTTGTATTGAATTTTTTCGCCAGTTTCGATTTTTTTTCAATTTTTTCATTTATTTAAAAACAATCATACTTTTATCACTTTTAAACAATTTAGCTCGTCCCCTCGGCTTCTTTAACCAAATTTCCTTTCGATTTAACTATATTTATAACCTGCGCAAAACCCCCTTTTTAAAAATTCTAAAATATTTGAATTTCTAGCATTGTCAACTATTGGAATAATCAAAAAAATCATCAAAACTTTTTTGTTCAACTCTCGATATAGAAATTAAATTTTGAGTAATAATAAATAATTTTCAGAAAACGAAACGGAGCGCCCGATGACGCTGAATACGCACCATATTCTGGTGTTGGACCATTCAAGAAAGGAAAGGTTTGTTTTTAATTCTCTCGCCAAAATCCACAAGAAAACGTCATTGAAATTCTAGGGAAGCAAAGGAGATGAAACATTAGCATACAAAGCACAATTGCATCAATATCAACAAGCAAAACAAAAAATAATATGCGGAGAAGAAGGACCAATCATCGAATCCGACGGCGAAGATGAAGCCGATGAGGAAAACAACTACAGCGTCTACGAGTGCCCTGGACTCGCGCCAACTGGTGACATCGAAGTGTGCAACCCGAACTTTGCCGGACAACGCGGATAGAAAGAGTCGATCTCATTGCATCTCCTGAAAATAAATTCGAAAATTGTTGTCTTTTGTTGTTCATCGCTATTTAGTTGTTGCTTATCTTCTCGCGGTTTCGGGTCTGTTGAAGAAAAAAATAGAAAAAATCAGATTTCTAATTGAGTTTTCTGGTGAGAGACGAGTTAAAAAAACATAATTCGTTTCCATTGTATGAATAGCGTCATTTTGTGCACCAATGGCACATTCACAAAGAAAAAAGTGACGGAGAAGAATTGAAACGCTTTTTGGTCACTGCGAAATGGAGAAATACATTTATCAAGTATGCTGAGTTCTTTTTTGAAATATTTGAAAATGCAAAATGTGCACGTTTTTCACTAATGTGTTCCGTGGAAAATTTATATTATTCATAAGCTTTTAAGTGAAGTGTGCGCTTTTTTGATGGGATTATCTTGACCCTTAATATTCATATATTGGATTTGAAATGAAACATGAGTTTGTCAAGGAAAAATCCGAGAAAGTGATACTACTTTTTTAAAGAAATTTGTTCAAGATTATCTTATGACGACATTTAATATCTTGGAGTAGAAGTATAGCACAATAATTTCAAATTTATATCCGACGTTTCCTCTTACAGACCTTTTTGATCATCTTTAGGATAATATTTCTTCTACCTAAGAAATTCATAATAGTTGTTTAGTAGAAATAAAAAATACAAAAAAGGAAGCATAAAATAATGTGTGTGACAACAACGAAGGATGAATGTAAACTTACTTAAATGAGCTCCAAAGTTGAGATTAGGATTTTTTAAAGATGATTTTTTAGGTTTATTGAAACAATGAAACTTGCATTAACTATAAGTCCTCATTTAGAAAATCACTATTAAAATCTGATAAATTTCCGCTTTCGAGATTATTAGTCATATCCATATCAGGATAATTTCAATCAAAACACTGTGCTGAAATGTCCAAATCTTTTTCAATGAAAAATACAAATAAAACATATTTTATGAAAATTTCAATGGCTCGGGAATCCCTTGAAAAGGTTATAAGTTTTATTTTCTTACTTTCTGTTTTTTTTTATAATTCCAGTTTTTTTAAATAGTAGAATTAAACTTAATTTTAGAGTTCTAAATATTCATTAATTGCGGGTTTTCGGATTTTTAACCAAATTTTTCGTACCAATTCTCAATTCTAACAGCAAAAATTTGAAATTTAATGTTTACTGACGTACCCCAATTTTCCTTTATGATTATTTAATCCATACAATTAATTAAAAATCCAATTTTTTCTATATAAAATTCTTGCTAAAAACATACTCTTTTGCACTTTTTTCGATACATTCTTGCATTGTATTGTGTGCATAAAATTAGGAACATGCGCACTTTTAGAAACGAACATTTGATCTTAAGGAAAATATAAATCTAAATTTACTTCATTGCCAAAAATAATTTGTGTCTCAAAAGTTTCCTGCAAAACATGTACGATAATCAAAAATTCTTGAAGATGTCACATTTCTCATTAAAAATTATTAGTTTCGTGTCAATACCTTGCATTTTGAATTAATGATCAAGTATCTAGAACCTTGAATTTTTCAAAAAAAAATTTTTCGAGGGACATTAGAATCAGTGTTCCGATCCGGATCGGATTTCGGATCGGGTCAATCCGGATGACAATCCGGATCGACCCGGATCGGGTCAATCCGGATCGGGTCACAATCCGGGTCAACCCGGATCGGGTCAATCCGGGTCGGGTCACAATCCGGGTCAATCCGGATCGGGTCAATCCGGATCGGGTGAAATCCGGATCGGATCTATAAATGTCGTGTATATTTTTTGTAACGTTTTTGTTCAGAATACGCAACTGACTAATATCATGACCATAATCATGACTGTCTATTTTTGAAAAAAAATTTTGTCGGACAACGTGTAAATTTTTCGAAAAAAAAGTTTTTTTCGTTTTTTTAATGTTTTTTTTTTCGTTTTTTGCTCAAAAATGTTTCTGTTGTTACAAAAAAAAGAAGCAAATTTGGCAAAAAAAACGAAAAAAAATTGTATAACATTTTTCGAAAAATTGACCAAAAAAGTCATCAAAAATTTTCAAAAAAAAAGTGTTTTTTTCGATTTTCTGTCAAACATGGCGCGAAATGGAAGAAAAAGATAAAAACGACCGTTTAAGTTCAAATTTGAGAAAAAATTCTAAATTTTGAGGTATTTATGGATCATTTTAATGTGCATTTTTGGCCAAAAAGTGTCATTTTTACGCACGTATGGCCATTTTTTCAAACTATGATCGCCCTTTTTGAAATTTCTTATATCATTCGATAGGAGAAATTATTTTCTACCAAAATTCGTAAAATTATACCCACAACGGGAGTTTTTCATTTGAAAATTATGAAAAACTAAATCCAATTTTCTATGTTCAACATTTTTAATTCTAGCAAAATTCAACATTTTTAATTCTAGCAAATTTGTATTCTGAAAATTAACATTTGCAATTTATAGATCCGAATTTAACCCGATCCGGATTGACCCGAATCCGGATTGACCCGAATCCGGATTGACCCGATCCGGATCGATCCGGATTGACCCGAATCCGGATTGACCCGGATTGACCCGAATCCGGATTGACCCGATCCGGATCGATCCGGATCGGGTTGAGCGACCCGAAATCGAAAAATCCGGATCGGATAGATCCGGTTCGGAACACTGATTAGAATCATATTTTTCAAAGATTTATGATCACTAAAATTTATATTTAGGTACCAAAAAAGTAAAAAAATTGACTTTCAACTGCTATTTTCAAGAACTTGTTTCATTGTTTCAAGAAAAAAAATATTGTGTCTCCGTCCTTGGGAAAAATTCCAAAATAGCCACTCATCTATTTTCTCAACCTGTCTCAAAAATGTCCTGAAAACAGCAAAGATGAAAATTAATTACATTTTGGAAAAAAGGTGAAAAATTACAATTGTGAGGTATTTTTGAAACAAAAACATGTGAAAGATGTTATGAAACATTCAGTATCTTGAGCATTTTTGAATTTATTTTCTATTCTCAAGAATGTTTTTTCTAGCCACATAAAAGTCAAGATCATATAATCAGAAATGTGTCCAATTTTTGTGGTGTATTTTCTTATTTTTTTGTCTGGAATGCGAAAACAACAAGAAGAAAACGAGGGTGTTTTTTTCTGGAAGTTTTCTATTTTGGTGTTTTGTTATTTTTAATGCGATTTTTATTGAAAGTTGGGAATCACTTTTTTTTTCTCTTGTGTATTTTTAACTTTTGTGTTTGACTGTCCAACTAAGAGCAAGAAATGTTCGTCTCCCTAGCCTTAACGATGTTTTTCTTGGTTAAAAAACCAAAATAAAATCAGTAGATTATTCATTTTTCAAGCATTTTTCAAACGATGCGCAACCGCTCGCACGTAAAAATAGCATGACTTTGTGAGAGACTTAGATTTTCTGGGTAGATCAAAACCAACTAGCATGATCAAGAATATTTGAGTCGATAGTAGAAATAGTTTGTAAGATAACTTTGTCAAACTAATTCAGAAAGTCTTGAAATTTTATTGAGATTTTGAAAACAAACACAGTTAGGAAGGTTCAGCATTTCAAGCACAACTGATTAGTTTGAAAAGAGTTATGATTATTCAAATTTGTTATGTTAATAATAATTGGCTTTATGAAGATAAATCCAAATTTTCAATGTTGATACCTTTTCTCAAGATTTTCATAAATATATCAAAGTGTTCATATCATATTTGGTTTATAAAAAGTTGAAGACTGAAATCTGCTAAACTCAAAAAATGCATTTGTTCGGTAGAGCGCGTTTACATCCTGTATTTTTTACATTGTAAATGACGCGTTAACCTCTCGCTTGTTTCTTTATTTTTAAACTTTTTTAAAAATATTTTTTAGATTTTAAAATTTATTGTTTTTCAAATTAACATTTACAACCCTGTTTTAATAATTTACTTTAAAATTAGTAAATTATTAAAACAGGGTTGTAAACGTTTTTTTCAGTTTTTTTGTCGTTAAGTTTAGAATTTGTAATATTTTCCTCACGTCCTGCAATGATAATTTTATCAAGTAATACATATAAAAATAATAAACGTGATAGGTTATTTAAACAATGTACTGTTTAAAATTGCAGCCCTTTTATTTCTAAACTCGGAAATAAATGTCAGATTTTGAAATATTTATTTTTTGATGTCTAATCCCAGTTTTTTATGCCCATAACCCTACATTTAATGTATTTTTTGAATACCACATATCCGTATAACATTTTGCTTCCTGGATCGTTGACCATTTTTAAGTGCCACTTTACTGCTGTCTTTTCAAAATGAGCAAAAAATCTGAAATTGGTGTTTTTGCTCATGTCAAAAATGTGTCCCTTTTTTAGACTTTCTGTTTTTTTTTCTGAAAACATTTATTTTAGAAGCTTTTCGTATCATAATGAGGTTGTGATAGATATACATAAATAAAGCTTGTTAGTTTACTTTCGTATTTCTAGAAATGAAGATTTTTTCTCAAGTTATGAAACCTAATTTTCTTCATATTATTGCTTGCAAAATTTTCTTTTTTTGCACTTTGTTCATATGTATTCATTATTGAATACGTACATTAGAGGATGCACATTTTTTAGAAACGTATCATGTGAATATTTATTTTCGAATTTATCCCTAATTGTAATCCTGAATAATATTAAAAAATAGAAAATGATCTATGGAGAAAAAAAACAAAACAACCATGCATTTTTCATAGTTTTTGTTCGAAAAATAGGAATTGAAAGACTTTTTAGAAGCACATTTGCATTTTGACTTTTGATCGAAAGCTTTTTGGAAATGCTACCAACTGTAATTATTGGAGAACTAAAAATGACACCCCTTATAAAACAACGAAGGTTTTTTTTAATGATACCAAATATCAAGATCACGAGGTAACGTTGATGTGTTCACAGAAATTAATAGGAAAAAAAACAAGATGATTAAATTATCACTCTTGGGAGTCTCAAGAGTGATAATTTAAAGATGACCAGGTTCATTTTTGATGCATGAATTACTGGCTCTATTCATATTTAAAATTTTTTTTGTAGAACATTGGTTTTGGAGTATTGTCACAGGCGGCTGTTCAGTGGAGCGCAATTTGAATAGCTTTTTTCAAACAATACAATTTTGAAGGATGTGATTTATATTTGTAACCACTGTACATAAACTAAACAAATTACATTACCGTACACTCTGACTAGACTCTGAAAACCGTGAAAATCTGAAAATTCGTAGTAATTTCATCATAATTTTTAGAATTATTAAAACATGAGTTTGTTCACAAGATGACGTAGAAAATGAATCACTAGCGATGTTTTTGCATTTTTACTTAAGTATTCTCATTTTTTTAAACAGAAACTTGCTCTCTTATTTTTCTTTAGAAAAAAACGAGACGTTGATTTCATTTAGTTTAAATCGATTTATTTTTTACTGTTCCCTATTAATTTTTCTCTTATGTTTTTGATTTTAAAAGTATCAAAAATTATAACATCTTTTAAAATGTTGAGTTTAATAGCAGGCTTTAGTGAAACTTTTTAATAAACATATTTTCTCGGTGTTTCCTATAACCAAAATGCGTTCAGACAATTGTTTGCTTTCGCTTTTTATTTGCTAATGAGATTGGGTTGGAACCCGGAAGTTGGAATTGAATTTTTTTCTTTATAGGAAGTAATTACACATTCACGTTGCTACTGAATTAAAAATAGGAATTTTGAGTTATCGGACCAATCTAATTGTAAGTTTCAACGTTGATACTTAAAATTTTACTTTTGTTAAATATATGTAATTTGCTAGTTTCGATCTGTTGAACAATTTTAAGAACCCTATGATTTGAAAGTATTTATCTTTTTTCTGCTTATAAGCGGTTTTTCCATTTCTATAACATAAAAATCAATCATTTCTACTAGGAAATATGTCATTTATGCCTCTTTTTGTTAATGACGTGTTTTTAATCCAAAAAATCAGAAAAAATGTAATTTCATTTTTTGGGACATTTTCCAAAAAAGAATAACAGAAAATAAAATGAAAATATTTTTCCGATATATAAAAAAATTTCTTCAGGATTTTTTTTGAAACGTTTTCCATTTTTTGGCTATATTTTGTATTCTATATTTTTTTCTGAAAAAAATTTAAAAATAAACCAAAATAATATGGTTAACCAATTCCTAAACAAGTTCTCCTTTCGCAAGGTTCTAGAAAAAAGACACCAAAAACAAAAAAAAATGAGCGAATTCCGGTTCAGTTAAAGTGCTCGGAAACTTTTCTTGTTTATTCCAGAGAAAAAAGAGAAACAAGTGTTTTGGTCATAAATATATCTATCTCAAAAACATGCACTTGCGTTAATTTTCATCCTTGATATTCAGTTTGAAGATAATTGAGCATTTCAAAAATGTCCGAGTAATTTTTCCCCCCGGAAAAAAAATGAAAAATCAGCTGAAAACCCAAGTTGTTTCAAGCTTCAAGTACCTCATATCTTATGCGCAGAACCATGAATTGTGCATTGCCTTTTTTTTAGTTCCCTTTGTCTCTCTTTCCGAACGTACTTTAGCCAGCATTTTTGATGTTTTGTTCTTGAAAATATTCTAGAAAAAACAGTTGATTTTATCTTAAATATTTTGAAAATAGCAATAAAAATCTAGATAAGAAAACGAACAAATATCATCGGTAACGGAAAAATTCCTTCAGTTTTAAATTTTATCAGTTAAAATCGATTCACCCTAGTCAACCGGTCACATTTTTCACATTTTTGTGTACATTTCGTTTGTTTTTCCTAGTCTGCCATAAATCGCTTTAAAAATAGGCTCTAATTTTTTTGAACATTTTCTAATCACATCATTTCCGGCGTAGAAAAATTGAATTACCAGATTTTTCTATTTTTTTGTTTTATTACTTTACACCTGCAATTGTCTACTGAAAAAGATATTGAAAAAATAAGAAGAAATAATTAGAAAACATTTTGATCTTTTTTTTTGATATTTTTTAACAAAAATAGGCGAATGCTTATTTTCGGATTTGCACAGGTTGATAACCATGTCAAATTAATTCAGAAATTCTGGCTAAAAATATTATTTATCTCATAAACCCTATTACTCTCAAAAATCAGCTGTAAATTCTATTCAAATACCCCCCAAAAAGCTATCTCTCTTCGTTCTCACAACAGAAAATATTTTCGAGGGAAATGCATAGTTAGCTGTTTTTTTTTCATGCTCTTACTAGGAATTAATTGGAGTTGTGACATTAGTGACGGAGTGAGTGAATGAAGACAAGAAGGATCAAACGTTTTTCTTGATTTTGAACATAATTGCAAGGTTTGGGGGTATTTTTTCAAAATATTTTCTGAAACATTAGTTACTTTCTGAGATATGATTATGGGTTAGTGCTATAGAGATCAAACCATGAGTTATGACTATAAATTCGTCTGTTAATTTGTTTTTGGATTTTTTTTAGAATTGAAAAATTGTTCGAAAAAGGGTGTTTTGTTATAAATGAACTTTAAATGTTTGATCATTGATTCAATTTCTTAATACATATAGAAAAGTATAAAAGGATTTTCTGGCATGACTCATTGTGATCTGTGTTATACGAAGCAAATAAGTGTTGACAGATAACTTTTATCTCACAATTTTTTTGCATTCAGGAAAAAAGTAGTTTTTCCGCATTACTTACAAAATACGCTTCATAACATAATAAGTTGTTATCAGACGTGTTGCGGTCGCGGCGCATGCATCCATTTTACTGTTTCTGAAACATTTCACACCTAACTTTAAACAAAAATATTATCTGCATTTTACCAAACTATATGACGTCATGAAATTTTATTTCATTTTTTAAATTTTATCTTTTGGTAATGATCTTATTAACATCACGTTTACAGGGCGGAGTCATGTTTAACAAGGTGGTTTCTTTTTTTTAGCATGGTGGTCCAAAATATTGATTACATACATATTTTCTTCTAACATTGTAAATTTCTCCAAAGTTTTTTTATTATCGATCTCCACGCAATTTTTCTTGACATTTTTATCAATTTTTAAACACATTTTAAACGTGTGGTACTTTTTTATGGTTCTTCAAAGTGTTGGAATTTAATCATTTTATTTACCTACAGTTTTCATTTGAATATTCTTTGTTTTCCAAACCCATTTTCATATTAGATACATCATTTGCACTTCAGCGAATTTTAAGTAATAAATTAAATCAAAATTCGAAAAAAAAATTCATAGCTGAAAAATATTAGCAACATTACGCGTCATTTGGACTTTTTCTGCACTTTGTCCATTCTCAATTAGTGAAGAGTCAGTCACATTATCCTTTTTCTCTCTGTGGTATAATTTTCGTTCAATTTTCGATATTAACGTCTATTTTCAATTTTTGAGTCGTATTGGCATTTATAGATTTTCTTAAAAAGGGAGACAACCCAACTGTAAATAGATTTCGTACTCATTTCTAATATGTTTTTAACATTTACTACCAAGAAGAGAAAACAAGCTTTAATACAATGGCCTAGAAAATGTTTCCAACTAGGTGAACTTTTTTCTAGGGCATTGTTTTGGTGGGCGTTTTCTAGGGTTCTACGTGGTTTTCGAAAATATTGAAAAGAGATGTAGACTAACTATAAGTATGAATTATTCTCATCCCAGTTGTATTAGGTAGTTCCACAAAGTTCTTTCAATTAAAAGGTGTTTTAAAAAACTGCTAAAACTGCTCTTGAGCACGATTTTTGAGCTCACATTC
Source organism: Caenorhabditis virilis (assembly GCA_964036255.1). Classification (NCBI taxonomy): domain Eukaryota; kingdom Metazoa; phylum Nematoda; class Chromadorea; order Rhabditida; family Rhabditidae; genus Caenorhabditis; species Caenorhabditis virilis. Next base: position 1,828,154 of record OZ038420.1, on the reverse strand, counting down.
TGAAAATTCATTGAAAAGCTGTATTTGGGCTCATTTTTATCCTTGAATTTTTATTCATGACTTTAAAGTTGGAGCCAAAGTCAATTTTCTAAGAATTTTTAGAATTTGAGCAATAAGGCCAAAAATAACCTGCAAAATCCCAATTAAAGGCAATTTACGGGGTGGTCTCAAATTTAAATAGTTCAGTTTGATTAAATTTTGAGCCTTCAAAAATTCTTCATTCAAAAATTTAATTTTCCCATTTTTATATTAATGTTTTCTCGCCTTCTCCTCCTCGAAAAAATTAATTAAAGCGAGAAAATCTCCAAAGGATTTTGAAAATCTCGCCCCTAATACTTCATTTTAGGAAAATGATCCAACTGAGCTCATTTTTCAGTCGTTTTTCTTCTTTCCGCTTCCAAAACGTCAACAACATTGTTTTTTTTTCCTCGTTTTCCTTCTCAAAAGTTATGAGGGAAAAAAGTCATGAGCAAGCCAAAACTATGGCTCAATAAATTTCTCAAGAAGAGAGAAGCTGCCCTTAAAAAGGGCTCTGCATTTTTCCCTCCCTTTTGCCTTCTTCCTTCTTTTTTTTTTTTTGAAAAAGCTTGAATTGCGCCTAGTCAACAGGGTCCTGCCAAAAAAAGGGAGTCATGGATGCAATTGAAAATGATTCGGCGAGGCTTTTTTCTCGGAAAATTGACATTTTATTTGCCTTTTTCGCGGGATTAAGTTTCCGGAGAACAAACGAGACATTTGAGATTGGATTATGGAAAAGAAGTGGGATTAGAAATTTATAACAATTTTATGAAAAGTTATCAAAATTACTTTGTTTGCTAGACATTTGATTCCTTGAGAATTTATGAAAAATTAAAAATTATCATTTTATTTTGAAGATGTATTTTTTTCAAATTTCAAAAGATTTCTGATTTTACGGAAATTTTCAATTATAACTCGGCTCAAACAAAAATGTTTTCTAGACTTGTAGCAACGGTTTATACCAATTTTTGTAGTTTGAAATGTAGTTCCAGAGTATAAATGTTATTAACGATCTTATGATTTTACAATGGAAGGGTTCGAACTAGGTCTGAGAGTTTTATATGAGTTTTAAATAAATTGAGCAGGAGACTAAAAGACTGTGAGCCAACGTTTTCTGCCAAAAGAGCAAGTAATCGAATGTCAAAATCTGAAAATTTGTCAAAATTTGCCTTTGAAGAACGATATCTCGACCTCATGGTGAGCGTTTCAAACGTTTCATTATTCTAACCGGGTGGTCCAAGTTTTCTCAACAAATCAAGATTTCCATCAGAAATTACTGCTATATGAACAAGTAATGGAAATTTAACAGGGTGGTCCCAAAATAATCCTATAAAAACTAGTGTTTCCTTCTGACATTCTTAGAAAATGCCTCATAATTCGAAATTTCATGGTGGTCCAATTTTTCCAACTGGGTGGTCCTAATTTGTTTAACAAAACATATTCAAAACGCAAAAAAGGTTGCTCGCTCCCTAAAAAACCTTAAAATTGATGTATGGTCGTTTTGGGATCTCGTTGAATGTAAAGTGTTATAAAAAATTAGAATATGCTGAAAATGATTTCAAATGGTTTCAGGTCTTTATCACCCTTTTCCATAGATTTCTAAATTTTCTCAACCTCGTGATTTTATTTTGTTTCCTCTTTTTCCATTTCATTTAATTGAAGTGAGTGTGCGACGAAAACGAAGATGTTCGCTGAAAAAGACAAAAAAAAACGAGCCAAAAAATAAGAAACTTGGTTTCTCTAACATTCCTTCACTCTTTTTTTTTTCGACAAGCCTTCTTTCGTTTTCAATTTTTTTTCTCACGAATCGCACTTCATCTGAAAAAAACGCATGCGAAGCAAGCGAATTGCAGATGCCGTCGTCGTCGCCGTCGCGAACACGCCCATTGTGCAGCACAGCGTCAAGCAGTCGGCCGAGGAGAAGAACTGGCATTCATCGTCCCGCTAACGGGATGTTCATGTGGCGAGCTGTTGGATTGCTCGCGTGTGTTGTGGCTGTTAAGGCTGCCGTCTTTACAGGTTAGTTTGTTTCTTAAATAAAGGTTTTGAGGTCATATGAATTATCTACATATATTGAACAAACGCTAAGAAAGGCATATTTTTAATTTTAAATCAAGTATGACATTTTTAGTCTTTTTTTCGAGTCTATGACAAACTTGGTCTAATGATTATATTGGAGACCTTGAAACAGTAGCTGGATTTTATCTCAAAATTCGTTTATAAGATGTATGCCTGGAAAACGTTGCAGATAGAAAATGCATGATATTAGTAATTTCCGACACTCTTTCCGTATTGAATTATTCATGAACGAAGTACCTGAAGCATTTCTAGATGGTTTTAATAAGATCTCGCTAATTTGAAAGATCATTTTCGACTTGTAAAGAAGACGTTTTTCATTTTTGCAAAGGGGGAGTTTGAGCACGCCGAAATTACGACTTTGAAGTGCTTTAACTTGACCAAGCTCAAAAATAATGGAACCAATTTTGGCACAATCATTTGCAAGCACCCAGTCGATATGAAAACTAAAACACGTTTCATGAAATACAATATTGACGAATTTGGCTCAAACTTGGTACATCGACAAAGAACTTTCAGAAAATGACTTCGGATTCTCACCTAGTTAATGAATAATAAAAACACCGAAAGACCCGGAAATTAGCATTGAATGTTCTCACTTGGAAGTTGATCAGATTCTCAAAAGCATATTTAAAATTAAATTTAAATTAGATTTAATTAAATAATTAATTTTTCGACCCCCTCTTTATTTTAAAAGTCCCCCCATAGTCTGGTGCATTTAAATAATTTCTTAAACATTTAAGGCTTTCCCTGAAAATGATTTTTGATCTGCGAGTTTTTGATAATTAAAAGAAAAATACATTAATCGTGAAGCCTTTTTGTTTAAATTGAATTTGATTTCTAAAGTTCAATCCTAGGATTTCCGATTATTTGAAGCGAATTTCAATATCTCACACCAATTACACTTTTACAGCTTTGTTTTTTTTTTCCCATGAAAAAAGAAGACTACGGTAGAAAGAATCTTATTTATTCTAATTAGAAATTCTCATAAAAGTGCACGTCGGCAAATAAAACAAGCTCTAATCTTTGGTCCAAGTTTTTTAAAAAGATTTTTTGTTTCTAGCATGACTATAAGAATTCTGAACTTTGGTCTAAAATATGGATTTCAGAAGGCGGATTGGTAAAAAATGGGCTTAAAACTCGGGTCAGGGATCAGAACAACCGTTTGGGGACGTCGGATCCGGAATATGATTTAGCATTGGTTAGTTTCTGACTAGGGATTCAAAGTTCTGAGCCGAATTTTTCAGGAAGAATACCTCAAATCAACATCAAATGGCGGCAAATTGCCGAATATTAAAGAGATGGAAGAAATAATGTCGGAGACTGGATATCTTCCCGAATTGATTGAGCAGTTAGAACAAGACGGAGATGTGCCAGAAGAAAAGTCTCCAGGACTGAACAATTTCCAAATAGGATCAGATTCGGAAATTCAGGCAGAAATCGACAAGCTCAAGAAACAGTATGAAAAAATGATCCGCGAGCAACCGGATATCGGTTATGAGGAGATTCGTAAAGGTTTGTTCTTCAATTTTTGGCAGAAGCCTCGAAGCCATTTAGGCAAAAAATATTATTCCCCTTTTTATTTTATTTTTTGTTCTGCTTTTTTTTTACTGCACATGGGACTTGTTTATATGCGTGTGGCTCTCTTCTTTTTTCTATTTCTATCTGAAAGCTCATTTAGTATGATGAAATGAGAATAGGCAAAACAAACACACTTCAGAGGAAAAAATGGCGTTTTTCCGATTTTGAGGGTTTATTTTTATTTTTGGAATTTTTTGTTGGCTAATGAAGGTATATCAAGGGAATTGTGAGGTGATACTGATACAACAGGTTTAATGAGTATTTTTTGATTCGATCAGTCTGATTATGACGTATTCGGTTTTGCATTAGAGTTGTTACTAAAAGAGGTTGGCTTATTTTAGAATAGGGGTCTTATAAATTTAAATAAGGGCATTACGGAGCTACAGAATGCAGCTTTCGTGAGAATAGACTCTTCATTCTCATTCCAAATCTGTTTTTAAAACTTTCTAAAACTCCTCCGAAGCCAAGAAAGCACTTCAAAACAATGGCCTAGAAAAAGTTTCCACCTGGCCGAACTTTTTTATCGGCTCTTTTTGAGTATTTTAATCGACGCATATCTTAATAGAGAAGGCTTAAAATTAGTCCATCTCAACTTATGTTTTTTTTTTTTAATTTTTGTTATTCTTCACGTAATAATACCCGCGGACTAGTTTTTGCCGATGGAAACTTTTTCTAGGCCATTATTTTGAAGCGATGAAAAAAAGTCATTTTCAGATATTTTCAGAAAATATAAAACATTATGTTTTTCCTTCCTCTCTGATGTTTGAGGGCCACCTAGATTTAAACACGACCCTGTGAATGTAGGCGAATTTTCCAATATCCATATCCATTGTAGAAGTCACGTGAATTTTCAACAAAAAAAAAAGATGGTCATTGAATATTGAATAAATAAACACAAGCAAAAAAATTCCAAGAAAAAAATCTTGTCATCTAGCACCCCTAATGCATAGCTAATTTAGAGGCGCGTGACTACTCGGCTAACTTAAATAGCTCATAATTGTGTTCATTTGTGAAAAAAAAACGAAGCTTTGTCGGAAACAAGAAAAAAGATGCACATGTTACATTTCCATTTTTTTTTCAGCGGAAGAGAATCTTGAAAATTGGAAGAATGAGGATAGAAAAGCGGCGGAGGACCGAAAAAACAGAGAGACAGATGCTGAACTTCTCGAAGCATTGGCAAAGGTTGATCGCATGGGAAAAGAGATTCAGAATGAGTACCACGAACTTTTGGAAAACAAAAAGGCGGAGAAACAGCACGCGGAAAAAATCCAAAAACCAGTGAAACAAGAAAATCCGAAGCCAGAAGCGTCAAAAGAAGCCGAAATGTTACAGAAGCTTCAGGAAAATCTGAAATATTATGACACGCCGGCGAAAGAAGAGAAACAGAAATCATCGAAAAATCAAGAAGAAGTCGTGGAAAAACTTGACACAATTTTGAAAGAATCTGATGTGCCGAAAGTGCCGCAGAAGAAGGGACAAAATGAATTTGTGTCCTTTGTTGAACCGGATGAGCAGAAAGTTGCCAAACAACAAATGTGGGTTAATAAAGTGAATTAAAACCAAAAAAAATTTTGGGCTGATTTTTAACATATTTATTTTTTTAACAGTGCAAAATATAACACTTTGTACAGTAATGAACCTTCAAATTTAATAGATATCAAATTGAATGAGTAAAATCCAAATTAAAAATTCGGGAGAAATTTGAACGATCATAACTCGAATCCATATTTTGATGAAAATTTCAGTGCAATATCTTTTATTTGACCTATTTTAGTTGAAACTTATAATTAGAACACAATGATTCAAAGGTAGTCTGCATTTGCAAAAATGTGAGCTTTGGAAGGTCATAGACTAGTTTGCTAAAAAAAAATTGATGGAAATACAATTTTATTAAATTTTATTAGAGCGCACTTTCTTCTTTGACAATGAAAAACTGGGGGACATTAGAAAGATAGTGAAGCAAATAAATTTTCTAAAAATTTTAATAAAATTGAAATTTTAAAAGATTGCGTTTTTTTATCAAATTGTTTTTTCAGCAACGGGTCTATCCTCAATAAGCTGACTTAATTTCACAGTCAAACTATTAGTATTCAATTTTTACAGATATAATTAAATCTAGATGTTCTTAAAATAAAGATTTGAAGTTTCAGAATTCAGTTGAACACAATGAACATTGTGTGGGAAATTCGATATTCTTCTTCAGTTAACATTTCGAGCGAAAACTAATAGTAAATTCAATTGTTATGGATTCTTTTCTAGTGTACTTTCAGAAATCAAAGAGCACTCAATTATGTTTCTGTACTGTTTTTCATAAACTGCTAGATTAACACTGCTTTAGAAAAATAAACAAATATTTTGAATCCCTTGAAGTTTTCGTTTCAGCACCTCCAACTCCTTGGACAAACGCCGCCTCGCAACATCCGCCGATGCTTCTGCAGGTTCACCAAGAGGACACAGCGGCTTGTTGCTCGTTGCCGTTGGAGCAGTGATGTGTGTGGGAATCGTTGGTACCGTCGCCACTGGATACGTTTTGAAGTGAGAAAACAAAACAAAAATCAAAAGTTTTCAATGAATAGGATGAAATTTAGGAAACGCAACGAAACCCCAGATGATGCTGACTATGCGCCTTATGCCGGAGTTGGGCCAGGGTACAAGAAGAATAAGGTATCGTTTTTTAGACAAGTAAAAAATAAATAAGTTAGGTAGTCTTCGAAAAATTGGACTTTTCATTTTGTCCAACTTGAACGTTCTACGAAAAACAAGACCTGAGCAAGAATAATTTAAAAAAATCGTATCTCGTACGTTTAAAAGTCGTATCGGACGTCATTCTTTGCTCCAAATTTGTATTAACTGCGAAATGTTCTATTCCTATCTGCTTATCAACATGTGGACTAGAATTTGTATTTCCTAGTCCCCCCATTTTGTACTTCTCGCGGAGAAATATAACGTTTTGTTTCTGTCTGCGTATCAACTGTTTACCTAGTCCCTGGATTCGAATGAATGAACTTTAGTGATTTACGACCGGGTAAAAATTTGTTTAAATTTCGGTTACAATTTTCTAAAAATGAGTATATTTTTGATATAATTTTATGGGCGGGCCCGGGAGAGCAGAGAAATGGGTTTCAGATGCATAAGAATATTATTATCTACCAGTTGATAGCAAATATATTTTTTAAGTAAAAAATATAAGAATAACACAAAAACCCTTTTCTGAGCTCTCCCTTTAACATTGAAAAATGTGCACTAGTTTGAAAACTAAGTTTCAGAATTCAGTTGAGTCATTTGTATTGACGCTAACGTCTGTAAAAATTGAGAAAATGTTATTAAAATCGAAGAATTGATAGGAAATGATTACTAGATTCAGTCTAATAATCACATATTGTTAAAAAGTGATCTAATAATGTTCACGATTGGTTTTTTACAGGGAAACAAGGGAGACGAAACATTGGCTTACAAGGCACAACTCCACCAATATCAACAAGCAAAACAAAAGATCATATGTGGAGAAGATGCACCAGGAATCATAGAATCCGACGGAGAAGAAGGAGCTGATGAGGAAAACAACTTCAGCGTCTACGAATGCCCAGGACTCGCCCCAACTGGCGACATCGAAGTCTGCAACCCGAACTTCACTGGACATCGTTAAAAAACAATCACAAAACGATGACGATTATGAAACAAAAAGCAATGTCCCTTCATCTCTTTTAATCCAATTTTCTAAAACCTCATTATCATCATTTGCCCACGTTTTTTTTGGTTCATGTATGTATTCATTTCATTTAGAAAATCTCATTTTATTAGAAATTCCTATTATTGACATCAATTCAAGGAAGACTCATATTACTCAGAAAATCATTTCAAAAACATTCCGATGTAAATATTATATTTCAACAAAAAACGGCCCCATTTCCCCCGATTAGACTGAAAAAAACATTATATAACACCGGTGAAAGAAGAGAGAGAAACATATTAAATTGCCACAGCTTTTATAACAATGTTTGTCTTTGCTGAAAAGAAATAGATAATAATAATATTATAATTTTTTCTCACATCGATAAGAGAGAATTATCTTGTTTTCGATTTTATTTTATCTAAGATCTATTTTTAATAAGCTGGAGAAAAAAATTTCATTCGAGATTTTGTTTGTTTGGATTAATAAAGATTCATGTTAATAGATAATCTCGTTTTATGTACATCTTTGGTATTTAAAAGACCAACAATTCAATTTCAAAATGGAAATGGATTCAAAAAAACTGAAGTCGAGGGATGTGGACGCCATCGCATTGTGGAGGCGTGGAAATTTACAATTCTAATTGTTCGGAAAAGTATAAACAAAAAATGAATGGAGTTGTATTTTGAAAAAATGTGAGAAAGGAAAGAAGCTGGCAACATGTTTGCTTTAAGAAATTTATGAGTTATGGGGAAGTTATATGAATCTCAAGATACTATTGTCAACTCAAATTTTGGGAGATTGATACAAGGCGAAAAACGCTCCACACGCACGCGACGCAGTGGAAATAATATTATGTTTGAAAAAAGTAAGATACTGTCACGGAGGGTGAGTGCGTCTTGGAGCAAACCCCAAAATACAATGCTCGAGAATATTATAATAGACAGTAGCATACATTTCTGTTGACATCATTTTTTAATCGTTCACACTCTAGATCAACGTTTTATATCAAGCAATATCTCCTCAAAAATGAATTATTACACATTTTCAGACTTTGAACTTTAAAAAAATTTTAAACAGATCATTAATGAACCGTGTTAAAAATAGATTCCTGGCTAATTAGCTAGGTTTCATTGACAAGACGGCCGGAAAGAAGAAACATGTGTTAGAATTTTCAAAAAATTATTTCGAAATGTTGAATACAGTTGAAATCATATTTTTGGTTTCGATAATGTTTGCGGCAAATTATGCACATTTTCGTTGTTTTTCATGAAATTCAATAGTCAGAAATAAATGAAAGTTTTGAAGACTATATCTCGATTTGAACTATTCCACTAAATATGACATTTCGAGCGATCATTGTTTGATTTTATTTGATATTTATATTTAAATTGGAGAATTTCTAATTTTTTGGCACTATTCCAACTTTGTTGTTTTTTAAAAATTCAAGCTTTGAAGGGTCAACCCTTCAGATTTCGGGGAAAAAAATATGCGTTTATTTTTGGTGGATTTGAAAAAAATGACGTTTTAAATTCGGTGGAGGGCCTTCCTGTGACGGAAAAATATTAACATATGTACGAGAGAGATTCTGGAATCGACGTCCGATCCACCAAAACTAACAACAACAGGGAAGTTCGAATAATCAGCTCAAGTACAATCGGAATATGCTCTGGTTGCTTGATATATGAAGATACTAAACTTTTTGAAGCCAAAAATATCCAATTTTATCAACTTAAAAAAAGTTAAAAATTTGCCGCTTTCTCGCTGATTCCAGACTGATGTCAATCGTGGAAACTAATTATTTTTGCAATATAAGCATACGAAATAGAAAAATAAATAGAAAAATGTATAGAAAAATTAAAATTAAAAGTAATTTTAAATTGCGGTAAATAATTGAAAATAACTCACTTACTATTACTTCTAATACTCATTTTGAATTCCTGTTGCAGTTATCACTTCTGCAAATATCAATTCTTTCTCATAAACTCTTGAAAGAATAATCTACCTTGAATGGACAAAGAATATCAGCAAAAATAAATGATAAATAATATTTTTGGACGGTTGAGCTATGCGCGTCCTCCCGCTCACCAAAGAGTGGCGTTCACTTCTCTGTGATCAATTGAAAAAAGCTACACTGTAGCATAAAAATATATTGTATTTAGAAAACGGCTTTCTTTTTTGATTTGATTTTGTTCTTTAACTTTTTTCAACAGTCTATTAAACAATTCCTTAATTTGCATTTATAGAAATTGTAATTATTTTCCAGTGTTAATGCCCTCTTAATTGGTGTGTGTGTGTTACGTGCAACAATTAAATTCCGTTTTATATTAAACCTTAAAGTTTTACGCGATGACTATAAAGCGGAAGTGACCCGTCTCCTTATTGCAATTAGTTTTTTATTGGTCTTCCATAAATTTTTGAAAAACAAAAAAAAAAAGTTATATTAAAAATTCGGAATTTTGGAACCAAGCAGGGTGTTCTAAAAGTTTTCGACGAATACGCATATTGAACATCGCGATTCATAAGAATCTCATTTTTTTCCCACTGTTCAGTTATTAAATACATAAGTGAGATGAGGGTTTTTCCAGGATTCCAATAGGATCCGATTCAGATTATCACACAATCAGTGATTGATGATTTTGGGGCAATCTTCATCTCTGTAAACGTGAACTCTTTGTGAAATGTATGCATCGACCCATAAGTTGGAAGAATATTCACACACCCGGGACTTTGTCATGTGTATCCCAAATATAAAATTCTTATAACTTTTTGATAATGAAGAAACTACATATATTTCAATGTCAACAACTAAAGATTGTCAATATTTTTTAAACAAAAATAATTTGCGTTTTTTAACTTCAACGAATTCTATTCCACCCTTTCACGAATCCAAACCTATATTTAATACGGAAAATATTAGGCTATACCCCAGAAAAGATCAAATTTTTGAGCACAACTAAATGTTTTCCAAGCTCACTCACCTGAAAAATGATGGCAGAGCCCCACCATTGGCTCACATAACTTCGAGAAGACATTAGTTTAGACGTAATACTTTATTCTTCAGTTGCTATAGATACATTGAAATTCGAATTTGTTATTTATCCTATTATACATTTGGGAATTCATTTTCTTTTACTGTGAAGAAAAAATGCTATGTCCGCATTTTGACCTTATAGAAAAAATAACATTTTTTCCCTGCTTTTTCAATTACTTTTCATCTAAGAATCGGAGAGTTACATCTATGTAACTAATTCAATTTTTTGAACTCTTTGTTATGCTTTCATTCAAAAGAATGACGTATTTTCTATTTTTTAAATAGAGTCTATTTTTAAAAAATAGGTTTTTTCTGAAAATTTTTAAATAATTAGAAAACCATCACTTACATCCTTGTTTATCATGGTTTCTGTATCGAAATTTTGTGAATTCTAAATATTTTGAAAAAAATACGTACATATGTACGTATTTCTCAAAAAATTAGAATTGAATATTTATTATGACAGGTTAGTTCGATTCTTTTTTGTTTTGTTTCATATTGGAGCCAAGGTATTCATTTTGAAGATAGAAGAAAAGAAAATTAAATTTACCGAATCTAAAATTGAGAAAAATCTGAATTTTCAGCCTTAAAATACTTCTCAAATCTTCTAGTCGGTTTTTGAAACAACGTTGGCATCGTCAATGTCTTTCGCATGATTTCAATTTAAAATAATGTTCTTTAAAAGAAGTGTTTGCGTTGAAAGCACCCTTCCTCCCCAGGAAACAACCCCCCCCCCTTCTTTTTTCTCGTTATGTTGTTTCTTGCAACCCAATCATCCATCATTTGACTTTTTTTTATTATTATTTCACTTCTGCTTTCTCTTTCTTGTGTTTGTATGTTATGTTATGCCAACAAACTTCTTTTTTTTTGTTGGGTTTTGGTAGTGAACGCTTAACGCTTATTTTCATTTTCTTATAGTGTCTATTTTTTTGAATTCAATTCACATGATCAAAATTGCCGATTGATATTTTAAAACGTTTTTTTTTGTTTTATTTTCCCGAAATGTCTTTCTTTTCTTGGAAAATTTTATTTTTGCACTATTGCAAAAAGACATTTTGTGGAAAACTGAATTCTAAACTTCATTTGTTTTAAACTTCTTTTTTTAAACATTTTATGTTTAAAACGATTATTGTTAACAAATTCGTTCGATTTTTTTTTCAAATAACGTTCTATTTGTAAACAATTAGTTCTCAGAAAAGGGTACCCATTGATATTTACAAGACAAAAACATAAAGAACATTTGGAAGAATAACAATGGTTACCTTAGCAAACATTTGATTTTAGATTCTTGGTTTTTGTTCCAATTCTATTTTTACCTCTCAAACGTTTCTATTTTTTTATTGTTAAAGTAACGTTTTATGATAGTTTCTCAAAAAATAACCTTTTGGCAAAATCTTCCAAATTATTATTCTAACCGGTATTGTCCTCAAGAACCACAAATATTTGAATACAAAAGTTAGACCACTTTTGGAAAAAACCACTTAAAAATTTGAGAATTTAAAAAATCTTTTTCGGCACCTTGTAGTACCGAGGATGGGTCAAAAAAATGAAGTAAGCTAAAAAAAAGTTGAGTATGATTTTTTCGAGATCAAAATCTGAAATTTTGCAAAAAAAATTGAACTTCGAAGAGCTGTAACGTGGGTCAATCTTGAAACTGTGACATAAAATTTTGAGGTTGTCACATTAAAACCATTCTTAGCCGATTTCCCCAATTTCAGAAAATTTTCAATTGTTTTCTAAAATAAAACAATGTCTTTTTTCAAATTTTTCCTTCGTTTTTTGCTGATTATCAAATAATTTGCTTATTTCGGTTTTTAAAATTAGACCGCAATTTTTAATATCTAGAAATATATTACAATTTTAAAAAGTTATATTTAATACATACATATCTGTCGATATTGAAAGATTCGAATCCGAAAAAAATCAGGATAGGAACACTGGCATAGACTAACTATAAGAATTGAATCATTATCGCTCTTCCGAAATATTTTTCATTTCTGCTGACGTGTCCCAAGTTTTAAAAAACCAAAATAATATAAAAGAAGTGTCCAAAATGGTTTGATATTTTTTTTCATTTCATTTAAAAACAATCATCTTTTGGTTTTTGTGTGTAGTTTCCCGTTTCCATGAATCTTAGGAATATTAATTGTGATACATGAACTCATTTCTTTGCAAATATAATTGTTTCACGTATGCACCGGAACACGCCAAAACAAGAGTGTGTCCAGTAGAGCGCATGAGAGTTCGACTTATTTCTACAGTAATGTGATTTAGGCTACAGTCAACTGTGAATGCCTTCACATAAATGACATTGGCTTCAATGTTTTTTTAAGGTTCTGCAGATGTACTGTAGCTTTAAACATTTGCTGAATGTTGTCAAACTGAAAAATTGGTGTGATTGAATATCTACCATGGGAAGAAGTTTAACATTTTCACCTGGTAATATTCCTGGAATTCATTGAAAATTTATTCCGGTTCATGGTTTTTAATGCACCAATAAAAATATGATTAATCCATTCTGTTTTCAGATGAAATTTTCTATACATTATAGACCAGATTCATTCATAAAGTGGACAAAAAAAGTTCAACAAATTATTTTATTTTTGTGAAGACTTGGTCCCCAAATAGTTGAAAACAGATTGAAATGTGATACTTATTATTATTATTTCTGAAAAAATGACAACAACAATTTTTCCCTCTGTGATTCTTCTATTTCTCGAAATTGTTTTTTGACCTTTTGTATCATTTTTTAAAAATATTATTCAGATAATCCCTCTTAAAGTAACTTTCATACATGTAGCAAGAAGTTCATTTCATTTATTATAATTTTTCAAGAATTTTTCCCTGTCTGAAAAATGTTCAAAAATTAAGTAATTCACGTCCCCCTCAATCTTTTTTTTTCTTGAACTTTACTAAAACATGTGTAATTTTTCTGAACTTTTTTCTGAAAAAAATATACATACACATTTGTATATATAATTTATACCAGATATTTATGACATTTTTTACTGAAAAAAGTTCGTAATGTTGGAAGCAGAAAAAAGAGCCAGACATTGAAAAAAATGAGCATACGGAATCAAACCTAAGCTTTGGGCAAACAAGTAAATTCTAGAAAAATACATATTTTGACCGCGAAATCTTCCCTTTCAAAACAAAATTTTTATCATCCATTTTCTATTAAAAGACCGCACGTATTTAAAAATAGCACAACTGTGTGAGAGACTCAGCCTTTCTGGGTAGGTCAAAACCGACTTGCGCTGTACAAAACATTTTTGTCGACAACACTATTGTTAACTCAATTATTCTTGATCATTGCGTTCGGAAGGCTGCTCAACCTTACAGCCGTTCCGCACGCACGTGACGCGGCTGCCGACATTCAACACACTGGGAAATTTGAATAATTTATTTTCCCGCCAATATTTCAGTGTTGAGTGTGAGGTCGCCGCGTCACGTGCGTGCGGAGCGGGCTGTAATGGTCAAGAATAATTGAGTTGACAATAAAAAAACGCCATTTTGCTAATTTTAGAAAGTTAGAAAGTTAACAACTCGGAGCAACTTTGCTACAAATGTGAATTTTAAAATAATGAGCACTTGTTTTCAAGTTTGAACATAAATTTCCAAATCTTGGAAAATATATAATTTTGGAAAAATGAAAACCGTGAAAGTGATCTCAAAAAGTAGTCAAATCTTCTCTAAACTTGCCTTAACCTAATTTATCCCTCCATACATTTTCTCCGTTCTTTTAAAAAAAAAGATCCAACATTTTTCCATTTTTCGGAACAAAAAGTACCTTTTCTCTTAAACGAGAACACTCAAGAAACTCACTTAATAAAATATGAATGTCGATTTTTTAGTGCGTTTCTATTTTTTTTTAGAAAAAAGCCATGCCTTTGTAATTTCCCGTTGCAAAGAAAAACGCATTGAAAAATTGTGTCTGATGTAAAGCTCACGGAATTTTTTTTTTGGATTAATTATTCACACAAAATGCATGGAATATTAGTGAATTTGTATTATTTTTAATGTATTTTATATGTTTTCCTTTTTGAGTCTATTCACCACGAGATTTATGTATTTTGCATGAAGTTGGTAGAATATGAAGGAGGGGAAAATGTGAAAGATTAAGTGTTGAGATATATCATTTTTGAAGTGAGCCTTTTCTGATTTCTGATAAGCCAAGTATACGAGAATTTTTTCGCGAGATAAATATTAGCCGAGCTGAAAAATTTCAAGCAAATTTAAGTGCTAAGTAAATGGAAGAAATTCACTTTGGAAGATAATGACTCGGCTCAACCGCCAGCCCTCAAACTTCGGATAAAAGGCTGAAAATTTTATATTGGGTTTATTTTTAACTAACGTGTCAACTTTGAGCGAATCCTATTCGGAAAGGAAAACACTTCCTTTTTAAAGTAAGAATATATTTTTTATTGTCATTTCAAATTTTCTTGATCATTGCGTAAGTCGCATCTCACTCAACACACTGGAAAATGACTGGAAAAAATGAATTTATAAAAGTCCAGTCTGTTTAGTGGGAGGACCTCGCGTCGCGTGCGTGCGGAGCGTCAGTACGGTTGCGCCGCCTTCAAAACGCAATGATTAGTATTTCCAGACTTGTATACTATTTTTTATTAATATAAATGTTTTTTATTGATTTCCAAGACATATTTTCATATTTCGCTCTCCTATCTTGATTTCTAGCAAAAAGTATCCATTTTCCATCGTTTTTTTTTAATTTTCATGGATTTCTTTTGTTCTTCGATCCTTTCCAAAAAATGCATTTCGATTATATGATTTCCGATCGTCTTGTTCCAAAACAATGGTGAGAACATGTGAAATTTCCCATTTACAGATGCATAAAAGAACAATTGAGCAAACGAACAAACGAATTGAATCGTATCCATTTTTTTGAATGTACCCTATTGTTAATGACCTCTAAAGTTCTATTTTTGTTGTATTTCCACCCCCAATGGTTTCTCATTAGTTCAATTCATTAGTTAAATTCGCAAATACTCACTATATAATTTTGTTTTAGATTTGGTATACGTTCTTTACTCGATATAATGTTTTCGGAACGCCTACCTAAAATCCCCGATTGAGACGCAAACAAATTTTTTAAAATGAGTTTATTGCAAAAAGCCTGGATGAGTGCTGAAAGCAACACATACATGCACAAAAAGACGAAAAAAGGCGAAAAAAAAACGGATGCTCTCAAGTCCACGTAATCATTTCATGTGTTCGTTCGCCAACTTCTTTATCCACTTCTAACTGCTTTCTCGTTTCAATTTTGCCCCATTTTTTCGTATTTTTCCTCGTGTTAAAATATACATATTATTTTTTTTAGAAGACCATGAATTTCAACGAGAAACGCAAGGTGATGTTCGGGGAAAATGCGGTGATTGAGATGGATATCGATCCGGCTGTCTCAAATTTGGACACACCGACGGATTTGAAAGTGCCGATTTTTTCGATGAATAATAATCGGTAAGTTCAGAACAAACTTTAGAATTTTAGGAGAAATTATTTTCTCAATTTAGAAAAAATTAAAGTTAAGAAACTTTAAAAGAAATTCGTTTTCGTTTTTTTTTTGCGGTTTTGGTAGCATAAACTACGTATTTATTCTTCGACAAATTGGAACTCGATCAAACTTAAGTATGTTATATATTCATGGACCCCTATAACGTCATAAATGTTTAGAAAGGACTTTGGGAAGTTGGGAAGATGGGGGGGAGGTGGTTGAGACAAGTTATAACTCCTCCAGCACAAAGTGAAATTTGCTGAAATGTGTTCATTACAGGCATAATATATGAGTACTTAAAGTACTCACCATTAAGAACTTTGAATCTAAATATGACCCCTCCAAGTCATGATTTTTTCAAAAAAAAAATCATATTTGAAGGGAAATAACACTGGCAAAAATGCTCGGTTCAGTTTCAGCCACGTTATGGGTGTTCAAATGTTCATAAGTTTGATGTATTTACAAAAAAAACTTTTTTTTCGAGATCAGTGACAATCAATCTGTTAATTTTCAAACAAATCTAACCGTTCATCCCATTGTAAAATTGTAGTAAATTTAAGATATCCGAACGTTGGGAGCCATGTTCATTGTTCGAAGCTCCTAAATTTTGGACAAGACTTCTATAAATTGTTTTGGTTTATTTTAAATTATCAAATTTTGCATTTTTCGGATGTTTTCGCGTTGGTATAAAAAACAAATTTTAAATCGAACATGCATGAAGTCCAACGTTAGTAATCTTATATTTATTGAACTTCGATTTTTTTATCTCTTCTTTACGAGCTTACGACGCACTTTACGAGTTTATGACGCACTCTTTCAAAAATGAATCAATATTAAGATCTAGTTAAGAAGCTAACGTGTTCTCTGTAGCATATTATCCTACCAGATTGGATCATCCTTCAATATTTAGTCTTTTAGATTATCCTAATAAAAGTATAAAAAATATTTAATAAATTTAAAACATATTTTTCAGCACAACATTCAATAACCAGAAAGAAATCGCGAAATTGATAAAAATCGATGCAGAAAGGTTACCACGAGTCTTTGTTAGCAAAAAACCAGCGTATTTTTCAGATCAAGTTCCGACTGTGAAAACGACGGCGTTATCGAAAATTCTCAACCAACAAAACCTCGTCAATAAATTTGCTATTTTCAATTTAACTGCCTTTAATTTATAATTGGATCTCCTTCAAAACATTTCCGGCATAGTTTATTTTCTTACGGAATTCCAAACATTCTCAGCTTTTACTTGTTAGTTTTATCCTGTGATTCTTTCGGTTTAATTTTTTTTTATAATTCATGCTTAGTTCTTCTACTACTGGTTTAGATTTTAAGATAATATATCGGACAACATTCTTGTAAGAATGGGTACAAATGGTACATTTTCTCAGAATTTTTAAATGGATTTATGAACTTTAATTGATAGTAAAATAGTTGTTTTTAAATATTCGATATAAAATTTCGTTTGGATGGTATAACACTCGTAACGCGGTTGAAAACAGAGATTCTGGTATTTGACGTCGAAGAGGTTTTCAGCTCAATTCCGGCCACCTTGATCAATAACTCAATCTCAGTCATTGCGGAACTTTGTATGTTTTTCTTAAAGGAGTAAAAATCACCCCGTACGAACTAATAGATGTTTGCACGAAATAATAGGTGTGTGCAGGTTCGTTCAAGAATTAACAAAGAAGTGATTTTTGTCCTGCAAAAAAAAGAATATTCTTGGGATAATCACTAGGCAACAATGAATTTGATTGGTTTTCAAAACAAATAGCGGGGATTTAACCTAACTAACAACAATCATCATAATTGGATCAATAGTAACCGTTATCATGCATGTTTTGTCTAACAAAGAGATATTCACCCCTGCCAAATTGGAATTAGCTTACATTTTGCACATTACTTCAATAGGGGCCCGATATACCTAGAAACAGTTTGTCTAAAAATGCAAAGATCGGCTGAAATTTATCTCGAAGTTTGAAAATTTTAATCTGAAAGAATGAAATATGAACATCGCATCAGCCCAATATTACATCCCCAAGTTGTCGTATTTATTTTTTAAATTTTTTTTTCGAGAAAAGTTTCAGCTGAACACATCAGACTAACTGTTTTTGGATTATATCTGAGGGAGAAAAAGTTTTTAGCAAACTGAGAAATCCAACCTCTCGAGAGCTCTCAAAATTCACAACCGTCCTCGTTTAACGTTTCGAAAACTATTTTTTTTTCAAATTTTTTGAAGCTTTAAAGCTTCGATGAAATATAGGAAAAATAAATAAAAATCAACGTATTTTTGGATTAACTATGGGCTGTGACGTTTTTTAAAGATTTTTTGGTACGTTTGGCTTCAAAAAACAAATAAAGACTCGATAAACTATCACAATCTTAAATCAAAAAGTCCAAACATCATTATCATGTCATAATTGCCAGAAAGTGCAAAAGATCACACCCATTTCCCTCAAGAACCATTATTCGGAGTCTTAATTATTGCCCTTTATTCTTCAACCCAAGCATGCACACTGTTTTTGTTAATCAGCTTAAGTTGCTTGTTGTCAATGGCTGTCTAACAGGAAGCTGAACAACATATTTAAGTTGCCCCGTAGAAATTGAAAACATGGCAGACTGTCAATTATTAACGGAATTGGAAAATGGTGGGCTTTTTTTTTAAATGGTACAGAAAAGCTTGGAAAAGCCTTTTTCAGATTTGTCAATTTTGTATTGCTGCTTTATTAATCTCGACAACGAATTGTTTACCTATTGCACCACAGGTAAAGTTACAATAATTTCAGATTTTGTGGAACTTTAGTTTCAGTATTCTCAATATCCTGCACATCAGGAGGTTGCCAGAAGCCCTCAAGTTACAATGACAGCAAATCATGGTTTTGTTTATGGACCCCAGCAAGTGAGTATTAGATAGTGAAAATGAGATGATTGTAAACATGTTTAGCCCCTTCAAGCTGACCAAGTGCAAACTACACCAGAGGTTCCTTCGAAAATTAGCTCATATTCATTGAATGATCCGGATATTCAATTAATTGCCAGAAGTCTTCAAACTGCGGCGACGGGGAGTGGATTTAGCAAGGTTTTTTAAAATTATTCTTGCTCAATGTTTCCAAAATTGCGATTTAGAATAAATCCGATATAACTAGTAAAATTATGTATTATTTAACAGAGTTTTGAATCTCTGGTATTATCCATTTTTAGGTAAGATAGTGGAATACCTAGATATTCTTCGAAACGTTCAAAGTTTTTTTTAGACTACTGGAGGGTTTTTAAACTTAAAATTACAAATTTCACTCTTGCTTCTCCTTGAAACATCAATTTATTCGATATGGATTTGTCTGTACTGATTTGAACATGTTATCACAAATTTTTGCATTTTTTTTCAACCTATTCAAATTTATCCTCAGCCTTTCTATTAGATTCATTTTATTTCTCAAAAATTTAAAAATAAAAATAATGCTAGTTTTATTTTTGAAACACCCAACCAGTATTTTTTTCAGCAATTCCTCACCGAAATCCCTCCATGCTCCTCCGATGGGCGATCAGTCACCATTGATCACCTTCGAATCTCTCCCGATTCTCTAGCTCAGATTGCCAAGTTAGCTCAAGCATTTGGAGCCAACCCAAATTGGCAAAAACTCCGACTTTCTGACATGAAATCAGCGTTAGAAACACCTATGCACCCGACACATAAATTTGCAGCACGATCAATCGGACTGTAATTTTTTGTTTCTCAATTTTTTTATCCATATTCTATTTTTAACTTATAAAAATAAAGTATTACGTTCTCTCTTTTTTATTTCTTTGATCTCAAATGAATGATGTTCCAAAAAAAAGAATGAAAGAACAATGTAACAATTATATTAGAAAACATGTCAATGTTGTACTGATAAGAAATATAGCTTCCTGTACAAAAATTGTACATTGCTCGACGAAACTCGTTGTTTTCACGTGAAAATCTTTCAGAAACGGACCAGTTTTATGGCTTTTGGTCATGTCTGTTCAGGATTCAATGAACAATTTCATGTGTTTTGATAGAAAGTACATTCAAACCGGTACCAACAACGGTAAAGTTCAAAATTTGCAAGGTTTTTTTGGCAAGCTAGAAGCTGAAACGTTATCAGAAATGTTCTATCCCAACCCGCATGATCAAGTTGAAACAATGAATTTTTAATGCTTGTTATCAAGATCAAATATTTTTAGAAAGCATGTGATACTTCAACCTTTGTTTCCTAATCTGATCAGCCAATATGAAATGAACAAAAAGATGGGAAAAAAAAGTTTGGCGATGATACGTGTTTCTTAAAGGTTGCGTTGGAACATGTGCTATCTCTGTAGATATTTTTTCTAAAGTGATCTGAAAATCGGAATTTTTTTAGCTTCCCAATAAATGTTGCAATTTCTCTTATTTTTTGAGGCGATATCAATAAACATTTCAAAACATTTGTCCGATCAGGATAGAATATCGAATCAAATTCGGATTGGATCTGTCTGGATTGTCTCACCTACTTAGCAGTCCTAAAATGGTTACTTATTCCTTCGATTCATATTCTAGGAAAAGTCTTTTTAAGTTCATAAAAATTTGCCTGATATTCACTGTGCCGAACCGATCCCATCAGGATCGGAACACTGCTTCAAAACCTGATGAATCTTTCTAAATTATTCAGAGCATTTTCAAAAGCCCTGCTCAAATGTCCTTCTAAGTTTGGATTTCTTTAAGAGACTGAAAATTAGCATAACCAGGAATTTCTCACTCAACTATGACTCAGTTCAAGCCCCTCTCCGAACGTAGTGGATAAAACTAGAGAATTTTATATTTAAACTTTCATGAATTACTGTCCACGACATTTCTTTCTTGCGGGTAAATACCACCCTTTTTGCAACCAGTATATCAGGCACTTGGATCACTTTCCGTGATATTCTGCACTTTTGAGGTTGCTTAAAACATCACAGCGCTGAAATCAGTCACGTGCATTTTGTAAAAATTTGAACTGAACTTGATAACGAGCAACGAAACATTCATTAGAACTTAAAATGAAGAAAATGATTAAAATTACACGTTTGATTTATCAGCCACGTTAACATTAGCATTTTTTTAATGATCATATTTTTTAATGAAATTGAACAAAAACGTCATAATCAATCAATGATGATTTTCTCAACGAAACGTAAATTGTGAAGCATTTACTAGGAATCCTATTTTCGCGTCAGACGTTTTATGAAAAGTACATAATGTATATGCGTAGGTATATGTGTGTATAATAAAATGTGAAAATATTACAACTCACAACTACCGTATACCTGAGATACACATGCGCCTTTAAATCCACGTTTTTTCGAGGTCATCAGTTTGAAGGTTTGTAACTTTTGAATGGCTTTATCAATTTAAACAATCTATAGCTCAAATTGAAGAGCGAATTACAATCTTTTATAATATGTTAACAATTTAATAAAAAATTTTTTTTGAAATATTGAAAAAAGAGGAAATATTTTTTTCCTCTCAGAAGAGTAATAAAAATGAAGCCTGTGTGCAGTGTAATGTTAATTTTCGGATTCTCCGTATCAAGAAACCTTTGTATGAAAAAAAACTCGAAAAAAATACGGTGGGAAAAAAAGTTATAGGACATAGAAAACTAGGAACCGCCATAGCTGCAAGGCTGTGTGTGGTGGGGTGCGATGTATAGGTGTGCTGCACCACACACAAAACTTTGTTTTCGTGTAACTTTTGAACGGACTGACCGAATTAAGGAATTTGTAGCTTTTCTGAAAGAGGATGCTCTCAGGATAACGACTGAAATAAAAAAAGGAAAGAAAATTAACTTTTTCAATTGGAAAACCCAAAAAATCTGTGGTTTAGTCACACATGGTGTTATGTTACGCGCAAATGTTCAATTGATGAATGTTTTTTGTTTTTATTATGTATTTCTGTTTGTTTTTTTTTTCAATTTTTGTCTGCAGATATTTAGAGACTTGCATCACCATAAATCAATAAATAATATACCTTTTTTTATACGCCCCCTCTTCGTTAATTGTAAATTTCAGTCGGAACCCTTTTATGTTTTTATTACCTCTGAAAATTTGATTGACAACTTTCTCATTATTTTTAATAAGGCGGGTAACAATATAATTTTTTTCCGTTTATTTTAGTTGTCTTTTTATTCAACTAAAATTCAGGTCAACATGTCACATTACGCGTTTAAAGAAAAAAATTTCATTTGAAGGAACATGCACGTGTTTGCTGCAATGGTCTCATGCCGGCATTACGAAAGTCTACGGTAACATTTATTTTCATGAATTTCGTAATATTTTTGCTCTGAAGCTGTTCCAGAAGAATTGTGAAAGTTAATAATGGTGAAAACGAAGGAAGTGGAAGCGGAAGAAATTTTTCGGGTGAAATAAAAGTTTTTATTGTGATTTTAAGTTAATTTTATTTGTTTCAGTTTAATAAAGTCGTAAATGTTGGACGCCGATCATCAGGAAGATTTACGTCGGCACCGAATCGTGAAACAAAGGCAGTCTCGTCAAATGTAGTGTTAATTTTTTAAAAAGCTTCTTTATCTTGTTTTTAGGAAAATCCGAGCATTGTAATGACGATAAAAGAACAGGTCGATTCGGCATTTTCGCTCGTGAAGACAAGGGAAGAACGAAAAACTTTGAATGCACTGAAACGTAAATTTATATTTATTAAATTTGATTTTACTTCAACGTTTTGCAGAAGCGTTTGTTTCAAACCGTCCGGGAAGACGTGACAAATCTGGTGACGAGGATGAAGATAAATCAGCATCTGAATTTGATAAAGATGATCCAGGTTTTTATTTTTATTTTTTTCATTTAATTTAAAACAATTATTACAGATTACATGGTTGAACATCCGAATCGAAATTCGAAATATGTTCGTACATTAGACCAAATGAAACAAATTTTGGCTGACTATGACAACAAATGCAGCTACAAAACCCTGGCTAAGCGATATTATTTACCAGTGGACAGAGATTCTGGATACCAGTTGATCAAACGGTAACGTTTTTATGGATTGAATTATTGATTTAAGTTTTAACAGATTCCGTAAGTATGTTCAAGAAGGAAAAGAAAATCCTGCATCAGTTCAAAAGGAAGTGAACCGAAGAACGTTGGAGTCTTTTAAGGAAGCGGACAAAGATTGTTTGTCCATGAATGGGAGAACGGTTAAGCAGTTTGCAATCGAACACGCAGCTGCTCTCGGTCAGACAAAGTTCAAGGTAAATTGTCTTCTACTCAAACGTTTGACCGATTAAGAATTCTGTTCTAGGCTTCAGAATACTGGCTACATACTTTCAAAACAAAAAACGGAATTGTGTCAAGACATGTTGATAAGATCACATCAAAAAAGTCGCTGGATAATAGTGACAAAATCAAAGCAAGCATTGATGATTTCCGAAAAAATGTTATTCCTTATTTGATTCAGAAATATGATCCCAGCAAGGTAAAGTGTTATAGGCATTTCTTTGAATAAAATATATCTTTTAAGCTATATAATGTGGACCAAGTTCCACTTAAGGAGGAATTGTCATGTAATAGAACTCTCACTTTTCAAGGACAAAAAATGGTCCAGCGAATGGTTCAACGAGAGGACCCATCGAAACATTCGCTTACAATTAATGCGTTAATCCGTGCCGATGGTCGATTGCCGGACAAAATGTACGTGTGCCTGAGAGAGCCGAACCCACCGAAAAATTTTTGGACACAAGTTGCTCATTTTCCGGATTTACATGTTGTTCACAGTTCGAGTGGAATTATGTCCAAAAAACTGATTACCGATTGGATTAAAGAAGACTTCCTCTCTTCATGTGATGATGAATCGTTGATCATTTGGGACGGATGGAGGACATACTATTCCTTGCTATCCTTACCAGAAGTTGTGAATAAGAAACTAGAGGTAAGAATGGAAACATAAAATCTACAAAAAGAAAAAAATTACAGGTTGTAGTATTACCAGACAAAACGACTCCTGAATTACAACCACTAGACTTGTATTTCAACAGATGTTTAAAGGACTTCATTCGAACGGCATCCGCAATGATTCGCTTGGCTAGATTGGATTTTCCGATCGGAAAACGTGGAAATTTGCTGTCTTTATTAAACCTAACACATAATCAGTTCAAAGCCGACAGATATGTGGATTTTCTTAAAGAGTCCTTTTATAAGGCAGGCCTCCTTTTAGTCCATCCGGATGCGTTCCAGACACCTGCTGAATATGTATTCAAGAATCCCGAACTTTATAAATCCAGGTGTAATATTTGTCCGACAATTGTGCGACCATTTATAAGATGTTCGTACTGTGAAGAATTTCTTTGTTTCAAACATTCGATCAAGCACAGGCATTGATATCACAGGTGCATCAAAACCATTTTTTGTATGTTAACATTGTGTTGTCAAATAAATTAATGTTTAAATCAATCACCACCAAACTAACATATGTATGTGAATTAATAATAAACTGTCAATCAAATTTTCAGAGGTAATAAAAACATAAAAGGGTTCCGACTGAAATTTACAATTAACGAAGAGGGGGCGTATAAAAAAAGGTATATTATTTATTGATTTATGGTGATGCAAGTCTCTAAATATCTGCAGACAAAAATTGAAAAAAAAAACAAACAGAAATACATAATAAAAACAAAAAACATTCATCAATTGAACATTTGCGCGTAACATAACACCATGTGTGACTAAACCACAGATTTTTTGGGTTTTCCAATTGAAAAAGTTAATTTTCTTTCCTTTTTTTATTTCAGTCGTTATCCTGAGAGCATCCTCTTTCAGAAAAGCTACAAATTCCTTAATTCGGTCAGTCCGTTCAAAAGTTACACGAAAACAAAGTTTTGTGTGTGGTGCAGCACACCTATACATCGCACCCCACCACACACAGCCTTGCAGCTATGGCGGTTCCTAGTTTTCTATGTCCTATAACTTTTTTTCCCACCGTATTTTTTTCGAGTTTTTTTTCATACAAAGGTTTCTTGATACGGAGAATCCGAAAATTAACATTACACTGCACACAGGCTTCATTTTTATTACTCTTCTGAGAGGAAAAAAATATTTCCTCTTTTTTCAATATTTCAAAAAAAATTTTTTATTAAATTGTTAACATATTATAAAAGATTGTAATTCGCTCTTCAATTTGAGCTATAGATTGTTTAAATTGATAAAGCCATTCAAAAGTTACAAACCTTCAAACTGATGACCTCGAAAAAACGTGGATTTAAAGGCGCATGTGTATCTCAGGTATACGGTAGTTGTGAGTTGTAATATTTTCACATTTTATTATACACACATATACCTACGCATATACATTATGTACTTTTCATAAAACGTCTGACGCGAAAATAGGATTCCTAGTTAGTAGGATATCTCATTTTCCCCATATTTTTCTAAAAAAAATTCAATATCATATTGTCAAGATAAAAATTTCTGGCCGCTCGTTTTGCGGAGTGTCGTTGGGAATTTACTCGCAACGCGACCGCTACGCGCAAGACCAACTGAGAAATTTGAATTTGAGCGCGTTGCGGTCGCGCTGCGAGTAAATTCCCAACGACACTCCGCAAAACGAGCGGTCAGAAATTATTATCTTGATAATAATATTTACCTATATTAGAAAGATGTCATTTCCTGCAAGTTTTGTTTAAAAATAACTTTCGTAAAAAGGTTCGAAAATCAAATTTCATTGATGAATCCAATTCTATTAAAGAAGGCGTCCACTATCAATCAAATCATTGAATGTTACAGTAACCCATGAACATCAAAGAACGATGCTTTTGAATTTTTCACGTTTCATATGTTTTGTATTTGAAAATTGTACGAATAATACTGAAAAATAGAGCAATCACAGCAATGAGATTCATAAAAATTATATTAGTGTGTAAACTTATTACGTTAGATAAAATTTCAGTATGATTTCTATGTCTAAGAAAGGTTGAAATTTGGCTCGTAAAACAGAAAAATTGTCTATAGTTTGGACAGAAAATGAACTTCAAAGATTCATTCATATTTTATTTTAGGTTTGTGGTGGGATTTTAATTGTAATCTCGATGTATTAAAAAACCAGACTCGTTGTGACAAATCGAGATCAAAATATAATTCCAATTAATCTTTGAAGTATAGAAATGAAATTGCATAGTCTGTATGATCAATAAAACAGAAATTTTAAAAATGAAACTGTTTAGTTCAAAATCGAATTTAAAACTGAAAAACAGTTTGAACGAGGTTTTTTGAAGTTATACGGTTTTTAATTTCAAAAAAATCAAGAAGATTGTCGAAAAACTGACAAAAGTGAAAAGATGCGAATTTTTTAAACTAAACATCTAAAGGTGTTGAGCATTAAAGATCCAGTTAAGGAAACAATGTATATTGTTCGTAACTTTGATTTAGCAATTGATTCAGCAATTGTTAAAAACTTAAGCTGATAAAAATGTAACACTCGGTTTTTCGACATCAAAATTTGAATAAGTTTCCATAAAAGAGCTGGAAGAAATAATGAAAATTAAAATTTCTTAACACTTTTAAATAGACACATTCGAAGACAGTGTTTCAAAGATTTTTCTGAACTCTGAAAGTGTCGGACGCACTATTTGCTTCCAAATCCGATTTGTTTCGAATTTTGTACACTAATATGAACGAACAGAATCAAACTTTGAACGTTTTGGTCCAAAATTTGGTTCACTATGTCGTTTTTTCTGAATTAAGAATTTGTTGTAAATGTTTTTCGCTATTCTATGTGTATAAAAACTGAATTTCAGATCCAGAAACCTGCATGGTGTCTTTTTTAAAACAGGTGTGCAAAACTTCAACAAATTCTAATCTTATAAAGTGAATACCTTCCAATTCCGTGCTGTGATTCTACGGAATAAATATGTTCAACATCTAGAGATATCGAAATTCACCCGGTTCATTAGTTTCTGAAAAAAAATCGTCTTCATTAAATTATTCCACTATTTCCAAAAACTGTCCGTCTTCTAAAAAAGCTTTAAAAAATTTTTAATGTCTTAATTTTCCTAGTGTTTATTTCTGAAAAGTTCATTTTCATTTTAAAGTTCAAGGATTTCTGAATAAATTTGGCAAAGTTATTAACCGTTAGCCATATTCTACTGAAATTTTAAATTTTAGAGGATCTTGCTTCTAAATTTCGGCGAAAATTCAATTCACCGTCCTTCACAAAAATTTTCAGTTTCGATTTTTCTGTCTTCCTTCTGCAGAGCTTTTTGCAGTTGTTAATTTTTGATTTGACCTCGGAAAAGCGAAAATCCAACCGATCCCCCTCACCACATTTCCCTCAACTTTCGCAAAAATTGTCTAGACACGATGTTTGATTCAGTTTTTCCACATTTCTAAACAGTTCCAATTATACATACACGCGTCCAAAATTGCAACATTTCATCGTTTTTTCAATTATCGTGTTTCTCCATATTTTCCAAAGGAAATGTATACATGATTGGGTTCATTAGAGTACATATAAACTTTTTGGAATTGAAGGCAATTAACAATGAAATTGTAAATGGAGAGTACAGTTTCTTTGAGATGTCAAAAAATATTTTCAGCATTGAAAAAAATGGAATAACTTGTTAGAAAGTTCAAACCTCACAGAAATGGGGCGAATCTTTGTGAATGACCCTCAACCAACGTTTGTGTTCATGTGTACTGCAGATGTATCTTTGTAGAATGATGCAAGCTAACGCATTTCTTTCACGCGTTATACTCAACACCATTGTGTGCTTTAAACAAAGAACGACCAGTTAATGGTTACTGTAGCACGTGATTCTAGTGTCGCTTCCATTTACTGTTTTTTTTGCTGATGTCGACAATCGAAGGGTGTGTGGAATGGAATGGCTTCAATATACGTGAAAAACGAAAATTGATGAAGTGAGGAAGACTTTTTGGTCATAGTGACATTGAATGATTTTGATTCTGTCGATTTCCGTCTTCGATCGGAATGTGAAAGGTGACGAATTCATAACACTTCGATCGGGCAGAATGTCGTACAAATTAGATCTTACAGAGATGAATTTCGATGATTCTAAACGCCTAGAGTTGTTAATATTAAATTTAATTGATTCAGAAAATTCAGAACATCAACTTATTCAAACTTTTAAAAATTATTTTTAATTTCATAATCCAGTTTATAATTCTGACTTACAATAAATTTAAGTGTAGTATGCATGTATGTAGATTGCTCTGATTACATCAGATTACTACAGTTAGTAGTTAAGCGATAGAAAACCGGTTGTTTTGATTCAAATTGAATTTATAAAAGTTAAACTGTATAAGAGAACGAAACAATTTGTTTTAGTCAAAGAATATTAATAAAAGTGTTTCGTGCCGATTGAAAATATGTTATTAGCTGTTTTTTTAGTTTCCATTTAATTTTTCGCAGCATTAAGATATGTGATCATTTAAGAAACACTATGTTTCACTATTGTGTAGAACTACTAACTAGTAAATATTATCTGTTCATATTTGCACAATAACAAAAATAGGCCTAATTGAAAAATTTAAAATTTGTTACCACTATTGTGGGTTCCGAACTAAACTGCAATAACGCTGATTCCCCCCTTAAAACCCATTGTGCAGTTTCACAGCTTTTCCATAGAAAATTAGACGCTGTCTAGATTAATGAAAATTGCTACTTAACATTTTTCTCAGCACAACAGTTTCAAGTTTAAACCGAAATTATGAAGTTTCAAAGATTCCCACAAATTTATTCTGATTCATGAATAGTTTTGTGAAAGAAAATAAGAATTTTTCACAATGTTCTCCTTTTCTGTTTGAATTTTCATAATTTTGAAAACAATTATTTCTAACATTTGGGTATTGTCAACATAAAATATTTTTATTATGTAAGTTGGTTTTTTTACCTACCCAGCAAAGCTATGTCTTTCACACAGACGCTAAAAATCCCAAGTTCACAGTTCCTAAACCACCAAATAAAGTCACCTTCTCTCCCAGACTGATATTTCAGGAGTAATCTTAACAAACAAACAGCTGAAAAAAAATTGTTCTTTTCAGCAACTTTCAAAGCTGTAAAATGTCGATCAGGCATGTTTTCTTGAAATGCACATTGACCAAAGTACCTTGTTTCGTTGATTGCTTCTGCCTTTTGAAAATGTTTTTTTTTCTTCTGCCGCTATATACTTTGAGAATAGACATGTGATTGTTTCGTTTGGTGTACGTGATAATTAAATCTTATTTATCGCGCTATAATTTTGCGAAAAATGTTCAATTGGAGAATTTATTTTTAGAACCATGAAAATATAGCCTGATTACAAGTTTACAACATATTCTTTAAAAAACTATAACATTTTACATTTATGAGGCTTGTAATTAAGTCTGAAAGTTTCAAAAATGCTCGTTCTTTAAATTATGTTGTTGTTACTTTGCTCAAACAAATTATAAACCAACTTTTTTAGAACTTCAGTAACGAAAGTATATAATAATGTATCATTTACAACTAAAAGAACACTAATCTGAAGAAAACTTATGATTGCAAAACCACTCTCTAGTTTGTTTCCATAATATACATAGACTTGCAAAAATGATTTAAAATGAATTTTAATCTAGTTACAAGGATTATCATTTTTTGTATATTTTTGTCAACAAAATAAATAGGAAATAGTTTAAAAAAATTAGATTCTAGGAATTCAAAACACAATCTAGTCAATTGTATATTGACTACTTTTAGAAACGTTTACAGTTTCGATGGAACAGTTTAGGAACGTTGAAATATCGCGATTTCTTTGGAATACTTGGGAAATATTTCTAATTGAAATTTTAGCCCTTCCAGTTTCTTAATCGAAAAATATTATCGTAATCTAAACAATTTGAAGGCAATAATTTGAAACAAGCAAGTAATTTTGCATACAACTTCATTTTTGCCCCAAAATGAATTTCTGAAATTTTTATCCACCATTGAATAGTTCCAGTAGAGTAATCTCAAGTTGGATATTTTCTTAAAAACGTTTCTCACTAGGAATCCTATTTTCGTCTGACGCGAAAATAGGATTCCTAGTCAGGTTAATAATTTGGTAAAATTGATTCGAAAATTCTTGAAATTTAGAAAAAAATGATTGAAAATATGGAATATTTGGTAATTTTGTAAGTATTTTTAGGTCATAATTTTAAAATTTTTTGAGTAGTCTACCAACTTTTTTCAGGTCATTTTTTTCGTAGTAATTAATAGTAATCAGCACTAATCAGATTATTGGGAGCTTTCTGGTGCAAATTTTGAAAAAAAAAGAGAAAAAATAAAATTCTGATATCATTTTTTTACGAGATCACTTTACATTTTTAATATCTTTCTTTTATATAAACATTTCCAAACACCACAGTATTTTTCATCTTCAAAAATCATCACTATCCCAAATGAACTTTGCTTTAATACTTTTTTTTTAAATCTTCAATCATCATTTCTTCGGATAAACAACATCAAAAATGCCAATTCACCACGCCCGATGATTTTTTTCCTCCAAAAAATTGAAAAACACTGTTCACGTGAATCTTCACCAAAAGTGCGAAATGGCACATGATTCAACGAAAATCAAACAAAAACGTTTGATCACGTGCAAATACATTATATTTTAAGGGTTTTTTCCATCTCAAAAGTCCCTTTTATATACGTTTGTTGACATCTTATTTTAGGGTCGTGAATGAAGAACAATGCGAATTAAGTAAGAGGAAATTAATCGAGAAAAATGATCGGGAAAAGAAAATTTGGCGCGACCATTGAACAGTTTGTTAGTGATGACGGAAAAGAGAAGGCAACGTGTTTAAAGCGTGTTTGTGTGTAAAAGAGTGTGTTTGTTCTATATGATGTAAAAATGTGTGTATATAAATAATCAACAAAACTAATTGGACAATGAGTAAAATACTATTTATAAAATCCCTCAAATTATTTTTCCCAATTTAAAAATTGACACACAATTTCTTTATTTGTTACTTTTTTTTGTCAAATCAAAAACGCATTGATTGCTCGTGCTTGACGAGGGGAAAAAAAGAGGCAAAAACTACATTCTAGGCTTTTTCTTTATTCCTCTCTCGTTTTCATTTCTAATCGTGTGAAAAATGTGTGTGACAGGTGGAAAGAATGATTAACGAAACAGAAACACAATGTTGGGTCAAGTAAGAAAAAAAGTTAATTAAAAAAAAAGAACTTGGAAAACATATAAACGTTTTGATTTGGTTGATACTTTGATATGAATTATTACACTTTACTGAAATAGAAATACAGAAGTTTCGCATTTTGGAAGTTTTCAAAAAAACTGGAAAGGAGTTTTAAAAAAACAAGATAATTTTTTAAATTAAAATTTAAAGTTTGTGGGTTCATAAAATGGTCAGATCATCAGAATTAGTTCATATTTTGTCTAGAAGTAGAGAACAGTCGAAATATAATCATATCAAAATTTAGCAGTTACTAGAAAATATTAGATCATGGCATGAGTCTTGAAAGACATGTTGCGATTCAATTTTTATATTTTTATCAACATTTTCTGAAAATTTGCGACTCATCAGAATTTTTGAGGACATTTTTCAATTTTTGATACTTCCAATTGCCCGCGAACTTCAGAGCTTCATAACTCTATTCGAAGAATTCGATCTTTTCACAACATCAGAGTTCCATATTTTGAGCCATAGCATTTTGCATTTGATTGAACTAAACACCTCCCTTGGAAATTTCCTTTTTTTGAATCCTAGTAATTTGAAACCATACAAGATTTTTTTCTGTGCGTTCTTTGACAACAAAAAAATTTGCATTTTCCCTAACCATTCTTATACATAACTTATGTTACTCTTTTCTGGCTACATTTTTCCCAGCGCAAAGAACCCCCAAATGTCTAGAAGAAAGAAAACATTAAAGCTAAAGTTCAGCTGATGATTTGAGATGTTTGGATCATCACTAGAAATAATGTTTACAAGCCGTACGTTAGATAAGTGCGATCAAATGACAATCAATGACGTTAGTTTCTTAATTTTTCGAAATAAAAATCAACCAGACCACTTTTGCGCATGCTTGTTATGGCAAGTCGTCGAGAAGCAGCTAATATCAAAGGAACCAGAGTACGCATTGAACGTTGGGTTAACGGAAATTGGAAATACATGTGAAAATACAATTATTTTATAACGTCAAAACATGTGGTGGTTAATTTCAGTAGTTTTTAAGAAAAAAAAGGTTTCCACAACTTACGAAATTTTGCTGATTCGATCCAAAGCTTCCAGAAAAAGCAAGAGTGCATTTTTAGTTTGTAAAAGACTGAACTATTTCGATTCCTTTCATATTGACAAAGTTTCAGTCAGTTTATGAGCCCTAAGTTCTATTTCGAACAAAAAGTGATATTTTGGTTGCAATGAACATGGAAGAAACGTTTCCATTACTTCAGTTGTATGTTCGGGGCAACAATAAGTGAAAGCAAGTACGCTCTAATGAAATAGAATTCGAAGCTGATTATTCAAATTTTACAGATAATTAAGAATGAAAAATTAGGAGTTTGAATCAAACGTCAGAGTATATTGATTTTTTCTTGGTCAAACTAAGTTTGGGCATATTTCAACGTTTGAAAATGGTTTAAACAGCGTCCCTATTTTTAAAATGTTCATGTGACCTTCTTGAAAATAAATAACCATCGTAAAACTTAAAATTTGATGGCATCGTCTAGGTAAACTTTTGTAAAGTAGCCTTATACTATGATTAATCTTTCAATTACTCTGCCATTTTTAGGAAGAAGAATAGCTACTCATCGCCCCATTCAGATTGGAATTGACCCGATGAAGGTTGATCTGATTCTCTTATGCTCAGAAACCGATCATCAAGAAACACCAACCCCCTCCTTTTTCCTAGTTGCATTCACAACAATCAGCTCCAATTTACGCTATTCCCTTGTTATTATACTGCAAGGATGCAATTCTCAATAAATTTTCAGTTGCATGTTGTTTATATCAAAACCCTTTGAAAATAAACTTAAAGTACAGACATTTCGCACAACGCCGACTCAAACAATTGGTTAGCCCTTGACATTTGCGCGCTCTAAAACTCGTCCGACACATCTATTTGTTTTCTAGGAAGCGAAACCACCCGTGTGTGTAGCATGTGGAGCCCAAGAGGCTAAAAAAAGGTTGGTGTTTGCAACATTAAGTAAGTGAGCATTGGAACAACGATTGAGCAGATGAAATTGAAGCTGCAATTGTGATTAGAGATGTTACTTCTTCCATTCAAACTTGGTTTTCTATAGAAAACATTGAAGGTGTAATACTTATCAATTTTGACTTCCGTAATTCGAAGCAACATTAAGTTCAACTAAACAATTCTTTTTCAAAATTTCTATTCGACAAAGTGCAGTAAAACTGATAACAAATGATTCTCAATTTTCGCCGTGTTGGAGAAGATCACAACCTTTTTTCCCCCATTCATTTTTTTTGTTGATAACGGCTTCCCCGCACCCAGAAAAACGGGACAAAAAGTGGAAGAAAAGAAAAATTGCTGATAAAATACATCAAATCCTCGTGTTCTCCCCGTGATTGTCCAATTGAACGATTGCAAAGAAACAAGAAAATCGCGCCCGGGGTTCTGATGTTTTTTGTTCCCAAAGTGATATTGCATCAGTTTATCTCTAAACTTGCCTCCCCCTTCCCTTAACTTTTAGAAAATCATCTTCTTTGACTGACTTCTTTTTTTCCTCTTTTCCAAACCGCCCGAAAAAAAGTGTTGTGTCTTTGACGTAGAACCTTTTTGCAAGTGATAAGAGGGATTCCCCACACCGATTGTTGGTAGCGTACTTTGTGCGAAAACAAAAATGAGATAGACTGGTGGTTTATGTATGAAAAATGGTTTTGGTAGGAACAAATATATGCAGATTATGACACATTATATCACGAGAATGAACGACGCAATCTCTTTTTTGATTTTATGTTTCAAAAATTTCCATTAGAACAATTGAACGTTTGCTTCGGAAACTGGGGCTATCTAAAGTTTCAAGAGCCAGCTCTAACGCAATCTTGTTCCGATATTGCCAACTCAAATATTTTTGATTATTGTGCTTTGAGGGCTGCTCAACCGCACTGGCGCTCCGCACGCACGCACGCACGCACGCACGCACGCACGCACGCACGCACGCACGCACGCACGCGGCTACAGGCACTCCGTACACTGGAAAATTTTGAAAATTAATTTTCCCGCGAAGTTTCAATTGTGTTTCGTGTCGGCAGCGCCAGTGCGGTTGAGCAGCCCTCAAAACGCAATGATCAAGAATATTTAAGTTGACAATATGTGTCTTCCGAAATTTCAGGGGTTACTGTAGCTTTAAGCTAATAATGAGCTGTACAATAGAATGCACATTCAGATTTTCGACATCAATTTTTCTTAGTTATCATTCTTAAAGGCATTATTCCACTTATTACAATTTTTTGAAGCAGAAAAAACATTGAAAGAATGTAGACAATTCCCGTTGGACGCTATAGGATGTGAAGTGAATCAATAGTTTTTCAATAAATAGAAAATAAGTAAAACGCTGCCTTTAAAATTGGGAAAAGCTTTAGTTCTAATGAAAAAGCGAGCTTTCAAAAGTTACTAGAATTTGTTGTCAAAGGTATTTTACTGACCACCTTCTCTTTTATTCAAAAAGGAATGGAAACTCGAAAGTTATTCGTAAAAAACCCCATTACCTCAAAAACTTCTTAAACTTGTTCTTATAGTTTTAAATTAACAGAAGATAGAATCTTTTCTCTATTTCACAGAACATGAAATCTAATATCTGTGCTTCGAAGTCAAGCTGGTTGTTTCTTTGATCGGAAGACAAAGAGATACATTTGTCCAATGTGCAATTTTCAGACATCAGGTTCTTTGACCTACTTTTTAAAAAAGAATTTTCAGATTTTCAGAAATTTCAATCACGTGTTTCAAATTTTGAATGTTTTTAAAAACTTCTTATTAAACTGTTTGTTTACTCATTTTCAATTTTTGTTTAGATCTATTCAGAAGCCCCAATTATTAATGAATTTCGAAAAGTTTTGGACATTTGGCAATTTGCCAAAAAAACTAAAAATTGAGCGAAATGTGTCTCACCACGCTTATTTTACAAAATGTGTGTAGTTTATTGTTGACACTGCTCGCACCTCTCCTTGGCGATTGTTAAACTGAAAAATTGAAAATTGAAAAGATGGTTATGTTTAAAGCAAATATCAATTCTTTTTGACCATCTGAAGGTTTGAACTTTTACAATAAAACAGTTATAACATTATCAATCATTAACTTTTTATTACTAGAGACTTTTTAGGCTGTATTTGTGATTGTGCGTGCGTTTAGAAAGTATACTGTATCAATGCGGTTTTCGTTGATCAATTGAAACGGGCACTTTTTAGATGATTGATTTTGAGAAGTTTTAGGAAGTGAACTGAAATTATGAGACACCGAAAAAAAGACCGGGAGTAAGAAAAGTCGAACCAAAAAATAGTAATCTGGAAATCAAGAAATATGAGTTGAAAAACAAACAAAAATTCCAAACACACATGACAAGTTTTCTAGGTCATTAATTTTCAGCCACAATTTCAATATTGTTTCCAAATCGAAATAAATCAACTTTAGAATCCATGTAACAAAAGCGGAGAGAAGGACACAACTACAGTCGGTGGAGGGACTAAAATCGATGGCCTAGACATCCATACGCCGGCCTAGGAATCGACAATTGAAAAACAGGATTTCCTCACTTTTTGTCGAAATTCACGAAAAATTATGCAATTTATAAAAGACAAGTTGTCATTATGAATCATTCCCATTATTTTCTGACTGATTCAGGTGCTATAGTCCCAACTGGCCCCGTGTCACAAATAAAATTAGTTGTTTTCCTAACGTAAAATCCTTTTGCTCATTTTTTCATCAGTTCTGTGACAATAGAGTTTAAAATATAGTTGTATTCGAATGTAATGGATGTATAGGTTAGAGTGCAGTATTTCACAATCAACTATTGATCGATAAATTATGCTTAAAAGTGTCCTTTACTGTTTTTTTATTTTTATTACAGTTTAATCTTTTTTTTGAGGTTTTAAAAAATATACAAACAAATTTTTCTCAAAATATTCTAGTATAGTACACGAAAAACATACTTACAAACGACGGCGGTAAAATGGCCTAACAATTACGAATACTCTCAAATTTGCCCGCTCTCTCGCGCGTGGCCGGTCAGTTAGGCCGTTTCATTTCGTCGGTTAGGCCATTCTTCATTTGTTAATGTGTTTTTTTCGTCTACTTGAATAGAAAATTTGGATTTTTTTGCTTCTATAGGTTTTCAAAGATGAAAATTGAATAGAAATCCAAAATCAGTAAAGAATCCCTTTAATACGAAACGAGAAGTCAAAGAAACAATCAAAGAATGTTTTGAAAATAAGCACCTGCATCAAAAGTCGCATAGATGGTTTATGAGATCATAATTTGATTAATTGCGTTTTTTTAACTGGAATATTACTGTATCAAGTAAATGTGCTTCCAAGTAATATCATAACATTCAGCGTCACCGTCGTTTAGTCTAAATTGATATCAATTCGTAAATTCATTCTTCAAATGTTCTCTAATAGTTCATTAGAATCATATCATTGAACAAAAACGTGTTTACAGTCTCGTTACCATGTGTTTTCCCCCGAAAATCATGTCATGTTTACATCTTCTTACAAAAAACGGTATTTTCTATCAAAAAATTTCGTCATAAGATGAAACCCCCCCCCCCCAATTTTAGAATCAACAAAAAAGAGCGCCACTGGATACAACCCGTGTGAGAAGATATCCAAAAGCTGATGCAACGTGCGAATCTACATACTAAGGCTGTTTGGTTTCCTCATCTGATCACGATCAAACTATCAATCTTTTTTTTCTTTAGACCAATTTTTATACTTGATATTTTGATATATCAAGTTTACATCATTGAAAAAGATAGAAATGAAAGAAATAGCAAAGTAATCTTTCAAGAAGGACATTTTTTTTGACTTTTTATCAGCACGTGACATGCTTTCTTATGATTTTTGTTTCGTTCAATGACGCTGAATTGATTCGAATGATCTTTACTGCTTTTCAGTTTTTTTTTTCAATTTGGAGACAATATGAAAAAAAATGGTGAGATATGGAAGTGAATTGTTTTTGGAGGTATAACTGGAACAAAATATCCTTCTTAAGTTACAAAAATAACAAAAATAGTGGAACAATATCACAAAAGCTGGAATTTTCAAGACAAATTAAAAAAAAAAATTTTTTTTTAATGTTATCAGATGCGATAAAAAAAGAAGATACAATAAATTAAAGTTGAAGAAAATTGTCGAGATGAAAAATCAAATATGATTTTTGTAGAGTCTGTCAGAATTTCAAATGGTAATTTTCTTAAAATCGAACTTTGGTCTTAAACTTACTAAAGTTTCAAATAAAATTTTAGGTGATTTTTAAAACTTTTTCATTTTGTGTTTTTGTTTATTTTGTGTTATTGTTTAGTATATAAAATTGAGCTTCAAATTGGTCTAATAACATTTTAAAGCTGACTAGAGTCGTCCTTAGGTTCATATTAAACTGATACTTGGAAATTTAGAAATTGCGTCAGATTTGAGTGGAATATCACCTCTTGCCAAACTGATGATAATCTTAAAGACAAGGTGACAGTAGTTTACCAAAATTCAACAGTTATCCTCCTCTCTTTAAGAGCTTCCTTCCCAAAAAAAACGAGTACCAATTTGACCGAATGACACTGAACGAAGCAAAGTTCTCGGTACACAATGTAGTATCACACATGTTTTGTCTATTTCCTCTTCTCTCAATGAGTAAAAATTCATTTCCGACAATGCAATGTTCTCTGTTCATCACCATCAGCCAAATTTTCTCGTTTGCTGCAGGTTTACCTTGCGTTTGAGTGTTTTCTGTGACCACATGTGTCTATCATGTGAAACGGTTGAAATGGACTTTCACCTTCTTTCTTTTTATGGTTTTGTAAATATGAGGAATTTCAGGGGGGAATGGAAAACAATTCTTACTGAAACTCAGCTAATCCCACCACCCTCAGATAAAAGGAAAATTATTTGTTTAAATAAGATTATAATGAGAAATAAACTAGTTTTTAACAAAGATTAAAAACGGATTTGTTAAGGGATTTTTATCTTTTTTTTAATCTGCAAATTGTTTTGTCTGAAAATTTAAGTCCTCCTTCTTAGAAAACTCCACATATGTGAAATGTGGACTTTGACTTTGGTTCTGTAATTTTTTTGTTGATAATTGAAAATGAAAGCGACCATGTGTACAGGTGATAAGGGCTTGAACGACAACCAACTTTTCTAGCTACAAAACTACAATATTTCTGCTGAAAATTTCGCAAATTTCATCATATTTTTGTTGTTTTGTTTTTTTTAAAGACTCTGACCACCACTAACAACCCGCTACAAAACTAATACTGTAGAATTGACAATTCTCTTTGGAACATGATCATTCTTTGCATCCGATGACTGTTGCCGGCCACTTCGAAGAACAATCAACGAAGTTCACTAAACACATTTTGTGGACGCGGTTTTTTTTCGCGCAATATACCTATACCGAATCGAAAGACTAATAACCAACGAACCTACCGCTGTGCAAATATTGAATGCAACTTTAAGAGAGGAAAAAACCTTTTTCTTTCAAAAAGTTGCAAAAGAAAACAAGCGCACAATTGTAAAAAGCACGGGGGTATCACATGGGTCCAAGGTTTTAAAGAATCCACGTGAAAATTTGATGGAAACATTGTCATGGAAAAATGTATTTTTTACTGGTTTTATAAGGTGTTGTGTTTTCATGTACACGAAAAACTGCTGAAATTCTCTTACAGGCAGTACGATAGTGAATAATGGAAACTTTCAGACTGATTTGAACGAAGGGACACCTTGTCTTTAAGATTTGGGTTCAAAATAGGGTTGCAGCCCGTTATTGACAATTAGACTCTTATTTTTCACTTAAAATTTACAAAATGTGAACCGCTAACTTATCTTTAACTGGATAAATCTTTCTCTCGAATATTTGAACTACATGTCACCCTTCTTTCTAAATGTGAGGTACAAAACTCTAGTTAAAAACCCTAAGCCACAGATTTTTATTGTTTTACATCTGATATTCAACTGTAACCTTGTCATTAACAATATTACATTTTTTACAAGAAACCAGTTTTGACACCTTGTCTTTAAGAAATTTCAAAGCTTCTAATTTCAAAATCAAAAATCAGTAAAATTCTGCACTTTGATTTACTCGAAACATCACACTTCATATTTTCGCGATCACCCACACCCATTCATTCCTCATAACTCTTTTCTCTTTATCAACTCAAAGTACCAAACCAAATACCTTTATTTCCCCCCTCACAATGTTCTCTACTTCAGTACATGAGCATCCTAACACAACGTACCCGCAACGTAACATCGGTGGCGAGAAGGAGGCGCCAGGCGCTCTTTGAAAGACTCGCTCTTTCCTAAAAATCAGCGGGGGTGCAGAGAACGCACGGCGGTGACCGCGTGTAGGGGCGGCGCCTTGACTCCACCCCCATTGTCGAGTTTTCGCTTCGCTTTCTTTTGCCTTTCAGACCACATCTTTTAAACGCCCGCTGGCATGTGCTGTCCTCGGGAATAAAAAAAACATTTATTTTGATACTTTGTCTTTACTTTTATAATCTTTAAAGTTTTTACTTTATTATTATTTTTATTTATTTATGCTTCAATTTTCAGCAATCAAGAAAATGAGCCCAACTGTTGAAGACTTGTTCTTGTACTCTTCCTGCAAGATGCAACAAGATAAAAACAATGAACCGATTCGTCATGAATATAGAAAGAGACAACATTCGGATTCTTCTGATGATGATGCGTCGAGCCCAAAATCGCACAGCCCTTCAATTGATGATGATCGTAGAGCTCATCACAACGAATTGGAGAGAAGAAGAAGAGATCATATCAAGGATCACTTTATGATCTTGAAGGATTCCATTCCGCTTTTGGATGGTGAGAAGTCGTCGAGAGCATTGATTTTGAAAAGAGCTGTTGAATACATCACTGTTATGCAATCAAGATTGAATGAGAATCAAGTGAATATTGAGGAACTCCGCCGTAAGAATGAGCTTTTGGAGGAAAAATGTAAGGAACCTCAGCTTTTAAAAACAAGTTTTTATCTATTCTCTTTTCAGTGAGAGACCGTGAACCATCCAGAATCCAAGCCGCAGCCCCACTCCCAATCTCATCACCACTCACCTTGCCAACAATCCAGGCAACCATCCCAACTTTGCCTGCTGCTTCCCCAACCGCTGCCAACATCCTCCCACCGATGGACCCAGCGCAATTGGGAAGCTTGATCGCCTCATCTCAGGAAGCAATCATCACATTGACGCAATCCCTTTTGGGAAAAATGCAAACCAGCCAGGCGCCGAGCCCAGGAGCTAGACCACAACCCATCTCACCGCCTATCTTGTTCCCCTACCAGTCCGATCGTCAGATGACCGTCCGATTTTAAATAAATTTTGTGGAAAATGTTGTACTTTATTTTTATATCACTGATCTCATATCATCACCCCCCTTGAAACCCACCTCGGAAAACTGTACTTCTTTTGACGCATTCCATCCATTTTGCTCTGTTGTTTTCATTAATTCAATTGATCACCCAAAGTCTGATTTCCGATATCTATGGGTTTAACGTGTACTTTAACTCGCCTATTCTGATCTTGTAAGTAGTCAACAATCATTATTCCCCCCGCCCCCATTTTTAGAATATGGTCACCTTTTTATTTGTACTAATAATTAATGCTAATAAATGCATATTTTAAAAATATCATTTTTGTTAATAACATGTTGCTGAATTTCTGGGTTTCTGAAAAATATCTTTAAAGAAAGGTGTTTTTAGCAGAAATTGTGTATTAGTGTGATCATAATAACAAGTAGCCAGGAAACAAAATGAACA
The DNA here is from genome assembly GCA_964036255.1 of Caenorhabditis virilis. Classification (NCBI taxonomy): domain Eukaryota; kingdom Metazoa; phylum Nematoda; class Chromadorea; order Rhabditida; family Rhabditidae; genus Caenorhabditis; species Caenorhabditis virilis. Next base: position 1,787,314 of record OZ038420.1, on the reverse strand, counting down.
AGAAGTTTGCTTTTAGAACATTCTATGTATTTTTCCTGATATTTAGACAATGGGAATAGAAGGATCGAAATATGATTTCCGAGAGAATAGACTAAAAGTGCAGGTTAAAAAATGGAGGTTACGCGAAAATAAATACGCTTAAAAATGGGTTAACTCGCCTATTTCTCTCGCAGTTTTGTAAACAGTCAATCGCCGAGAAGATATGTCAGCTAAGATTTTCCATAAAATTATAACTCTGATTTTCTTAAAATTTTACAATATTTTCTAAACATTGACTGTAAAAATATGGTCTTGATTCAAAATACACTATAGTACGAAATTTGAAGCTTTCTTTTTTGTTGTTGTCTAGACTACAAAAAGCTTGATGTTATTTTTGAAGCGAGATTATGGATTTTTTTTGGGCTTACGATGAGCTTAACCTGCCAAATTTGAATCAAGAATCTAGCTGAAATTCATTACACTTTTGATATGGAGCTTAATTAGCGTTATATTAAGTTCTAGACGTTGTCCGACGGGTTCAAGCTAATTTGGAAATTTTTTAAATTTGCATTTCACCTTAAGATTGTGGTTCTTTGAAGGCGTCAAAGATTCACAATAAGAGTAGGTTCATCTAGAAACGGTGCTTTTTTCAATTTGGGTCTACCTGATCCATCTCGGTAAAAAATGGTATTCGTGACAAAACAGAAACCATGATATTACACTCTTTTTGTTGATTACTGTAATAAAAGTAATTTTACTTTATATGGGAATTTTTTTTTATTTTTCCATCAATTAGATTCCTTTTGTACGGCAAAGAAAGTTTAAAACATTTAAAAAATCGTGCTTCCTCTCCAAACTTGATCAAATATTCTGCGGTCTTAATCTGAAATTGATTCAACAGTATTTCTAATCCTGGAATTAGCCATTATTCACAACCAGCCCAAATTGATTTACAAACTAAAACGTTCGATTTTCTGCATATCGTAGTTCAAACAAATACAAAACAGCCAAAACCACAAGTCCCACCCCATTCCGACAGAACATCTACAGTAATTCAAACCTCATAGAACATCCAACAAATTGATCTACATCCAAATTTTTGTATTAACAGAAACTTATAGTTAGGCGGAGTTTGATGATTCACTAGAATACAGACGTGATGATCTTCAAATCGTATCCCCAATTATTTTGGTCATTCTCTGATTTTGTCAATGATCCGACCATGAACATGAATTGAACGTGATGTAGTGAAATTATGTAAAACAATTGGTTTTGATGCAAACTTGTTTTGTGGAAAAAATGAAAATTGATACACAAACCCCCCTGAAGGAACAGAAATAAGAAAACTTGAACATTCTATGCATTTTTTATCATGATTAAATGTCTAATGAATTCGCCCACGTGGTACGCAACAGTCCGATCATTTTATTCGCTTGACAATGACACGGTTAAATTTTTCGTTTTTCTTCTTCGCTACTATTACAACAAAAATATCTTGATTCATGTGATTCCTTATAGTGAAAGATCACTAATCACTCGAGAAGTGAATCACGTAGTGTTATGATGCAAAAAGGAAGGCGAATCGCACGATGTTTGAAGGGAAGTAAATGTCAAATAAAACGTGAGCGTTGAATAAAATGTTTGAACCGGTGTGTTCATTCTATGGATTGTAATTGGCGATATCGGACATGTTAATTCAAACTATAAAGATTGGACATGTCAAATGAACTATGAACCTCTTAATGATTGTGAAATATTTGAGCTAGAGGGTTGAGGAAATATTTATTCACATGGATTGGGACCAGCGAGTTTTTCGGGGACTAAAAAGTGATGGAACCGAAAAGATAAATACACTTTAAATTAGAAATAAATCAGAAATACCACCAATGTTTATTTTTCTAATTCAGATTAAAAGTTGTATTCTAATCGCTTTCCATCATTTGCACTTGCACCAATCGATGAAGAATCATATTTTCACAGATCATATTAGGACTTAAAATGAATCTCATCAAATGTTTAGCTTGAGCCTTAACCGACTTGTGAACCTTCGAAGTTCATAAATATCAAAAACTTTGAAGATTCATAAACGGCAAAAATTTGCGATAACTTTCAGTGGATCAGCAAAGTGAGCAACATTCCGGTGATATTGCCAACTCAAATATTCTTGATAATTGCATTTTGAAGGCTACTCAACATCACGTTCCGCACGTACGCAACGCGGTGGCTGACACTCAACACACTGGAAAATTCGCGAATAAGCAATTTTCAAATTTTCCAGTGTGTTGGGTGTCGGCCACCGCGTCGTGTGGGTGCGGTGAGCATATGTGAGGTTGAGCAGCCTTCAAAGCGAAATGGTAAAGAATATTTGAGTTGATAATGCTGGCTCGGGGATAAAGAATATGGATCGAAAAATGATGAAAACCAAAATTACTCCAGTTTTGCACAGCGATAAATAGTAAGGATTAACAATTGTACCCTTACAATGTTATTCATTTTTGGGAAGTAAATTCTGATTTCCCTTCACGAAGCTGTTCGAAAAACCTAGTAATGAAAAAATGGGTTCAATGGGGAATTAAAATTTGGTTGTAACTTTTCAGTTAGGCCTAACTCGCAAGGATTATGTTTTCGAGAGAGTTTCTAACTCCGTACATAACCCTAACTAAAAAATTTGTTTATAATTAACGTGCTGATTTAATGTGTGTTGATATCAATTGTAATAATTCTATAGATCAATTTAATTAGATCAGAATAGCATCGCAAATCACAATTAGTTCTTTTTTCGAGCTTCAAAGGCGGGATCTTTATTTAATATTTTGAGCCTTGTATTTAATTATTTCCCTCAATTACTGTTTTATTTTTTGTCGCCGCTTTTAAAAGGTTGCGTCTGTTATTTTGGTGCTATACTTCATAACGCAAATTTCAACGTCTGATTCATTCTTACAAGGGAACAATGTAGCCAAAAGCTTATAACTAAATATTACTTATTTTGCTACTCATAAATAAGTATATCTATAAGATTGGTTTTATTATATCAGAAAAGGATTTGATTTTTGATAATACTGAGAAATGTTGACTGATATTTTTAGTAAGCCATCAAAACTTCAAACCTCCATTGACCTTGAAAAATCAAATGAAATTTTGTCGAAGTTTTTAATTGAAGAAATAAAACATTTTTTGTTGTTAAACGGAACAAGGTCAGAAGTGGAATGTTCCTGCTAGCTTAGAACTTTGATACCGCAAGCGAGTAGGTAATTGACTACAACGATTTCGAGGTTCATTGAAACCATGTGTTTTTACATCATAACTTAATTTCGGAACGGGTGTCGAACTTTTGTTATTATGAAAGTTAAGGGAACACAATGGAGCAGTTAAGGGATCAAAACTAAACGTGTGCTAGAAAGACTTTTTGAGGACATTCGTGTAAACAAGTCAATTCAGTTTCAGATTTTGTAGAAGGTAATCACTATCAAATTAATTTTAAAAAAAGATATCTTCAAAATAGAAAGAATGTTGAATAGTAAAGAATCAAAAAGAAAGGAAAAGCGTCAAAATAGAAGCCTTCATTTTTCAATTTAATACAGACATTTTAATCCAAAAAAGTGCTAAAAAAGAGAGATTTGTCATCCTTCTGTTTTGGCGATGTTCCGAATACCATTTTTCAGGGGAATTACGCAGGTTTCTAAGTATTTAGATCATTTTTATACGAAAACAATAATGTAGAAAGAAATAAAATGATTATCGAATAAATTAATAAATAAAATTGCAAAGAAAAAAGAAAGTAAGCGTGCTCGCTATCGAACCCGGAATCGAGCTTGAAAAAACCATGGCTCAAACTCATGTTTCATTTTTTTTTCTAGTTTTTTTTCATTATTTTTTGCAATTATTTTCAATGCATAAAATCATATTCCTGACCGATTTTGTAGTACCTACGAATTTTGTACAGTTCACCTGTAATAGTCTGTTTTTATCTTATAGTCAAATTTCCTACAATGTGAAATGCTCTAAAAGTCATTTTTTTCCTAATCACACTGAAATCATCACCCAAAATTCGTTTTACAAAACCATTGCAAACATTAAAGCTGGTTATTTTTTCAAAGATTGTGTTGCTAAGGTTTACAGCGAGAAACCTGCTACATTGGGATGTAGTAGTTAAAAAACGGACACTTTAGAAAATTTAAAATGCATTCGAAAATCGGTTGATTTTAATAACCATTTAATATCGTACCTGAACTCTCATACATTTCTTTCCTAAGCCAATTTTTCAAAATCCAGGGACATCATCCTCAACAAGGAGAAGACCATTTAATAATGTGGATTAAACTGATAGCAACCGTTTTAAAATCCGAAACATAACATCTGAAATTTTATTTTTTAAATGCAAATTCAATTTAACAAGAGAAATTCATGAAGTATTTCTGGCTTTTCTCAATGAGACGTCGCTAACATGGTTTTTTTCGAGCTCAAAGTTTGAAAATTTGCAAAAAATCGAGCAATGGATGCTGTAACGTGACTCAAACTCAATATTTTCAGATAGAATTTTCAAAACATCATATTCAGATCATTCGCACCCTGTATGCCAAATTAGAGCAAAATCCGTAAATAGTTTTTGGAAACCCCTTTTTTCAACCTTTGCCATGGGCTCGAAAAAAAATTTTTTTTAATCTTGATGGATTTTGTGCAAATTAGGCGAATATATTAAAAATTCTTTCTTTATTAAAACCTCGAATTTTTATCTAAAAATATTGAGTTTGAGTCCAGTTACAGCTTTAAAGAATTAGATTTTTTTGCTAAATTACAGACTTTAGGGTTGAAAAAATCACAACTGATCCTGTATCCGCTCCTTCAAATAAACAACGTATCATTTAAAAAAGCCAAAACCGCTTCATGGACTTCCCTGGTGAAACACAAAACAACTTGCAAAAAGTTGTGTGGCGACAAAGGCGTTCGGTTGCATGTCACACTTGAGAAGATTCATTGGCAGGGTGCCAGGTAAGTAATAGAGCGCGTAACTTGATTGCTGACCGCGGACTAGGAAATAAAAAACGCCGTTGCTTTGTACTTCTCGTGGAGAACACAGCTCTGCGATTATATTTTTACAAACCTTTTTTTAAAGGTTTGAACTAGTTGATAATTTATAAATACTAAAAAAAAAGGTAATATGGAAGAAAGATGAATTATTTCTTCAATAAATCGCAGCCTGAAAATTTTAAAAAGAGCATCAAAAAGATTTATTTCTGCAAAATAATTAAAATAAAACAAATTCAGACACTGAAGTCATGGAGGCAGAAAACCGTAGGTCTGAGAACTGGAATGTCTTGTTGTTGTAGAAAATAAAATAATAGAAGAATTATCATAAAACTCTGACCAGTTTTACACATAATTAAATACCTAGCTTCAAATTTAGCAATCACAGAAAATTCCAGAGAAGAGTGAAATGAGAAGGGTTCGCGTTTTGTTATTCTTTTTTGAGCCGAATTAATTTTGATGGATTGGTGAAAGCAAGAAATGAGTACCAGTTAAGGTTTCAGGTAAAGTGGTTAAGGAGACTTGAAGGAAAAAGAAGGAAATAACAAATCCGATAGTGTTAAGGACCAAATTTGTGACCGAAAATTCTCGGAAGATTGAGATTGGCGCAGCAAGTGTTGGCAAGAGTAAGCAAGTTGAGCAAACGCAGCTCTGGAATTTTATGTTGATTATTGGATAATTATGTTTAAATTATTTACCATTAGGACAGGAACCAGCGATTTTCTCAAAGTTTCGTGTAAACGATCCTGACGCACAGCTTTAGAATTTGTTCTCTTAGCCTGAAACAAAGACGATTTTTTCAAAATTATTTTTCTGCAAACCTGTTGGTAGAAATAGCAGAAGTGTGTTGTGAATTTTGGAGCGAGACCAGCGGAGAGGAGCAAGAATGTGACAGTGAAAGGATTTAGATCAAATCCAAGAAGAGTTGGGAAAGAGAGAGAAGCTGAAAATTTCCGTGTAATACACAAGTTATAAGTTTGTTTTAAGGTTTTTTTAAATATTTTTGATATTCCAATTTTAATTTTAATATTTTTTACACTTACAAGAATAAATAATGAAGACCATAGTCAAGTTCAAAACTGAAACTGTGATATTTCCAAAAATAAAGATGCTGCAAATGAACATTGAGCCTAATGCGAATAACGGGATGCTGAAATCAAATATTTTCCATCTTCAAAAAAAACGAAACTCACAAAATGAACGCCCCAGTCATTTGCACAATAATATCACCTAAACCAACTTCCGTATCGAATGGGTATGCAAGAAACTGCGGGTACTTGTTAGTGATTTCTCTGGATTTTCCATAAAGGACTGCTTTTTCTGCAAGACTTTTTGTACCGCTGAATGCTACGATATGAACCATGTTCTTGATTATTGCTTTTCCGCTGTAATACAAAAGATAAATTGTTGGAAAATTTGATGCAAATATTCACTTTTCATCATATTCGAATTTGAGTCCATCAGCCCATGCTTTATAAATATTGTCGGTGATGAAATTTTTGAAGAGAGTGGTGTTTAAGGCTGGAATAAAAATTAAAAATAAACGTTTTAAGCTGAAATATATAATATCAAGCTCACCGTCATCATGTGGATTGGTGTTAGTGAATGCGCAGAAGTCATTAATCCAAGTCATATCAGTTTCATTTAAGTGTTTACCATCAATATTTTCAATTTCTGCTATCATATTTTTGTACTGTTTATATTCGATAGGATTTGAAAAGTCGGGAGGGTTAGTGATAAAGAAAATAATTGAAAAGTATTGTGGCCAGACCTGCAAGCGGGTTGTTTTTTTCGAAATCGTTTTTAAAATTTATTTTCTCACAATATCACTCATGAAATGTACGCCTTCATTTCTTGGCGAATCAGGTTTCAAAAACTGCCTATAGTCTAGATTTCCGTTCACATATCTCAAACCGATTGCCACTGGTACCGCCACTCCTCCAACCAGAAGGAGGAGTCCGGCAATTTTGAGCCATTTTGAATTTGCGACATGATTGCAGAATGAGTCTGAACTTATCTTATTTTGAAGCAATTTTTATTTTACTAATATTACTCTTTGTTTGAACGAAAATGCAATCATTGTCACAATGTGAATCGAACCCGTTTTGTGGTACTTGATTGAACTTTACGGCTGGAGCAATAACAAGCATCAATGGAGCAAAGAAGAACATCTGAATTTATGATCATTATTTTATAGCTTTTTTCCATAACTTACAAGATAAAATAAAACAAAAAGTTGAGATAGTCCGATGAAAACCGATAATGACGCATAATTGGGAATTGGGAAAAATGCAGCAATTAGGAATCCGAATGCGGTTGATGTAGTGATTATGATCGAAGGCATGCATGTGGCGAAAACCTGATAAATTGAAAAAGGAATTTTTTTAAATATTTAAAGAATATGGAGTGTTGATTGTATTCTTTTTGGAAGCAGTGTCCCGATTCGGATTTCAAATGTGATCCGATCCGATTCGAAATCTGATCCGGATCGGACAACAGCTCGGAAAGTTGTTTATCAAAAACTGGATAGAAATTCTACTCTTTCTGAAGTGTATTCTTTCTTGATTCAGTGGGTCCTCTTTTCTGAAGCCTCATATTACTGTTTTTCAAATTATTAAACTTTTCTTTTTATTTTCATAAAGTTGTCCATATTTTTAAAATGGAAACAGGGTAAAAACAATTCTGACAGTATGAGCCTTTAAAATTTCAACTAATTATTGTCAAGCTGAATTTAACGATTTGCAATGATGTATGAAATTTTAATTTGTTTAATTGAAACTAAAGCAGAACTGATAAATTATTCTTTGGAGCCGTGAAGTGGACATTTATTTTTGAAAAACAGTACGGTTAACAATTTTTACAAGAATAATTGAAAATCCAAACCTCTAGCATATGCTCTCCCGGCGAATCCCTATTTAATTCGGTGTCCCCCAGCCATGTGTGCGACAACAAAATCACACCATCCAATGCAAAAAGAAATACAAAAATCGGTGCCAAAAACGTGAGCATTGTAACCGAATATCCCAACAAACTATACGCTGCCAGACTGACGATAAACGCTGCTACTGGAACACAAAGTCCAGTGACCCATAGAAGTGGTATGCTGAAAACGTTCAACATTAAGAAGAGATTAAGGACACATAATCCCGAACGCACCGGTACAACATAAGGAAAGAGATTTCATCAAGTTTCGATAACACACAGGGCCAGAAGGGTACCAAAAAGCTAGAAAAAACATGATAGGAACATAGGAATAGCATAAAATGTAGGGATTTAAAAAAACACTTACTGAAAAATTGTAAAACGCTCAAAAAGTTTGCTGAATATTAGGAAAATGCAAAAGAAAATCAGGACTACAAGAACAAAGCCTTTTAATAAATATAAGGCAGCAGAGCTAATTCCATCTTGTACGGCATCCTGAAAAATAATTAAAAATAGTTATATTCTTTTCCATATTTATTAACCTTCATTCCATTTTCTCCATGTAAAATGAATCTGACGGGTTTTACAGTTTGCTTATTATATTCATCAACGAGGCTTTGAGAGCTTTTTTCGAAAAGCTCAAGATCTTTCCGAACTTCAGGTTCATTCGAAAATGCCATAAACACCAACATTGTCAAATTTGCTTGCTTAATTTCGCCGTCTACCGTTCTTACATCATAGAAATGTTTTGCAATATTCGATTTGTATGTGAAAATATGTGAAATTGGATAATTGATACCAAACCAGCTTAGTTTCTGAAAAAAAACGAAACAGCGATATAAGTTATGTTGTGTCAAACACACGTAAGTTGTGAAAAGTAGCTCATTAAGCTTACAAGTTGAACCACATAAGTCTAAATATGTTATATTCTTTTGCTTCACCTCGTCATAGCGTAAAGGCACCGATTTGATTTTCTGAAAATTGTGTGCTACTGTAGAAGTATTATCAAGAAACCCAACCCGATAAAAGCTCTCAACATGATAAAACTCAGAGCTATCTATCATTGAACCATTTGCTGATGTTGGTTCGGCAAACAGTGCCATGTACCATGGTCGACCCTTAATCGCATTCTCTCATAATTATCCAACTGTTACGAGTCTTACATTATCACCGAAGAACTTCTCTTGAGCCCTCATTTCAGCAAAAGACGGCGCATCTCGAGTAGTCAGACCTTTATCGATTCCTAGTTCTGTTGCTGGACTGAAAAGTAAAAAAAATAACTTTAAAATCACATTTACTGATTGATTTTCCAACAATGTTTCCATCAGCCGCGGAAATTTTGCAATTTTTAAAAAATTTTCAATTTTATGATTTTATTTCTACCCGTTTCAAAACTATGGGCTTTTTTAATAGGCTTTACCAGAAAACATTTCAAACATCTGGATTTTTCAATGCCACTAATTAAAAAATGATGAGTGTGATTTTTTTTCGCTTTAAAAGTTTCGGAAGCTTGGGAGAAGGTTAAAGAATATAAGGTCAGGTTTTATTTTTATTGATTTTCTAAATACTGTTTTTGCCATATAAATAAGTTCATTATCATCAATCAATATTTTTTCCTGATATCAACGCATTTCAACGAATAACCCGCTTTATTATTATTTTTAGTTTGTTGTTCGCACATTTAGTGTCCACAACAAACAAAAAATTCAACTCACGGTCGTAAGAAAAGATAGATGACCGCGGTGATGAGAAGAGCAGTTGAACTGAAGAGTGAAAGACATGGATGGTCGCCGATTCTTTTCCCAAGACGACCTAATGTTGGACCCAATATCATCTGAAAAAGGCTAACATGTTTTGGGATTCGAAGAAGGTTTTAAAAAAGGTTTTCCAGAAATAGAAAGTAAATCAAACGCATTTTTAATCTAGGGAAGCCCCCTTTAAATTTTTTACATCTTGCCTTTAAAAAATTTGTTCGATTAAATAATTAGAAGAATCCAGTACAGATCAACAATGAAACGTTACAACCCAACAATTAGAGATTTATGAACAAGTGTACAGAAAAAAAAACAACAAAAATAAAAACACCAGAGTTTTTGAGCCTAGTTGCGAAAACGAAACTGAAGAGCCAGCTGTTAGGTAATTTGCGACAAATGAAAATATAGCAGATGATCAACGGAAAAAAAGTAGTTTGATGGAAGAACGTTTAGATGGGAATTTGGCATTTGTGAACTTTGGGGGGGGGGGCTGCTCTGGTCAAATTGAATCTAGGGAGGTTTGGAAGCTAGGGACTAGTTATGATAATTAGACTGTATTATGTTTCGAACTGTAAGACTTTGTTTTAAAAATGGTTCAAGAAAGTGTAACATGAACAGATGGTATTCAATTGCTTTAAAATATTATACAGAAAAAAATTTAAAAATTGACTACCTTGGACATCCTAATTACACTATTATATTTATTGGCTCAAAAATGTTTGTCCGGTGGTTTAAATTGCAATAAGGTGAAAAAAAATAAAAATGCAATAGTGTTGGTTTAAAAATAAGGTTCAGTCACTGTAAACAAAAAGATCATATTACATTATCATTTTAAAAAAAGACTATAAATAAAATTCAGAATTGGTCGGGTACTGTAATTAAATGAAATTTATGTCATTATTCAAAAAAGACGCTATTTTATACTCATCTCTTGAAACTTATGACAAACCCTTCAAATGAACTTTCCCATGAGGGTCCTAAAATGATAACAAAATCTATATGGACAGTTGTAAAATCGACTAAAAATATCGAAATGAAATAGAGGAAACCGTCTGATTTAATAATAATAATCTTTTACAATATTTGTTATTGTTATCAGTAATCGAATGGTTCGGAGCTGCACTCTCATCACTTTTGAACATCAATAGTGGAATGGGGGGAGGGGTGATTGGTTTATTATGAATAGGAAAAGCATCTACACATCGATTCTCTCGTTTTTTTTTTTCAATTTATTAAAATACAAAAGAAGTGTAAGGGAAAATCGAGTAATTAAAAAAATAATACGTGAGCAAACGATAGTTGTGAGAAGGCAAAAAAAGTGGGTTTATAATCTGGAAAATAACGATTTTTATTTGTTCGAACGATAAGTTAAAAAAAAGAGAAAAATATCGACTGTTTTTGATTGGCATTTTGGAGGGTTTATTTCTTTAAAATAGCTTTTTTCGAGAAGAATGGGGGTAAAATATAGTGTGCTAAAAAGCTTCTTTTTTAGCCGGTCTGCTGATAAGAAAAGTCTGGTGAAGTTTTCATTGTTTGATGGGGGGAATTACAGAACGCTTTTCAGGGTTTGCAGGTTGAAAATGAGAGGCTTATCAATCGATAAAATGGGGTCGATGGTCATCAAAATAAAGTTGAGAAATTGCGGAAACATTTTTGGTAAAGTCATCATTTTGAGAAAGTTCATTTTTCTGACATTACAAAACTCATGATTTTTACAAATAGAATGTATCAAAGACGGAGATTCACGTATTTTTATCCCATGGGAAAAATTTTCCGAAAATTTTAAAAATTAAAAAGCTATTTAAATTTTTTAAATTAAAATTGTGAGAATTATTTTTTAATTTATTTAATATTTCAATATAGTTGACCCATTAATAATGAAGAAACACCTTCATCATGTCCCATATTAACAATTTTCAGCATTATGAGAAAATTGTTTTCGAAATCGGAAAAATTATTATATTAAATTGAACTTTGATACATGAAAAACCATCATTGTTCCGGATACTTGTTTTTATTTATTTTATAAGTTCTTGAGGAATCTAAGGACTTTTGGTCGAACTTTAATCGTGTTTTTAAAAAAAGGGAGCCTCCAAAATAGCCATCCAAAATATACTCCAGGTTCAAAAGGCTGACCATGAAAAAATTGTATCTTTAAGGAAAAACAGGTTAAAAATGATTATTTCCTTCGATATAAAGAAAACATTGTTGTTCACACTCAAAAGTTCATGAAAACAAATAAAAATAACCGAGTTTCGAAAAATCTGATTTATTTTGAAAATATGAATATATAAATGATATGTAGTTTATTTTTAAGCTTACTAGTGCAAAATTAGTATAAACCTACTACGCTATAACCGAAAAATAGACTTCAAGAAAAATCCAATCCAAAAAACATGAATAAACATAGGACTTCCAATGTTGATATTTAGCGAAATCAACAACTTTAACGAATTAATGTCCTGTTTTCTGATCCATAAAAACTGGAATTTTCTTTTGATTGGGAGGTCACAAAAGTACTCACTTTAGTTTCAAGTTAAAGAGTTCAGTTTGATAGTTTGGTGCATGCTTATCACTTTTTATAGATAAGAGATGATTATGGCTAAGCTTTCTGTCTAAAAGTATGTTTAAAACTTTTAGAAAGGGAGAATGCAAAGTCAGTCCCTTTAAGACATGCAAAAGTGTTTGTACTTTGTTCCGAATTGAGAAGCTTATTTCAGCTTATTTTTACGGAGTTTGTTCTTAAATCTTTAAAATTTGGTATTCTTAAAATATTTTCCAGAAACTTTAACTTTATCAAACGAAAAATGTTATAAATTCGCACAACACTTTGTTATCTTCCGTTTTATTATTTATCAAAAATAACTGCAGCTTTTGCATTTATCAGTCCTTGTAAAGCTACCCTGTACAAAGAAAAAAAAATAGAAAAAGTTGATAACAGAAGTTTATAATGTTACCGGAATGCTCTTTTTTGCAGAAGATATTAAAAACTTGGTGCAAAAACATTACGTTCTAATTATTTCATAGTTCCGAAGAATTCCTTGTAAAACCAGCTAACAAAGTACCATAAAAATGTACTAAAAAGCGTCTAGTAGAAACACAAATTTTTAGAGAAGAACAAAAAATGGCAACAACAAAAAAGAGTAAATGAGGAGGGTGGATGTCAGTCCAATTTATCATTTCACACTTGCTCGGAGGGGTGTGGGTTTTGAAATGAGTTTCTTTTTTTCGCAACATTTTTCCGCGTCTTTTTTTACTGGCAAAATTTGCTGGTTTTAATAAAAAAAAACAATAGCACTTTTGTTTCGAAACGTGTGGAAACAATAATTAAAAAGAATATGGTGTAGGCAAAATTTTAGAAGAAAATATGTATCAAATGCTTATTATTTTGTTGTCATTCGAAGTAAATTGAAAGTGAATTTTTGATGAAATGAGTATTTCTGGAAAAGAGGATTTGAAAGTTTGAGCATTTTTCATTTTTTAAGAGAGAAAAGGGGTTGAAAATGGACAAAAAATAAATTGTTGTCAGTCATAGTTTATCATTTTAGGAATTTTCTATTTTTAAAAATTTTCGAACTTTAAAAAAATCTTTAAAATATCAAAATGTCAGTAGATAATAGAAAAATAATAAGCAAAACTTTAAGTGTTTTCCAGCTTACATTAGATAAACATAATTGAGCTCAGCTTTTTTTTATTAGCTCAAGTTCTGAAAACTCGTCAAAATTCCATCAGGAGCTGTAACTTGTCTTGAATTGTTAAGTAATGTATAATAACTTTAAAAAATCATAATGGAAACATACTTGAGAAATCATTATTTTCTTTTAGTCAATATCATACAACTCTTCGCAAAATCGCTGGTTGTTAAAAATTTCAAATTTGGCACAGATAATATTTTTTGTTTTATGATTTCCTCGAAGTTCAATTGAGCTACAACCAATGAGGATGAACACGAATTGAAAACGGTTCTGTACTAATTGAAAACTCATTAAAAACTATTAGAAAACGGTTCTGTACAGTATGAACGTGTACACTGAATTACAGGGTCTGAATTCACAATTTAATTTTGGTTTGTCAAATTTCAGCAAAACTCACCGCTAGAAAATTGTGGCACAAAGAAAAGAAGACAGGTAAACTTCTTCAATGAGAACTAGTATCGAAAACGAATCTTATATTTCATCATTTCGCCATTTTTCTATGTATATTCACAACATTTCAGGATTTTATGCTGGAAATATGACTGAAATTCTCATAAATGTTTTTTAAAAAAATTTTCGCAAGCACCAAACATCAATAATTGTTGAACATCAAGTTTACCCCATAAAAAGCCCTGCCAAAAAAATTGCTATTATTCTGATTTGGAACACTTGTGAGCAAAACTTCTTATTTTTTGGAATAGTAAAAAGAAATCAAGCATATTACAAGAGAGAAAATAAAGTTTGTCTGTTAAAAAAAGTAACTAAAAGCTTTTGTTTCGTTAAAAAGAAGCCCGCAACAAAATTTCCTGACTCCTTATCACATTTGATCTAGCTTTTGGCGCACACTTTAAAGGTTTTTCCAGAAAAAATGAGTTTTTTGCACGCAGAATTTACAAAACAACAAATGAAAACAGAAACTTAGGTCATTTACAACCGACGCGAGAGAGCGAGAGAGATTAGAGAAACAAATACTTTAAAGGAACATCGTGTGGACAATATGTTTCTACAGTAATCTAACTTTGCGAGGAAATACAAATTACAAGATAATATAACAAAAATAATAGTTTTTCATAGTAGGTAAACTATTTTTATGCGACCGTTTAGGTTTCTAGGTCATCAAACGTCGTAGCTGATTTGATTGGGCTCAACACATAGGATGTGAACATAATTTTTTGAAATTAAAACTATAAAATTCAAAAAAAATGGAATTTAATGAGCTTTTCTCAAACTTAACAGTAGTGGATAAAAATTTTCCAGAATTGTGCCAAATTTGAGTAAATGTGAAAGATGTTTATTTTAAGATTAACATAAATTTGAATTGAAAAAATGTTATTTTATCAATATTGTACGTTTTTGAAGTATTGAAACTTCTTGAAAAACTCTTGTCAAAAAAATGTAGCTGCAGTTTCGAATATTTTCAAACTTGACGTCTTCTAATGTCCCTAAGGGTTCCGTTCACTAAAAATGACCATCACTTAACATTCAAAGTCCTAAAAGTAAATCAAAAATTCAAATAAACAGCAGTCAACAAGATTAGGGAAAAATAAGAAACATGAACCCTTCCCGAAAACAACTGATTCATCACGAGCACCCCCCAACAAATCTATCATCATGGTCGTTGCATTTCTTCCTCTTTGTTCTGGTCCTTTTTTTTCGCGTTGTTTCTCAGCTCACTTTGTCACTATTTTCCATTCGACCCACGCGAGTTGCTGCTTTTCAATCGCACGAAAAACCAGGCAGCCCCTTCCCTTCTTTAATCAAGTTTTTCGATTTAAAACGCTTTTGGTTTTTGGGTTGTTTTGTGTTGCCTCCTACACTTTTGCGTCAAATAAATGAATAGAACAACAGAGAAAAGGCAAAAATGTAAGGTTTATTGTGCCAGAATAAGAATGGGTAAAATGAGGAAAAGTGATAGCCTTTGAATGGAATTGCAACCCATCGCACCATATTCCGAAACGAAGTGATTGAAATAATGGGTATGACGATAAGCTCCCTGAAAAATGTATAAATGAGATTTTAGAAATTTCTTTTTGAATAAAACGCTTTTCTCATGTTGGAAACGGTAAGCTCAGTTTTGAGAGTGAGACTTTAAATTAATTTTTAATGAATCATATAACAATGAAAGCATCATTACTCGTGACTGTTTTGATCTATTACGTCTCATAAAGTTCGAAACAAGACACATGACAAAGACCAACACGGTTGGTCACACGAGCCCAAAAGTTGTATTAAATGAGTCACAACATTTTTTTCAGAGAAACAGGGCTCAATTCGGAAGGACTCGAGGGGGGGGGGGGGGGTGGGCTTTAAGAAATGTTCGAATTCGTTCGGATAGCATATTCAAAGCACCCCTTGCGACAAGATCCCTTCTACAACTGAGGTTCCGATTCGGTTCCGAAAGATGATGTTATCAAAAACAATTTCTCGAACCTGACTCTCATAAATGTGTTGTAATTTGGATACTGGACACTGTTGTGATTATTAAAATATTACAACCATAAGTCACATATGTAGCTCAATTAATCGCCAAATGAACATGTAGCAAAAATAATCTGCAAACATCAACATCGTTCTATGTTCATAGTATTGGGAAAATGCACCGAAATATTAAAAAATGAATTGACAAGCGTCTCAAATGCAGTGTGTCAGTAAATTTGACCCTATCTGCTTTAAACAAATTGAGCTATGCGAAAAATTTCGATAAATACACACCTCATAGCAGAGCTGGAAAAATCAAAGTTTGAATGCTCGCCATTTGAACGTATCGGCATTGTTTTCTCTAACTGCTGGGTCCCACCATTCGAATTATTATTTTTCGGCTTGAATTAGGATCATGTTAACTGACAAGCTGCATTTTAACAGTAAACATACTAATAAACATCTTAATGTGCAATTAGTGACTTTTCCAACGTTTTTCTGCGTTTTACGGAAACTGGAAAAATCATTAAAATGCTGAAACGCATTCTAATCAGTTTAGCATGATTGTAAACGGATGAAATACGAATGTAATAATTTGATTAATTTTTTAAAAGAAAAACAATCTACAAAAAATAAAATTTAATTGAATTATTTGAAAATGTTGTGAAAATTGGTGAAAATACTAGCCCACCTTTCTGCATTTTCACGTCTTTTCATCAAAAAATTTTATAGTAAATCTAGAAATTTTGTAATCTTTTTTTAGTCTATTTTCGATATTTTGACATCACTTTTTCCGCTAAAATTCTCAAAACTCACACCCATTCCATAATCCCAAAAAGGCTTCTTGTCACTACATCCCCAATCTTCACCATTCGTGTCACTGCATAGCCAATAATTCGAAAAATCATCATTGTACCTGGGAATTGAAAATATTCAAAATTACGATCTAATCTAAAGCTTACCAAATCTCTCTCGGATGATGATAAGGTCGACCATCACCTGTAGGATTATCAACATTCAATGGGGGTAGATGTGGTACCGGGTCGGTATAATGAACCACTCGAAATGCATATGGCACCATTGCCTGGAAGCGAATTTTCAGAGAAACTTTGACTGGTTTTGGGTTACCGTAAAGTATCCAGAAAATGATATGTCGCCGACACGTGGCTCACCAAATGTATGAACTTTTATCTGAAAATAAATATAGTTAACTGGTGTTTAAAGAAAATTTCCGACAACTCCGATTCTCAAAATCACTCCTACCTTACTTGAAAACTCCCGAAACGCTATCCTAAAAGCTGTCAAGGTGGCCATCGCCCCTCCTAATGAATGTCCAGTCACCAAAAATCGGTATCCTTTCCTACTGAAAATTTTTAAAAATCTATTTTTTAAATTAAAAAAAAATAAAAGGGATTACTTCACAATACTTGGGTACACCATATCTTCCCACATTTGGTCCATTGCATTTAAAAAATAAACATTAACATGACCAACACTCACATTATTATTGGAACCGTCTGAAAATTGGGGTTATTCAAAAAAAAAATTCCAAGGTTTGCGTCATGCACGTTATCACTAAAAAAAATACATTACCGGTTTCTTTATAAGCGACATAATCCTCTAACCCGTTTGAAAATTCTGTAAGTAATTGTCCTCCACTATTTGTTCCTCGAAAACTGATTATAACTTGATTGGTTGAGTCAGAAATTGCTACGAAAGCTTGACATTGATTTCCACGCTAAAATTTTTGGATTTCGAAAAAATTCGAAGTTTTTGGCACCTTATCACATGGTGTTGACATAACCATTAATACATGAAAATCATCACCAGGGAATGAAATATCAATGCAAGATTGGCGAGCGGTTACATTACCTAAATATCGCAGATACATTTAGAAAGTTTTAAGGAAATTGGTACTCGAATCTGCATAGGCTGCCGCCGCTAAATTCAAAAATTTCTCTGCTTCACCTTCACTATAAACATCATAACATAAAACATCGGGCAAAAAATGATTTATCTGAAAAACAACACACACACCAAATCAATAAAAAGCCGCCGAAAATGCGTAAACCTACCAGAGCAAAAAATAGTAAACTAACTATAGTTTTTGAGCAAAACGCCATGTACAAAAATGATAACAGCCCCCAATGTGTTATGTTTGATTTTTCAGCTTTTTATCAAACATGTTGTATGCCATCGGTAAAATTGATAGTGATTTTTCAGTGTGCATAAAACTGTTTTATGGCTGCAGGGAGTCTGAATCATTAATTTTTGAAAGGTTTTTGTGATTTGCTCACAAAACTTGACGAATTTGAGAAAAATTAACGAAAATTTTTAATACATACTTATTTGAGATTTTTATCATTTTGAAGGAGGGCTCGACAAACGGAATAAATGAACGGAATATTTAAGAAACCTAACTCTTCTTCAAATTGTTGTTACCAAAAGTAACCAAGATTCCAAAATGTTCTTAAAAACTAAGATCCTCCTGTTCAAAAAAAAATTTTATCCGTTGTTCGTCTCTCTCACTATTCGTGATTAAACCAACTTTTTAGACCGATGCACGCTTTAAAAAAAACGACGCTCTGCAGAATAAGAAATAGGGTCATCGGTCTAATGCTCGGAAACTGAACGGACAAGTTATATCCCTTTTATGTTAATACTCTATTGTCTTTTGTGTCGTAGAACAACAAACAATGTTACAGGACAATAAAGAGAAATTAGTAGGCAGGATGCCGCTAAAAAGAGTGACTATCTATTGTCAACTCAAAAATTCTTTATCATGCAAGTTGGTTTTGATCTACCCAGAAAATCTAAGTCTCTCACAAAGTCGTGCTATTTTTACCTGCGATGCGGGTGCGCTGCGGTCCTTAAGTAGAAAATGGATTATTCAAAATTTTTAAGTTGACAATATTAGTCTCATATATCGATCAAAAACTGCAACATTTTCCGAGTTAACGGTTTTCTTAACCACTCCTGATTTCCTACCAAATCGTCGATTTTTTTGAGAAAAAAAATTCAAAGAAACCTTAACGTAAGTACAAAAAAGTGCAAAAACATCGACAAAATTCAGAAACAATGAACGGCAATTTCTGAGGTGTTAGTTCCTCGGCGTTACAAAGTTTTTGTTGTTGTTTATCATACTTATCTACTCCATTGAAATGTTTCATTTTCGAGAAAATTATTGCTGTTTTCCGTGATTTCAATATTGATGTCTTGGTTGATTGACATCTATTGTTTCGCTAGATTTCCAAGTTTTTTGTTAAAAACAACAGTAATTTACATTTGGTTTTTTTTAAATGATAATTTTCATTTACTGCTGCTCGCAACAAACGTTGTGGCAGAAAATTACCCTCACTACTTAAACCTCATTAATTTTCAAACAATGCATTTTTAAAACTCGTCAGGAAGATTTGAAATGTCTGCAAAAATTAGCTAAAAATAGTTAGTGATGAAAAAATTTTTGACATAAAAGTTTCATAAAGTTTCATTAGTAAGTTTCTGAAAAAAACTTCACCAGCAGGAATTTCACAGGACGTGCAAACTCTGAAAAACCCTCGGCAAGAAAGAAAAAATTTCAATTTTTTGTTCTCACCCCTCTCCTCCCACCCCACTACCCAATTTCGATCGTTTTTTCAAAATGTTGCAATTGAACAGTGCTCGTTTTCCATTTTTTTGTCTCCATTGCATGCCTGGGCAAATTGATGATTCTAAGAATGTCAATTTTTGGCAAATTGTTTATTATGCTGTGTCAAAAGTCTTGGGATGGTTGCAGCAAACGGATTCGTTGTCAAAATTGGTCGATTCGTTGTCAAAATTCCACTTTTTTAATTGATTTCCAGATATTATTGTCCTCAATCTAGTCGTGACTTATCACATTCTCTTTCAAAAAACTGGCTGGTGTTCTTTTACGACTCGCATGTAACCTGATTTGAAATTGGTCGAATTCAGGTTATTGAACGACTCTATCAAATTGCAAACAATTTTCTTCTTATTATTGAAAAAAAATTTAAAATATTTACACCTTCGAAATAAAAACCTTTTTACTTCAAGTAATTAACAAAAATTCTCGATTTCGCAATTGTATCTAATTTGGGAGACGCAGAAATGATTACCTTTTTAGCCGAAGAGCGAAAATTCAGTATTTGGACTTTTATGCACTTTGAATACATGATTTTAAAATGTTTTGAGTCGCTGAGATCAGTTTTTGAACGGTACGTTAAAAAAGATTAGAGATTTTTTCGATATTAAATTATTTTGGTTATCGGAACAATAATCGAATAAATTGCGTTGCATTTTATGTACAACTTGGTGAAATAAGCATCTTCCAAGAAACCCAAATAACTTTAAAGTTTCCTATTACATCGGACACATGTAGTTTCTCCATTTTTCTAGGTTAATCTCAAAAATTTCTAGAATTTTATAATCCAGTTGTATTCAGCCATTCCAAAGTTTTAAAAGTATTTCATTTATAAATCATAATCATTCCATTTTTAGTGTCCAATTTAAAATGTTCTCAACTTTAATTAATTCCCCTTTAATTAATTTGTTCCTTTTCAAAAATCCAGTATTACATCAAATTTTCTTTAAATTTTCCCAATCAAAAATTCATGACCCTGCCTTGTCGTGTCTGCAAACACCACGGCGCAAAGTCACACGCTATGGTTTTGGATGTTTTTTTATCAACAACTGACTATTGTTTTTCTTTTTTTTTGGATCTTGTCGATGTTATTTTTTTTTAACAATTTACAATTTTTCTTTCGTTCGAAACATTTTTAAATTTCGCTATATTTTGCCGAAAACTTAATTTTTATTTTAGTGTTGACACAAATTCACAATTGGCCCAATATCAACCAAAACGGGTCTCCCACCCGTTTTGGTTGATTGTACTGGATCAAACAGAAGAGATAATAACCACCGGAACAACAGTATCTTTTTCGAAATATATTATAAAAGGTGACGGTGTTTTTAAAGTTTAAAATCTAACAAAAATATTGCATTTTCGACCAGATTATGATCATTACCCCTACCTATTCATATTTTTAATAGGTCGGACTTTATCATTTCTTGGTTGAAAATATGCACCAGGAGGAGTTCACCTTATTTTAATTTTGCTCTCAAAATTTTAAATGTGCATTATTTTTTAAAATTCAGAAGTCTATCAGTCACTGCTGAGCAAGGTTGTTATCGATTTGGCAGTTTTGTTGGATTATAATGCAATTGTAGTGACTAGTAAGTTTACGATTATAGATTTTTTCCTTGTTTTGATTTATTTTTTCAGATATATGTATCATTGAGAAGGACGGATGAGATTGTGCAACATGCATGCAATGAACTGTGAAAGATGGAACATACAAAATTGTAATGATTCATTTTCATTCAAATCCGACTTTGCTATCGAAACCTGTAACATTAAAACCCGACTCGTGAGTTTTCTGAAAACATTATTTGAAATTTTAATGTCAACAGTTTTCAGATAATTATCCAAACATATTGCTCAAAATCGGCGCAGTTTTTCGAACTTTTATCAATGGCAATGACGAAGGAAGATGCACAATCGACGAGCTTTCAAGAATGTCTTGCCAATAATTAATAAGGAAATCAGCGGGAATGTGTTTTAATATACATAGGTAAGTGTTTTATTATTTTTCAGAGAAGCGCATTCTTGATAGAAATGTATTTAATTACTTTCCCACTGGAACGTTTTTGATTTTTTTTCGAAGTCTTGAATAAATCACTGTATTCTGAAAGAACCTTTTGTTTTCTTACGTCATAAATGACTTTTATTTGGATTCGAACCTTGTGATCCTGGTTTTCTCTGTCTTGACGATGTCAACTCCTGGTGAATGATGAAAAACAGTTCCGAAAACCGAAGTCGGGTGTGGAACTGATACGAAATCGATATTAGATGAAGAATGTCCTTGTGTTTACTCGATTTTTGCAAATTTTTTAAAGTTCACTCTCACATGTTATTTAAAAAATAGTTTAGAACAAGAAATCTTCATAAAAAATTCAACAAGTATGAAACATATATATTTTTAGTTGAAGCACGTCCAAATTGTTAAGTAAAACTCAACACTTCATAAAATTGTGGAAAACAGTTCCAAAGTCCAATCAAAACGACGGAAACTCTCCATAATACTAGAAATATCAAACAATTATACAATTAAAATGAAGCCAGAGAATTTTAAGCTGTCAAAAATTGCGAGAAATATAGGGAATTTTGAATTTTTTAAATAAAATTATTATCTGACTTCCGTTTCAAATTTTAAACCTTATTATAATATGTCCTGTGTCTTGTTCATGTTTGTGATGGTGTAGCTTGAAACTCGGACAGCGTCAGTTGTCGAAAAAGTCGTTGACGTTCAACGCCGGAATGCGGTCCTGAAATAAAAAATTTAGGATGGTCAAATTTGGGAAAGAGTACGAAAATATTGAGTTTTCACGTGTTTTTTTCTTGAAAATTTTAATATTAGACTCGTTATTTTTCGAAATTTAAAGTAGGTTTTAAAAATCCACTTACGAAACGAATCTGCGGATGGTTGAGAATGATTAACATTCCAACACGACTGAAGTTTCTGTAATTTTTATTTTTATTTTTCAATCAAATTAAAATTTACCTTATGATAGTCCTCTCAATTTGTTGTCTAGTGTCCACAATCAAGTTAAGAACATGTCTACGCATGTTGTCGTCGAAATCCCCTGTGTCGTAATCATAAAGTGCTTGCAACGGGCGAATCCAGTTATCGATCCATCTTCTGATGAATGGATAATTGTCGGTTCTGGCGTAGAAACGAAGAAGCGCTTCAAACGGACGATTGCACTGTTGTTCCACCAAGTCACGAACAAGCATTTTCTGTAAATCAAAATTTTCAAGCATTTTAGTAAACTGCATTTTTTTCTGGTAAAAAATTTATATTCAAAAGAAAACCCTGAAAAAGGGTTTTTCATAATGGTTTCAAAAATACTGAATTAAAAATATTGAATTTCTGGTGCTCATAGATTTTTTTGTAGTTTTCGTAAAGTTTATGGAAATTTTTCTCCTGATTGATGTCATAGCGAAGGAAATTGTAAAACTTACCGCAGATGCAACAGGATACGTCAAAGAATCCAGAAAAATTGAGGAATAATAGCTGTAGTGCTCAAAATCAAGTATTTTCAGGATTTTATTTTAAAAAATCAGTCACGTCTGAAATACTGTATGCTGATCGAGGGGTCTCGAATAGAAAACAACGTTTTATGTGTGCACCTTTAAAAAAGTACCGTAATTTTTCAGAAAATAACATTTTTATATGTGTACCTTTAAACTATTATAATACGGTAGTTTTTTTCAACCTCGATGTTATTCTTGCTTTTTCAGAAAAGAATTCCGAAATTTCTGAACTTTTTGTGCAAATACTACTACAAAAAAATTGTTGAATTATTTTTTGAAATGCTATTTTTCAGTGCTTAACCGAACCATTGGATGGATTTACAGATATAAATTATAGTCGGCTAATCAGTAGCTGCAAAATTCTGCAATGTTATGGATTCTGAGCGAAGGATTTCATGAAATACCGATGAACTGACGTTGATTTGATAGTTCATCAGAATTTCCAATTTTTGAAGGAAGTGAGTTATTTTTAAATCCTATGTATTGAAAGAGGTTCTTTTTTATATTAAGGAAGATCGCGATGGCATGATTTTCACGATGCAACAAAATTAATTCAAAGCGGAAATCTCAGTCATTTTTGTTAATATCATAATTGTCAGTGGCAATTACAGTTACATTACAGTTAGTTTTCGCACGGAAAGACATTGATGCTGGTGATGAGCTGACACTTGATTATGCATTCGTCATAAATAGGATGACACAAGTTTCTCTATATTATAGATGCTATCATAGTCATCGAATGTGGTATCCCAGACCTTGAACGGCTTGGTCCTATTAAAATACATGAGCCATCCACAAGTGGTTCGAACAAAATATCGGATTCAAACTCCAAACGTCGAGCTTTGTGTTTTGAACATTTTTTATATAAAATTTGTTTTTGTTTTTCTCATACAGGTATTTATTAATTCATGTTCACAATTTGAGCCTATTTTCAGAAAATGGAACCAGGAAACGCCATGAGAAAGCCGAGACTCAACATTCCTCCGCCAAGAGAAAGCGACGAGCCTGCACCGTGATAAGCGAAGAGCAATTGAAAAGTTGGACATTTTTTGTGCGTTTTGAAAGCAACTTGGTTATTTTACAGAACAACGACAATATGGGGAAAAATGCAACATTTGGCCATATAATTGAACCATTTTTCGTTTCATTTCGATACCCATGTTCTCTATTCCATGTAAGAAACCCCGTTATGAACCAATTCCCATAATTCGTTTTTTTCGACCTCACGAATTCATATATTTTCAATTATGAACTTCTTTCACCATTCACTTCTTTGTTTCTAATGGTTTTAGCGTTGTTTACTCACAATATGTAATAGTCAATTATAACTAATTTCCGAGACTTTTTCCTGGAAAATTAGGACAAGAAGTGTATGTTTGGGTGATTTAAATAAGAGTAAACTCATCCGAATATTTTCTTCGAAGTTGCAAGTCTTTCTGAAAAAATTTGGAAACGCTTCAGCCGCTGCCAATGTTTGACCACGATCCCTTAACAAATCCGAAAACTTGTTAACCACCAGTTCCTAGGTATCCATTAAGAATATTCTAATCCTTTAATATGGCACAGGATGAACAAGACAAACTGATGTGTTTTCAAGGACGCACATGAACAATGCAACTGTCATGTACCGTACGTTGAGAAGGCTACCGTAATCTAACGAACCAGTTGGGAGGTATTGCGAATGGTCGCTTCAAAATATGGGTGGTCTTCACAGGTGATCTATTCATGAGCTTTATACTTTTTTTTTAGTTATTTTTTCAGTTTTGAGGAAAGGAATATTAATTTGTTTTAACGTTAACATCATGAAAAAAAAATGTCTGGTTATTTTATATTTCAGTCCAAAAACTCAAAGGCCAGTATCTCATTTAATGAAAAAATCCGACCAAGATCTGTTTGTATTCTTGGCTTTCTCGAAAACATTAGGGAAAGGGAGGGAACGGTGATATCTGTTTCGTACTCCCTGGCACCAATAAAGGCGCCAACGGTGAGCGTTTTCTGTCTATTTTTTGAAATGCTTTGCAAGATTTTAAAATTAATTTGAAATGATAGTGAGTGCTTAGTTTTCTCGTGCGGTTTCTACTAGAAGTTTTAATGTTTTAAAAACTAGGTTGACAATGAATCAAGATTAACTATATAGGTGGTACGATGTAAAATATTGAGATTTTATAGAAGATGAAAAAACTAGTACCAAATTAATTAGCTAAATACAGTAATAGAATTAATTTGTGGAAGGGTTTTAAATCATCTATTCTGAATATATTTTTGGTTTGAAAAATTTTTTTAATGATTCAACGAACATCTCAGTAATTTCAAAAAAAACTTGCTAACCTTTTAATATTTCCTTCGTTTTTGTTCTCAAATCTCTCATCAACAACATATCCCATCACTTTTTAGACTATTTAAACAATGGAGCCAATTAACGCTTTGATTTTTGAGCATTTATGCCCGTTCGAAAACCAAATGCTTCGATTCTACGAAGCCCACAAAACCAGTGTCGAAATCGATCTTCAGCCGTACAAAGATGAGAGAGCTTTTCATATTAGAAAAGCTGTTTTGCAAGTTATAGTTTATGGAGCGGTAACTGAAGAGTTCAAACAGATGTTTCTGAACAATATTCTGAACATGAAGCATCGAGCTGCTGAGTATTTGCAAGGGTAAGATACTTCCTTTAACTTTACAAAGCGTGAAGGCTAATAAGTCAAAAAGGTTACAAAACACAACCCGAAGTTTGAATTTTTATACATTTTAAAAAGTTTGAATGAGCAAAAGAGTTTTGTTCATCTAACTTTAGTCGCATTCCATAGCTTCATAAAAAAATAAATTATCTACAAAAAATTTCAGAAAACAAATGGAACTGGACTACATTCTAGGCAATTTGACTCGTCACACAGGCTAAAATGAAGTTGAATGGAGGTTTTGAGAAATATTAGGTAAGGTGTGAAAGTCAAAAAAACTATTCAAATACTTGATCTTTCCAGAAAATCATTAGAACAATTCGATCATTTTCAGCTTCTGAACTTCAAACACCCCAGTTCAACTTTGTTCATATTTAATGATTCTCGCATTTATTGATATTTTTGTTGAATTAAATAAATCTTGAAACATTTTCAGTAGTTGCTAATTTTTTTTCTAATTATTATTTATCGAGTGTTTGTAGGCCGCAAGACGACTTAAAATAAAGGCAACATTTTCGGATGTTTTTTTCAATAACAATCAGGATGAAATGCAAAAAATAGAAAACATCTTAGGTATACTGTACTCTTGCAGCCTATAAACAATAATACATTTTTTTGGAAATACAAAATCTGGACGTTGAAAGAAAGTCACGTTTTGAGTTGTTTGGTTCTTCTTAGCCCTCGTCATTCTAAAAATCTGAAAAAAGAATCGTACTTCTTGAAAATGCGACTTTCTATCATATTTTTCTCAATTATCACCATTGCAACGGCATTTTTGGCTCTTGACAAAAGGATATACGATTCTCGTTTTGAGAATACTACAAATCTCACAAACCAAGCATCAGGGTGAGTGGTGTGAATTTGATTTGTTTTTTGTTGCCAAAAAAACTGATAGCAAAAATTTCTAATTAAAATTGAAGTAAAAACTAATGTATGCCATTATATATTTTGATATGTAAGATTTTTTTCTAATCAAAATATGAGTTTTCCAAGAACTTTTCTAATCTGTTCTTTTTTTCAGCACACGCGAGCCAAATGTATCGTCTGAAACCAGATGTATGGTTATTGCGACAATCGCGATGTAAGCAGATTTCAAAAATCATTCCTTATGAAACACATTTTCAGGTGGACTGCGATATTCCTTTTCCTGATTGTTGTATTAGTTCGTCCGACATTTTTTCTTATAACGATCAGACGAACATGGGCACGGACTTGGACAACTTTTAACGAAAGAAGAATCCAAATATTTAGGATGACACAACATGTTAGGGAGACAGCAGTTTGACCGTTTTTTTTTCTATTTTTTAAAAGTAGCTTAAGATTTTTTTAAAGTCAATTAATTAATTAATATATGTATATATTAGTGTTGAAGTTCAAGGAAGTTTAAATAAAATTAGGGTTTTTGTCAGTGCATGGTTCAGGGCTTATATTGGAATCATTACCTAAAAATGTATACCTAATTTCAAAAAAGATAGCAAAAATTACATACATCCCAACTAGTAAACGCTTTTTTCCCGATTTCCTAGAAATGTGTCCTTTTTTCATCATCATTTGTGTTCAACTTTTTTTGATATTCTCGAACTTCTTAAAACGATTTATTTCTATTTCATTTTTTTTTGTTTCTAAAACTATTTCAAGGTAACAAAAATAAAAATATTCCCTTAAATTTACAAAAAAATTGTAGCAATGCATTTATTTCTATTAAATTCAGCAGTGGCTAGGTCCCGCGCCAATCTGAAAATCAAGCACCGCCCATTGCCAGAGGCGCTGGTTAGAAAACTTTTTTTTGTTGGGGTCAGCACTAAAATCTCTTCTCTTTCGAAGGGTATCGAAATAAACTGAGGAGGATGTGGAAAATCTTCGGAAGTTTCAATTGAAAGAAATTAAACATTTGAGAAATCTGAATAATTTCTAAATTTGAAAAATAAAACTTTTTTTTTAATTTTTTAAAATTGAAGATAAAGCAAAAAACTTTAAAAAAGGCTCGTGATTAAGATGTTTTGAGACACAATATCTAAAATAGAACCGAGAACCCGTAAACAAGAAGGAAGAAGATTTTAAAACTTGAAAAAATTGGTGAAACCAAAGTAATGCATACGCAAGTTTCTCCATAGAAGAAATCGAAGAACTTCACCGAATTTCAACGGGTCACTGGCATTCAAAAACATGAAAATAAAAAAAATGGATAAAGTTTTCCTGGTTACATAATATCCATGTAACTAAACCATGCCCCCTTTGCAAGTAATAAGATCTTATCTAAGGATACATTTTCCGGTGGGAAACAATTATTAGGTCCATTATTTGACCATTCTGTCATCAAGCAAAGCAATGTGTACTATTTGATATGTTGTCGCATATTTATGCCTATTTGTGTTTTATCGTTTTTTAAAAGTTGTTGTCTTTTATCCTGCATAATGTCATCAAAAAAAGTTGTAGAAATCCCAACATAGTGTTGAAATATAGGGACTTCAGTTCCTTGTGGTTTCTCAAAACTTGAAAAAACAACTCCTGCAGCATTTATCAGAATATTGGCAGAGAAACACATATTTTTAGTTTTTTAGGCCAAAATGTGCTTTCCAAATACATATGTTGTTGTTTTCCCCTTCTTTTTTAATAAATAATCAAACCATAACTTGGGCCTTATTTTGCTTATTTGTACATTCCCCCCTTTGATAGAAAATTTATGAGAAAAACTCAAGAGATGAATGACCAGATTAGCGAATTTTTCACATTGTAATTATATGATCAAGCTCCTATCTGAAGAAAAAAACTATTAGTGATAAGTATAATCTTGATGCGCTCTATTGAGAACATTGATGCAATCTTGCGCAGGAACATAACCCTTCCCTGTCAAGATTGGACAGGTTGATAACCAGAAAAGGAGGGATGGTGGGCAATTGGTATTTGGAGGTATGGTGATCTCTATTCCAATTGTATGGATTAGGATTCTATAAAGTAGTAGAATAGAAAAATAAGTAGGTAATAGCATTGGTTTTAGAGTTTTTGTATTTTTAAAATGAAAAATATTGAGAGGGTCTACTTTATTTCGCGGAAACTGACGGCTGAAAAAAATTGAGGAAAACGCAATTTCACTATCTTCCTCCGAATTACCATAGCTAAAAATATCAGGTGCAGCTTCGTAGATTTTGCGTTCGGATGTTTCTACATCTGTCAAATTTTCTCTCGAATATTTTTAAATATAACGCTTCATATATTTTTTTTTAGTAAACTATACTTTTATGCACATTGCCCTAATATATCACGTTATCATGGGAAAAAAAGTCTGACACATAATGAGGCAACGTTTCAGACTTCATCCCATGCGATTCCCCCTCAAAATTCCCACCAAATCTTATTCTATTCGCTCATGTCTATTCCATATGCGCTCTGTTGCATAAAGACTCTTCTTTAGTTTCTTTTTTCTCAACTCACAACGTGCAAACTTCCTCTCATTTTGGCTTCCCTGCCGTTGCCGTCGAGAGACAACAACAAATGAGAGAGACAGAGGAAAAAAGCCTTTGGTATCATTCGATTCGCATGTGGAGCAAAGTTGAAATTTTCATACGATTGGAAATTGGGATGAGATTGAGGATGTTTAATCTTTCTTCATATGAATCAAAACGAATAATGCAGCGGGTGCAAATGAGACGAGAAATTTTTTGGAGTGGCTTTTCAAGAAGATTTTTTATACTGAGATATGGATAAAAGACATCGGAGCAGTAATGGGCTAACATACATTGTAAATTGATGAATTGTATAAAACTGTAATTGATAACGCCGATTTGATTTTTACAGACCTTTTATGTTACTCTTTTTTTTTGTGCGTATTCCACCAATATATCTTATTAACGTGTGAAACCATACACACTAACTTAAGATCCCAATATTCTCAGTCTGCTAACAAATGTCGCAGTTCATTTTCAGTCTTCAGCACCCAGATATTCCAACCAAAATTTTAACCAAGTATTTGTTCCTCCCCTCCCTCTCAATATACACACTTTCATTTTAGCAGTAGGGCTCTTCTTTAATTTTTCTCGCAACTCAAAACAGGCGAATTTTCACTGCCCATTTTGACTACCCTGCCGTGGTCGCTAAGAGATGATGAAAAATGAGAGAAGCGGAGAAAAATCGCATCAGCAGGAAAGAATCAGACCTTGTCAGTTATGAGCGTTTTCCTGCGAAATTTGAGTTTATCTTTTTTGTTTTCGTTCTCTTTGTGATGAGTTGCATTCTCCTACTGTTAAAGAAACGCTTAAAATGTTTCTATGGTAACAAAAACTTATTCTGAAAATGAAAATTTAAGTTGAAAGTGAAAAACCAAAAGAATTTGGTTTTAGTACATTTGATTGGGAGAAACATCATAAGAAATTTGTGAAATGCTGTCAATATCTGAAACCAGGGAGAAAACCTAGAATATGATAGTGACAATTATATTTAAAAAAAACACAATTTCAAAACTTTATTAGATTTGGGCGGTTACCTTACTTTAAAAGTTTTCTTAGTTGTTGGTAGTCAAATATTCTCAAGAATCATAAAAATATCTTTTCCCGAGAAATTCCTTTTTAAAATAACATATCTTTTTTCCAAGCGCATTTTGTAGTGTTGCTCTCGCAAAACCTTTCATCCTCACCCCCCTCTCACTAGAACAACATTGCCTTGTCTCTTCACTCCTACCAGCAGCAGCGTGGCGCAGTGGAAGCGTGCTGGGCCCATAACCCAGAGGTCGGTGGATCGAAACCACTCGCTGCTAATTTTTAGTTTTATTTTGTTTCGAATCTTATCAGAAGAAGAATCAAATTTTTATAAAGTTAGATGAGCTGACTTTTGAGCATTGTTGGGTGTTTGGGTAGATGACGAACTCATTGTCAAAACAATTTTGGTGACAATATATTAAAACCACAACCTTAACTGAATTTTTATTGAGTACTTTTGCTACTGGAGTTCGACTCGACAACCAGTTATTATTATAAGTTTTATTGTCAACATAACATTTTTTGAATCATGCGGGTTGGTTTTGACCTACCCAGAAAAGCTAAGTCTCTCACACAATCGTGCTATTTTTCCCTGCGTGCGGTTGCGCTACGGTATTTTAGTAGTAAAAAATGGATGATCCAAAATTTTAACTTGACAATAACAGCTCGTTCAATAACAGCTCGTTTTTTCGTAATCAAAAATAAAAAATTTTCAAGATGCTTTATTCGAACAACTACAGATATTAAAAGATAGTCAACGAAAATTAGACTGCACATAAGCCATTGAAAATTTCATCGGAGGTATGAAGTGCATAGGAAGAGTGCAGTAAGCAATAACTGGAAAAATAACAAATAGTTATTTAATCATACGACCAAACAAAGTAACAAACCATTGAGTACTTCAATCATTCGTTCATTATTCGTTCAGACGCAATGGAATCTTCTGTCGTCCGATGTATCGATGTGTGGGAATTGGACGAAGAACTGAAATATTATGAATTACGTAAGAAGTAGAAACGAGGTACGTTTTCACTTTTGATAAATCAAGTCTACGTAAACTTGAAACATATGACTGAGACGTGGAGAATAAAACTTACTACTGGCTGTAATACTTCCGAAATATAGTAGAATTCGCTGTACAGGAATAATGCTACTTTTCTTTGGAACTCCTTTTACCTTTACCCATTTTTTTTCTATTTTTCAATTCGATTTAATCAATCAACGGGATATATAGATTCCCAGTTGCACCAGGTTTGAGTAACTGAAAATTGAAGGATTTTTTAAAAGAAAATGCTTCGAAAAACAAGTTTTGAGAATGAAGTAAAACTGAAAGCATACGATGAGCCGAATTCGAAAATAAGAGAAAAATGAAGATGTTACCCAAAAAATCTCTTTTTATAATGAAGAAAGGTGACTTGTTTATCAGCGAAAATGCAGTAACCAATGGTAACGGATGAATTTTGAGAAATTAAGCGGAAAACGGGGCGTGGGAATTATTAGTAAAGTAAAAGTGTAACGTGAATGCTCTGCGAAAAACATGCTTACAATAACAATTTCAGTTATGATTGGAACAAAAAATGGGAAAATAACATTGTTTGATCGTTCTATATGAAATACTGCTTTTTTTCAAATAAAAAGTTTTATTTTACAAAGACTTCAAAGTGGAGAGGTTGCTGAAAACTTAAAATAGCAATTTGATCTAAAAAATTATTTCAAAAAATGTTCAATTTTAGGGTAACAGTTAAAAACAGCTCTAAAATGTAGCTTCTTATTCCACACTTCCCAATAGCATTTTTCACTATTTTTTCTAGAAGTCTCTGAATCCTTAATTTACAGTAGTGGTCAAAAAGAAATACACGTTCAGTATTTCTGTCATAACTCCGCGCATAGTTGAAATTTTTTAATGAAGTTTGGATATGATTTGCAGTAAATGTCCGGAATCTAAATTCTCATGTATCACACAAATTTTGCATATTGTCAAGATGAAAATTTCTGGCCGCTCGTTTTGCGGAGTGTCGTTGGGAATTTACTCGCAACGCGACCGCTACACGCAAGACCAACTGAGAAATTTGAATTTTAGCGCGTTGCGGTCGCGCTGCGAGGAAATTCCCAACGACACTCCGCAAAACGAGCGGCCAGAAATTATTATCTTGACAATAACAGAGCATATGTATATTGTCATAAAAATCTCGATAATATTTGGTTTTTAACAAATACAGTGTTTCGGATTTAAAAATTGTTTCAGATAAACGTGTTTAGAATTTTTTGTGCTTTCGAAAAACGTCTGAAAAACTTGATTCCTTTTCGGTACATTGTTTTTTTGAACTTCCACTATTGAAATTTCAAGCTTTATTGAAATTTGAACTGCATTATTCACTTCTCAAAATAAATTCCAAAGAATTCAATTCTGTCTAACTCGTAACTTCCTGAACTTTCCAACATCTTGAAAAACTGATGTCGCTGCGGCACAAAATGTTACAAATAATATTTTAACCTCGGGAAGTGAATTTGACAAAGAGATATGAACGAGAACTGCTCGGAGAGTTCACATCTCTATAAACAATTGTTTGAGCAAGGTTGGTATTTCTTAATTGTTGCGATGTTACAAAAAAAATTAAAAGGGGTTTTCTTTTTCTTATTCCGAGCAAAAAAGATGCTATTACGAACGTGTAAAATAAAAGATTCTGATCTGAGACGGAGATATTCAGCATCGGTTATTTGGACTTTGCTCATAGCTTTTTGAAACCTAAAAATGTGTTATTTTTTGGTTAAAATTGCTGAAAGTTTGCAAACACACAAAAATGAGTTTTTTGTTATAATCACATCTTCCTTCGGCTCACACCACCAGTTCAATCCAGCACAAAATTCTTCACTGATTACTCAGCATGAAACATACATATGTGGAACGTTCAGAATCATTGACAAATATTTTTAAAGTGTACTAGTATCGTATTGAATACAATTTTGAGAATTGATTTTTGTCCGGAGCTTCGGAACCCCCACAAGATAATATCTTACTTCAGAAAGAGCCAGACGTCGGAAATTCTGACACCTAATTTCCTAATACAACAATCATAAAAAATAATTAACTTGTATCTTTAAAAAAAGGGTGGTTCTTGAACTCAGAGGAGATAGGAACAATGATTTTTCCATAGAATTTTAATCGAGTCGTAATCTTAAATATCCAATCAAAACTATAATGATTCTGGGTTATGTTCATAAATTCAACATCGTTGACGATTTTTCATCGTCTTTCTGATTGTTTTATTGCAGTTAGGAAAAATGATCACATATCACAGTGAAGATAGTTTACATCAGCTCACTGACTGAGAATGTTTAGATTTGTTTTATTTTTGGAAACAATCATCGGCACAATAGAGTTTGAAAATTGCAAGCATCAATATATTTTCCATTCTTTGCAATGAAATGCGAAACCTTTGTAAAACGATACACAAAAAGATAAACAATTTATCATTGAGCAATCGAGAAAGATAGAAGAAAGAAGCTCGGACAGCAGTTTAAAAGGGCGGTGATAGGTCATTCAATGATAGAACATCCATTTTACATTGTAATTTTAAAGGCTAGACGACTTTTTATTTTTGTTTTGTTGAGCTCACAGACTTCACGCTTGCGACGAGTTATAGGTGCTTTAATGGAAGTTCAGACAAATTATTAGATATATACCTATTTATTATTTCGAAATTTTTTCTACACTTGTTATCAAAATGTCATCATTCTCTTTAATTTTTATACCTCTTTTTTCTCATACAGCTTAAAAATACATTTATAAATAAAATATTTAGATGAAAACTCTTATTCTCCTTTCACTTTTCGTTGTCTTTGTTTCTGCTGAAGAAGGATTTCAAACAATTGGTTACAAAACCTGCAGTAAGTTGTCTTTTCCAAAAACTAAAAAAAATTCCACGGTCTTTTTAGAAGCCAATTCCGTCATCACTGATGTTCAAGCAAGCAACTGTGAGCTCTCAATTCGCGACGGTAGAAAACTTTGTATTTTCAAACAAGGAACAAGCCCAACAATTCATATCCACTTTACTCCAAGTAAGAATATAATAATATTTTCAAAAGTATGAATATGATCATTTTCAGAGAAACAAACTGATGTGCTTTATTCAAAAATCCGGGCGAAAATGTCAGAAAAAAACTCGTTGATCGATTTCCCACAAGCTAACAACAATGCCTGCACTTTGAATGTGACCTGCCCACTCAAAGCTGACGAGCCACAGGTTTTCAGTCAAACCATTGAAATTACTGAAACCCATCCAAAAGGTGAACTCGTCACGGTTAATTGGCAATTGACTGATAAGGAAGACAAGGAGAAGACTGTTTGCATCCTTTTCTTGGCCGAGATTGTTTAATTTGCTTATTTTCTTCTTGGAATAAATAATATAGAACAGCATATTGTGGATGATAATAATGCATTTTTTTAAAAAAGTTAGAAAAATTCTTATTTGACAACCATGGAAAAAAATGTGATGAGTAGGTGCGAAATTGTTGCCACTATAGTTCATACTAAAAACATTCTTTCAATCATTCTTACTTGTAACATTTTTAATAAAAAATTAGATCAATAAATTATTAAATAACAAAAAATAAAAGATATAAATGTAAATATCATCACTGTCTCACAAGCAAATCTCACACCTTTCGAGCATCTCAACATTCTTCTGAGAACGTGCCAATTTCACGTAATCACACTTATCAGTCATTTTTATCACTTTTTTAGACACGCCCATAGATTAGCCAGTATAAAAGATAAGTTTGTCTTATCACAGTTATCAAGTTTTCTTAATTTGGATTTACATTCTGTATTCCATTGTGAAGTTCTCATTGCTCCATCGACTTCACATGAACTTGTTTTTTAAATGTTCACGTAAGTCCCATGAGGCACTGGGAGTTGTACAAATGATTTTTCCTAGTATTCTAATGATAGCTGATTCATGTAAACCTCCACCAACATAGTATAATCTTTCATTAATAAGTGATAATACCTGTTTGTGGCGGGCTTATGTGATTTCGTTCACTTTACCGCTATTATTCCTGTACATGTAACTTTATTTTTTAAACCCTTGATCATTTGTACTGTCTGATAAATTGGGTACGTACCAGGCCATGGGGTTCTATGTGGTTCAGTTTTAATTTTTCTCAAATAGTCACATCAATATTTCCTTTAAAAATATTTAATTTCCAGTTTATTGAATAAAAATGTATGATTCGCATGATTGCATTTTTCTGCCTGGTGTCTGAAACATCCTCTGAATAAAGGGCCCATAATATGTTGAAGTTGTGTGCTATTTATGAATATTTTTAATGAGCAAATACTTTTCTGAATCCGTTTACCTACAAGGGTTTTCAGGCTCAATCAAAATAAAAAAATAAACGTAAAATTTCATTATTTTAACAAAGAAACATCATGGAATATAGTTCAAATCAACGCTAACTCCACACGGTCCCTTCTCAGTATCATGATACTGATGAATATATGGTTTCTTCCACCCTCCGAACTCCTTGTAAGCGTCAAAACCTAGTTGTCCATTATAATCTGCCCACCATAATTCCAAATTTGAGAATGCGGTGTAGTCCAATCCAACAATTGCTTCCCAGTTATTATTATTTGAATAGATTCCGACCTTTTGTTTCAAAGCTTCTGCTTCCTTAACGGCGGCTTCGATGAATGCCCGATTTGTAGCGTGACTCGCTGGCCAGTTATAACGTTCAATATCGAGCCAAAGGGTATTGATCTTGGCTTTGGCAGCATTGAGAGCATTAATGGTGTCTTTAACTTGGGTGGCGGCGGAAGCGGAGCACTTGGGACAAGGGAAAAGATATCCATCAACTTCGGTGAATCCAGCTGCAAATATTGGTTTTGAGAACTGATCATTTTGAAAGTGACCGACTTCATCTCCACGTTCAGAATTTTCGCAGAAAATAAAACTCTTAACTAACCTGCATTAGCATTCTTTACGTTTTGAACACCATCATGATCTACGACTCCGTTACTGTGATATACTCTTGGAATTACAAAACTGAATCCATTTTTCTTTAAGCATTCAAAAGTGGTAGTAGAAACCGGGTCGTTTATATCAATTCCGTGCTGTCCGCCGTAGACAGTGCCAAAAACCAAAGCGAAAATAAGATAAGTTTTCATGGCAAAGAGAAAGAGAGAAATGATAATTTCCAGTAGCTTTTATATTACGGGCTCTTTATCATTTTCTTCAATTGTTCCGGGTGCAATTACGTCAGAAAATGGGAGCAATGAGGCGAAACTAAATAGAGAAACGAACTAAAATACAACTTTTCAGAAAATGACCGAAAATGTACGACAATAAAGATAGCGTGTCAGTTAGTTTTACCCCTAAATTATTTCAATTTCAATAATTAGAGATATCTCTCATTAGTGCAATTTATGAGAAAATGTAAATACATACAGCAAAAATAATACATTGCAAGTATTCACTAGGTTTTTGGATTAACTTGACAAAAGTAAACTTTGCAAACAGTCATGAATCCAATATTCTGCCGTCGAAAACACGTATTTCTGAGAAAAAAAGCTATAATTTTTAAAGGTTTGAGTTTTAAAAATGATTTGCTCGTTTTAAAACAATTTTCGACTTGAAACAGATCCGACACCTAGTAGCTATCTATTGCTTGTTAGGTAAGCATGCATCTATTTTAATCTTGAAGACCGTTCAGTTAAAAAAGGACAGTTACTGAAAAATTTTAAGATTATGAATCAACCGTTTTAAAAATGAAGTACACTGTGATGCAAGAAACAGAACGAATCTACATGTCGTGTCCCTACTTGAGAAAATTTGCCTGAAAAATCAATAATTTTCAAATACAGCACATTACTTGTTTCAGTTGGGCAGCCTTCATTTCAAAATGAGAAAATGACTAATAGTGCACCCTGCCTAATAAATAAGACTATAGTGACGATGCCACTATGTTACAAATCGGCCCAACCATCGGGCACCGTCACAAGGTGCACTAAAGGCACATATGAAACCTATCAACTGTTAGCCTTCTGTCGTTTCTCAATGGTTTTTTGATTGTTTTTTGTTGTCTTAATAAAAATTTAAAAAAATATTAACACTACTTTGTTTCAAAGTATTACGTATCCTAAAGTTTCTTATCTTTACCTAACTTTCAAATTTTTATGACAATTTTTCGGGAAGTTGCATCAATACACACTTTTCTGAAGTTCGTCACCCGATTTTCAACCAAACCATAGGGGCTTCATAAAAGAACATCACCGAACCTTTAATTAATTGTTCGCAAATTCTTCTCAAGTTCAAAAGTTACTTCGATGACCATAAATTTGGCAATATTATAAAGGTTAAGTTTAGTTTTCGTCTTATGAGAAAGAACCTGAAAGTTTTAGTTTATCTACGATATTAAATTAAGTGTACGGAACACCACATAAGGAAAGTCTTACCGAATGACATATGTTTACAGATATTCGAACTTCTGAAGCATTGCAAAATGTTGAAAAAGCCAGCAATTGCAAATAATGAATTTTGTATATCCAGAATGAAGGAAATCTGACAATTGGTTGTTTTTGAATAATGCAACGCCAGTGATTGAAATGCTCCATTTGTCAACCAGCAAATTTCTAAAATTTCTTCATTTATCTATGATAAAAAATTGAAGCAGCTTAAAAAGATGTTAGCGTTCTCGTTCCTAACATAATTACCGTTGTTGAAAAATTGGCTGATATCTAAAATCACGAGTTTCCTTGTATTTCTTCGTACAACGATCACTTGTATTTCTTGTTTGTTGGGTAATCTGCAAATTCGTCATTCATCCACAATATTAAATTAAATTCTTTGCTAGTTCAAAATCATTGAATGGGGAAACTTCTAAAATATAAAGTGATAAATTGTCAAACGCAACAAAAACGGGAAATTATTAGCTACTCAACAAAAAATAAGTATATTTTTGGAACTAGATGTGCCTTTCTTTAATATCGAAAAAATACTGAAAATTCAAAATTTCTGGTGGTTCCACTTTAAAAAAACTTAATAAAAGTATCCACAAATGATCTGATTGGAATATTTCAATAGTAAAAACATAAAAAATGGCGAAATACAAGCAAAATCGATGATTTGTTCTAAATTTAAATATAAAATAGGGTGTTGAGCGTCCTTGTCGAAAGGAGGGTCTCGACACGAAAAACTGCGACAATGTCTTTGTCTGTCTATATCTCTTCAATTGTTGTGTTTTTTTTTTCATTTTTTAAAAATTTGCTTTTTTCCAATGTGAATTCTGGAAACTATGGCATAAAATTACGTTTTGACAGGGAAATTTTTATTCAAAAATACTGGAATTTTGCCTTGCAAACGTTGGGTACAGGATTTTAAAAAATCATTAATTTGTGATCCTTTCCTTCGGTCTGTTTATAGTGCGGTAAATAATAAATTGATTATTCATTTATTGGAGAAGAAGGAAGGAATATGGAAACAAATTAAAGACGAATGGGACAAAGACGAATGCCCGCTTGAAGACCGAACCTTTTTTGCAAAAATGGAAATCTGGCGAAATTTGTCGTTTCAAAATGAATGAAGGAATGAGAAACGACTGAGAGAACGGAGAGCAATATGAAAACATTTATATAGCCGCCGAAATGACAAAAAATAATCATAAACATAAATTTTTGAAGTAAAATATGCGAGACTCTCATTTCTCTTGTCAAAGATAGATCACACGGAGATCAATGGAAAAATTTGAACACTGTTTTTAAAAAAATCAATTACATTTTGAGATTAAAAAATCAGATGCCATTGAAACGCTGAGAATAATTTTCGACAAAAAGGAAAGAAACTACAAGCTCGCGTATTTTTAATATCTCTTAAATGATACTAAAAACCTGGAAATAAACGTTAAAAGACAGTAATTATTATTCGCGATTAATGAAAACCAAAAATTGTTACATTTTTTTATTTAAAAAGATCTAGTTAACAATATAAAACGTTCTCATAAAAATGATCAGTTCATAAGAATTTATGATAACATTCCTCGACATTTCGTATTTTTTTTCAAAAGGCGGAAACAAGCGCAGCCAAGATTTCATAAAATAGTAAAGTTGTGGTCCCTGATGGTGTTCAGGTTCCACGAAAGAAAAGAGTGATGGAGAAACCAGTTTCAACAACAAAAATTAACGCGAGAAGATTGTACGACGATTTATTAGATTTTAAACAAAAAATAAATGATAAACAGGGGTAAATATGATTCAAAACAAGTAAATGATATACTAGCACCTGCTAGTCACTTTCTAGCAACAACTAGAACCTTAAAACCAACAAAAACGGGTTAAAACGAGTTAACAACTAAAATCCAAACGAATTCCAAGAGAAATACAAAGTGGTGGCCTAGGTTTCATACCCGAAGAGAAACTAGTCCCCGCTCGTATTTCTCTTCCACATTACAAAATGTTGAATTATTAGAAAGCCTAGAAGCCCGAAAGTAAGTATTCATTAGGCTGCTATAAAAAATCCTAAAAAAAAGTCAGTATTATATTTCATCATTCGAAAGCTCATAAGATTCGGAATGCAACTAAATATCGTCAAATTAAAAAATTGAGGGTGTATTATCCATTTTCTTCTAAATGACCCAAGCGCAACCACTCGCATTTAAAAATATCACGACGGTGTGAGAGACTTAGCTTTTCTGGGTAGGTCAAAACTAAGAATATCTATATTTTCATGCGAATCGAATGAGACCATTGGCATCAAAATCCGGCCCGAAAATCTGGAGATATGGCAGTTTGAAAAATAAACCGACACCGTTTACGATGTACTGAACTGATATTTTAAATTGCTCTTAAAATTTTTCTAATTAACGAAATTTCAAAATTTAAAATGCTAAAAATATCTATATTTTCATGCGAATCGAATGAGACCATTGGCATCAAAATCCGGCCCGAAACTCTGGAGATATGACAGTTTGAAAAATAAACCGACACCGTTTACGATGTAATGAACTGATGTTTTAAATTGCTCTTAAAATTTTTCTAATTAAGGAAATTTCAAAATTTAAAATGCTAAAAATATCTATATTTTCATGCGAATCGAATGAGACTATTGGCATCAAAATCCGGCCCGAAAATCTGGAGATATGACAGTTTGAAAAATAAACCGACACCGTTTACGATGTACTGAACTGATATTTTAAATTGCTCTTAAAATTTTTCTAATTAATGAAATTTCAAAATTTAAATTGCTAAAAATATCTACGCATCCATGCGAATCGAATGAGACCAAAGGCATCAAAATCCGGCTCGAAATTATGACAGTTTGAAAAGTATTTTATTTTGAAAATTGTAAAATTATCCCTTTCATCGCCTTTGCAAGTACGACACCCAAGAATTGTCATAAATTCA
This sequence comes from Caenorhabditis virilis, assembly GCA_964036255.1. NCBI lineage: Eukaryota > Metazoa > Nematoda > Chromadorea > Rhabditida > Rhabditidae > Caenorhabditis > Caenorhabditis virilis. The sequence continues at coordinate 1,746,825 of OZ038420.1, read as the reverse complement.
AAATCCAATTCGTTCTTACATTTGAAAAAGTAACAGTTTTTGCTTTTATTTCTCGCTCACTGAAAGTCGCTGTTTTGTGCAAAAGATATCTTCTACATTATTCAAATTGTGATCGTGAAAATATCACGAAAAATTCGGGCACAACAGAGAATAAATCAATGAATCACACAAAAAAAAACAACATTGGGCGGTGCATTTTTCTAAGACGAACGATCCGCATAAAAATTCATTTCATCATCAAAAATGTTGTGTCGTCCTGCGTTCAGAACTTTAACTTGCCTTGGTATCTATTTTGTGTGTTTGGTGCTTACGACAGCGGTTGCGACTAACAACCTGAAGGAGACTCTTCAGCTTCTTGGGTTTGGAATTATTTGTGTTTCTTGATCAGTTTATGAAAATAATTTAAGGTACGTTCTTTGTTTCTACCTTTTTACCATTCTCTGCGTATTCGGTCTCACGTATTTCGAGGATGGGAAAGAACGATGTGAGGTGACTACTGCGACATACTGTGACTCGGATGGTTCCACCGATATCGAGGTATGTTACTGTTTTTTTTTATTTTTTAAATATTAGGTTTTTAGGTTATTCATGCGAATTTTGTAAGAACCTTAGTTTTACTGAGAGATTAGAATTATTCAAGTGAAATTTCAATTTATTCAAATTAGAATTACATTACTTATTGTCACGTTAAATATTTTGAATCATCCATTTTCTACTAAAAAACCACACCATGACCGCTCGAATTTAAAAATAACGCGACTGTGTGAGAGCCTTAGCTTTTCTGAATAGCTCAAAACCAACTTGAATGATCAAAAATATTTGAGTTGAGAATAACTTACGTAAATTTTGTTTTTCTATATCCCAAATTTTAAACTTATATGAGTCGGAGGGCATCGGAGGGAATACTAGTTCTAAAAATTTCATCGCATTTTTAAAAATGTTTTTCGGATTATTTGAAACGAAGTTTCAAAAGGAGTACCATTTTCAATAAATTATGTCTCATGTTTGAACGTTTTTTGATAAAAAAAAATATCGTTCCTCTTTTGCAATAATGACTCATGGAAGTTTTTTAATCATCACTTCTTTTGGAGCGTCGAATCGACGATATTTTTGGTAAAAATCTAGTTAACAGCTTGAACACTTTGCTAATCAGCGGAAAATAAGAAGCCATCTGGATCAGACCACAAACGTGTTTTTTAACTGTTCAAATTTTCAGTCTTTGAGGAGCTATTACTTGCTCGCTTATGCCTGTTTGCAGCAAAAATTTGCTGATTCTTAGCCTTCAGACCGGTTTCTTTGTAATGAGCTAGGTCACATGTAAAACACTTAGACCGAGTTCGTGCAATTCCCTTGTCAGTTTGAAACAAATTATGATCATCAAAAACGTATCACGTAGATTATAATCCTAAAAACCCAACAGGTGACATTAGAGCTTTTCTAGTATTGAAATTAACCTGATCAGTTCAAAACATAATTGATAAGTTTGTTTACAGCTCTCATATTATCCAACTAAAACACCCGTATATACAACTCCAGTTACCATTACGATTGTGAACGAGGAAGACAACGACAAACTCGAAGACGTCGGCGAAAATGTCGGCATGGTTGACGGTAAAGTCGATATGGTCGACGGCGAACACGACGCGGACGACAACGGCGGAAATGGCGGTGAAGACAACGGGGAACACGACGCGGACGACAACGGAGGCGAAGACGACGCCGAAATCGACTTTGAAATCGACTTCGAAACCGATGGTGAGGACGAAGACGAGTAGGAATTTCGGCCACAGTTCACCTACACCGAATGAATTCACTTACGATAAATTAAAATACTTTTTTAGCTTTATTTTTTCTTCGTTTTTAAATTATTAATAAAGATTGCTCAGATAGAAATGAGAACATCGTGTTTTAATTATTTTTCTTTAATTCTTCACTTAAAAAAAGAAGTACGAAAAGACATTTGTATGACCGATTTATTTTCATCGCGTTTCGGTCCTGCTAAAACTTTTATAAATGCGATTTCAATTTAAAAAAAAAGAGGGAATGTTCAGAAGATTTTTGGTTTTGGCCGATCGATGAAGATTTTGCGTAGAGAACATTTTCTCAAAAATTTCATTCCACGAGATATTTTAATGAACAATTAAACTAACCCGTTATTTTTGAAAAATGAAAAAAAAAACTATTTGTTCCCTCAGAAAACGCAACAAGCTGAAAAAGTGTATTGTAAAAAAAATAGTAACAATATCACGTGTTGCAACTGCGCTTTATTGCAAACCAAATTGAAGTTTGAAAACCGATTGAGATAACGCATTATATCCTAAAATCAGCACAATAATTATTTTAGATGTAACTCAATACCTCTAACGGGTCATGTTACCATAATTTGTGGTTTTTTTTGTTAACGGATAACTTTTTAGCTGCCCTTTTTTAGGAACGTTTTGCTTTTATCATAATCACACCACACCTCGCAAGCTTCTCAGTATTGATAATTTTTTATTTACCAAAAACAATTATAAAGATAATCTCCACACGAAAACCGACCAAACTGCCAGCTGCAGGCAAATAATTACCAAATTGCAAATTGCAAATTGAAAAACAGAATTCTGTTAGTTTCCCTGAAAAAAGAAAATTTGCCAACCTCGCACAGACGTAAATGTATTGTTTTGAAGGCATCTGGTAACATGTAATTTGAGATATCAATTGCGCAACATCTAATGATTTGCAGAAACTGACTAAACGAAGTTAGATATGTGTCAGTTGAGCGTATTACAATACTACAGTGGATTGGGTTTCATATTCAATCCACCGTAGTATTCGCTACGTAAACCGAAATTTTTTGGAAAAGATTAGGCTTTTATCGTCTGTTGTGAATTTATCTATGGTCTCTCTGTATTTTTAGAAAATTTAAAAAACAAGTTTTTATTAAGTTCTCTATTTGAGATGCCATTTAAGCCTCCCTTTTATAAGTAATTTTCTTTTTTTCCATTTTTTTGCATATTCAATTAATTAATTACTTAATTCGTTTTAAGCTTTAAAATGATTAACAATGTATCCAGCTGAAAAACTAAGAAATGTTTTTCATTGCCAACTGCCAAATACCTGTTACTGTAGTTGTAAAATCCCCTTGTTCCAGAGAGGTCAGGTTGACTTGTAATTAATGACAACTTTTCGGGAGCGGATTAAGGTTGCATATTGCATGCAATTCTTTTGTCACTGACGTAACTGGACAAATGCTGGTGTTCTTCCGGCATAATGGACAACAGTATATTGCCACTCGGCCAAGAAACGCCCCCCCCCCCCCTCCCCCCATTTTGAGAGTACGCCGAGTCCCACATCATTAATGTCTTATGTTGATTTGGTTTAATAACCTTTAGATTTTCTCTTATTTTATTTTTAAAAACACATTTTTCTGAGAAAAGTATATATCGTTCTTACAATCATACGTTTTTGTTTCGCAAAATTACTAGCATCTACCTCTTACAGCACAATCGAAAGTCCAAATGTCAGAAGCTAAGGTGAAAGTTGAAGGCGGAGAACAAGAATACATCCATTTAATTGTATCCGGACAGGACTCGACCGTATTCAACTTCCACGTCAAAAAAAACACCCCAATGGCGAAAATCAAGAAGTTTTATGCCGACCGCAATGGTTTAAAGGTTGAAACCCTTCGATTCATATTTGCTGGGGAACGAGTCACCGACGAGGATACTGCAAACTCGTTGGAAATGGAAGAAGGCGAGACCATCGAAGTTTACGTCGAACAAATCGGTGGATAACAGGAACTGATGGACTTATTCAATGGCATTTTGTCTGGAAAGGCATGTGTTTTTACTATACAGGTGTTTTGTTGAGCTTATTCTGTAGATCTCACTCTGCAAATTGAGCAACATTTTTCAAAAACCATTTAATATACCCTTGAGCATGATGTTTTGAGCTCAAATTCTAAAATTGTCAAATTCAAAATTTTAAATGTAGCTTTAACGTGGCTCTAGCTTGTAGAAATATTATTCAATATTGAGATTTTAATCTTCTAAAATTTTTAACTCTATTTCTGTCAAGCTTCAGCCAAATGCTTAAAATAAACACGGAGACTTCACACATTTTAGAAATTGAGCTCAAAAAATCAATCTTAACGGCTGTATTCGCCGGTTTTGGAAACAGTTTCTCAAATTTAAAAAGTGAACTCTATCGAACGAGCAATCAACAAAGATTATGTATAGTTTAATCACATCCCTTGAGTATGTTACAATTTTACAAACTCATTTCCTTTTTTTTTCTTTTTCTGAAATAAATGAGTAATATCCAACAAAAATGTGAACTTTCTTGTTTTATAAAATTACAAAAAAAATGAATTAGCAGTTGTATAATGCTCCGCACAACTCGCAATGGGAAAAGCAAGCAATGAACTACAGTTTACAATGTTCTTTCTAATATTACTGTATTGAACCAATCGGGGGAAGAAACGTGGGTGGTGTAGAAAAAGAGAGAGAATTCACAATTCGAAAATTTTCAAGGTCACATCTTGCATTTGTCTTGGAAGCTTATTAAAACAAAGTATCCTTTTCCTGAAAATTGTATTCTATTGAATAATATTCATTCTTTATTAATGTATGGAGAAAACAGCACAAATTCGTAATTTGAAGTCCACATGAAGCTTGAAGTCCACATTTTAATCGAAAATGATTCCATTAATATGGTGTATCCATCTACGTCACCTGGTCTTGCAATTTCCAAACATGTGTCTGTTTCCAATCAAAGAAGGATTAAGCAGGATTACTATTACATAACTGTGAAGTAAGATTGACTTCTCCGTACAAGTAACAATAAGCAGGTGAAAATGGTCCTTAATCATGCAATCGTTTTTATTTGAACGTTCGAGCACACCTCTCACAAAAATACAGATCTCATCTGCTGTGTGGTAAATTGTCGGATCTCCTCACTTGTTTTTGAATCGAAAATTGATTGAGAGAATTTAGAAAAGTATACTTTCAATCATTTATCAAAAAAAAATTTAAAAATAGTAAAGGAAAATAAGAGCGTTGCACTAAAATCAAAATAGAGGCCTAGTTTTGTCAAAAACTTGGATTTCTAGGCCATTGACATTATTTTGGTTTTACGACGTGGATTTGTACCATCATTGTGGGTTTTTTGCTAAACTGGAAAACAATAATCAGGAATTCAAAACGCATATATATTTTGTCATTGTTTTAGCACAAAACCTAATATTAGATTACGTTGAAACTTTCTCATATTCAATTATCTATTATTCTTGAATTTTATCAAATCGCGTATTTTTCTAAAAACTTTTAAAATTTTTAACTTTGGCACTCTAGTAAAATCAATATTTAAACAAAACACTGACATCTAGAAAACTTTGTAATCCTTATGAAAATTCCACCGATCGTGGATAACCTTATCGGTGATAAACTGAGCGTCTTAAGGGCCAAAGACGTATTCAAGCTTTTTCGGGGTACCACTGAATCACCAGCCGATAAGTTGCCAAATCACAGATAATTCAAGGATTGACATTGATATTGGAGATCCACTATTTCATGCAAAAAAAACCCAGATGAAAACGCCTCGAAAATCTTTTTTTGAAGAAAGCATACCCTGCCAAAATCGTTGAAAATGGAAAAGTAAATAAATTTTTGCAATTTTTTTTTTCAAAATTTTTGTATTCTACGGAAAAAAACATATAAAAACGTACTAGAGCTGTAATTTTACAATTTTATGCAAAAAAATCCAGATAAAAAGGCCTCAAAAATAATTTCTTTAAGAAAGCATACATACTCTACCAAAATCGTTGGAAATAGTTAATACATTTTTGTTTTTTTTTTTTTAATACATTTTTGCACATTTTTCCAAAATTGTTTTTTCTCCGAAAAAAATCTATAAAAACAAATAGTCAATCTACAGTACTAGAGCTGTAGATTGACTATTTTATTCAAAAAATTCAAATTAAAAGGCCTCGAAAATCATTTTCTTGAAGAAATAACACCCTGCCAAAATTGCTGAAAATGGAAAAAAATTAGAATTATCTAGCTGCTACTAGTATTTTATTTGTTCTTTGCAAACTAATTTACCTTTCTTTGGTATTTTATTGTTGTTCTTAATCAATAAATCTTCTTGAAAATAATTCGCGTTTATTTTTGTTATTAATGATGGTCAATTCCATTCGAGTCTTTCCATGAACCTAGTTTTAGACAAGGGACACCACTTTACTGATGCGCAATGAACGACATTAAACGGCCGATGGAGATGCAGCAGAATTCGATTGAACTCCTTCGACGTATTCAGATATAAACAAAACGTCAATAAGGCGAGTTAGAATATCTATTCACTATCAGTACAAAAAGGTGTCTAGCGGAGTACGTATTCTTAGTTATTAGTTTGCTGTTGTATGTGCGGTGATTGAACTTATCAAAGTGTAAAGATCCCTTGTTTGAAAATTTTTCTATCCGATTTGGTCCAAAATATCTTAGCATTCGAAAAAAAGCTTCACAATTTTTTTTGGATATAATTTCGAATGAAATTTTATAACACACTTTAACAATCCCTCTTTCAATTTCTCACAAAGATTATAAAGAGCCCTTTTCTGGCAGTCGAAAAATATATCTCTATTTACAAATAGTCATTTGTTTCAAAACATATACATATACCCACCCTGCCCATTTCAAGTGCCATCAAATTTCAATGATAGCCTTCGCCTTTCTACGATTTTTATTCATTTTTTAATTTTATTGCCATCGCGAAAATCGAAAATTATGTGCCATTTTGTTTCAAGAAACCACATAACAAAAATCATCGCTTTTGGAACAAACAATTGTTCAATCTTCTTTTTCAAAAATTTGAAAATAAATACCTGACATCAGCTTTCCTAACCTTACAATAATTGTTCTTATATTTTCCTGTTTTTATTGAAATTGGAAGTTTATGGCAAAATTAACATGTTGTACCGAAGTGTATAAATTGACTTTTTTTTAAATTTTTTCTTAAGTTATATGACAAGATTATCTTTCTAAACGAAAGGCGGTTGCTCAATAAATACAATAAATGTGATGCATTTTTTGTATTTATAATCTATGAAATATACGGATTATAGTACAGTATACACTTTTTGATTATTGCGATACAAAAAAGTTGAAAAAAACAACAATTTTTTAAATTTTTTTCAAGGCCGTCTTTCTGCTTCTTATTTGTTGAGTGATGTTTGGCTCTAAGAAACCAATTCCGCCACCAAGGTTTGCTCCAGAACCAAGTAAGTTTGGTGTTTTATATAATTTTCCATTCTAAATTGACAAACCATATTTTTATAAAGTAATATATGTAGATATAAGTGTTAATTTTGTTGTTGTTTTTTTTTAATTTTTCGGTTAGCTAGTTAGCTACTCAACATTATGAAAGTGGCATACGCATGTATAAAATTTATATACCAGCAATAAATTAACTTAAAGGCAGCTTGCCATTTAACACTATCTAAATTCAAGGTGAAAAATAAAAATTCGAATGGGAGCCCAGAAGTTCGAGAAATCAATACCAATATGTAACAAAATTCAATTAAATGTGTTTTTACAGGCGCGCGTTCAACTTTTTAGCATGTATTATCGATAAATTTTCGCATAAAGTGTATTGTATTAGTGAGAAAATCGCTAATTTCCGAAATTGAGATCTCACACTGTCTTTAATTAAGACTACAAAATTGTGGATTTTGTCCCAATCGCTCAGTACTGTTCCTAGTGAGTTAAAAGAGAGTTTTACGGAGCCAGTGAATGCATCTGGGATGAAGATAGCATTCTTATTCCAAAGCTGTTTTTAAAATTTTCTAAAACCACCTAGAAGTCGAGAAAACGCGCCTCAAAACAGTGACCTAGAAAAATAAAAGGACTAATATAAATATTCTGCGTAACTATTTATTTACGAAAAAGGCCTCCTTTAATCTCAACTTTAGAATTTTTCTTGTGTAATTTTTTGAATTTCGAAACCCATGTGCTCACTTTGCAAAATTAATGAGCAAATTAAGCTTTTCAATTCATTCGGACTTCATGAGTTCAAATTATTTAAATCTATTTGTTGACCTTTTGTGAAAAATGCTTATAAATTCATTAGAAAAAGAACATACAATTGACTGAAAATTTATATTCAATATAAAAAAAGAGTATAAAGGATTGGGATTACAATCAAGTCTCAAAGTCAATATATTAAAAGGGGATAATCTAGAACTCATAACATTATCTTTTTTTCTTCACACCTTTAATATTTATTCAAGTTTCTGTTTTTACGAATCTTATTCACTGATATCTAAGTTTATGGATTCTACTACAACTGGGATAGCTCTGACTATTGGGTCCAATCAATTGTCGGGCTTTGTTAAAGGTTTTTTTCTTAATACAATAAATCCATTTGATATGTACATATATTCACTTCCTCAAAAAAAATATTATGAAACAATTATTATTAAAATCATAAATAATGTTAGAAAGATTTAAAACATAATTTTAAAAAAATATTTTTAAAATATTGAACAGTCTAGTTCGCTATTTCTAATTTTTTAAAACTTTTCCTCAGCCCCTTTTTGCCAAAAATAAAACACAAAAGGTTCCTAGAGTAAAGATTTTTCAAAACAGAAACAGATATATAAGTGTATCAGTTCTGTTACAGCGTATTTTCATTTATTTCAAGTTTGAAAATAGGTTAAAAAGTATACATTTCACAAATTTTCTATAAAGAAATATAAATCATCACCTATTTCGACGATTTTCAACTTTTTTTGAAAATCGCTGCTTTGAATTTAATCATCAATACCTTTAGATAGTCTCTAACTTTTGCTTTTCTTTGTACTATAAAATTTTACCACATCTTTACATGGGTAGAGCAAAAAAAACGTGGCCCAAATTTTTTGAGCAATATATCAATCACCGCCTACATTAAAATGTAAATTCGCGGGTCGAATCTTAAAAAAAAACCTTCAAAATCTCAATTCCCTTCGGTAACGTTAAATTATTCCAAAATCTGTCATTTGAATAGAACAAAACAGGGTAAAAATGATGAAATATCGAACGGACGAGGTGTTCGTCATCAAATTAGAATACACTCGATAAAAAAACATCGAGAAAAATGCTCATTCAGTTTTGTTTCTTGATTGAGAGAGGTGTCCTTCCTTATTTAAAAAATACTCGGATTTTTTTTACTAAAAATGGCAAAACGGTTGATCAGAAGATGGATCGTCAGAAAAATCACAAAGTTTGATTTCGATTATTATTTGAGTCTTATACCAGGATTGGACAAACTCACCGGCGAACCACAACAAGAGGATTTCGAGGATCCGGAGGTTAGTCAAAAAAAATTTTTTAGTGAAAGAATTTAAAAAAACATTTGAAGTAACTTTAAAATTTTTTAGATTTGACATCACTGCGTAGAAACCTACATCTTTCAAAATCATGAATTTTTTTCAACATAAATCTTAGATTTTCTAATCGGAGCGCATTTTAAACTTTAAAAAAACTAGGATGCGCTGCAATCGACCAAGGCTGACAATAATGAGCAAACTTCTTTTGATTAACCCCCCCCCCCTTACCCAACTGTATCAAAAAGCGTGCTGCGGTTTCTACGCGTGATAAATAGAAGTTCAGCACTAGTTTTTTTTAAATATCAAATTTGGGTGCTCGTAGGTTATTACAATACGCAACACATCGTTTTCTTTTTTAAATTACATAACTTTCAGTCTAAAAATGTTTTTTGCACATTAAAAAAAAGAATTTTTAGTAAATTTATTTTCAAAACATCAAGTATGAAATTCAAGCAATTCCTTTGAGATTGGCTAATTGCTAAAACTCTAACAACGGTTTATCATTGTTTTCAGGTTATTTTTAAACAAAAAATTATCTTTGAAGACATTTTTCAAATCTGTAAAACAAATGTTGATTTCTAGTAAAACTTCCGTTTAGTAAAACGAAAACAAAATAAAAGAAAAAGAAAAAAAGAAGCGTGTTCAAATATTCATAACGTCAGAATAATGCTCCCTATGTATGTTAGTTTAGAATACGAAAACAGTAAGGACACTCATCGAAAAAGGAACATATGTACTTCTTCAATTTTCATGACTTTTTCTTATTTCTAAAATTTTCTTTTTTCAGGTCGTTGCGGCTCGTTTGGAACAAGAGCATCGTCGTAAGGAGAAACATCGGAAAATGGAGGCTGAACGCGAAAAAATGCGTCAGAACATTCGAGAGAAAGTGAGTTTGAATGAAGGTTTTTATTTGGGAACAAGAAAAAAATATTGTTGATAAAAGAGTTTATATGAAAAATTCATATAATTTATTCTCGATTTCAATATGAATCAAGGGATTTTTTACGTTTTGTGAAATCATCAATTTTTAAAGGAGGACAATAAATGATGTTAAATCAATATCATACGTGTCATAAATGCGTTAAAAAGTTTTTTTTTAATTCACAGAAGAAAAAACGGAGAAAACGAGCTCTACCGCGGAAGAGTTTTTCGTTTCTAGTTAGTTTGGTTTCCTAGGCCACCTATTAAATTTTGTGCATTTTTATTATTATTTTTTCTTTTTTTTCTTTTAAAAACCGATATCAACACTTTAAATGCAAAAAAAAACAAAAAATAAATAAATAAAAATGCAACTGGCTATTAACCCAAATTATCGCGTACTAGAAACCAAAACTCTTCCGTGGTGGAAACTTTTTTGCAGCAAGTTCGTTTTTTCCGTTGTTTTTCTTCGGTGAATTAAAAAAAAATTAAAACCATTTATAACATAAGTATGTCATTTACCGGCTCAACATCATTTATATTCTCTGAAATGCCCTCTTTTAACGCCCCGATCAAATTTTTGAGACACCGGACAATTTTAGTTCATTTTCGGATATGACTGACCATAATCACTTTCAATGCTACGCAATAGACCATGAAAAGAAAAAAAACATAATTGCAGTACAATCTAAAGAAGAAAGAGGATCCAAAGGATCGTGAGGAGATCGCCGGACGGATTGCTGGCAACCGCAAAACGCCAGAACAGGTGGCAATGGAGACACTTGCCGACGAGGATGAAGGTGACTTTTTTTTCGTTTTGGAGAGTTTTGTTTCGTTTTAAGAAGTAAGGGTTTTGTATTAAAAAAATGACAACTTCCAGGAGTTCTCACACAGCTAGGTATTTCGGAAACCTACGAAAAAGCGAAAACTGCTATCACCACTGCCTACACATCCGCAAAGGCATACTTCAACCTGGTTCCAAAATAGATCCGAAACATATGTACACAGTTAACTTCACAATCAGCTGTTCAACATCTGGGCTCATTTGATTACAGAAACACTCTATCAGTTTTCAATAAATTCAAAATTTGTCTTTTATTGCACAGCTAATAAACTGTTTGACGTCAAATGAACTCATATAATCAATCTCTCTTTACACTTTTCTTTATATTGCATCTAATCCTTCACTAAAAGTTTTAATGTATTTTTTTTCGAAAGTAAATTTAGATGTGTTTATCTTAACTTTTCTTAGATCTCCATAGTCTACACATGTATCTTCATCATGTTTCAATTCACATTTTAACAATAAAGTTACTGTATTCCAATTGATCAAAAAAATCTCGTGAAGAAGTCGAAAGTCCTACCTAAATGTTAGTTGTGTTGAGATAAATGGCCGAGGACTAGAAACCCAACCCAGAGGGACTAGCTTCCCAAAAATGTGTTTCTAGGCCACCATCTCGGGCGTCACATTAGTTTTGTTGTGAGAAGGCAAGCAAGCTCGTTTTTAGCCAGTTTTGGGCTGTTTTTGTTGTTTCTAGTTGAGAACTAGATTCGCCTAGCTGCGGCTAGTATTTTATTTGTTCTTTGCAATATAATTAACCTTTCTTTCGTAATTTATTCTTGTTTTAAATTTAATAAATCTTCTTGAAAATAATTCGCGTTTATTTTTGTTGTTTAAAGCTGGTTTTCATCCACTCGCATCTCTGTGAACCTAGTTTATACAAGGGACACCACTTTACTTGGGGGCCGAAGCCGTTCAGAGTTGGAAAACCGCTGAAATAGCAAAATTTTCGTGTTTTTGAGAGTTTATTGATTTTTCTTGAATTTTTTCGCATTTTTTTGCCGTTTAATTTCGAATTTTTGTACGTTCGGATTTTGTTTGGTCTTCACCTAGAGGTTGACATTAAACAGACCGTCTGGGCAAATTATTTGAAATCTTCGTCGCCGTTTTTTTCGTTTTTTTCAAGTTCTGTCGTTTGTAGCGTTTTACAAACACTGAGACCGAGAAATTCGTTAAAATTTGAATCGTCGGATCGTTTCACTTTTGTTCTTCTGTGGAAAGAGTATAAATACTGAGATATTTATATATCTGGAAATAGAGATATAGAATAAATTTGAAAAATTGGAAAGATGTCAGCGTCCTCGTCTTCGTCAAGGAACATGGTCGTGCCGAGAGATGGATTAGCAGTTGCATCTGGTTCGGGAGTGTCAAATGTTGGTGAGCAGTTGAAAAATGATTTGAAACGTAAAGAATTGGAAGATTGTTTGGAGAACATGGATCAGTTGTTGCAAAGAGTCTTCGATGAGGTAAAATCGATGGATGATGCAAAATGGTCAAAAGAGGAGATCGCCAAGAAGCAAAGCGTCTGTCAGTCAACAGAAAAGTTGCAAGAGGTTGCGGGTGATATTATGAAATTGTTTGGAAAGAAGTTTGGAGTGTGCAAAATTTTGGTTGTGGAAAAATTGCTGAAAACTTTTTGGAGAAAAGTTGTGAAAGCTGAAAAGTTTGTTGAAACTCAAACAAGGATATCGAAAACGCAAAGAGAAACTATTTTCGAAGGAATGAAAGAAGGTTTTGATGTGTTGTTGGAAAAATTGGAAAACCTGAAAGAGGATCAGGAAGATGAAGCTGAAAAATTGATCGCAAATGTTGAGTACATGGAAGAGTGTCGAAAACTTTGGATATTTTTGAAAGCAATGGATATTGGAAGTACGGAAAAGCTTGCGGTTTGTATGGAAGCAAAGTCAGCGGAAAATTTGAAACTTTTGGAAGAGAAAAAGCAAAATGAAAGGAAATTTTTGAGCTTTTTGGAAGAAGTGGAAAATGAGAAAGCTGTTAACAGGGAGGCTTCAGATGCAAATGCAAAATTGATGTATGATATTCAACAGAAGGTAATGGAAGTACAAGAGTTGAATGAAAAGCTGAAATTGATGGAACAAAGTCTGAATTTGGCAAGAAATGAAATTTCTTCGGCTGAAAAAGAAAATGTTGCCAAAAATTTTTGTGAATTGAGGGAAAATGAAAGAGAAGTCATTGAGATTCTGAATAGTGTGAATGTTCGCAATGGAGATCAATTGGCAGATATTTTGATGAAATTGACGAATGATTCAAATGCTAAGGAAATTCTTGAATTGGAAAATGAAAAGATTTCGTTGCAGTTGGTTGAAATGGATAAGGAAAAGCATGATATTAGATTGAAGCTAGAGGATGTCCAGAAGGAAATGGAACAATGGAAGGAGAATTGTGAGAGGTTGAAAGAATTTATAAATGATTCTTCCAAATCGGAAAAACTGATGGGTCATGTTCGTCAAAAATTGATCAGTTTGGCAAATGTACCAGGAACACCAATACCGAAGCCTAGGAGCACGATACTCACGAAAGTTGAACCAATTCGAGTTCCAGAAGTCGCTGAAAGTGTGATAAAAGCTGAAAATTGGGATCGTAAACATTTTGTGGGAGATGGAAATTTTGTTCAAAATTCTGAAAATTTCGAAAACATTAATGAGAATGTTAAGAAGAATGAAGATATTGTTCAAGAAACTGGAGTTTCGGACAGGAGCAAGTTATCTGATGAATTGTACTTGGTGAGAAAGCAGATGAGCTTTATGGAAACAACGTTCAGAGCTAATGCGTTGCCGGATCCAAAAGCATATACTGGAGATGATGACAGAAACTTTGGAAGTTTTCTGACAACGTTCAAATCTAAGTATGGGAAACTAATGGAGAAGGATGAAGAACTGATGACAATTTTGGAGGAAAGATTTTTGGTTGGAAAAGCACTCCAAGTGTTTAGGACCATTCCGAAAAAAGATTCATTTGATGAAACAATGGTAGAATTTCAAGAGAGATTGAAGAAGTCGAGAAGCAGTATTTCGTTCTCGTCGATGCGAAAACTTGATCAACTGCATATTCTGGAGCACCAATCGATCAGAGATTATTGTTTATTGATTGAAAAGTTGTCAAGAGAAGCTTTTGACATGGACGATGAGAAAATCGCACCATTGAAAGTTACAAAATTGTTGAAAGCGGCTCACAGAGATCAGACGCTGCATTGTATGTTGAATATGAAGAGAGTTGAAGTTGATGTGAAAGATCAATATGAGACGTTGAAGAGGATAGCGTTGGAGTTTGAAGAGGAAAATGTGATGAATGGAAATCAAATAGATTATTATGAGAATTTCGAAAGGAGTCGAAAATGGGATGTTAACGGATTGAGTCATCCTGGTGGAAGAAAACTGGATGTTAACGGTTCTAGTCATCCTGTTGGAAGAAATTTGGATGTTAACGGTTATAGTCATCCTGGTGGAAGAAAATGGGATGTTAACGGTTCTAGTCATCCTGGTGGAAGAAATTTGGATGTTAACGGTTCTAGTCATCCTGGAGGAAAAAGATGGGATGTTAACGGTTCTAGCCATCCTGGAGGAATGAAATCATCACCGGTTTCTGGTTCTAATGCAGTTCCAGTAGGAGCAAATGATGAAGTGAATGGAAATGTGCCAGTTGAAAGCAAATTTGGAAGAAATTGTTTCAAATGTGGAAAACCTGGGCATTATGCTGCAAGATGTCAGGAAAACAATAAAGTTGCATATGCACACGGAATAATTTGTGAGGAAGCACTGCGACAGGGAAATCATGCTGTAGCTGGAAGCCTAGTACTCGAACAAGCAAAAATTCTTGGAAAGGATGTCACAATTATTATCGATAGTGGTTCAGAAGTTAGCTTGTTGTCAACCAAAACATGGAGCAGAGTCAAGAAAGGAAACTTGACGGATGAGAAGTTTGTGGAAAGTCCATCGGATAAAGATTTGGATGTAATTGATGCGTCAAATACAAAGATGAATATTGTTCACAAAGTTGACGTTCCGATTGAAATCAGGCACAAGAAGAAGAGTGTTTCGTTCCAAGTGTGTGAAAGTAATGAAGAATATGCTGTATTGGGCACGAATTCGTTTGAAAGTTTTGGAATCCATATTGGCTGGAAAGATGTCGTTGAAGACAAGAAGAAAGCTGTTGTGAATGCAGTGAGATTGAAGCATTTTGGTGAAGCTGGAAGTGAAGGAAAGCTGCCAATTGTGAAGAATCGTGTGAAGTTGGTGAAAAGAGGTCCATTGAATGTAGATGTGATGTATAGTAAAGGCATTGTGTCGGGAGGTTCAGTGAAGGACAGGAATTTTGGAAAAGCTGATGATCGGGGAAGTGAGCAGAAAATCGGAGGTCGTGAGAATGACAAGATGAGATGCAAGAGCAAACCGAGTCACAGATGGTCGAAGAACGTGACAAATGTCACAAAACCTTTTGTTATTCAGGGTCCGTCAACAGTCAATCAGTTGTATGCAAGTGCCAAGTCAAATCGTCAAATTTTTTCGATTGCCAAGTCACAAGATCAATTGGGAAGATGTTCGGAAGTGGAAACAAGTGTGAAAGAGAAGCATCAGGAGAAAGATGTTGAGATTGGAGTTAAACCTCAGAATATGAAGGCCACGAGCGTTGAGATGAATGGACAAAGTGGAAAATGGGACAAGAACCAGTTGAAAGTCGTCAAAGAACAGTCAGTTCGATGTGATAAATGTTCGACCCCAATACCCTTCTACCCGTATTATTTTATGATGTATCCCAACAGTCAGGAGCCTGTTCTTCTAAAGGAGGGGGATGTTGAGATAAATGGCCGAGGACTAGAAACCCAACCCAGAGGGACTAGCTTCCCAAAAATGTGTTTCTAGGCCACCATCTCGGGCGTCACATTAGTTTTGTTGTGAGAAGGCAAGCAAGCTCGTTTTTAGCCAGTTTTGGGCTGTTTTTGTTGTTTCTAGTTGAGAACTAGATTCGCCTAGCTGCGGCTAGTATTTTATTTGTTCTTTGCAATATAATTAACCTTTCTTTCGTAATTTATTCTTGTTTTAAATTTAATAAATCTTCTTGAAAATAATTCGCGTTTATTTTTGTTGTTTAAAGCTGGTTTTCATCCACTCGCATCTCTGTGAACCTAGTTTATACAAGGGACACCACTTTACTGTTGGACTAATTAAACAAATGTTTATTTCTAAAATAGACGTTTTATTATTCCTAATATAAAATATACACAATATTTCAGAGATCGATAAGAGATTGGAGCTAGATAATTTGAGAAAAAAATTAAAGATTAGCGTTTGACGATCGATGCTGAGCAGTATTGAGTAGTTGTCGATTACTGAAACTTTTGTGGGCTTATTCGAAGCATCAAAACGGTGTTTAATATCAATAAACGACAACGGTCGATCCTGAATTCATACGTTTGTTTTTTAGGCTATTTAACTTATAAAATTGCAAAATTATTATTATTTCTGGCTTATTTTTTTTTGTTTTGAAGATACTTTTCGAGAATAAAGAAATATAACCGAAAACAATATTACTTTTTTTTTGTCTAATAGTAAGTTTTGATGAAAATTGCCGCTTTAGTTGTTTTCTTTTGGCTTTGGGATATTATTTTTAAAAAAAGATTGAAAAATCGTTGAAAAATTTTATTTCATTTCCCATTTGTTTTTTTTCGAAAATTATATCAAACCCCAAAAACTAAGCCAAAAATGAAACACTTAAAAAACCCTTTCTGTCGAGTGTGGATAATAGAGCCGGTGCGAAACAGTTTCAAAAGTTATTAAAAATTTCTTTGGTTGAACTTGTAGGCTTTAAGACATGCGCATTTTACGTACCAAATAATTTAAGCACTAGGAAGATATCTGTCATCGTCTGCCCTCTGAAGTATCAGGGTTTCTCTTGCTAGCCTCGTTTGTCGTCTTCTTTCACTTCTTTTCATCCTCAGCTTTCTACCTCCAACGATTAACATGAGCAATGTAAGTATAGACACGGTTAACAATAATCCAACGATACAATATGTCAGAGTTACTGTAGGTATCCGTCGCCCAAATATTTCAATCGTCTGAAAAATGATCGATCTGTATAAAACAAGTATTCGCGTTTACATCATTTGATATTTTTGAAGCTTCCCAGTTATTGTTTTGAATTTCTTGTATATTAAATAAGCCACTATCTCTGGGGCGAAGTCCGGTACAAACTTCGAACGGGTAGTCTAATGGGTTGTGATAACAAACACAAGTTGTATTGGCGTTCCTGTAATTAAATGTTTATTTTAATTTTTATTAAAGAAAGCGTACGAAAAATCAGGCTCCCGATTTTTACAGTTTAATTGATTACACCACTCATTTGGTTGATTGAAACAACATGAACATCTGAAATAAGATTAACTTGAAAACTACATACCACTATTATAATAATATTTCGATTATTATCACATTTTTTCTTGCTTTGTTTCCGGCAAGGATAATTAGTATCTTGATGGTGAATAACACACATATTCGCTTACTTTAGTCGGCGCAGTGCTCCAAATTCAATTACCTACGTTTGAGAATGACTTCAAACTCGGGTAAATTAACCTTTTTTCATTTGCAGACTAAAAGCGATAGGATTTTAGATAAAAGTGATCAATTTCTAGAAGACATTCTTATTTACTCACTCATTATTTCGCCTACTGAAGCATCGTGTCATAAATTGTTGGCATTTAGTGCCATCGTCGCTAAATTTCCTGAAAAATATCATTAACATTTTAATTCAAAGCATTCAAAGCAAACCTGCAAATGCAAACGGTTGGCAGCGCGTTCTGGTCATTAAGTGACAACGCTGTTAAAGTTTGATTACAAAACATCGAATTCCAATCATTTGCACACGAGCATGGAGAATTGAAAGTGAGTCCAGCTCGTAGATAATTATCCAACGGACGGTGCACATAAAAATCTGAAGAAATAGAAATTGGGCAATTAACGCGTCAAGAAATTCTCAAAAATTTTCTATTCCAATGAAAGTGTGTGAGTACGAAACTAGATAGTTTTAAAACAAATGCGATCAAAGTCTTATTTATAAAAGCTTTGAGTACATGCATCGACAAAACTGTTGTGCTGAAATAATTTTAAAATGATTTTAATTTATAGATAATTTAAAAAACTCATTCTGGAAAACACATTTTTTACGCCTCGCTAATTAATTTATACAAAAATTTTATATGGTGAATATTTTCAAACTGCCAGAATTTTGCCTTTCGCTGTATTTTAATAGAAAGACAAAATTATACAAATAACGATCAAAATCAGAAATTAAACTTCAAATTCACCTGAAACACATGAATATTTCGCACAATTATTGCTCGAACATCTTGCTTCAACGTCTAGCATCCAAAAAAAGACAAAGAAAATTGCAAAAACAGTTTGAATAGTTTTCATCGATGTGGTCGATCATTAAAACTTATGTGCAATAAACTATTAACTTTATTGAAAAATAAGCATTGAAATTGTGGTCTGAAATAATAACCGTGAAAAAAACTGAAATAATATTACGTGACAACAATATATAAAAACCGTCTAAAAATGAAAAAAAAATAAATGGCAGAAAGCACATACATAACGATGACAGCGAAAACATGACGATGGCGGAAGAAATGAAAACGTTCGAATTCTATGAAGAGATTTTTTTTTTGTTGGTGTCAACCATTCTCGAAACGAAGAAATTCAAATGGAATTGATCAATATTCTCCGTTTCTTCAAGAAAAAAGTTGTTGATAAGAAAAATAAAAAGTCTTGCCTCTTAACGGAGCAATAAAATTATAGTGTTGCTGTTTTTTTGTAAGAATATAACGATGAAGGGTAAATATTAGAAAAATGAAATAAAAAGAAAAGAAGACGAAAAACGTTTCTACTAACTTGTAGCTATTGAGCAATTTTGTGATTATTTTTTTAAGTTTTTTAAATTAATTTTTTTAGAATTTTCAAAAAAAATGGATTAATAAATTGTTTAGTCTTTAAATTCAATTTTTTAAATTAAAATCACCCGTAAAAAAGGAAACATTAGTAAACAAACAAACATTAGTGAAACAAGCACGCAATGGAATTTGTTTCTTTATTGTTGGATATAATCTTTTTATAAAACATTTTATAATTCTGATTATGCTAAATTTTACAAGAAATGGGTTTACAGTTCCGATAGATTTTCAGAAAATGTTTACTTTTCTCAACTTTTAAAAATGAAATTTGCAAATCATCAAAATATTAAAGCAATCGTCAGATAGATGTTTTTTTGAATGATTTTTCGAAAGAGCGTTTTTACAGCCAACTTACTATTAATTCTTTTGAACGTCAAGTTTTTGAAATAAAACAACAATATTTTTGCTTTTCATTTTACATCAAGTTACTTATTTTTTTCCAATTTTTATTTTAAAATTAATGTATTGTTCAAAACCATTCATTAATTTCATTTTCTCTTAATCACGGCAAGCTTTTTTTAAAAACAAAATTATGGAGAATTATAAACATGACGGAATTTACCAGAGAAAATTCCATTCCCAAAAATAGGTTTGTTTTTAAAAAAATACGAAACTGCCCTCAAACAAAAAATTAAGGAAAAACCTCTCAAGTTTGTATTTGGGTCGGCGAACACTTTGGCTTCCTAAAAAAAGTAGATAATGTGCATCTTTTTTTTTTGCTGCAAATAACCGCCATAGTCACTTCCCTCCGTGTCCCAAGGGATATGGCATGTGTGCAAATCTGTTTGAAATTCAAGTCAGAAGAGACTTCTAAACATCACTAGGAACATTTTTAGTACGCTCATTGTGAAAGAAGAACACGTGAATTAATCACTCCTAGTTTCTAGACATCTCTCTAGTGACCGGTTCGGGATTTTTGGCGAATCTTGGATGTTTCAAAAAATGGAGCAAAAAATTCTAGCCTACAAAAAGGGAGAGGTTTAATTCTCAATAAGCCTTACTATTAATATTATTAAATTTCGCTTACTGGCAAATTGTAAATTACCTTAAATATATTTTTTCAATTCGAGATGGCGATCTATACCGGGTTGTCAGTCTCCAATGTTAACGATTAATATAGTTAGAAGTGTTAATTTGCCTTTCTTTTCAACTTGCCAAAAGTTATACGATGAGTTTATTTTTTTAAAGTTGGTTTTAAAATAAAAATTCAAGATTTCTTCGAAAAAACAGAAAATTATCTAATTTTCAAAATTCTTTGAATTCTGATTTTAAAATAAAAAAGATCTGACAGCTAAGATTTTCGACAGTTTTACCAACATATCATCAAAATTCTTTCTGTAGGGGATTACTGATGAAAAATTTCAGATCACATAAAAACGAGTAATTTAGCTGAATATCCATCTTGATTGTCAAATACGGTATGTCATCTAAAGAAATCTGTTTTTTTAAAGAAATTCAATCCCATCGGATATGAGAAAATCACATGTTATTTTAAAATCCAAAGTAATTTTTGAACGAGCAAACAATGCCAATTTATAATTCTTTTCAAGAATTTTCAGAACGAGTTACACAACAACTGAAATAAAATCGGTAGAAAAATGTCTTACAAACAAGGAACATAAAAATGTAGATGAGGGAAAATTTTGTGAACTTCAAAACAATTCGCGAAACTCAATAAATAAAAGACATGTGCAATTTATTTAAGAGTTTGACAAGGGCCTCTTGTTTTCTATTGAAAAAAAAGGTTTTATGTGCCTGTGTGTATTTAAATGTGTGGATTATTCTAAAAGATGGAAAGTGCAAGTAGTCGACGAATTGAGGAAACATTTGACAATCTGAGGTCAATTGAAGAAAAGGGGAGGTGTGACGAGAGGGAGAAGGATTAAAAGTTAATATATGCAAAATTCAGCGGGTTAATATTCTTCCATTCATTTGACTAACAGAATTCATTTCAGCGTCATTATTTTTTTCTGTAGCAAGAAATTGTAGGACGCTAATGGATATGGCTACTGGAAGAAGCATTTGTAAATTTTTTTCAAGAGGATAATGAACATCGGCAAAACATCTTAGGCCACTTTTTAATTTGAAAAAAACGATACTATGATTATAATGAACATTTTTTAACCATAAAAATTAATAACAGACTTTTTTTAATTTGAAAATTTTGATTTTTTCGATTTTAAAGATATAATGAACCAGAATAACTCATTCATTGCTGGAAAATACCAAAAACCAAGAAGAAACAATCAAAAATGAAACAAAAGAAAATTTGAAATGATAAAATTGTATTTACCCAACAGCTTAATAAATTATGTTTTACAATATCGCGTTGTCAATATTTGTTTTTTTTTCCTAAACAGTGAGAAAAAGTAGAAAACATGAATTCCAAAAAGAACAAAACATGAATTTGAGCAACATTTTTATTAGTAAGAGGTGAGTACGAAATGAAAATTGATGTGACTTCATAAATTATTTCTCTTTTTTTCGACCCTTCAACTCTTTATGTTTCATATTTTACCTTGAAGTGGTGCAACGAAAATGTATTTAAAAATATAAATTTAACCAACAAAACGCTAATAGAACGTATGTATCTGCTCAAAAAGAAATCGCTCATCTTCTGTAAAATTTTTTGTTTGTATGTGTTTCTCTTTTTTGTTTTTTTTTTGAAGACGGGAGAAAAGCTGGCTACTAATTATTTATGCAAATAATCTGAAATGAAGAACAAACGAGATCTTTTAGGAAAACAATGTGTAAATAGTATGTACTTTTGATTTGTACGCTGAAAGTTAACACAGTTGACATGTAGCCGCGCAGTTTCGGAATTTGTACTCGTAGCTGTAGAATGGACTCTCACATAACCCTCGATATGACCAACTTGCACAACTAGAAAATACGTGAATTGATTGAATGAATCGAATTTCGCCGAACACTTTTGAACAGAACAATATTGTAACATATCTTCAAAAATAGCAGAAAAAGATATTATGTATGATGTTGTCTTGAAAAAAATACAAAAGATGCAGTTTTTACTCAGCTTTTCACTATTCAATGTTAATTCCAGTATTCACTATCAGCAGTTTTCTTAAAAAGATCGAATAAAAATTTTAACTCACTTGGTGCTATAATCCAAACAATCGCTATCAGTTCCTCGGGTTATTGACCCAGTCGTAGTTACAGAAGGTCGGCAAAGCCCACATGTTTTCCGGCAATTTTCCTGTAATTTTCGTTTAAAGGAGGACTTTTTGTTGTGTGAAAGAGGCGTTTCGTTGCCGCCAAACAAAGATCCTCACCTGTACCCAATCCTGCATATCAACATTCAAACAAATAGACAAATCAGAATAACAGTCGATTGCTTTGTCAGCGCAACCACCTGGAAAAATACTTGCAAAAATCTGAAATTTTAACCATGTTTAGGTTTTTCATTTGTTTTTAAATTATTATGTTTGATTTTTTTAAACAAAATTTTATGTTGTTAAACCCTTAAAATATTTGTGGCTTCTAAACTATTATATAATAAATTTCCATACCTTCGGTACAAAATCCGCAAACATTTGGACAATCTTCTGTTAGAATTTCACGCCACTGACGATCGCGGCATTGTCTAGCGGTAACTTGAGAGCAAGTGATTCGAGGATCTGAAACTAACACTGCTTTAAATTTATTGATAGCTGAGTTTTTCTTCTATAATTTGGAACAGTATAATTGCAAGTCTACCTCAAAGTCTACCGTAGGGACCGTTTTGCTCAAAATGAGGATTTTAAACTCATTTTTTTATTGATTCCATTAATAATAGGTGATTCTGAGTCGATTAAAACCAAAATTGTAAATGAATAAACATCGGTTTATAAATTATACTGAACGGTAAAATTAATAAAAAATAAAATTTCCTATCGAATGTCCTATTTCGCTGACAAGGAACTTCAAACGTTACAAACCACCGAAATTAGTCCAAAACGTTTCCCTTTATCGTTGACGATGTCACGTAAATCTAGGGTATACCGCAATTGCGACCTCGAATATTTTAAGGATTTACATCGCTAACAACTATTGAAAAAAATCTAAAATTTCGTTTCAAGCCAACTTTAAAACTGTGGTTAAAAACTGGCTTAAACAATACGTTGATGGAGAAATAAGCACATTTATGAAACAAAAAGACATCAAAACGCTTACACGGTGCATTGAAACAGTTATAAGCGTCTGTTTGACAACAATACCCGCAAGTTTTCGGGCATGTAGCTATGGCGATTTGCTTCATCTCATCATTCTTTTCACCATTCAGCTGAAAAAATACCATTTAACCAATCTGCTTTTAAAAAATAAAGAAAAGTCACCATAAAACACAAAAGTGGCCTCTCTGTTGTACCATCGACTGTAACCCCTGCTCCATAGATAGTGTTACAAGCCGCATCACTATAAACATTGTCACAATTCACAGCATTAGTTGTGTACTGCAAGGATTTTATTCAGGGCTAGAACGCAGCCGACCAAACAGGCCGCGGCTTTGAAAATTTTTAAAGTTGAAATTTTTCAAATTTCAACTGCGTTATGCGCTAATATAGGTAATCCGTGCGACCGACAACTCCCTGGCCGAATGAGAGAGTGCGCACAAGAAAAAGACGAAAACTAACGCAGCCGCTTTTTACCGGGCTCGGCCACCAACTCCGCAGCTCTGATTTTATTCATTAATGGGACTAATTTTGAAATGTGGGGAAAAAGTAAAAACGAGCGGCCAGGAATTTTTATCTTGACAATAGGAAAAAAGGTAAAATACCACACATTTTACTTTTTTCAATAGAGTTTTCTTCATTTTTCCAGAATTGTGCTGTAGAATCAAACCGATTCCAAACGCGCTCTACTGACAAACCTCGATTTTTTGGCGTTTTATACGCACGGACACGGAAAACGCCATACAAACTTGCGAAAACAGTGGTGCGCTTTTGGAATCGAATTGAACGAACAGTACCTTTTTCATTTTTCACAATTAGTCCAATAATAAAAATACCTTATTAGTTTTAAAACTATGTGCACTCATACCTTTCCGATAGCGGTCATAGTGGTACAATTACGGTCAAGAATAGCAAATACCATTGGTGGTAGTGTTAAGAAAGTAAAAATGAAAAAAATCATAGAAAATGAAGTGTTGCGTAGAATCCTCGAAAAAAACAAGCGTGTAATCGATTCCATTCATGAACAACGCACATTCAAGAAAATAACACAAAAGGGAAATGCAGGAGGTGTATCGGCAAGGTTTTTTTTGAGAGCCGTTGTTGACCGGAGTTGTTAAACAAATCCTCGTTCTCCGGCAGCGATGTTTTGAGTGATGATTTTAACTAGACATGCTTGCCCCCGAGAAAACAAACTCTTCATTAAATTTTTTTTTTGCATTCCCCCGAACATGGTTTTATTTGCTTTTTGTATATGTTTCGCCTTCTTGCTCTGTTTCAAGTTTGGCTTGAGGTGTTTGCGTAAAAATATTGTTTTCGGCAATGATCAAAAAAATCAAATAGCAAGATTAATATAGCTGCCAGAATATTCCTGTTTTCAAGTTAACTTATTATGAAACTAGAGTTTTGCGTATATTCATAAATGGAATTCAACTTAGATGGGTTGAATTTAATTTCACTGATTAGTAGATAGGAAATCAGTAAGATAAAAATCAATATTCTTAATTCAAATCACAAACTTTTCTCCGGTATGAATGGAAGAATAATTAAATTGTATTACTACTCGGATTCAATTACTTCTCGAAAAATATGCAATCTGCTGAAAATGCTGTTAACAGTTTATACAATTATCATGAAAAAAATATTATAACCGATTTCCAACATGATTTTTACAGCTCAAATAAGTGTACTGCAACATACTGCACCTCGCTAACTGAACGATAGCGTTGGATCTCGATTTTGCCACATTTCTCAATCTGTTTGACTTTCTCCATTTATCGGTCTGATTGACATAAAAAATTAAGATAAACCATGTTGTGCTTTTCATCAATTTCTCGCACTCACCCTGCAGATACTAATAAAAGCATAGTATTGGAAATTATGGACGTCTGCGCAGTTCTTTGTTTTTAAAAATATCATTTGCAAAATAACAGTTGTCAAATTTTCAAAAGATCCATATTTTTAAAATATCAAAGATAAATAAATCGAAATATTTCCTATCTTCTCACTAAAAATTAAAAAATTTGTTGTCCATATCTCAATATCCCTTCACAACAAATCAGTATTGAAAGGTTTTGGCCATCAATCTCTTTTCTATTGTATATAAATTTCCAAAAGAAACCGCGTCATTTCGCCTTCTTCGTTTTCTTCTTTTCGCTCCACCTACTTTTTCACAGCGGCAAACACTTTTTATTCGGCATTCGTTCACTTTTTTCTGATATTCGCAACAGAAGCTGTTACCTGAGCGACTATTATTATTTTTTTTGTCATCGAACGTTGGAATTAACGGGGGGCTTGATAATAGTTGTGTTCTAGTGAGCATATATTTAGTAGTGAGTTTGTAACAGTTAATGCCAATAGAAACGAAATATGATATCATCCGGATCTGCGTAAGTAATTATTTCCAAAATATTCAGATGCTTTAGTGGACTTTTAAGAAAGAAAACTTCGCTACGGTATTAAGTTACGTATGTGGTCAAATGACGTGTAAAAATACACTCTTACCAAATTTTATAAAAGAAGTGAATTATAACTTTTCAACATTTTCAAGATGTTGTTTTTTTCTTATCAAAATTCAGCTTTTTTTAAATAAAAATCAAATGCTCCAAGTTCATTTTCACGATAAATCAAATTAATTTGAGATTTTTTAAACAGTCATTTGTCTATCCTTTCAAACGAATTGAGAAATTTAAATTATTCCAAAATTGGCATAGGAATCTAAGATATGTCTGCGATAAAATCCTCAAAAGTTTTCCGTTTTTTACCGATTCAAAAGCTTTCAAAATTATTAATCTTTTTTCATATTAGCAAATTTGACAGTAACATCACGATTTTCACGAATTCTACAGTTTAAAAAAAAACATTGAAAAACTTGATTTTTATGAATACGGTAGTAATATGTAAAATAAAAATTCTTATTCGATTATTCATTTGTTCATTTTTTGGTGTTTTGTTGTCGTTTTCTCATTCCGAATTGAGTTTCAAAAAAAGATAAATGTGTATCTCTTCAAATTATGTTGCCGAAGAAGTTGAACGGTTCTCATCGTCTCCTATCAAAAAGACGTTCAAGGTTATAAAATTCAAGTATTTTACCGTAGTTCGAATATGATGGATTGGAATGTCTGATTAGTCTGTCATTAATGCGGTTATGAAGTTTTTTTTAAACGAAATATTTGTTGCAAAGATATAAAAGTTCTCTTTTCCCCCAATTTTCACCTGAGTTCCGACCCTCAATTATCGTATCAAATCAAATACAAAAATTTAAAAAAATAGTTTTTTAAAAACTTGAAATATTGAACAACTAAAAGGTTATTGTATAATCGTTTAGAAATTATCTCCGCTGCCAAAATGGTTCTACTCTTTTCTTTTCGCGATAGAATCAGCAACACCGTATTCCATTTTGTTTGTAAAATTTAACAAAAAAAAATGAAAATTTATAATTATCGAATAACCTTGAGTTTTGGTAAAATCAAAACTTTCTCTATGCCGTTTTGAATGAACAGTTTTGAACCACCCTGCTTATCAGTTTAAAATTGACTACCTTGATGATATCAATACTTAACAATTTCTGACAGCACAATATCGCAACATGTACTGAGCGACCTTCAAAAAAGATACGGTACAATTCATTTTCCATTGATGTTCATTTTTTTAAAAGCATGCATTCTTGTTCTGTTCAAGATTCCGTCTAGATAAATATTCTCAAATAACTACTTGAAATTTAAGACGACTATATCATCTAGAATAGAAATATTATGATTTTAATTTCTTCAATGCTCCATGCTTTCCGATGACATATTCAGAACGTAGTTTTAACATCCTTGTCCTATACTACGACTAGCGAGGGATAGATCCCAAGCCTCTAATTATTCCAAAAATCCAGAGCGATATGATTGTTGTTCGAAGTTCGAATGATGAGTTGTTCGAATTAGTGATGCGTCTATATTTCAAGACGTATAATGAAATATGTATCAATAAAAAGGTGTAATATAATAAATTAATTTTTGTTTTCAATTACCTGATAGTTCGTGATATGAGAAAAAAAACATGTATTTATTTTATCGGCCTTCTTTATGTTCTAAACAGACATGATTGAAGTGAAATTGTTCGTAGAGATGGCCAGTTTGATAAGAAAAGAAAAATGCAACCATGAATGATTTTGTATGTTTCGTTCATTTGAATGAAAAAAAAATGAAAACAGTATATTCAATTTTTCGTCGCCTTTTCTAACAACATCCCGACAAACCGTAATTTTCTACGTAATTGTTATTTCTAATTTTTTTTAGAAATGGATGAACTTTGATGTTAACTAGAAGAAAGAGGAAAGAAAAAAAAAGAAAAAGTGTAATTGACAGGTTTCTTACATATTATAATTTATTTTTGAAATATTCGTACAAAATTTTGTCAGATAAAAAATAATTGGCTATTTGTGGTGTTCACAAAATTATTCAAGCAAACATTTTGATGAAAGAGTTTTTTTAACTAAACGTTTCTCTACGAAACTTATAAAAACACGAAGAACATGATTCGTTTTAGAATTTTTTGGTAAATTTATTACCAAAAGACGTTTTTTAGCTTTCAAAATCCTCTAATCTTTACCCGAGATATTAGTATTTACTTGTTGTTTTATCTTTAATTTCTCTTTTTTCAATTCACAACTATTTAATAAGAAAACACTTCTATTCTTACAGTTCACCTTTCGTTTACTGTTTAACGGAATTTAAAAAGATTTTCTAGACGAATTTTTAAAATATTTTTGGGTCTGAGTCCAGCAAAACAACTTTATCGAGCAGTGATGGCTTGAACGTGTGACTATATCGTAACTGAACCAGAAATAACGAAGAGGTGTCCAAAGACAACCGATTTGAGTTCTTGAAGATTATACCACATTTTTGAGTGATTTTCTCATATTTCTGTGCATGCGATCACACTAATATTTAACATTTAAGTATTACGAAATTCTACGTTATAATACCAAAAACTATGCTCACATTTTCTAAATAAAAAATTCTATTTGTAAACTTTGATTCACAAAACATTATTACTCAAATCGATTGTTAAATTTGCTTTTGATTTCTTGCTCTGAATAATTTATCTACAATACTGCTAATTTTTTTGTTTTTCTCTTTAAGCGATGCAATAATTATGAAAGTTCTTCCAAAAATCATTTACAAAAATGTCAATTTGATTTAGGTCTGTACTAATGTACACCTCGCCGGGTTACCCTCTACACAATCATTTTGGTCAAAATGTAGAGGAGCCACAGCTTGCAACAAATAACATAAACCAATATGAACTACCGATGGTGGATCAGCAAATGTTTCAAGCACCTCGACAACAGCAACATCAACTACACCAGCAACATTATCACCATCATCAACAACAGCATCATTATTACCACTATCAACAACAGCAACAGCATCCACAACATCATGATCAACAGCATGGTCATCAACAACAGCATCATCAACAACATTATGAACAACAACATTATGAACAACATTATTATCAACAACATAATTATCAACAACATCATTATTATCAACAACATCATCATCATCATCAACAACAACAACAGCAGCAGCAGCAGCAACAACAACAACAACAACAGCAACAACAACAACAACAGCAGCAACAACAACAACAACAACAATTTCAACAACAACAATTTCAACAACAACAACAACAACAACAACAACAACAACAACAACAACAACAACAACAACAACAACAACAACAACAACAACAACAACAGCAACAACAACAACAACAACAACAACAACAACAACAACAACAACAACAACAGCAACAACAACAACAACAACAACAACAACAACAACAACAACAACAACAGCAACAACAACAACAACAGCAACAACAACAACAACAACAACAACAACAACAACAACAACAACAACAACAACAACAACAACAACAACAACAACAACAACAACAACAACAACAACAACAACAACAACAACAACAACAACAACAACAACAACAACAACAACAACAACAACAACAACAACAACAACAACAACAACAACAACAACAACAACAACAACAACAACAACAACAACAACAACAACAACAGCGAAATAAAGTTGGAACAGAAACAATTCGGCAGCACCTGTCTAGACCATATATGGGAAATCCGTACATTGCGAGGAACGGAAATAACATATATTTCAATGGACCACAGCAACCTGTGAACAATTTTCATCAACCAACGCAACCTATGGAAATTGATGAACAACCAGTGGAACCAAGTTTTCAACATGTGAAGCAGAAAAATATTGTTTTCACTGAAGACCAAACACATCACTTAAGACAAGAGAACCCGCATAAAACGAATGAAGACACTGAAATCGAAACATTGTTTCCAAATTTGGATACTAAGCCATTTGAACAACAATGTTTAGCCATTATGAGACAAAGGCCTGTATCTTCGCAATTCAGTCGCGGGAATGACATCTTGGGTGAAATAAGACAGAACGAACGGGGCCTCAGCAAAAGCATTGAGCAACAAAATAATGCCAAAAAGGAGGTCAATAAAACAAAGTTCAGTGGGCCGTTGATGGATGCAATTTTGGAAGATTCCCCAATGAGAAAATCGATTACAGACGAGAAACACAAATCGTGAGTTTTTCTACTGTTCCCTCATGTCTATTCGATTCAGTAGTATAAGCATTCTGCAAGCATTGAAAAAAGAAAAAAATCGTGGTTGTTTTTTAAAATTTATTTTTGACTAGTTTTCAGAAGTTAAGCTTTTGTTGTTCTTAACATGAATAAGAACAGATGCTTTTTTATAATTAATCTGCAATTCAAACATAATTATAACGTTCAATTTCAAAATAATATGCAAAGACATATCCATAGTTTGGCGCGAAATTTATACATAAAACATGATTTGATCAAAACACAAAGCTAATTTGCCCATTCGAGCGAAGTAACATGACGTTTTTGAGAGAAATTATTCTTGCTAAAGTGAAATAAAACAATGTTTATTAAATAAACTTTCAAAGCAACGTTGGAAAAAGAACACAAATGTTCTGAGATTGATTTTTAAAGGTTTGTTTTTTTCTAAAAATGACTTCAAATGAGGTTCGGGAGATAGCTTCGCAAAAATCTATCTTCACCAGACCGGAGTCGAACCAGCAGTCGAACCAGCATGATGATAACGTGTTTTCCCACACAGGGAAAAGACATTATGATGATCGATTTTTGCGTAGCTATCTCCAGAACCCCATTTGAATATTTCAAAGCCATTTCAGTCCATATCTAAAGTCTAAAATATGACTTCAGCTGTACATTTTGAGTTTTTAAAACCTAATATTTTTTTTTTTTTTTGAATTACACATCTAGAACTAGTTCAAAAAACAATTTACATTTTTAGTGAAAAAAATAAAGAAAAAATATATTAAAGTGAATCGCATGTTTTACTACTCAAAAAAGTTTAAATAATTTTAGAAAATCATCATATATAAGATTTTTATTTTTATCGTGACTCCAACATTAACTTCAGAAAAAAACTGTTTTCAGTGCTCGCAACAATCAAAACAGTCACACACAAAGGAATATGAATCTACAAATGTCTCCACATGAAATAAACAGTCATGAAGAACGACAGCAGAACATATCATGGAACCCACAATTTGCTTCTTCTGACCAGGTAACTTCGTATTATTTCTCCTTTCAGCCCTTGAATTTTTAAGCACGGTTCCATTGAGAACAAAAAATAAATACAACGTGATTATTGAAAAAAGATACACATTTGCAAACTCAGTACGTATTCCTTGACGTCATTTATGCAACTATTTATTTAGATTCAAGCAAAATTTTCTAAATTATAGTTTTATCTAGGACTAAATTTATACACGTCATTTTAAATCGCGGGAACTAGATTGGTAGACTGAATAAAGATTTTTCGTTCTGTATATTTATTCATTTTTGAAGTGGTCACTGTCAATTATTTTTTAATAATCTAGTTTTTTTCTGGCAACGAAAATGCTAATACTCCACATAATTATTGCTCCAACCATATATTTCGAAAAATAAGTACTCGAGAATTTTCATGAAAAGTGCTCAGCTAATAAGAAAAATTTTCAAGTTCAAAACACTAAATGACTGCGACTACTGACTTTTGCACTTTTGGGAGTCCAAAAAAAGTTTTTAGAAAAAAATCATTCTGGAAGATTCTACATAATTATTGCTCCACTCTCGTTCACATAAATTGATTTGTCATTTTTGTCTCGGATTCTCGGATTTTAATTAGTAGATCTCTAAATCTTCCGTCTGTTTTTAAAAAAATTGGTTTTTGGTTAAATTAAGCAAAAATCGAATATAAATTAAGAATTCAATTTTTAGATCGCCATTTTTTGTCAATCTCTGATTTAAGAAAGTTTCAGATGAACTTTATCCAAAATGACAACTTTGGAAATGGGCGGAATGAAGTAGCGCATGGTATACGATCTATCAATCCGAGAAAGCGCACGAAACTACAAATGGAAGGCGTTCCTATAGCGAACAAGCGTTATAAATGTCCGGAGGTTTGTTGAAGTCTTAAAAAACTTGTTCACAGTTTTTCTAAAAGATTGATCACATACATTTTAGATATTTTGAAAATGCTCAAAAAAATTACAGGTTGTTATTTCAAACTTTAAGTTAATTAGAGGTTTTGTATTTTTGTTTCAAATTTAGAACAAACGCTTATGACAAAAGAAGACATTACTTCTGAAATGGTGTTCAATTTAGTTTTTCATTATAATTCCATATTTTGAAGAACTAGGAATTGATTTGAGTGAGTTTCAATTTGTATGATAATGTCGAAACTCCGATATTTAAAAACTGGAACCTGAACGTTTTACATTGTAGTGGAATCATCAGGGTCAACAAACTGCTCAACCCATCGAGCCCCTGGTGGTTATGCAGGATCAACTACTTCAACAACAAATTCAAATTCCTCCTTCAATGCAGATGCAACAAAATCAATTCTCACAGTAAAACTAGCAAATCAATTTCATAAATCTTTTTAAAGATATTCAAGGGTCGATTATTCAACAGCACAACAATGGCAACAAAACCGACCAATTTCCAAGTACATCAATCAATGAGATCAGAGTAATTTTACTGAACCTATTTTTATTATAGTTCGATACCAATGAGTGTACGCATGGGGCTACGTAAAAGGGTTCAAGAAAGACAACAACAACAACATCTCCGTCAGCAAATGCAACAGAAACAACACAAAATCTATGAATTACAACAACAGCAACAACCACCGCACAACATTCAACAGCAACACCAACAGTACCAAGAGCAGAGTAATAATATTTCTTAAAATTTATATTTCTAAAAAACTTGAAATCCTTCCTAAAATCAAATCTAAAAATTGTATATTTTTTTGAATATTGTTATTATAGATAATGCTCACATCCTCAATCATTACAATGACGAAAATTTCAACCTCCAAATGCATCCACAACATGATAACTTCATCTCAAGCGAACTCCAAATGGGGGACTTCTCGTATCACACAGTTCAAATGCAAAATCAATCAAAAATTCATCAAAATCCGCAAAGAGTGATGAAATTGCAACATCATCAAAATAAAATAAGTAAATCGAAAAAGTGTAGACGTCCACGAAATCCCTCAGTCATTCCACGGAGAAGACAACGCAAACAAAAAACTCCAAATTCTACAAATCCGTCAAGCGTTGGATCAGGTAGCAGTGGTTTTCTTTCATGTTTATTCAGTGGGTATTTCGTAAATACGCATTGGGAGGTATTCGATATTAGGAGGAATACATAATTAGCTAATTTTCAGAGAGAACTGATTCCATACACTTATGAACAGCTTGATAGAAATGTTCCAGTGCCTATGGATCGCTGTCCTGAGCTGGATAAGGTAAGTTGTGGTTTCACTTCATGAAAAAATGGTTTTCTCAATATGAACGTTCCGAAATTATACCAACACAAAATTAAGATCTTTTGGTGTTTTTCAGACTGTATAAATTTGTCAAAAAATCATATTTAATATAACAACTAATTTAAAAAAAAATTCTGATTATCATAGTTGTTTTTATCTATCCACTTAATCGTACTTAAAAGTCTAATAATTTCCAATCAATTTTATTTCACTCATTTTCAGCTCGATATGAACAATTTTCGACATGTTATTAGTTTTCTGTTGCTGACGAATGAAGTTCGTATGTTGCGAAACAAGTCAAGATCCCCCTACACGTCTCATTAATCTGAAAATTCGTTTTTTTGTAGTTTTATTGTATTGATGATGAGAAGTTTTATAAAATTAACAGAATGGATATCAATTTTTTAAACATATAATACTTTCCAAAATACCCTTACGAATTACCAATAAATAATTAACCAATTTATTAGATTTTTTATACTGAAATCCCATACCTTATATTTCATAGTTTCTATGTATATTTGTTTTATTTTATTTCTGTCACAATCTATAGATTTGTTTTATGTTTTCCACGATATTTAGACTAGAATTTGTTATTTTATACTGTTTGCAAACTGATTTTATTGAAATACTCTAACAACCATTTTCATACCTCTAATGTAGTCATTACCTCAAACCACTTTAGTCATAATTAATCAACCCTAACTGTTCTTAGCTTTTTTGTTCTTACTTTTTTTCATTATTGCCGTCATCAAAATACGTTTATTTTAAAAATCGTTAGTACTCAATTTTTTCGTCATATTTCCATTTCATATTTTTTGTGTACCATTATATTAGATCCAACGTTTTTTTTACAGATGGTTTCCTATTTGAAACAGTGTATATCATAATATTTTGAAAAAAATAAAGTTTATAAGAAACTATGTGTTTTAAAACAATTTACACACAATTAAAGGAGGACTTTACGCAGATTATAAATGAAGTTAAAACGCAACAAAAAATCATACTGTTTCCTCATTTCTATTCCAAATCTCGCTTCACGTTATTCACGTGAGAAATCGTTTGCGTCTTGTTTTTTGGAAGGTGTGTTGGCAAAGTGCCAGTTTATGGAGCGCGTTTGGAATAGAAATGAGGCAACAGTACTCATGTTATAAATGGGTTTTAAAAAAATCTTTTTATTCGTGGAAGAAAAAAAGCAGAAAAAACAAGCCACCTAAAAAAAGGGAGACCGCGGAAGAACTTGTGTTTCCAGTCCGCGAAAGTGTGGTTTCCTAGGCCAACTATTAAATTTGTGCGTGTTTATTCATTTTTTAACTTTTTTTTGTGTTTTTTTTGCATTTAAAATGAAAAAAAGAGCAGAAAGTAAAATGTCGCAATTATTTAGTTTCTAAACAAATACAACACTTCCTAGTTTTTCCCATTCTGAAAAAACTGTAGAAAACAACAAAAAGTACGGTTATAAAAACTAAAATTTAAAAAGCGAGCATTCATCAGCTTGTTTTTCATGCAAAATTATAACGTTGTTTCATTTTAAATGCAAAAAAACAAAAAAAAGTTAAAAAATTAATAAACACGCACAAATTTAATACGTTGTTTCATTTAAAATGAAACAACGTTATAATTTTGCATGAAAAACAAGCTGATGAATGCTCGCTTTTTAAATTTTAGTTTTTATAACCGTACTTTTTGTTGTTTTCTACAGTTTTTTTCAGAATGGGAAAAACTAGGAAGTGTTGTATTTGTTTAGAAACTAAATAATTGCGACATTTTACTTTCTGCTCTTTTTTTCATTTTAAATGCAAAAAAAACACAAAAAAAAGTTAAAAAATGAATAAACACGCACAAATTTAATAGTTGGCCTAGGAAACCAAACTTTCGCGGACTAGAAACACAGCGGTCTCCCTTTTTTTCCAGGTGGCTCGTTTTTTCTGTTTATTTTTCTTCCACGAATTAAAAAAATTTTTTTAACCCATTTATAACATGAGTATGATTTTTTTTGCGTTTTAACTTCATTTATAATCTGCGTAAAGCCCTCCTTTAAAGAACATTTTTGAAAAAAACTCTTTTAGACGTGCAAATTATTTAAAAAAGTTGGAAAAATCAGAAAATATTCTAACTGTTTCTTTTGCGTGAAATAATATTTTGTTGATACTAAAATAAGCACTAAATCACATAGAAAATTATTTAAAATGAAAATAAAAACAAGCTTTTGAAGTTTTTAAAAGCTGTTCAAACCATAAAAATGTTTTAATAGTAAGTCAAAATTTACTTTTAAAAATACTGTCTGATTATAAATTCGTTTTCCTCCATAAATGTTTTAATCTAGAAAAAGCAGCAGGAAATCTAGTTAAAAATATCAACACAAACATTTTTTGACGCCAGATAACACTTCATTCACATTTCAAGGTAAATGCGCTCTAACGAAAACAAAACACTGCTTGTTTCTGCCGAAGGACAATGCTAGTGATACACAAATTATCCCATGACTGACGAAGAAAATGAGAAAAATTAATATGTCTAACAACATGCATTTTTCGTTTCTCTCCTTGCCTCGTACCTCTCTACATCATCATTGCTTGAATCTCGTAGCTGTTCAAACTATCAATTGCATTTGATTCACCTAATGTTGGGATTATAACAGATAAAATCCGTTTTTTTTACTATGAGACACGAATAATTTATTATTTTTGATTAAAAATCAACTTTTGGGTTGGAACACAGAACATTTTTTTATAATTCAAAAGCGTCGATTGATAGCTGAAAATTTCAGTTTTTTATGAACATCGAGCATACTCTAGTTGTTCTAGTTGTTGTTAGACAGCTCAAGTTAACTATTCGTGTTTTTTTTTAATTTTTGGTCATAACTATTTTTTCAAACTAAAATCTGAAAAAAAATTTATTTAAAAATGTTTTTATTTTTTTTAAATTCGGTTTTGCGCTTTTCTGTGTAACCAAATCTGTGAATGTACGGCGTAGAATTGAGATATGTTCTTGCATTTTATAGCTGTTTTTATACGTCTCTATTGAAAAAATCTGAGCTTTACAAAAAAGTTTCAGAAAAATGTCGCAACCAAACTTTGAAGATGAAGAAGAGGATTACGTCACTGGTCTGAGAAACTCCTCACAAGGTTGGTATTAATTCGTAATTTTAAAGCAACTTTGCGCCAGCGGATATTTCAAAATCAGTTGTATTTGTTTGAAATTTGCAAATTAAGAGCAATAATTGCTTAGAAATAATCCTGCAAAAGCTCATAAAAATCTGAACAGCTCCAGCCGAGTTATGAATATTCGAAGTTACATATTTTCTTTTCAGTTGGGTTTTGCTCAGTTTTCGAAACAGCTGTGTTAAATTTTAACTCCAAGAACTTGGCTCAAACTAGTCAAATCTTGATAAAATTTTGAGGATGTTATATTCGTCTAATTTTGGTTGATTTACAAAGTTTGGACAACTTCGTGATGAGGATTTTGAATTTTTGAAAAATTCTGGGCTTATGGGTTCATAAAACTGTTCAATCCCTCCGTCCCATGTGATATACATGAGGATTTCATATGTAACGAACTAGAACGCTTTATTTAGAAAATAGTAATAGTTTTAGTTTTCGTTTTCGAATTTTTCCTTAAACCACAATATGTTTTTTTTTAATAAATGAACTCAAAAATCATTATTTATTAAAAAAATGGAAAGTGACATGTTAGTAATTTCAAAGAATATGAGAGCTGAGAAATATGTTCATTTTGTATTATTAGCTGCTCACAAATTCGGCTTTATAAACAAGCAAGCGCGCTCTAAAAAACCGACACGCTCGCATACGAAATATAACGAGTGCGAGACTATACGCAGACCACTACCTCTCGCCAAACAACACTCTCTCGCGGAAGAGGGAAGCCCACCTTTATGAAACCGATTTTGTGAGAGGACTATAAATAAAAAATAAACTCAATTAGTACTGCTACTGGAAAAAGCAGAAAAGAAATAAATGATACGTAACAATTTAGATAAAACTGTTCATAATATAATCCATTTTCAGCGTCAATTGCCGCAGGATTCCAGAATTACATTTTCCAACTGAGCGTTGTAAGTTTTCATTCGTTTTCTCTACTAATTCGTAAGAATAATACTCATAATTTAAGGGAAACCAATTGGGATGGAGCAGACAGGAGCTGGGAAACATTCCTTTTAATCCGGTTCCAATCGAAGAGTTGGAAGACATTGAGTGGGTTTTCTTTCCATTTGTTCAATTTATTTTTTATAAATTCAGCGAAGTGGATGACCAAACCTCGAACGAGCCAGCTCGCGCCGCTGTTCAAGTTCAAGAACGTAAGGACATTTACAGTGTCACGAGCGACAACAGTTCTTCGTCAGATTCATCGACCTCAGAGTGAGCAAGATTTTCGATTTTTGACAGAAAATAAGTGTATTTTTCAGCGACGATGATAAAAAATCGGAGAAAAGCGCATGAGGTGTTTTCGTGCGGTTTTCCATTATCATATCTGATCTACTATTGCTTATTCGTTGTATTTTCGTGCATCTCATTGATCTGTGAACAATATTATTCATTTTTTCATTTTCTAAACTATAATTCAATTTCACAGACTTTTCTTTAATAACATCTTCAAAAAATTAAAATATAATTTTATTCAATAATCCCCGATGGCCCCATAAAATCCATGAAAGTGTGCAATTATATATAGAAAAGTTTTGAGAATAAACTTATAATAAAAATAATATAAATAACAATCCAAACAGAAACTAAGCGGTTTTATGAACAGCCTCCAGTGCTCTGTAGACTTCACTTGGATTCATCAATTCGTGTAGGTATTGATATTTACCACCCTGAAAATGTATGATGTATGCTTTGTTCAAGCTTCAAAAATTTCACATATCTTAGCAATTAAAAAAAAATTAGAATACCGTGTTCATCAAAAAAACGATGTGTAAATGAGTGTTCTTTGTCGAGATTATCAAATTAATTTAAACGGCATTGCTATCAAACGATAACCATTAAAAGATTAGCGTTGTCCTTCGGAAATAAACAAGACGATAAAAGGCAAAAACGAGAACATTTCGATTAAGTTTCTGATACTGATATTTGGAAGTCACGTATAATCACGCATAAGTCACGCATAATAATATTACGTTTTTTCATGTGTCGCAGATTATTTTCGCCAAAATGTGAAAATATGATATTTGAACAGTATTCTCTAATCGGACCTTTTAAAATATTTTTTAAAACTTTCTTCGACTGAAGATGGAAAAAATTCTAAATGTTACACTCACCTCTTTAAAGTCTTGAACGGTATGACCAACTCCTCTCAATACCCATTTTGTTGTTAATAATCCTTCGACTCCAACTGGTCCTCTGGCATGAATACGACCTGTTGAGATTCCAACTTCAGCTCCAAGCCCGAATCGGTATCCATCGGCGAATCTTGTCGAGGCATTGTGGAATGCGCATGCACTGTCAACATGTTTTAAGAAATGCTCGGCTACTTCATTGTTTTCTGTTACAATTGCTTCAGTATGACCAGATCCATAACGAATGATATGTGCAACTGCTTCTTCAACATTATCGACCACCTGGAAAAGTATTGTATGTAGTTGACACTAATAGATAAGATATTGAATAATAGATAACTCCAAAATTATAAATGATTATTTTGGTATTAATAAATTTAAAAACTAAAAATCATACTTCTAATGTACATTCCAAAGATCCATATTCAAATGAAAGGCTTTCAGCAGGTGGTGGTGCGAACTTCAATAGCGATGCAAGTTTAGGTCCGGCATGAAGTTTAACTCCTTCATTCTTGAACATACTGCATAGAGAATCAAAGAATGAGGTGGTTGCTAAGTCCTTGTGGATCAAAATGGTTTCCGCAGAATTGCAAGCCGATGGATAATCACATTTAGAATCTCTGACTATTTGAATCGCCATCTGTTCATCACAATCCTTGTCAATGTATACGTGACACACTCCTTCAGCATGCCCCAATACTGGGATTCCTTTGCTCTTTTCTTGCATTGAACGAACAAGTTCTGAAGATCCTCGAGGAATGACAAGATCGATAAGATCCTTCAATTGTAACAAATCAGCAACATCTTCTCTCGATTTTACTAAAGTAATAGCATCTCTCATATCATATCCATGGGTACCAAGGGCTTCTTGTACAATACTGTGCAACATTTTGTTACTCTCCTCGGCTTCTTTACCACCTTTAAGCAGAAGCGAATTACCCGATGCCATTGCTAATGAAGCAACCTGCGGAAGACAATCTGGACGAGATTCAAAAATAACCATCAAGCTTCCGATGGGTACAGTAATTTGCTCAAGGTAGAGATCATCCGAAATTTTTACCTAAAATTTTTGTAAGTAATTTTCCGAATCATAATTTTGAAAAATACCTTTTTCAAGCATCTTCCAATCAAAGTTTCAGCGGAATCTCCAATCATATTCAATCCGGAATGAAGATCTTGTAACTTTGCTTTGGTCATTTTCAATCGGTTCAAAAGTTGAGAGTCCAACCCATTATTTTTGGCATTATTCAAGTCCAAACGATTCGCCTCAATAATATCATTCTCTCTTGCAATCAAAAGTCCAGCTAAATGTCTGACCATCGCTGCTCTTTCGTTGTTGGATAGTGCTGCGAGCGAGCGTCCGGCGTCACGGCCTAAAAAATTAATGAAGATTTAAAAATTTTAAAAACAGATTTGGAATGAGAATTAAGACTATTTTCATCCCAGATACAGTAGTGGTCATAAAGATTGTCACAAATGGTTTTTTGAGTATAACTTTTTTTAAAGTTAACCGATCGAGCTGAAACTTTCAGATATAGTGTAAAACGGTAAAATACATTGTTTTAACAACTGTATCCCGAGAAATTAAAAGAATCGGTAAATTAACAACAATTTCTAAGAAACACTGAAAACCGGGAAATATGCATTTTACAAATTTTTTTTGATGTTATTACAGAGTTTTCATGGAAAACCATATTTTTAGCTTTATTAAAGGTCTGGCTGCATTTTCAGCTCATAATAATAGAGAAAACAACATTCCGAAAAACTGTATCGATGAAAGTATGAGAGCGAGTCGGTGCAAGAGGTGGAACACAGTAAAATCGACTAGATCTTTGAATCAAGTCGATCTTTTTAACTTTAAATATTTTTTTAAACACCCAATTTAACAATAAAACAGAAAAATAATGTTAATATTGCATATAACATTTATAATAACAAACAGAGGTCAGCATAGTCCACTAGTAGTACAATTTTGAAATGAATCCGACACATTCAACGCTGAATATCATAACGGCAAGAGCTTGAATTAATATAAATTAACCTGTATTTGAAAGAAAAATATTTTTAGATTATAATATACTTAATTTGAGAAGTGGACCTTAAAGGTAACCCGTTTTATGAACGGGAATTCATGGATTTGTGTGAAGCAAACCTGGCGTGATACTCACTATTTTTTTGTCAATTTGTGATTAATTAGCCGTTTTACATAATTAAGTTAATTATCATCATGGATCTGACCTTTTTACGCTTGATTTCGAGCGCGCAAATATGACGTCCAGGTTTGCTTCAGACAAATCCATGAATTCCCGTTCATAAAACGGGTTACCTTTAAGGTCCACTTCTCAACTTAAGTATATTATAATCTAAAAATATTTTTCTTTCAAATACAGGTTAATTTATATTAATTCAAGCTCTTGCCGTTATGATATTCAGCGTTGAATGTATCGGATTCACTTCAAAATTGTACTATTAGTGGACTCTGCTGACCTCTGTCTGTGATTATGAATGTTATATGTTAAATTAACATTATTTTTCTGTTTTATTGTTAAATTGGGTGTTTAAAAAGAATATTTAAAGTAAAAAAGATATACTTGGTTCAAAGATCTAGTCGGTTTTACTGTGTTCCACCTCTTGCACCGACTCGCTCTCATACTTTCATCGATACAGTTTTTCTGAATGTTGTTTTTGTTATTATTTTGAGCTGAAAATACAGTCAGACCTTTAATAAAACTAAAAAATATGGTTTTACATGAAAACTCTATAATAACTTCTAAAAAAATTCGTAAAATACATATTTCCCGGTTTTCGGTGTTTCTTAGAAACTCCTGTTGTTTCACAGGTTATTTTAATTTTCGGGGATTTAGTTGTTAAAACAATGTATTTTACCGTTTTACACTATATCTGAAAGTTTCAGCTCGATCGGTTAACTTTTAAAAAAGTTATACTCAAAAAACCATTTGTGACAATCTTTATGACCACTACTGTATATTAATCGGCTCTGTAAAGCCCTCCTTCAACATCAGAATTTAAATTATACATAGTTTTCTAAAGTATTTTTTTTGTTTTTAAACTCACATTTCTCAGCAACTTCCTCAATTGGAGGACCTTCATATCTTTGAGTTCTACAGAACATAGTTCCAATTTTTTTTCCGGCAACCGCATCAGTAATTGCATTTTGTGCTAAACCATTAGTTATCACAGTGGTAACTCCGTTGTCTAGTGCCGTCACACATGCAGTTACTTTGCTTTCCATTCCACCAGTTCCAAATTTGCTATTGGCACCAAATGTAACTCCACCGTTTTCAGCTGGAACGTAAGTGTAAAGAAGGCGAGAACCTTCAAGATCTGGTGGCCCGGTGTAGACACCGTTCACATTCGAGAGAATAATCAAAAGTTCGGCTTCAATTTCAGCAGATAGTCTGGCGGCGAGTGCATCGTTGTCGGAAATGTGCTGTAATTGATTTTTTATTTAGAACCCCTCAATCAACTACGATGTTTTTGACATCAGAACAGAATAAAAACATATTTTTCAGAGTCACCCCTTAATTATGTA
Source organism: Caenorhabditis virilis (assembly GCA_964036255.1). Taxonomy (NCBI): domain Eukaryota; kingdom Metazoa; phylum Nematoda; class Chromadorea; order Rhabditida; family Rhabditidae; genus Caenorhabditis; species Caenorhabditis virilis. The sequence continues at coordinate 1,704,817 of OZ038420.1, read as the reverse complement.
TAGTCTTGAAAATGGATAGACTTGTTGACTCTATTGTACTAGCTCACCATGTTCAACTTTGGGTCAGGCGCAACAGCATCATTAGCATTCACAATTGGGATTATGTTCAATGACAGCAGACTTTCAATTGTCGCTTGCAAGTTCTTACGTCTTTGTGGATCATCAATGTCCGGTTTAGTCAGAAGAACCTGAAAATAACAACATTTTAACATATTACAAAGAATCAAATCAAATTTTACCTGAGCCACAGTAATTCCGTACTGTTGGAAGAGCTGTTCATAAAGTGACATTAGGCCTGGCATTCCTGAAGCCGCGCAGGCTCTCTTATCCGCTGCCATTCCGGAACCACCCCTGCAAAAAAATTACTTCATAGATGGACTTAGAGTAAATGTTCACCGCAATGTTTGTCTCATACTCATGCTCATAACCAATTCCTGTCTTAATTTCTGTCTTCCAAAAGCAACAGCTCCCGATGAAACAATGAGCATCTGTCTTCCCGATTGTTGAAGTTCAGAAACCTGAGAGATATTCGATTTTTTGATTTTCTAGTTAAATTAGGAAGCACTTGTTTTTTTAAACATAATTTTCTGAACTCAAATTTGAATGAAATTTGTTCAAAAATCCAAGGGAATTGATCACATATCTTTTTGTTGTGATATTTTAGTAAACCTCGTATTAGTTCACGGGTGACCTTAACACATGCAAAAATTGGCTATAATAACTAGTTCACTTTCTTTCGTAGCCCACATTTAAGTATTTTAAATCAAAACACAATTTTACGATAACCAAACTTTTTACGCATGATAATTTACAGAAATATTATAAAATAAGAATACCTACCTGCTCAACAATCGAAGCTAATCTTCCTAGAGCCAACCCGCATTCATCCTCTCTTGTGATAACAGCACTTCCCAATTTGACGACAACCCTTTGAGCTTTTTTAAGATCATTACGTGTGTTTATTAATGGGTGCTTCTGTCTTGTTTTTGTGCTGAAAATTTGACAACGTGTTTTATTTATTGAACAAACTTCATGTGCATGTTGTATGATCATTTTTTGATCAAGGGTTTATAGTTCGTTATAAGTTTCGCTGTTATCAAATGTGACCTCGGTCAAGAATATTATTATCTGCATACTCTCTTTTCAATGTTTGAAATATCAATTTGAAATTTTAAGAGTTAAAAAATAGGAAACATATGTATGTATATCATCTGTATTGATGATTTGTATCTTAACCGATGCATACATACATATAAGAATGCGAAAAGAGTCTATTTAAAAATACAACTCACCAAAAATTTCCATTGGCATCCCCAACTGGAACCGCTCCCACTGACGGAATGGGACTAACTTTTTGATAAGTTGTTACAGCCGCAGAAGTTCTAGATTTGATAATCTCCACTTGACTTGGTTTTAAAATATTAGACGACCTTCGGATTGCTGCCGTAGCACATCTACCAGCCCGCAACATTTTTCTGAAAGATTGTTATTTTCGAAACAGAAAAATGTTCTTATGAACCAAAAATTGTTAGAAAAAATTGCACAACCTTTTGAAAAAGAAAGAGACATATAATGTGTTGTACAACACGGAAGATGTAATGAATGTTAAAATATAAACACTTTTTCAATGAAATGAATATAATCCGGTTTTTCCATCCTTTTATTTTACATCTCTCCTAATTGTCACTGATAATCAATACATTGGAAATTAGGTACATAAAGAGATCTATACATTCTTCATGGCATATTTTGAGAAAATACACGTTAACACAATTAAATATTTCAAAGAAGTTAAGAAAGTTTGATTTGCACTGCAAATTAAATATACTTTGAGATATCAATTTCTAAACTAAAATTAACGAACGAAAATTCTAAACGATAGATAATAGAAAGATGGTAACCATGAGAATTGAAATTTTCGATAATACAAAGATACATAACAAAATACCAAAACATTTGCACTTAATTATTGATAAGATAACGGTCAATAGCTCCGCCTCAATTATGCGTTGAAGAATATTGAAGGATACCCTGCACTCTCCCTTTTTTATTTAACAGTTCTTATCACAGAGACAAAGACGAATAGGATAAGAGAAAAACAATAGAATGACCGCAAGGAAAAGGAGAACGTGTTAGTATGTGATTTACTCGTTCATTTTTTTTCTGGCACGCAAGCAATGTTTCAAAGAGACGCCGATGCTGAGACTTGGAAGTACAAAGCACACGAATTTTACCGGTTTTAGGTAATATGGAGGCTCAAAACATAAAATCCAAACAATGAAATGTTTAAATTTTTTTCTATTTTCCTAAATTTAAAAATTTCTGAACTTCAGCTTCGTTTAAAAACTTGAAAGTCTCTTTTCAAAATATTTCCTAATTTGGTTCACAGAGCTTTCGAAAAGTTGAAATAATTCCGGATTATACAAGCATCATGCCATAAATGACGCTATTGATATTTGAGATCTTTGTTTAAACAAAAACTTCACTGATCACCTTTTGGAATGTCTTTCATGTTACGTTAAATTTTTTTTCAAATCTTTGTTTAAAAACTTTTTTTTTGGAAATTGATATTCTTACGAATTGAAATCCCATAATTTTTGTGATTTTAAAGTGAAACCCATTACAAATAATCGTGAAACAATGCATTTGTCGTGAAGTCAAATTAAAAAAAAATATCATATTAACGATAATAATGAAAATAAAGTTTCAAATTCGAAAATTAAAGGGATACTTTACTGTTTTATCGATTTCTATTCCATTTTCATCCTCTTCTTTATATTTGAAAACCTATACAATAAAAATGTTTTTGCGAAATTTCCTTTTTAGTACTCAAACACACCCATTTCCAAAATAAGGCGGCGAATGGCCTAACAATTGCAAACTCTCTCACATTCGCATGCTCTCTCGCGCGCTGCCGAGCGGTTAGGCCATTAGACGCCTTACCCTGTAAATGTGATTTTTTCGTGAACTAGAAAAGGCAATTTCTATATTTCTTTTGCTTCTATAGATTTTCAAATATTGTGAAGAAGATGAAAATGGAATTGAAACCCAAATTCAGTAAAGAGTCCCTTTAATATTATAACTTCGTTCATTATTGCTCGAAATGTCAGTATCTAAAAAAGGAGTAGATCCGATGATGCACAAATTCAAAAGCAGATAACACTAATTGGCACACCCTAAGACTTAGAAAAAGCTGCAATTGGCATTATAACTTAACATGTTCCGTTTCTTTTTCATGTTTTCAACCTTATTTTCAGATTCTCTATGGAATTTTCTGTGTATTCGTTCAAAAATGCGCACTTTTGCAAACATAATAAATTTAGCTTATGAACCCGTAAATACACGATTATAGAGTTTTTCGTATTTTGATCTTTTGATCCCAACATTGAAACACAGCGTAAACTCATTTAACCATTCATCTCTTCGTGTTATATTGCTCATATGGAATGGATTTCGAGAAATGAAGTTATTGGCGAAAACTAGCGTAGTCGACCTTAATTACTACTTTATGGCTATTCTTCAAGTTATTTTTCCTTTTTCCTAAGTTTTGTCAACATTAACCAAGAAAATATATGAAAAAAAAACGAAAATTCTAATCTTCGATATTTTTCATGAAAATAGTCATTTTTCTTAGACACATGTATTTTAAAAATACCAATTTGTATAGATACTCATCAACATACCTAAAATTAGTGGAAAATGTTTACGTAAAAGTTTTTGTTTTTTCTAGTCATTTCAAGTTATTTCTTTTTTAGCAAAAACATTGTTTATTTTTCAGCTCGAAGTTCAAATGCGTGAAATTTTTAAAAAGTAGCTCATTTTCGGAGTTTTTGTCTCAATTTAATTCAATTTATAAAACAAATAAAAGACCAAGTTGGTGTGCTGAAATTAAGCCACTTTTTATTCAGAAGGAAGCTCTTTTTGTGTTTTGAATTAAAATTATGAAATGTGTGTTGTTTGAACTGTGACATAGCGACATACTTATAACATAGTTATACGTATACTTTAATAATTATAATGAAAAAACACAACTTGAAAAAAAACACACAATTGGAAGAAGTGAAGTTCTTTCGTTAAAACCATTTAGACTTTCTCATCATTCATGATTAACTCTTAGACAGATAATTAATGTCTATTTAGAAATTAATAAAATATTTAATTACCATTAATTTGTTCTGTTGTTACTTTGTTAAGGAAATATTATTCGAATATTTAAAAAAGCTGATACTATACATTGTAACTATTGATTTGACAACGAAGACACCCTTCCCCTGAGAAGAGGTGGAAGTTTAAACTGAAAAGCAAGTGAAAGCAAAGTATCAAAACTACAATTAATTTTTCGGAACAAATATAAAAAATATTATAATTTAGAGTTGATGATGATTCTCAAAAGATCACAAAATCTGTTATTTCCGGTGATGGGTGGTAAAAATGTAGGTATTGATCAATTTTACAAACTCAATTTTCCAAACGAATCATTTTTCAAGAAAAGTTTCATCGAAATTACGAAACAAAGTGCTTATCGTTCTCTGTGAAACTATTTCACGAGCGCCGGTAATTGAGAACAAACTTTTATTTTTTATAACTCGACATAAATCGGTCGAATCAATATTAAATCTAGCGAAAATGACAGAAAAACTTTTCCAAACGAGCTTGAAGAAATTTTAATTTAATTTGAAGAGCACCATTATTTAACATGCACCACGACAGGGGCTAAAATGAATTTTGGTGATACATAAATTTTCTATATCCCCACCAGCCGTAAAAATTCAAGGTTTTCATTCTTTTACAACCATAAGCATGCGAGGTTAGTGTGAATTATTATTTACCAGGATCTTTTGTTAAACTGCTTGAAACTACGTGTGAGAACAAGTAGACCAAACTATAAAAATGGGAAAATCATCTTCTCATCTGAAAAATATCATCCGATGTTCAAATTGGTGGGGGAGTCACATAATTTTTGCTATCCGTTTGTAGAAAATAGGAAAATATGCAGCATTCATCCGATTTCGTCGTATTCAAAAACATAACCTTATGCGTTGACATATCCCTAAAAATTTTTGAAAACTGATGATGGTCCTTTCTTTTTAAATTCTGATGTGATAACCAGGCCAAAATGTCATTTTTTTTTTGCTATCTTGCTATTTTTAAAGTTGTGGGCGGGAGAAAATGAGATGGTTATGTTCATATTCAGTTTGTTCAACAAATCCTTAAAAATAATATGATATAGTAATAGAACACTTAAAAATATTTGTACACTACTAATTTTTTAATTCACTGTAATTTAAAAAAATTTTAAATCTGTTAGAAAACGAATTAAATCGCGAGGTTGAAATGTTGTTTTGGCACGTTAACTTATGCACTAATGAGTACATTTCTAGTTTGGCTCTTCTCAAAATAGTTAAATTATAACATTTTAAAATTATTTTCGGAAATCTTATTTTTTTCACCGTGATGTTTCATTTTTCAAAACATTTTATTAGCGTCTTCATTTTTTTTGTTAAATCCATGAGTGTGTTTTTATTTCTCAAAATAGAATTCATAATGAACTACAGAAAACACATTTTGAAATCGAATTATTCCTTATAATTTTTTCCCGTTTTTTTGGAATAAATTCTTTTAGAAAAATGCAACAGACGAACAATTGAATATGAAAACGTCATGAAAAAACAGGGCGTGACCTGACTCAAAATTTTTGAATTTTGAGTTTTCCTTCGTAATACATTTTCTCATGTTTATCCTAAAACGGAACTGAAGAGTTCCACTCAAATTAAAATGCGTAACAATGATTCTGATCATTATTTCCTAACATGTGTTCTGAATTTAACACCTCAGCTCATCATCAATGAAGAAACAAGTTGTTAGTTCATTCATGAATATTAATGTTATAAAAATTCAAATTATAATAATTTTTGTTATGCAGTTCATTCATCGCCCACCCCATATTCATTCTAGATTCATGATTCTTTCCAAGATTTGTTTTTGATTTTTCAAATATTCCTGAAGTCTAAAAGTTCAAAGTAATTGAATTTGACTTCTTTCAAGCAGTTTCCCGCCACTTTGAGTAGCTAATTTAAAAAAACTCAAAAAATCTAGCCAATGCCGTACGAAAAAATCGTTTCTCCATTACGGCATGCTAGAACTCAATCTGGTATTTGAGTTCATATGCCAAAACTCTAACGTTCAGATTTTATTATTGATGTTTACAGTAGTTATTTAAGGTTTTCTTGTTTGTATTAAATGTCACACCCTTGAACCGAAAGAAATTCGCAGAGCGAAAACCAAGCAAAATGCTCTAATTTTTGAAAAACAATACAACTTATTTGACATAATCCGCGTTTTTATTTTTTTCGAAAAAATGTGCAAGATTCACGCAATTATTAATCTCGCAGATCTTTGCACATTCATTATCTGACAATCATTAACTTCTGGATTACTTAATTTACAGCGCTGAAGATGTCCAAAACATCGCCGCACAGGACTAATATACAGTCACTATCACCTGTATTGATCATTTTATCACATTTTGCATTACTATCCAGGTACGGTTTTGATTTAAAAATGTATTTTTGATACTCGTTTTTCTTTCCATGTTTTTTGAACAATTTGTGAGAAACCCCCATCTTGCGTCATTTTTTAATGTGAATTCTTGTAGACACACCCAACCTAACTTTGTTTTAAAAAATATTGCTGTAATGTCGGTTGTGAATCAAAATGAAAAATGTGACCTACGACGTTGTCTGGAAAAAAGATTTTGATGTAGTTTTTCAAAGCGCACGAAAACGGTGAAACGTTTTCTTCTGTCGGAAAAAGTTCAAACTTTTAAAATTTTTCATTGCGTGGGTAGTTAGGAAACGAATAAAAGGAAAAACAACAACAATAGAATTCACGGGAAAATATTCGGAATACTTTTTTTTTTCAAAACAATCTTCAGAATTGCCAATTTTTTTGCAAATTTCTTATTGTTAATCTATGCCCAACTATTATATTAGTGTTTTTTGCTTCTCATATTAGAAAATTTCTACAAAACACGTCGTAATGATGTTTCAGACGATTTGGTATTTTGCGGGGGTTTTTGAATTAGATTCCTCATTAAAATCATTTTCGTATAAATTGGTTTTTAAAAGAAAAAATAATAATATGAATGAGACGAAAAACGTTGTCATATGCGAGAATCAGTCAGGGCGCTGTGAAAGTTCTTAAAGCAATTAAAACATATGTTTTTTTCAGCACATACCGGTTACGGAGAGAATTAGAAGATGATAACATGCTACCTTTAGATGAATGTTATCACAAGTACAACGAAGAGAATCATTTCAAAATTTTTTCGAATTTTCTGAATCGCAAGAACTCTTCACATTACTCTCCGATTGCTCCATCATACCAGCAGGCATTGATGCGTCTACAGGTATAGTTTAAGTTTATGATTTTTTTTAGAAACATTAACATTGAAAGGGCATTCGGGATCGTGGCGAGACAAATGTTTTTTTTTAATTCATCAAATACGACGATCCCGTATGTGCCTTCAGGAGAACTGTGAAGCGAACTTGCTACTTTGAACCTTTTCCATTGGTCTCTTTGTTTTTTTTTAAACTTTGAAGACAGCACAATGATGACACAAAAATAATCCTCTAATATGGACTTTGAACACTTTGAACATTTTCCAAAATTATGCATGATTTCATAGTGAGCACATAAGTTGTTCGCTATCAATTGTTTCATTTTTCATTTTTTTTTTCCAGATTACGGGATTAAAGCATGGCGAACAAATTACAAGAAGTTCAACAAAATGCAACAGTAGAAAACCACCAACGATAAGTGCAGATACACCGTTGCGAGAAAGGTCACTTTGTCCGTTTGAATATATTTTGAATTATAATCCTAAGGTTAGCTGGAAAATGTTCACAAATTTCCAGCAAAATGCAAATTTTCAGAGATTACCGGCAGCTTTAACAGAAGTTAAATGTAAGTGTTCAAAACCCAATCCTCAACTAGTTGGCCGCCGGACATTTGAATGCGAACACCTTAAATATCAGGTAAATTCGGAAATATAAACGAAATTCGTGTCGAAGTTTTCAAAATCAATGTTTGCAGGTTCGAGTGTTAATGTGGGACGATAATTGTAACACATTTCGAGAGCATGTCGAAACAATATCACTGGCATGCATTCCAGTCATGCAGGTGAGTAAATTGAATTTCTTAACGGAAGTAAGCAGTTCTGAAGTTTTTCAGGCAGCTGCTGCAGCTGAAGGCGATGAAGAAGGAATGTACACTGTACAAGCGAAAATTCCTAAATGATTTTTTACTGGATTGTTTTCACGAGAATCGGGGTTTTGCGTATGGAGGGTTGTAGCTATTGAAACTTACGGCCGTTTTCTTAAAGAAAATATGTTATTATACTCGCAACGTTTTACAGTGTTTACAAAGTTCCGACTCTTAATTTTTTTCGTAATGCATATGTACTACCTCGTGCTTTTCCCAATTTGCTCTGTTTTTTAGAAACCCTAAAGTTAAAAAAAAAATCTCAGCAGGATCTAGTTTGAGCTTCATTGTAGTGTGACGTCTAGATTTTTGAAATGCATTGCATCCCCTCAAAAAATTTGTGATTAATATGAAGTTGCACGAAACTGCATAATTAATAACGGATCTCATGTTTCCGTTAGCTACGGAGTTCCTTTTTTAGTGAGTGGGTTGGAATAAATAATGAATGCTATGAATGAGTTTTGCAGTAGGTGTTTTCACTATCCTTTTCTAAAAGCTTAAACTAGTTTATGTTGTTTCCTTTTTTGTAATTTCTTTTAAAATTCTCTTAGATATATGATTAGATTTTTTCATGCACGTATGTGCTTTTTTTATTTGATTGTTTTGTTCATAATAATGGTCTCCTTTTAGCCTGAACTCATTGAGTATAAACTTCATTGTGATGAGTATTCCTTAGACTTACAATTTACGGGCACCTTTTTTGATGACTCATTCTCGTTTTTGATGATGGTTTTTCTTGATGATTCTCACATTTGTTCATAACAGCATTTTATTAAACGTGTACTTTTAATAACAACACTTGAATAAATAATAAAAATTTGAAAATCAGCAAACTGTTAATGTCACATCTTTATATTTACAAGTAATTTCATAAAGAAGGCTAAAACAAGATTATTAATTTTAAAAAATATGCTTTATATTGCTAAATAATAAAGGTTTTATCATTATCAGCCAATGAAATTGGCACACTTCTTTGTTTTGGCAGGAAACGTGATTTTTCAATTTTCTGAAAAAAATGTTTCTATGTTTTTTTCTTTAACTTGTCCTTACCACTTCAAATTCTAGTCAATCCGATTTTTCAGGTACCCTTGCTCCTAATACAAAAATGTAAATGTTTAAAAATTTACAAAATTGGCGACACACAACAGCACAATAAATGAATAATGACGAATAGCAATAAATCTGTAAATATCAAGATTTTCTTAATGATTTAATTAAAATAAATTACTGTGACGATCCAGAGTAAATGGTACTCGTTAACGGGATAATCATAATATTGATTCAAAATTAAAGCCAGTGGTCCAACATATATCCAGTCCCATAATCGAAGTTCGCTTTTTGACATGTGGGCAATAATCAATCGATTTGTTGCTTTTGCACCTGGAATGAGAAGTTATTTTGTTTTGTAAATAAATCAACGCCACCCATTAAATATAAGAAAAATTCATGGAAAAAAATTTAACCATTGAAAAAAAAACGATATTACCCTTTTACCGAATGTGCTTTAATTACCCATGTTTTAGGTCCCCAAATATCTCCACCAGTTTTATGTTTGTGGTGAAAATTCATAGAAAGATGAAGTAAATTCAATTAGTTCATGTTACTTATTGGAACCAAGTTTTGTTTCGAAGAAGGAAAGAAGAAGAAGGAATGAAAGACTAGACGAATTTTTTAATGCAGAAAAGCAGCAAGAGATAAATTATCCTGAGTTCTACACTTCTGATTTTTAAAAAATGTGTGACTAAAAATAATTTTTTTAAATAATTGTGAGAAGATGGTTTTTAGTGTAAACCATTGATCAGTCCCTTGAGCAGCCATCATTCCAGCACATAATAATCCACACTCAAAAATTTAAGTCTATCTACAGATATAATTTAACTTAATTTTCTTGTATATTCACGTATGCAAGATTCTAAATCTCTCCAAATTACAATATCACTAATATAGGCTCCCCCACACATACACATTTATCTCTGTACCCTCTCATTCCATATATCCCTCCCCTATAAGTTGTATTGATTAGTCATTATGGACAAACCATAAGGATAGATTGCTTTTGTACATTTATAAAAGTTTTTTAAAATAATATGTAGAATTTATTTTTAGATTATTTATTTTTTATTATTTTTTATCTTTAGAATTATATTTCCTTTCCTCTTTCTTCCCCTTTTTTTCGTGCATACTTTTATGTAGTTCAAATTTGAGTCGTTTTAATTTTTAAGCAAGGGAGTTAGGTTTTTGTTTCTTTTATCTAATATCTTCATATTCCTTTTAATAATACGAAAAAATTAAAAAAAGTAAACTTTTACTGGGTTTTAATAAATAATGGCAGGAGAAAGCGTCTTCCGGTTACGTACTAAATTCGTACTTTGATTTAGAAAACTGTATATTATTTTTGTATCTGTATTGAAACTTCGGATATTGATTGTTTTTTCAAAAATGAATCTAATAATAAAATTCAAAAACACACCCGCTGCTCCGAAACACAAACAGAATAGTGTGATATGTTCGTAGAAAACATTTGAGCCGGCTTTACTATAAATCATCACAAATGGAACAATAACCATCAGAAGAGGGAACAATGGAAATATCACCGATGTACCCTTAAAATGTTTTAAAAGTATTTCTACAGTTTTTGAAAAGTTACCGCAATTGTTGATCCATTTTTACCAACACCTTCGCTGAATATAACATGAACATATCTCCAAATTTGATAAATTGATACTAGAAAAGAGGAACCGATAACAAAGTATTTCAAAGTGTAGCCAAATGCCTGAAACAATAGTACGTTTGAAATATATATTCTTGTCGTTGCTAACAATTGGTGTTTCCCAAACATGATTTCCAAAAATAGCAGTGAATACCAAAACACTAATCACCGACATTTGAGCTTCAGTGACATCGAATCTTGAGAACCTTAGTTGACCAGTACAATACGTTGACCAATGAGCAGCATAAAACATCACAACTGAGATGATTGACACAATAAGAACACCATGTGGGATAGTTCCCAACGATAAAGAATAGCAAATGTTCAGAGTGACAAAAACTTGAGTCATACTGTCACAACCATGATCGAAAAGTTCACCAAGCGGGCTACTGGACCCAGTTCGTCGAGCTTGTTTTCCATCAATTGCGTCCAAGGTTTGGTAGAGAAAGAGACCCAATGCAGCTTGAAGATATGCCCACGACGGAGCCTGCAACAGTCATAATTATGATTTTTATGAAGAATCAATTTTCTTTTTTCTGTTAAAATATACCGGTTCCGTTGCCGAATAAGAGAATGACGAGAGGATGAGAACTGTGACAAGGTTGATGATTAGACCAATAAGAGTGATGAGATTTGGTGCGATCCACATTGGACATAAGGTGATGACAAATTCCCACCAACTGGAATTTTGAATTGTTTCTTCCATTAGTTGAGAGTTTTAATGTTACATTCGCTTAGCTTGATAACAAAAACAACTCAAAGTAGAAAAAAACTTCTATACTTCACTGTCATCGGACATTTTCTATATTTTTCATGAGGGTGACGAGAAAAAATTCAAAAAAAAATTTCAACTAAATTTGTTTCATAATTATTTTTAGAGAATATATTTGAGATTTGTGTATTTAAAAATTATTAGGTACGGACCATTGGAAATTAGTTAACCGTTTTCTTAAATCAAAAGGAGTTAATAGGGCGTTTACTTGAATTTCGAAGATGTAATTTGTAATTTTCTAAAACATATTAAAGCCGTTTTTTGAACCGTACAAATCGAAAGACGATTCTCATTTATAAACTAATGTGTATTATGTATGATTATAGAAATATTTCAGGAAAACTATAAATTTGTGCAGAACTTTAAATATAGTTGCTTACCGCTTCATACACAACTCGTCAAGCCAACTATTATCAACTGATGAGTATTTGTGTTCCTTTAATCGTTGAAGTTCTGGTGGTGACAACAATGAGTCACTCTGAAATGTTTTTTAATTCTATCGTTACTCTGAAAAACACATACTTCGATATATTTTTGAGCCAACCCGCACACATTTGATGAAGTTGAAAATGCCATGGTTTTACCTAAAATTTTGTAATCGACAAAGTTACAATCCGATTTCAAAATAAACGATCGATACAGACTTTGTAAAAACAACGATGAAAACATTTTTCAAACAACATACACGTCAAAAGACCGTTCAAAAATCAATTTTAACACGAATTGAAAAATATTTAAAAAAAAAATATTTTCATATTATGCACTATAGGATTCTCTTGATATGTTTTGAGCAGAGTTATAAGAATTATTCTTTTTGGTTTTTCTCCACGTTTCTCGAAACATGTTCTAAAACAATTGTTCGATCCAAGAACGCCACTTTGCCTCTTAACTATCTTCTATTGTCAAGAAAAAAATTTCTGGCCGCTCGTTTTGCGGAGTGTCGTTGGGAATTTCCTCGCAGCGCGACCGCAACGCGCAAGACCAACTGAGAAATTTGAATTTGAGCGCGTTGCGGTCGCGTCGCGAGGAAATTCCCAACGACACTCCGCAAAACTAGCGGCCAGAAATTATTATCTTGACAATAGTACCGCACTTCGAAAAATTTTAGAAAAAAAGAGTCAACATTAAAACAAAGTAGCTTAAATTTAAAACAGATTGCTATTATACATCCCCCAATAGGGGTATTAATTTCGGGAAGAAATGGAAAAGAATGCCGAAAAAAAGAGATTCGCGTGAAGGAAAAGAAGAAAAATTGTTATTTTTTCTCTTTTCCTACACTTGAATCACTTTATTTGCATTTTTTTCTGGCCACCACGAGAAATAATATTAATAATGTGTGTTTATAAGGAAAAAAATCACAAACAGGGGAAAAATTAGAGAAAAACATCTAACGTATGCAAAATAAATTCGATAAATATCAACACGTGCTATTTTTTCAATATTAATAGTAAATAGAAAATTTGGAGAACATCGACAAAAAATATATTCAACAACATTTTCAACGATTGATTGAAAAGCAACATGTGTTGCCTTCTCGCTCAAAAGTTCATAACTTGGTCGGACGATGAAATAAAATGAAGCCTTATCATACTTTATTTTTAAAAGAAGAACTAAAAAGTGGAATTCTTTTCTAACTTTTTCTTTCGTTGATTGACACAGTAATTACGCATTACTGTCGATCGTACGATTTTCATTATAGAATAGAGGTTAAAGGGATTCTTCACTGATTTTGGATTTCTAATCTATTTTTATATGCTTCTCGATTTTTTAGTTCCTGTGAAAACAACAAAAAAATTAGAAATTTCCTTTTCAAGTACACAAAAAAAAACAATTTACAATATAAGACGGCGAAATGGCCTAACTGGTCGGCCACAAGCACGCGAATGTGAGAGCGTTTGCAATTGTTTGGCCATTTCACCGCATTTATTTGGAAATGGGTGTGTTTGAGTACTAAAAAAGAAAATTTCAAAATTTTGCTTTGCTTTTCGAAATTTCGAAATTTTGCTTTGCTTGTATATATTTTCAAATATTGTCAAGATAAACATTTCTGGCCGCTCGTTTTGCGGAGTATCGTTGGGAATTTACTCGCAACGCGACCGCTACGCGCAAGACCAACTGAGAAATTTGAATTTGAGCGCGCTGCGAGTAAATTCCCAACGACACTCCGCAAAACGAGCTGCCAGAAATTATTATCTTGACAATATCTCGAAGTTAATTAAAATGGAATAGAAATCTAAAATCCAAAAACAGTCATGTTAATGTTTTGCGTTTATTTCGAAAATTATTTTCAATTTTCAAAACAGAACTAGTTTAACAACAGTGAAGTACGACTTTTGTGCGCTTGTTATATTTATAATTTGTACACGATAACCTACTAGTTCTTTATTATTGAAATTTGATCACTAACAATTAGAACAATTCTCAAAAATTCGCAAAAAGTGCATCCTTTAAGTAACAGTGCAGGTTATAAGGAACGAAAATGAGACAAATAGGAGAAACTGATAAAATGTTCAGCCATGACTCGGAATAAATAGTTTTTTTTTTTGAAAAAAAAAACAATAAAGCCAATTTAGAGCAAAAAATATCCGGCTTGTAACAATTAATGCTACCGTAAAAAATATAGCTTTAATGGTGTTTTTAAACAAAAAAACTATGCCGTTTTTTATTGAAATCACAACGCTTTGTAGCGGCAATAAAATATAAAAGGAAAAGACAAAGCCAAAAAAATTGATGATAACATTGCAAACGGAAAAAAAGAAGAAAAAAAGATAAATGTTGGCAAATGTGGCGTGATTAAAATAAGCCAACGAACCATTTAGTTTTCATTGTGGATCTTATTAATTCTTTCTCCCAAAAATATTTTTATTTTCCTCTAATAAATTAAAACCAAAATAAAGAAGAACTTGAAAAAACTAATGACAGGATGTTGAGAAGAAAACAACTATTTTGAAAATGGAGACATAAAAGTTCAGACATGAAAATGTAATAGAAAACAACTTATGACAAAAGTTCAAGCAATGAAAATAAAATACGAACCTGAATGAAAAACGAACACAAAAGGTACTGTTTTTTTGCGGAGATCGAATCTATAAAATAACAAAAAAAGGATAGAAAAGGCGAACTATATCGAATTTAAAGTTATCGAAGATTTAATATCATGAAAAGATAAGCTTTTTGGAGACTTTTTGTTGTCGTAGTTTTGAGCTTCAGTGAAAGTATGCACACAAATCAGTTAGAATTTCTACTTCAATTTTAAAATTATCAGGAAGATAATTAAAAGTTATCAAATTTAGTTTTTTTTAAGCACCGATAGCTCAAACCACGACAGTTGTGTTTTTCTTAGTTTTCTAGATATATATATTTTTTTTTAAAATTTGATTCCGTTATTTTATCCAAAATAAACTCTTAGGAAAGTAAAATATTGAAAATGATCAGTGCTTATTGAAACTACAACTTACTTCAAAATTTAATGAGATTCTTTTAAAGGGTCACTCGATTTTAACCAATTCTCATTCTGGCCCAAATAAATATGAGGCTGACTAGAAACAAAAGAAAACTGAATGCATAAAATAATTATCCTCGGATTTCCGCCGGATTATTTCTGGTATCAACGGCTTCGAAACCTAATACATCCCTGGCACTTTGAATTTCCGGTCCATCTACTGAATACTTCTTATAAAAATCGTAGGTTTTCAAAACATCATATTTTGGCCGATGCATTTTGTCTTTTGTTAAGCTAAAAGGATTTAAAAATTAGGAACGAGAAAAGCTCTTCTCACCATGTATTCACAAAGTTGACCAATAGAATACTGAAGTGAAAACCATTTGTTTCTGCGGTTAATAATGGAGGATCTTTATCAACAACAGCAACAATCTGCTCGAATAGTGATGCCCATCGATCGTAAGGAAACCTTCCTGTCGATATTTCGTACTGAAAATGTGTGGAACATGTTTTAATTTATTGTCAGAGCTTTTATTCATATTAATTTTTTTTCAATAGTATAAATGAACACTCACCAATGTGATACCCAGCGACCAAACATCCGATCTCACATCATAACTTCCATACTTTGTAATTCGTTCTGGCTGCAAAAACGCGAAATTCGATGATTTTTTTAGGAAATGCTAAGAAATTCTCTACCGCTAAATATGGCTGACATCCAGCGTCATGAGTTTTAGCTACTGAATCTTCTAACTTTCCACAAATTCCAAAATCACAAAGTTTCACATCTCCGACGGCATTAACCAGTAAATTTGACGGCTTGACGTCACGATGTATGATTTTTAATTCTCTCTTCAGATAGTCAAGTGCATCAATTGTCTGAAAATATTTTCGATGTGAACAATTACTCGAACTTTCAACTACTAACACAAACAGCAATATGCCCAATAACGTTTTCACCAAGTCGTTCTTTCTTTACATCATAAACTCTTCTGTACAGCAAATCCATTGAAACATCCATTAATTCCATACAAATCCAACAATCACCTTCGCTGAATATTGCGCCATAAAATTTTACTATATTTGGACCCTTTTCAGATTTTACAATTGTTTCGTGCTCGCGAAGCAAACGAACTTGATCACGCTTGTCAACGTTATTGCACCGGATTCTCTGAAAAACAAATTTTAAGAGATTTTTTAAAATTAACTTACAAATTTGAAATTCATAATACTTATTTAGGCTTTCTAAAGCAAGTACAATTTTTCAGAAGTTGTTTACTTTTTTTTAACTTTTGAGGGTTGACAACTTGATGAAACCAATAATTTATTTAAAATTTAAAATAATCATATAATTCATTCAAAGAATAATTCTTCTTACTTTTACAGCCATCCATTTATTCGTCTGCAGATGTCTCATTTTATAAACAGTGCCAAAATTTCCATTTCCTATTGAGCCATAGTCCTGCAAGCTTGACGAATTAAATGTATACGTTTTATCATCATCCGGATATTTCAGGGTGCCTGTTGATAAGGAATGTCTAAACTGATATTAATCTTAAAATTTTGATATTTTCTGGACTTACAAAATACTTTCTTCAGGCTGATATCGTTCATTGCCGTTTAAACCGATAGGTAAAGAGAACAACGGTCTAGGTAAGCCGGGACGCAATTCTTCGTCGTCGCGCGCCATTCTGAAAATATATTTACGAGAAAGAGATGAATATGGAAGTCAAATAAAAGAAGTTTTAGGAGAATCAAAACATTTCTGAGTTCTGGTAAAATTTTTCTTGAATTGTGAATCTTTATAAACTGTTACAATTAAAATTTATTGGTTTGAAAATAATTTTGGATATTTATATCTCACCCAGATTTAGATAAAAAGTTAAGAAATCATTTGAAAATCATTCGTCAAAATGCCAGTTTGATAGGAATTCCATTGAGAGTTTTAACAATCGCAACATCTTTAGATGTCAAAGTAAAAAGGTAAAGTTCAATAATAATCACAAGATTGTAATCATGCATTATTTCAAAAAAAAAACATAGTTTTCTACCCGTAGCCTCAAAAAAACTAGTCAATAAAATTTCCAAGGACACGTAGTGGAGAAGCAAAGAAAATAGAAAAAAAAAGTAGTTCGGGTAGTGAACGAACAAAGAAACGCAGGATGTCAAAGCTGAGAGAATCAATAGAAAATAAAAATGCTGCTGGCATTTGAAATAAATGCGGGAAAAAAAAGAAAACTGCTGGCATGGAAGTCGGTGGAAAAAAAAGGGGGGGGGGGGTGGTTAATGTATAATAATGCAGTAGTGTTTGAAGGGTTATAATTAGGATATTTTACAGTTATTTTGGTGAAAAATGATTGTTTTTAGTTTTGGATTTTTGCACTGTTGGAATTCCTTTGAAATTGTTGCATTTGTATTGTTGCTCAAACTCTAAACTTTTTATAAAATAAATTGGAAACTGTTTGAAATTATTTAACTTGTCCATAGTTTGTAAGCATTAACGAAATTTACACAGAGTTGTCCGGTTGAAGCCTGTTTGTTGCAATTTTTATAATTAAAAAATAACTATTTTTCTCCTTCTAAAGAACCAAACTGTTTTAAGTCAAGACATGACTCTTCATAGTTTGATTTTAAGCAAGCGTTGAACTCGACTAATTAATTAAATGATATCTCATCAAAATATCTGTTTTCATCGGAATTTTGAAAACACTTCAGTCACTTCTCCTGTGACAAAAACAAGTTTTACATACTTTTTTGGAAAATTCATGACTGAATTTATAAATATTTGTTGTCATGAAAGAGCAAGCAAGAGTAAGCATTACTTCAAAAATGAGTAAGTCCAATCCATTTTATTATTTTCGAAAACGGAAGTTGTCAAAACTACAAAGCTCGTTCAAAACGCATTTCGTAATAAGTTTTTATAATTCACGCGCATTTCCTTTGTAACAATTGCTTCCGTTTCACCCGAAATATTCTTTAATTTGTTTTATCTAGAAAATCCCCCCGTCTTTTAAAAGAATCTTTTTGATTTACGTTCACCTCCCACCTTTCCCCCCTCCACATTGAACAAACACTGGGATGAAATTATTACAACATTCATAGTCAGCAAAACAACTCAAACTCAATAATAGCTAGCCGTTTTTTATAAGGCTGCTATTTCCAAGGCAAAAAAGAAAGGATTGAGCCAAATGAGCAGAAGATAGTGTTGAAAAATGAGAATGTGCCCTTTTTTCTTGTTAGGAAAGAATAGAAGGAACCACGCATGGGGGGGGGGTTCTCAATCTCAACAGAAGTGTAATGAGTTTCTTTGTTTTTTGTTGTGAATTGTGTGCTAAAGATACAGCTTGAAACTTCAGAGAACTTTTTGAAAATGTTTAAACTACAGGATGGTTTAAATGAATGTTCAGCAATTCTTCCACGCATTGTTTTCCCGGAATGACTGCAGCAGAGAAAATACACAATACCCTGTTCCTCAAAAAGCAATCAGCCTTAGAAAGATTCATATGAAAATAAAACTGGATTATCTTAGCCTTTCCTGGATAAGTTTCAATTATTTTCACATAAAAATAGGAATATCTTTTTGAATTGAAGTGATATTCAACTGAAATGCAGAATATAAAATAAATGAATAAAAAATACTATATGTATGCTCATTTTTATTTATTTACTTATTGGCATATTCAACAGAACCAAAAAGAAACAAATGATAAGAAAAGAAAGAATAGAAGACGAGAGGTTATGTACCTGTATCAAAGTATATATACATTTTCGGTTACCTTGTCATGTCTAGAAGAAGAAAAAAATAGTCATAATCATCGTCATTTCATATTCGTGATGTTATTGTCAAGATAAAAATTCCTGGTCGCTCGTTTTGACGAGTGTCGTTGGGAATTTCCTCGCAACGCGACCGCAACGCGCTTAAATTCAAATTTCTCAGTTGGTCTTGCGCGTTGCGGTCGCGCTGCGAGGAAATTCCCAACGACACTACGCAAAACGAGCGGTCAAAAATTAATAACATAGATATTAAACTGAAAATATCATTTCATGAAATAAATAAATAAATGAAACGAAAAATATATATATTACACCAAAAAGTAATAACACATTTGTTCCGGAATCTGTAGCAATTCTTAAAAAAGAATCCAAATATAAATTCACAACAAGAAATGTTTCTTTGAATAGATACATTTTGGTCTCCGCCACTTTTTCTTACTCCCTCCTCCCTTCTTGTCACCATTTTGCAACATTTGTCGACTTCGCAGAATGAGCCATGGGATCACATATGAGTCAGTTTTAGTACGGGTGGGCTTTTCTTCGAAAGCTGACATGACATATGGTGAGGATAGAATAAAAAATATTGAGAATGTAAAATCGAGAGTAATTTTTTTTAGAACTTTTGAATTGGGATTCAGTTTGAAATTTATGCAATTCTAAAAATTTTAACTTCGTTGGGTTGTGAGCAATCTGACTAGTGAATTTATTTTTTAAGGTTTTTAAAGTTTTCGAAATGTAATCGTCACATGTAATTGCTTAAATGAAGACTTTACGGAAATAATGAAGTACCTTAAATGAAAAATGATGTTTTACTCATTACCGATCAGTTCTTAAATTTTTTCGAAAAATACGTAAAAGCTGAAAAAAACTATCTTCAAAACAGGCCTAAAAATGGCCTAAAATTTGTGGGGCGTACTTAAATTAGTTCATTTTTAACTTTGGGCTTTTCAACGTTTTGTATTCCTCACGTAATAACGCCCGCGGTCTAGTTTTCACTTTTTTGGACACTTTTTCTAGGTCATTGTTTTTAAGAGAGTTTTCTCGGCTTCTACGTGGTCTTAGAAAATTTTAAGAACTTATTTGGAATGAGTATGACGTCTGTTTTCATTTAAGGTACGTTCATTAGCTCCGTAAGGTTCTCCTTTAATGATTCTATTTTTGTGCCATCGACAGTTCTCGCCAAAACATATTTGGGACGTTTTTATCACGAATAGATCTCTTCGTTTTTGAACATTTAAAAGATTATTGTGGAACAAACAGAGATAGAAAGCGACTCAAAGCGACTCAAAGTGATAACAAACATACCAATGTTAAGCCAATTAATCAAAGTGTCCCACAAAAAATGTATCGATCCCAATTAAAGATGCTAGTGATTCATTGGGCGATTACAACGTTTGAGACTAAAAAATAAATGGAGCCAACACTTGCCTCTGTTTTTTTGTTCAAACGCGGTTCAGGTTCTCATCTGGCATCAAGTGTTTCAGTTTTTTTTAGAGAAACAAAGTAGGCGGATCGAGCTTTTGACATTTACTGATTCAGTCATATTTGAATTTTATCTAGAGAAAGGTTAGATATTCCTTGGCTAACAGTTGTTCTGATCAGAACTCTAGGATGTCGATGATAACGTTGATTTTCATATCAGCGCTTTGTTGGACACTTGCCATACAAACAACTGAAGTAAGATTTTTTCCTTTCCAGTGCCTCGAGTTTTTAATGACAAATCTGCGTTCATATAAAACTACCACTGTTTTAACAATTTCTAAAAATGGTGAGCAATGCTATAACTTCGGAATATTTCTAACTAATTCACTAATCAGTTCTTAACGTGAAAGGAATTGTACATAATTCTCTAAAAAAATAAGGGAACATTTTGTGAACAAAGTTTCTAAACTATCTCTGTGTCAAACTTCCTAAAAAATCATACTCAACTTAAAAGTTTCAACCGATGTCTAAAATTTCAATTTCCTCTATAAACTCATGTTCAACTATTACTTTTCAAAAATTCCAGTTTTTTTGCTTCTTCATTTTTCATCTAAACATCGGTAATTTCGGAAGAGCTACAAGAGTTTTTAAAAAATTTCGAACTTCCCTTATGTCACAAAGTTGTTTTCAGGATCATGTTTCAGCATGCGACGATTTTTATGACTACGTCTGCCGTAACAACGTCAAAAACAAAGTTGGTTTAAAGTCGGTTGGAACTTCTTATCTTACAGAAATCGACGTTAGTTTATGTATATATGTAACCAAAAAAATCCGTCTTTATTCTAGCAACATCAAGGATATATTGTTGGTAATGGAAGCGGTACTAAAAAATTATGGGATGCAATTTCGCCAGTGCTCATTTCAAAGTGGTATATCGAAATGCAAACTTTCAACGACGGTACGAATTGGAAACATTACAACGAAACACATAAAGTGTTTTTGAATTTGTCGCGTCACGAACAGATTAAGGAAATCGAAACTCAATTATCAAAATTGGATGAAATTGTGAGTTTGTATCACTTTTTTGGACAGCGTTGTCGTATCGGTCTTTTGATAGCCTCTTGATTCTGAGCATGGCACACAAGGCCGAAACGACGACCTTTGTTTTAAATGATAAATGAAAAAATGCGTTTCAGGCCAGTGGACGGTTCTATATTGGCTTGAAACTAATCACAAGTAATCTAAGAAAATTAAAATTACCAATGAGCCGTAAAAATCCATTTTATCATGATATCTTCAACTACGCTATGGAGAAGTTAAGGCAGAATATCGAGGTTTTATTGCTTTATGTATCGTATGAATATCAATTTTAGGGTCGCTCTAGTTTTACAGAGGAAGAGAAGCAATCGCTTCTGAACCCGCTAAATCAAACAAAAATTTTCTTTGGCCTCATGGATCACAATAATGTATCGGTTTATGAGGAAGCTCTCACCGCTTATGAAAAAACGTATTGGGAGCTGAAGGGGATTATTCGCGAAAGGTAGATAAGCACTAAAATAGTTACATTTAAAATTTGCAGCGATACCTCAACACGTGTTGGAGAAATAGTTATTAGAACTGCTGCAATCGAACCAGCCATTGAAATTATTAAAAATTATGTTGATGAATTTTCGGGCGGATTTTTGTATCAGTGTGTCATTGCATCAAGTACTAAAGACTGTTTCAACTATAATAAGGAGATCTTCATCTCTGTTCTGCCAAGATATTTGCCTGGAACGGATACTTTGGTGAGTTATGAAGCCAACAACCCCGATGCTCTTGATATGATTTAAAAGTTATCTAAACTAATTTCAGTATACTAATATCGGTTTTCCCATGTGTCATGAAATCTTACACTCAATTTACGATTTGGAAACATTTGAGAAAAACGGCACTGTATTGATTGAGAAGGAATGTTTATTGAAAAAACTGTTGCACTTGGCACAGACTGATAGATATGTAAGACAATACTTTCTGTTTTGTAAAGTTAGATTGTTTGTAGCAGCCAAATGCCAGATGGAACGCTGACAAATACATTTACGAAGATTTCGCAAATATGGAAGGTATCAGATTGCTCACTGAAATTGTTACTGAAAATATGTTCAATGAAACGCAGGTTTAATAATAATAACAACATATTTCCTCATTTTAAAAATGTCGTTTTAATAATTCCAGCTGAAATCGGTTCTAGAAGGAATACTTGTGGATTATTGTAAGGCTGAGAAAAACACTTTATTAGCCCAGCACAATCCAGCCGGTATCTCATTCAATGCTGCAATTTCTCAACTTCCGATTTTTAAAACACTTTATCAATGTAAAGCTGGAGATAGAATGTATGTTTCTCCAGAAGACACTTGCGTCACAATGAAAATTGCGCAAAACCCTGAATATTATGAAGTGAAAAAGGTGGACGAGAGAGACTTTTCGATGCTTAGCAGTGCTTTGGGTGTACTGGAAAATACAGCTGAAGCGTTGGTGACATCTTTAAATATAACTGAAAACGAGAGTGAGACGCCAATAGTTCCAACAGATGCTGAGCCAACTTTTGAAGCGTTCATTGAGGATGACGAAGCATCGGGAAGTAGCTCTGAAGAATACGAAAATGAAACTTTCGAGCAGGATTATGATGAAGCTCTCGCTGTGAAAGTCGGACAAAATGAAACTAGTTTTATTGAACATGATCAATTGATATCTAGGTAGTTTTTCAATTGAAAACTAAACTGAGAAAACTAATATTTGTTTCTTTTCAGCGCGCCCATCTTCAAGTCAAGCTTGTTTATTTTTGCATTCACCATAATTTTCCACTGATTAATTGATTGTGAATATTTTCAATCCTTCGAAACAAATCGGTGTATCTCTTTCGAAAAACATATTTTTCCAGTCAAAATAACAATTGCAAATAATCTATAATTTTCCTATTTTTAGCTCAGTTATATCGACAATTTTTTGTTAGCGAAATGATAATAAACTTTTTTTTTGAATTCCCTGATTTCTTAGTAGTGTCATCAAAACTCATGTTTACAATTCCGAACAACGTTGCAACTAATGCTTTGTCATAGTTTTGAATGATGCACTTTAATCTGAAAAATTTAGATAAATAAGATCGAAACGAAATTTAATTTTGCACGCTGTTTGGGATCCTTCATTTTTTCATAGAATAGGAGAAGAGTGAAGGATGTTCCAACTTCAAACTCCAAATGAACGATGTTCCATGACTTTCTTAAGGAATTTGCAAGTTGCTAAACATGCTGTTTTATCTGAAAAATCATATTTGGTTTCATTACTAACTGATGATTTTTCAGACTTTTAAAAAATATAAGATGATCGAAAATAATGTGTTGTTCGTATCATTTTTTCTTAGAAGAACCCACTTCAAAAAACCAATAATTATTCGCAATGGGAAAAAATAATGCGCTCAACAGCGACGTTGTGCGATAACCAGAAAACAACAAAGTTTCTTCTTTTTAAGTACACGTTTTAAATCAGGATTTTCGACCTTTTCATTTATTCTATCCAGAAAAAAGGAAAACGAAAAGGATGAAAAACATTCTCCCGACATCCTAAATATCACATTCAGATAACAATATTACCAAGTCGCTCGAAGTTTTTTTCAGAAGAAAAAAGTTGTTTAGTGTCACAAAGACTAGATTTGAAGTACTAGATGTTTTTTTCACGGATTTTTTGTGTTTAGAAAATTGAGTTCGGCACAGAATTGGATTTTTCAAGTGCACAAAGTAATTTTATTTGGTTTATTACATTATTGACTAAATTTTTTTTTCATTTGAGCAAATGAGGAAAATTTCAAACATGTATTTCAACCTATCAAATTAAAAAGAAACAGCTAAATGTTTTGTCAGAAGCATTCCTCAAAAATCTGACGTTTTATAACCTAATTGCAATTTAAAAGAGCGTATTAAGGAGTTAATCAGTGCAGAAGGAATGAAAATAGACCTCATACTCATTCCAAATCTGTTTTTAAATGTTTCCAAAACCACGTATAAGCCAAAAAAATGCGCTCGAAAACAATAGCCTAGACAAACTTTCCACCAGTCACAACTAGTCTGCGGGCACTATTGCGTGAAGTATCCAAAAAAAATAAAAAAAAACATAATTAATAATGGACTAATGTGCGTATTCCGAATTATTTATTAACGAAACCGAAAAAGTTCTGCCAAGTCGAAACTTTTTCTAGGCCACGATTTTGAAAGTCATTTTCTCGGCTTCACCGTCGTTATAGAAAATTTTAAAAAACAATTCAGAAAGAGAATGAAGTTTCAAAAACATCTTAATGATATCATTCCTCAGTGCGCAATTTGTTTTTTTCCAAATATTTTGAATCAACAATTCTTTCTAAAATTGAAAATAAATTTCGAAATTCCTAAATCTATTTCAACCAACCATCGATAGCTAGAATTTCAAATACATTTGTATATTTATAAAATTTTGATAATTTTCTATTCATTTTAAGATGAAATGAAAAATTTTAAGGTTTTATTTTAATTTAAGATTAATACATTTTTTGGCTTCAATTACTAACCAATGAACAACAAACATTTTATTTTCATGTTTGATCACGCTGAAGAATTATTTCGGTTTGCTGAACGTATTTGGCGTAGTATTTTCTTCTTGGAGTTTAAAGAGAGTAACTTTAAATAACCTTTTGTTTTCTCTTTTTCACATGAATGAAAAATGGCTTTTCTCGACACTCTTAACATTCGTTATACACCTAGGCAAGATTTCATTAAATTTTTATAAATGTCGTGTGAAAAAAAACACCAAAATATTTTTAAAAATTTTTATTCCCCCAAAAAATATAGCTCAGACAAAAAAGACAATTTTTTGGTCATCCTCCCTCGCTTCCACTAAGTGGAGAAAGCTTATCAAACAAATTCAGGGGGATGAGCATGTGTCCCTTCTCTTGTTGCCTACTGAAAGCATTGAATGCATTTTTTCTTTAAGTCTTTTTTCAATAGATGTTCTTGAAATTCAATTATTTAAATGTTAGCCTTTTTTTGAGGAAATGGTTGGTTTTCAGAAGAGCTTACTTCTAGTAAGTGTTAAAATGACTTTATGGAAATATTTTATGTTACAGTATTTCAAAATTTGTTAAGCTTTCAAACATAATATGAATTATTAATGAAATGTTTTATCCATTTGGACGGTATTGAAATGTTTTTTATCTTAATTTTATATTATACTACTGAAAATCATGCGGCTTTTTCAAAAATAATTGATTTTGTGACGCAACATTTTATAAATTAACTGCTGAGTTTTCATTAAGATTGTTGAAAATCTCAATTTTGTTATGTAGTGTCTACTGATATTGAGCACATAATGATATCCCAAGTTTTTTTTCTCAAAAGATTTAACCAAGTCATATACCAAACGAACCAGAAAAAATTGTTTTTTTAGGCTTGAAAAGGGCTCTGATGTTATCTAATTAACAAAACAAAATTGAAGTTCCATTGAAGTACGGAAGGATTTCCACCAAAATGACTTCAAATCTGTTTCTTTTCAAGGCTTTTCCTTTTTTCGTGATATTTTGTCAGCGTTTTGAAAATATTGATCATCTAAATGTTGTTCTTGGATTTATTTTTCTAGTTGCGTGCTTACTATTTTCAAGTAGGAGATGATGACAAGCTACTTCAGTTTTTTTTTCGAAGATTCTATGAAAAATTCTTAGTTTTTCTTCATCGAAATATGTAAACATTTTAGCATCATGCTATAAATGTTATTGACATAAAACATTATTAATTTCCGGGGGTTTCTTTCACCGCATATTTTATTGGAAATGTTTATAGCTAGGGATTCTAGAAGGACCTTTTTTATATACGTATTTGACATCTGATTGAAAAAGCAAACTTCTTGTTGAAATTGTTTTTTTTGCAAGTATGTTGTAGATATTTTAGAGTTTCATAGCTCATAGGGTTATGATTATCTCAATAAATGTAAAAAGTATCATCTTTAGATTTCAAGAACCAATACTTTTCAAGACCCAGAAATTGCAACCAACAGATAACGTTTATCCAGGGAAACCGTCTTGGGAATTGAAATAGAAAGACACAAGTCACAATAAATTTACACATTTTTCTTCTGTTTTTGTTGTGAGGTGTTTTCGTAAAAAAATGAAAGTGCTGCATTTGTTTAGATTCCGTGTTGGTACTTACATATACTGAAGATTTTGATAGCTAAAACTCAACTTGATTTTTACATTCTTTCTTTCTCGAAAATATATTTTTTTAAACCTGCAGAAAATTTTTTAATAATCTTTACACATGCCAAAACACGATAATCAGTATTTTAGGGGCTTATTTCTTATAAACGTTGATTTTCATTCACATTCACACATTTTTCAATCCGCTTTTCGAACATAATTTGCATTTTTCTCATCCTTTTATTAAAATTACAGCATTTTCAGGATGTTGACTTCTACCATAATATTATTTCTTTTTCAATTCTTGGTAGTTTTGTCAGCTGACACAAAAACATCATCTGTACAGCTTCAACATTTTTGGAATTTATTCAAGCTGAGGGATGTTTTCATAACTGCTGAAATTCGTAAACAAACTTCTGGTACATTATTCAGTTCTTGTAACGATGACAAGCAATTTAAAATTAGTGTGGATGAATTTATGGTTTGAAATCTGTTAACCACGTTTTATCTTGACATACTTTTTCCAGTTAACCATAATCTTTCCTGAGAATAATGGTTGGCACAAACGAATTGTTGTGAATTTAACATCAAAAGAGGATGTTGATTTGATGATAATTTTGAACGATAACAATCTTCTTGTTTTTGACAACTGCCGCCAGATTTTCACCTATCAGTTGTTGAATATCGATCTTATGTAACTGAAGGAAATACTTCATTTATAGAGATTTTCGGTTCCAGGCTCACCAATCCGAAAATAAAATTATTCACAGGTTGGAAGAAATCCGTTCCGAACCGTTTAGAGATTGGTTCTGGATTTCCCATCCTTCAGAAATGCGGAAAATTAGATGTTCATAGTTCAAGTTCAATGATTGAGAACATCGAAAAACGATTTGAAGAGGCATTTTCAAACTTATAGTTTTGTATAAACTTTTTTTTCAGAAATCTGTGAACTACAACGTTTCCACAACTTTTTTGAATTCCGGTGTTTTACCAGAAGGATTTGATGGATGTATAATAAGCCGCATGCTCATTAAAATTGGCGAATCAAAAATAGTTAATTGCACAGAATGCAAATGTGTTGGACGGTAATTATTTTAAAAATTAAGGCCAACATTTAATCGATTTCACTACGGCAATAATCGGCATTAAACCCCTAAAAACTGCAGCTGGGATGAGAATAGACTTCGTAAACATTCCAAATCTGTTTTTCAAAGTTTCAAAAACCAAGCGGATAAAACTCTGGCCTCGAAAAGCTTACACCGGTGAAAACTGGTCTGCGGGAATTATCTCTTCAAAACATAATCAAATTAGTTAAGCATTTTCCATAAATATTCGTTCTTTTAATGTAAGTTTATTAACTGTGTAAAGTCTTCCTTTAACCCTTGCCAAGCTATGTTCCGTACGAATGCATCGTAATCCAAAGCTTTAGTGACAACGTCATGTGCCGAGCACTAGAATGTAAGAAACCACAATGCTCACATTCGATTTTAGAACCTGGTGACTGTTGCCCAAGATGCAGAAAACAGGTCAGACATTTTAAAAAACCGCTCTTCGAAACCTCACTTTTTTTCAGTGCCTGAATCAGCAAAATCACATTTTACATTCACACGGTGAAATTTTCTGGCCTGAAGAATGTCATCGTTGTGAATGTTGGGATGGCAACATAACTTGCAGTGTAGTGTGAGTGATACACAAAACTATGCCGTTTTTAGTAATCTCTTTTTCATTTCATTATTCTGTTCAAAAATATTTTCTCAATTTAGTTTCAAAATTAATAGCATTGTAGACCTATTTTAAATGATGCCGTACTCTGTGAATTTATGTTTTTAAGAGACGTTTCTTGTAAAACGCCAAAATGTCCTTCGCGGGACTGGATAACAGATTCGAAATATCACTGCTGTCCAAAGTGTCGAGACCATGCGAGTTTTTGTGACATGAAACCTTGTCATGAATGGTCGGATTGTTATAATGAACAACGAGGAGCAAAGTGCGTTTGCAAAGAGGTTTTTTTATCATTCTTTATAGAATGCTTTGTTAATTTTAATATCTTTTTAGGGCTTTCGCGGAAACGGTACGTATTGCTCTGATATAAATGAATGCGAATTTTCAGAAGATGCTCGGGCTCAGGTAATCTTTCTAGATCCAATTTTCGCTAGCTTTTGTGATGAGATCGAACAAGCTGAAAATTATCTTCAACTATGAAATTTTTGTGTGCCTGCGTATAATTGCCAAAAGTTGTGAAAACAAGAGAACATTGAAAATCTCTCACAGAGATTTCACTTTTTTTATTCAACGTCTTAACGTATTTTTTAGAGAAAATTGATATTCTTTCTACCCCTTAACACCATTTTACGTGAATAATACATATGAACCAAAAAACGCACATACATGTATATGATTCCCTAGTCTTTATTTTTGAAGATTAATGACACCCCAGAGAGTTTCCGTTTTTTTCTTAATCTCACCAGTCTTTTATCATCTCGTAGCGTCTATTTAAGAGAGAAAAATACGCTCTGAGTGAATCCGTCTATGTTAATGTAATGCTATTAATTATTTTCAGCTTGGCGGCTGTATGGACGGAACACAGTGCATAAATACAATGGGAAGTTTTGAGTGTCATTGTCTTCCTGGTTTTCAACGTCTCAGTAAACAAGTTTGCGTGCCATTATTGCGAGTGTAGATTTATTGGCGTTCGATATACCATTAGAAATGCCAAAAAATCGGATTAAATTAAATTCTAATTTTTTTCAACGATATAAGAAACAGTTCGAAATATACAATATGTTACGTATTCTTTTTTTGGATCAACCTGTAAGAATAGCATTCACCTCATTTTTTTATATTTTTCCATCATCATAATCAACCAGGGATTGAAATGAATTAAATATTTTATAAATTGTAAAACACATATATGAACGAAACATAATGAACTTTTTGAAACCATAAAATCTGTCATGATTGAATCAAATGTTTTTTTTTAATATTTAAAAATATTAAAGTTGGTTGAAAGATAGTTATTTATTGGCAAACGGTCATAGGATCAGTGGACGAAAGCTCTATAATTTTAAAATTGGTTCTTAAAAGTGGTTGAATTAAAAACATTGATTAACACACGGGTACATCAAAAGGCAATTAGAATGGGTTAGGCACTACAGCACTTTAAAATATACTGTACAATTTAAATTATGTTAAATAGCACACGGGATTGAAATTTATTAGTGGAAACGATAAGTAGAAGTCTACAAGGATTTTTGTAATGAGACTCATGGTGGCACATCTTTT
The DNA here is from genome assembly GCA_964036255.1 of Caenorhabditis virilis. NCBI lineage: Eukaryota > Metazoa > Nematoda > Chromadorea > Rhabditida > Rhabditidae > Caenorhabditis > Caenorhabditis virilis. Next base: position 1,674,960 of record OZ038420.1, on the reverse strand, counting down.
AAATTTCATGAAGAATTGGAAAATTAAAAAAAGTTTCTTTACAATAATTCCTTATTGGCTCCAACATGATAATAGCTTGTCAGCACTTCTAAAAGGAGCTTATTTTAAGTATCAATTCCAAATATTACAATTCGACATCTAAAAAATTCTTCACTCATATCATAAACCTTGTCAAACTACATACAAAAATCTAAAAATCATCAAAATCATCAGTTTTGGCAAGTGGAGGGGCGCCTCTCAACAAATCAGCAACATCAAATCCGTCATCGTCTTCTGATTCTGCAATCTCTGTTAACTTGACTGCTGCTACTGCTGATGTTGCCGCTCGCACTTTAGCACTGCTTTTCTTTCTCATTTCTTCAAGAATTTTCTTTTTCGACTTTGTTACAAACAATTCCATGTCTTCTTCTTCTCCAAGTGAATCGCCATCCGATGATTCCTAGGAGTATGCTATATTTTTATTATACGATATTTTTCAAACCAACCTTATAATAAACATCCTCTCCATTTACTGCTCTTTCAAAATTTTGCAACTGATCGGAGCTTGGCGGAGCAGCGTAGCAACATTCATCAGTGGGCACTTCTCTAAAAACCAATAATTAATCATTTCCAAAGTGTTATTGTCAGTCTTACGGTGCATCTCTTTTAGGTAACACTGAAGCCAATTGTCTTTTCTTTCCAAGGCCGTTCCTCTTTTTCTTTTTAAAAACTTGTTTCTTTACATACTTCATATTGTCATCAAAATTGTTTCCCTCGTCTTCCGATCGTTGTGAATGATGTTCAGCAGATGATGTGTCTAAACTCTTCGACTTTTTTGTGAGACTTTAATTCAAACTTTAAGCCTACCGACAAAAACACGACGGCATTCTGCAATGTGATCCTCGGTTGTCAACTTTTTCGCAGTTTGATACATATGAGAAATTGTCTGTGGTGCACCAAAAACGGCAGCTCGAATCGATTCTAGACGTTCTCTTTCAAAGTGGTCTGGCTAAAGAAAAAAACACATTTTTGGATTAGAAAAATCCTTGAATTTCTTATTCTTACCACTTTTTGAAAGATACCAGTTACTGGACTATCAACACCATTTAAAACTGCTGAATGTTTTGCATCAAATGTTAAAAGTGCTAATGAAACTCTATGAGAGATGATATCATCAGGTGACTCAATGTCGGCAACAGCGGTGACTGTCTGCAAATGTTTTTTTTTATTTTAAAACAAAAACGGGGATTTTTATTGGATTATGATGATTTATGGTGATTATTAAAAGACCATTAAATTTTAATTGAGTAACCAAACAACATTGTTACAGTATTTTTTTTTATCAAATAAGTCAGATCGACGCTGTTTCTTCTAAACCGTCTTTTTATATTTTAATTTGAAAAAACTTATGATTTATCCCAAAATGAACAAAATTCTAGTTGATTATAAAATCGGTCGCATTTCAAAGTGTTACTAAATATACCCTGAAATCTTTCTCATTGAGATACACATGAACCATCACACAATCCTCAATATCCATCGATTTTTCGAACTTCTGAAAAACAAATTCTGCGTCATTTTTTCTGCCGATTTTAATGATGCACACACCTTTGCTGATTCCTCACCAACATTGCTGAACTCTCGAATGGCAGCACTTAATAAATCCGGCCTCTCTTTCGCAATATAAGCAACTGTTGACGGAACATTCACATCAATTCTATGCATTCCAAATTCACGTTGTCGATAGAAATCGAGTTTCTGAAAATAATGTAGCCTTTGCAAACATTTAAAAAACGATCAATAATTGTTAATTGCTTTTACACAAAACTTTTCTGAACGTTTTCGCTAGCAGAAACATTTTAAAAAGTTTTTTTTCCAACTTTTCGTATTCTCGGTGACTTTTAATTGCATAATAATTGTGCAACCGGTTTCAAGTAGATAATTACTTATGGCTATGTGGGCAACCAATTAAATAAAACAACGTTAATATTTTTATGCTTTCTCAATTTTCAACATTTTTGAAATAACCTGTTTGACAGCTTCCGTAACCAATATATTCCTCGTTCCTGCAAGTGGATCACGAACAATATCGACTTTCGATGTCTTTGGATTTTTTTCAAGTATTCGCGGCGAAATCGAGTGCAAAACTCCTCCATAACCGAAAAGCTGAAATACGAAATTTTGATGTCAGCAAGTGTCGGAAATTCTTACGGAGCTCACAAATTCCTCCTCATTTTTTGCGCATTTTGGAAGAACATCATTTTTCAAAGATTCGATGAAAAACGGGTTATTTTTTGCATTTTTTGTAACAATTCTGAACAAAAAAAAAGAATTGAATTATTTCCTCAAAGTGCTCACCGAAATACTAATCCTTGCACTTTTTCAGAAAGAATGAATAATGTGTTAATAACTTTATAAATTTCATTTTCGTTGAGAGATGTCGGAATTTCACCAATTAATGGTACACCAGAATAACCTGAATCAATGAAAATGAGATTAAAACGTGTTGATGGGACGAATACCTTGAGCAGAAAGCAAAATGCCATTATTTTCAAAAACGAAACCTTTAATTTCCTCAATAAGGTTTCGAACAAGTTGATCAGATGTAGTTGTTGAATCACGATACAGGTAGAATTCCAGGTTGTCACCCATGTTCTGAAAATTAAAGGATTTTAAATAAAAATTCAATAAAATTTTGAGGCTGGAGAGGGAAAAAGAAAAAGAGAACGCTATACACTCCCCCTATCCACATGTCCCTGCTACACTGCGATAGAGCACGCTTTCACCATTTGCATATGCGCTGTATTGAGAAGTAATTATAATGGGGGGGGGACCTTGGTTATGTGAATTCATAAATTGCGTGTTATGCACTTTTTTTTCTAAATTTTTCCACCTGCTTTTTATTGGAAAATGTTGATTAATTTTCTTCTATTAATACATGTTTGCACTTTCTCAATTTATTTCTGCTTATTTGAAAATAAATTGAACATAGTCTTTGTTTTTTTTTTATTTTGAAAAATATGGTAAAAATGTTAGAATAGCAATAAAGTGGGCACTAAACAAAAATGTACTTTTTATCAGAAGAACATTAGGAAAAACTCTTTTGCAAAAAAAAAAAGTAAAAAGAAACGGACACATGTTGTTCAATAACTGACAAAAAAATAAAAAGGTTATCTTTTTTCGCCCAATTCGTACCACTTAAAAACCAATGTTCGTGGCTAGGTCCCCTTTTTGAAAAAAATACACATCTTCTCTCATTTTTTCAATAATATTTTCTCTTCAGCCATTGCATTGCAGCCGTCGTTTTTATTGATTGTAATGGAAAAATGTCGGATGAGCTGAGAACAGTGAGATAGAGAGAAAATAGATTTCGAGGAGTCGGTCAGAGTGGAGATAGTAGAAAGGTTGTTAGAGAAACCAGTCAAGAAGTGCTGAAGGAGAGAGATTGCGATATGGAGAGGAGGAGGGTTGTTAGACTTTCTGCATTGAAAACGCATAGTTTTTTTCTTCTTTTTCTTCCCCCCCCCCTTCATCACTAAGGCATCATTGAGTGTAAGCTGCATGTTCGCATATTTCTTGCCTCCTTGTTTCTGTTTCATTCGCTGTTATTGAGGCTTCCAATTACTTAAATTCGCGTATTTCCCTATGTGAGGAAGCATTTCCAAAAAAGAATAGGGGAAAAGAGCTATCTTGCGGCTAGCAACAGAATTCCATTTTTTTCCCCTCCTTAGCCATTGACAGAAACAGCATTGAAAAAATAACATAGCCACCTCTTGTCTCTTCTCTCACACCCCTTACTGAAGCAGCCTCTAGTTGGCCCCTCCCCAGTTAGCCGTGGCTCAAGCCTTATTTTCTATATTGCATTTTAAGACCATTATTCGAAATTGTTTTTTTTTATTTCTCTCTTTCATTACCCTATATTTATTTGAGCCAGATAATTACCTTCTTCTTTTCAGGCTTAAAGGCTTTCAAGCCTTCGATCTCATCATCATGGAAATTGAGAACATCGTTGCAAATACAGTCTACATTAAAGCTAGAGAAAGTGAGCATTTTTGAAACGATTTTGTTAAAAGCAAAATTTTTTAATTGATTTCCAGGTGGTGGACAGAAAAAGGGAAAGAGCAAAAAATGGAAGAATTATCTTCAATTTCCACATTATACCGAATGTCTTCACTTGAGAAATGAGCTGAATATCAGGTAATAATAAAAAGATCTAATGAGATAAATTTAATTAAACAGCACACTGAGTTATGATTTTGTTGTGGAGAAGCAGCCAATCGGAAAACTGCTGTTTCACGAGTTTTGCGAGGCAACCAGTTCACAATATCATCAATGTTGTATGTTCTTGACAAAGGTACGAAAGGGTAGATTTAACGGTTACTATATGTCCGAGTTTAATGAAATAAATTGAAACCAAAATATTGGTTATGAAAAATACTCAATCGGTCCTCTGCAAATATTTGGAGTTTGCGCCAAAGTCGACTGGACAGTACGAACATAAACAACGTAATATGAACACTTAGATGCAACAAAATAAAAATTGGGGAATGTTTGTTGTAAAAAATCAAATGTAAATGTTTTCTAAAAAATTTACTTAAAATTTATTGTACTCATTTTACTTTTGGACAAACAGTCGTAAACTGGCCTTTATAAACATAAAACGAGTGCTTAGTTCCCTATCAAAAAGAATCAACTATATTTTCGATAAAGAATCAATATTTTCTAGACATCTCCGCTTCAAACCTTTCTTGACTTTAAAAAAAAATATTTTCAATTTAAAACGGCTTCATAACTTGTGTTTTTATCTATCACATTTTTTGAAAATATTTGTTGGCCTTGAAACTTTGCTGTAGGCACACGCTGTTTTTTGAGTGATGGAGAAAAACATGTGAAATACTTTGTCGCTGACAATACAATTTTCTTTTAGATATGTTAAATTTTGTAAAACAGTAAGCATTGCTCAGAAAATTATTTTTTTCCTCAGATAGTGTTTTTTTTCTCAATATTTGTTTCTAATATCGCTTCAAAACGTTAGAATTTCAATACAATTTGATAAGTTTAGATATGGATCTATCAATCAATATAGTGGTTTTCAAATAAAAGTACAGTAATACTTTCTTTTTACTGAAGTGAAAAGATATTTGAGAAGGTGTTAAAATATATACATCTATATAATTTGGGCGACATATGTTCATATAATACTTCAAATTCTGCGAAACGTATCAGTTTTCAGTCTCTGCGTGTCACAAGGAAAATCAAAAACAGAAAGCTAAAAAAAAAGCGATTTTGAGCTATTTGAAAGATCTGAGAAATGAAATTTAACAACATTTTTTTAAAGAGCCATTATTTTTGCAGGTAGAAGAGTACGAGACTTCGGATGATGATGGGCAATCAAGAAGAGAATTGGCAACTACAATTGCATCACTTCTCACACCAACCGCTGACCAGGCACCAACGGTTTCAATCAATTTAGTGGTCACAATTGAATATGTACATTTTTTACAGTCATCTACCGATAGTAAGAGCATTTGGTGCTCATTCCTGCCAGAAACTGTGATAGATTCATGTTTTGCTTTGGCTGATCAAATGTCACATGACACGGAACCGAGGAGCGATATTTTTGCGGAACCTTACAGGTTAATTTTCAAACTTTGCAGAAATTTAGTACTGACATAAAACTTAAATAAAAAACCCTTTAACCAAAAAAAATCATTTTCTCATGAAAAAAGTTTTGTTTAAACTTTACAATTCATTTCTTCCAATGTGTCTCTAATTTTCAAACATGTGTTTTTCACTACAACGAATGCAAAACATCGAACTCTTCTGAGCAGCTTCTGGAGAAAAATACAATTTACAGACTATCAAGGGAGTTTCTAACTGCTAAACCATTCGAAGAATTTTTGGACACGATGTACTTTCACCGGTTTTTGCAGTGGAAATGGCTTGAAAAGCGGCCAGTCGATAAGCATACGTTCAGATTGTATCGTGTACTTGGAAAAGGTGGTTTTGGCGAAGTTTGCGCATGCCAGGTGAATATTGGGAAAATTGTTTAGCAGCTTTAAACACTTGTTTTAGGTTCGTGCTTCGGGCAAAATGTATGCATTGAAGAAACTGGAGAAGAAGCGGGTGAAAAAGAGACACGCAGAAACGCTGAGCTTGAATGAGAAACAAATTTTACAGCGGATTAATTCGCCATTTGTTGTATGTTTTTTTTGAAGGATTTTGACTTCTTTCAAACTTCCGGTTTTACTGAGCAAAGATTGAGAAACTAAGCTTTTTACTCTAAAAGCTAAAGATTTTATTAGCCCTCAAAATATGTGATTAAACTAATCATTTCAGGTTAGTCTCGCATATGCCTATGAAACAAAAGATGCACTCTGTTTAGTTCTCACGTTAATGAATGGAGGTTATTTTTGAATTTTTAAAGTTTAGGACGTCTTTCTGATCACTTTCTTTACTTGCAGGTGACTTGAAATTTCACCTATACAATTTGATGCCAGGTGGTTTTGACGAAAAGCGTGTACAATTCTACGCAGCTGAAATAACACTCGGTCTGCAGCATTTGCATAGCGAAAAAATTCTGTATCGGGATCTCAAACCAGAAAATATACTTCTTGATGATTACGGTAATCATTTCAGGAGTTTAAAACGTTGAATTTTTTAACCGCTATTTTCAGGGCACGTTCGGATTTCTGACCTGGGTCTCGCAGTAGAGTTAAAAGATAATGAATCCATCAAGGGACGCGTAGGAACTGTTGGATACATGGGTACAAATCGAAGAAATGATTCCCAAAAAAATCAATTATTTTTCAGCACCAGAAATTGTTAAAAATGAGCGATATTCTTATGGAGTTGATTGGTGGGGACTCGGATGCCTGATTTATGAAATGATTGAAGGGAAGGCACCATTTCGCCAAAGAAAAGAGAAAGTGAAACGAGAGGAAGTTGAGAGACGTGTGCGCGAAGATCAAGAGAAATATTCGGAAAAGTTTAGCGATGCTGCAAGAACGTTGTGTCGGTGAGTTAAACATAAAAGTGTGCTGAGGATTCGTCTAAAAATGTCTTATTGTTTAGCGGATTGCTTCATAAAGAGCCATCATTTCGACTTGGATGCCGGCGAGTGGGAAAACCGGAAGATGGAGCGGAGGAGATTCGCGCACATCCGTTCTTCAATGTTGCCGATACCGAAACAGGAAGAGAGATGGTGCCGTGGAAAAAGATGGAAGCGGGAAAGGTTTGTGATTTAGAAAATTGTTCTGAATTTCAGTGCGTTTTTAAAAAAAGAAGCGAAATTCGCATAAATTGTTATGTTCGAAACTGAAAAACGAGAAGCAAGGATTTCGTGCTATAATTTTTTAAAAGTTAAGTATGTTTGTGTGAATAATCGAATTCGGTTTCACATAATAGCTTAGAAAAATATGATTTTGCCTTTTTGTATCTCATTTCATCATAGTACAACCACTTTTCTGCCTATAGATAACTGTAAAATGAAATTCTTGTGTTCATCCGTTTGATAATTGGCCTCTACCTTTTAAAGATGCACAGTTAAAGGGAATATTGTGGGTTCTTGCGAAATAAAGTTTTAAAAACGTCAACTAATGAAAAAATGAATTTTTCTTTTCGTTCTGCTAATTGAAAAGTGTTACCTTCTATTTCGTTAAACAACATAACGAGATATGGAATGTGTTCAGAAAAGCCAACTTTTAACTGTTGCTGTTCATCGAAAGACAAGTCAAAATTCTGTTTTGTTTTTCAAAATCAGCAAACTTAGAAATAGAAACCGCAAACCGATGCATCCGTGGGTTATAAGGCAAAACGTGTATTTGAAATGTGCTTGGTGCGTTTTTTATGCTAATAGCGGTACTAATTTAGAAGTTCTTCAATTTGAAAAAAAGGTCAGGAGGTTTAGCGTTACAACACCAATTACGGTTTGTGATATTCTTGACATCATTTGAGTTTTGTGGCCCATTATTATATTAGGTCGTCCGGAAAGTAATCGCAATTTTTTCGATTTTTTTCAAACAAAAATTTATTAATTGAAATCAATTATCAATGAGTGATATAGTAACCGTGTTGTTGGATGAACTCGTGCCAACGCAGCGGAAGTTGTTCGATTCCCTTTGCGTCGAATTCCGGAGGCTGGCAGGCGAAAAAGTCATCAAGGTACGATTCCAGGTGCTCTCGGTCGTCGAACTGCAAATCTTTGAGAGAGCTTTGAAGTGAGCGGAACAAATGATAATAAGTTAGGGCAAGGTCCGAACTATACGGTGGATGTGGCAGAACTTTGATATCCAGTGCCCGCAGTCTGTCCTTGGTCGCTAAAGCGACATGTAGTCTTACATTGTCATGAAGTAAGGGAATCCGTGAGGCTCCTGGGCGAAATAGGTGGTGTTGATCGCAAATTTTTTGTATTTGGAGAGAGTACAGGTCCGCATTGACAGTGGCTCGATCTTGAATAAGTTCACGGTAGATAACGCATTCCTTGTCCCACCAAATCGAAAGCATCACTTTTTTTTCCTTTGACGTCTGTTTTTGGAGTTTCTCCAGCTGCTACCCATTGAAGCTTTCTACTGTGATTGAATAAATCACATCACTTTTAATCTCCAATGAAAATATTTTGAATTCACTCCGTGCTCCGTTTTCGGCAGAGCAAAAACAAGGCAACGCATGCTCTTCTGATCAGTCATAACGTGAGGAACAAGTTGACCAAACTTTGGCTCTTTCCACTTGCTCGGAAGTGGTTGTGTACTGTTGTTTTGTGTAGCCCAAGTGCCGAAGAAACTTCACGAACAATTGATCTGGGCTCTTACTTCAGCTCCTTCTGGAAACGCTCGTCTGATGGCGGCCGGTGAGTGGCTTGTTCGAGAGATCGTCGTCACCTTCTTTGAAGCGATGGAACCAGAAGTTCACCATTTCATATTTGAGGGTGTCCGTGCCTGTCGCATCGCACAAATTTCGATGAGCAACAGCGGCCGAATGTCCCAACAGGAACTCGTAAAGGAAACAGCCCCTGAAGGCATGTTTATCTTTCAAGAGAAATTCAGCCATAATAAGGATTATCTGAAATACGGAAACACGTATTCATTGTGAAAGACTTAATGTATAAAATAAAAAAATAAAAACGGAAAAAAACTGCTCGAGAAATGAACGAGGTGAAACAGAAAAAAATTGCGATTACTTTCCGGACGACCTAATACATCATCAAGTTAAATTATGTTGAAAATTCATTCAGCTCTATAACAAAAATTCCCTTTTCCAGGTGACACCTCCATTCTGTCCTGACCCTCGCGCAGTCTACGCCAAAGATGTCCTCGACATTGAACAATTCAGTACAGTAAAGGGCGTTCGTTTGGACGCAACTGACACCCAATTCTACGGCAAGTTCAACACCGGATCAGTGAGCATTCCATGGCAGAATGAGGTTTGTGATCGTTTTTTGTATTATCAGAAAATTTAGAAACAAAAAGAGAATTGTGAGAAACTAAAGAACATTTCAATATTGTTTGCTAGGGTGTAGTTTTCAAGTTTATAAGAGAAAAGGATTTTTCTCTTCTCAACTGTTTATGAATTGGATAATTTCGGATAATTTTAGTAAATAGGAGGGTTTTCGGTTTATTAGCCGTTTCAAAAAATTCAAAAAAAATGTTCACTTTCATTTTTTTCTCTTTACTTTACTTCTAAAGACTTTTTTACAAATTTTATTTGAAAAACTGTTTGATTACTTCAGATTTTTGAATTAATCTTGCTTTAGATAATCCTGAGTTTAATTGGTATGAGCCCACACATGCATCAGTTTTTCAGTCTTTCAAAATTCACAATTTCAGATGATCGAAACTGAATGTTATGCCGAGTTAAATAATTTCAAGGATGATGACGGTGAGATCGTTTGGAATCTCCGTCTCGATGGTCTTAATATGGAAGAAAAACGGAATGGAACTCACAAACCTGGATTTTTTTCGAGATTGTTTAGAAAAAAGGTACATTTAGAGGTTTTAAATCTTTTTTTTTAAACACTTTATGTGCCTAGAGCTTGAATTTAGTGAATAGAGACAATTGTTTTTTTCTTCTTTGGAATGTAGAAAAATCTATCCATCTCACTAGATGTTGTGAATTACAGACATCATGTTTGCAGGCGTCCGATCAATCAACATCAAAAAAGCAATGAAAACATCATTTGCATAAAAATCAATTTTTAAGTATTGTTTTTTTTAAAGTGCCCCCCAGTGCCTTCGAATCGTAATTAGATCAAAATTTATTTTCAATGGTTCTATGATCTCTGTGCTATTGACCCTCCCCCCATTTGCCACTTTCATGATAGATGTGAGTTTGTTTTATTTTAATTGATTTTTTACAGGTTATTTTTTGTAGAGGATATGTTTAAAAGAGTTGCCTTTTCCGTGATATGCGTGTTAGATGCATGTCATCCACCACTACCCCTGCATGGGCATTTTTTAGGTTTTAAAGTTTCAACCGAAAAAAATCAAACTTTACTGTGATGTTTGAACAAATCGAAAATTGACTTGATTTTCGATTTTTATAAGGATCGCAAAAATGAGTGAAATTACATTAAATAAGCTAATTTTAAAAAAAACCTAGCCGGATATTCATGACTTTTTGAATATATATATACCTTTTAAAGAGAAATTAGCAGCGTTCAAAATTTAAAACGCATTATCTGAGAGAGTAGAACAATTAAAAGTACCCTCGGCTATTGATGGTACTTGGTGCGTTGATAACCTATAGGTTCGGATCATTTTTTGAAACTTTTGAAAAGCTCCGCCCAATTTTGCAAGTGCGGCGCTGGTGCGAAATTCTAGAAAACTTTTTTTGCTGGTGGACCAACATAAAACCAATTAACAACGGTTGTTTGAAAGTCTCAGATAATGTGTATTAATAACAAAAAGCATATATTTTAGACTCTATTCAATACCAAATCGCTACACGATATCACTCAAATCGATGAGCCACATCTTCATGCCAATTTGCCAGCAAACTCGATTAGAACTGCTTCCACAAGTGGAAGAGCTTCAATGATTTAGTCCTAAACATGGTGTTTTTCTCTTCAAACTGCTCCTCTTTTTCATCGAAATCGTTTTATTTGTTTTTTAAGGGTATTCAAGCTTACCACGTTTGCCTAACTTTATTTATTCCGATGATACGATCTAACTGCTTGTATTATTTTACTGTGCTGGAAATTACAGAAAAATATAAATATTTATTCAAATTTCTTCTACAAAATTTTATTTTGATTTGTATTTTTCTATCCTAATTCTGTTTCTATTGTAGTATTATAGTTTTGATTTATATTTATCATGTCTGATGTGTCTCAATGTTGTTCTATTTTTTATTCGACGTAACTATTTCAATTAACTACATATTGTGAAAATTTAAAAATTATTTGCTAGTCTATTCTCTTTTTTCTAGTGATTTTTCTGCAAGCTTGCATAATGTGTTCGTTTTTTTTTTGGCGATCATCTGTGTTTTAGACATTGCCCCGGTTATCAGGCAGATCTTCAATTTACATATACAATCAAAATTTTGAATATTTTTCTCAGTTTTCTAATTGTTTATTTTACTTTTGGTTTTTTCTTGCGATGTCTTTCTCAGCTTTGAATAAAAACATTGGTTACTAAAACGTGAGTTACAGGAACTTTTATACTTTAGTTGGTAGTCGAGTGAGTTTAGAACCATAGACTCGGATCCTGCTCAAATGATACGAGAACGTTCCAAGAAGTTTTTTACCATTGGTGGCCAGTTGCTTTCCATTGGGATGGTCAACAAATTCAGTTAATAAGTGACCAATACACTAGGCGATTTGAATGAATCAACGCGAATAAATATTGTAAGAACTCGATTGTGTCACACAAGGAAAAACCTGGATTTTTTTCAGTCGATTGATACTTCTGAATGAATGTAGATATCTTCTGACAATGCCACAAGAAAAGGCTTCAAGTGTTGAATTTTTTGTCGTCCAATTAAGTCTCCTTACAGTCCTGAATTAAGCTAAGTTGATCAAATTTGGACTAAAGCCCGGTTCGCGTCGATCCGGGTGCGGAACACTGGTGGCTGCCATTTTCACATTCTTCACATTAAATTTCGGGCTCAAAAATTTTAACTTTTCTCTAATTCGTTCAATTTTCAAAATCTCAACGTCAAATTAAAGTTTTTAAAAATTTGATCACGAGTTTCTTAGAAAATGTTGCAAAAATTACTTATTTCACAAATATTTTTAGGAATTTTTGAATTTTTACTTTTACCCAATAATCCGAGCTTTTGTTGGAATTTTCACACTCACTATTAATAATTTTGTGTTTAGCTGATTTCCTGAAGAAACTCAGTCATTTATATCCGCTAATTAGCTGAAAACGACATTAGATGGATAAGTTACTTTTTAAATGTTAAATCTATACTTGACACAGGCTCTTCGATATGCTCTGGTTGAGCAAATTTTATTTGTCGTGAGGCCCGACTTGACCTTCTGTGATCGCCTATAACTCACCGGGGCCATCAATATATTATTAAAACTTTCCTTATATATGTAACTAAATATGAGTAATCTAACAATGCACAAAATTAACTTTGCCAAGAGTGTTACATATTTCTCAAAAACGCGAAAAACTATAATTTTCATGTTGTTTGAAAGTCTCAGATAATGTTAAACAGCCAAAAGCAAAACTAAAGCGCATTAAATGGCCAAACTATTGCAACAAACTCTCCTTAAATTTGAAAATGGTCGGGTACTATGTTGAAAAATAATTGTACTAGGGATGCTAGGATAAGTTCCTTTTTTGGATTCTATGTTCAAAATAATTTATGCCTATTGCCTTAAAAAACATAACATTTATCTCTTTTTTTTTAAATTGTTCTGTCACATATCTCCAACCGTAAAGTTTTTATATTATTGACATGAGAATAATAAATGAAAAAATAACTGATGGGCCCACACGAGTTAACCTGTTATGTATACTTTTTTATTTTCTCAATAATGTACAACCAAAACACAAATGAAGAGAGAATTTGCCCTGTATAAGACTGAATGCGAGATTTGGATCTGCGGCCTAATCTGAAGATTGTTCTGTTCTACGTTGGAACCTGTCTTCACAACAAGCAGAAAAAAATGAAAGGGTGATTTTTTGAAAACGGAGCATTCTATGAGCAGCTTGATGTGGTGCTTCGGTTACCAACAATTACGCGGAGCACTAACACAAACTGCGCATAGAAATCATCCAAACGAACCCGATATATCTAGAACTGGAAAAATACTCGAATAGAATAATTTATATTAATATTACATACTCTCAATTTTATCGGAGAGTAAAATATAGGTGTACAAAGGGGACACAGGACACTGATGCTGACTGGCCTCGTTTGATGGTAGACATACATATCGTCCCGAGAAGCGCTGGGAGGGAGAAAAAAGAAAAAAAGTGGGCGGTCCACTGACGGCGGTCCCAAGAAAGAGAATCGAATTGAATGCGAACTTGAATTATGGTCGAAAATGAAAAAAAAATCATGAGATGAGCTGAATAAATGATTCTGTAGAGAAATAAATTTGTGCTAATTTAGAAAATGATTCTATTTTTAGTTTTCGAATAAAAATTGTATTTTTGTACTATTTTCAAGAAACGAAAAATCAAAGTCGTTGCCAATTTTTAAAAGTACAATTTTTTAACATCAAAACTGTATTTTAACAATCACTAAAAATATCAAGAAAGCTTTCCGCGGATTGGTTTAATAAGATTATATTGACTTTTTTCCATTGTGAGACAAAATACCAATGATGAAATTTTAATTTTAACATAAAATGTATAGTGGCAAAAAACTGGAATGAAATAATTTTCCTCCCAACAAAGTATATAAAATCGTAGTAAAATAACCAATTGGTTGACTATTAGCACACCTGGAAAAAGATACAAGTTTGTTTCGTTTTGACATACTACGCGCACGTTCATATCTCCATTGTTTCACCGATTCTATTCATTCCTCCTTCTCAAACCCCCCAATAATTATTCATAATACGAGATTAAGCACATCTCATTTCGTTTTAATTGCGGTAGTCCGGCTTGGCCTCTCATATCGAACGTAATTATGGATTATATGTATATGTATGTGTATATAGTATAGCGGGACATCGGTTAAAATTAACCGGTTAACCGGTTAACCGGTTAATGTCGGTTAACCGGTTAACCGGTTAACCGGTTAACCGAGTTAACCGGTTAACCGGTTAACCGGTTAACCGATTTAACCGGTTAACCGGTTAACCGGTTAACCGGTTAACCGACATTAACCGGTTAACCGGTTAACCGGTTAACCGAGTTAACCGGTTAACCGGTTAACCGGTTAACCGAGTTAACCGGTTAACCGGTTAATCGGTTAACCGGTTAACCGGTTAACCGGTTAACCGGTTAAATCGGTTAATCGGTTAAATTGTAAAACATCATGGAACAAACAAAAAAATTGATTTTTTTTCTATTTCAAAAGCAGTACATAAGTTTTTAAATTTATTTCGTATCTAAATGTTTTAAACAGAGTACATTTTTTGTATTAAAAAAAAAGATTATTTATAAAACAGATTGTTAGCGATGTTTAAAGTACGCAACTCCCCATGTTCAAATTTTTGAGAAAAAAAATGTATTCACTTTTTTCTCGAGTAAAGTTTTCAAATAGAAGAAAGTCTGAGGTGTCGCTCTCGGGTGTAAGGTGCTAATGAATAACTGTGAAAAGGCGAACGGTATATGCAATTTTTGGTTATTCGAACCAGTTTCTTTTTTTTTTTTGCTTTTTTTAATTAACTTTTTTTTTTCTTTTAGATCTAGCGGTGCCACCGAAACTCCCAACATAGATCTCTTCGATCAGTCGTTTTGTGATATTTTGGAAGATGATTACGATCACTATTCTTCTGAAGGAGAGGAAAGAGGAGAGATTCCAGTTCGTCACAACGAAAACGCAATTCAAAATACCAATGATCAAATTGATGAGAATTCGAATAGGCAACCAAAAGCACGAACAAAAGCAAAAAAATCCTATAAAAAAGATCCGAAATTGTAAATTTACAAAATTTCATACACTGTTATTGTTAGCTTACTTTTTATTGTTATCACTTGTTATATCATTTGTTCATATTATGTCTACTTTTTTCAAAATTTTTCTTGATTTTTTCTGTTTTTTCTAATGTTTACAAAAAAATAAATATCGGCATATCAAATTTCATGTTTATTTGAAAACTAGCTTATATTTCAGGTGTTTTCCAATTAACCGGTTAATTAACCGGTTAACCGGTTAACCGGTTAACTCGGTTAACCGGTTAACCGGTTAAATCGGTTAACCGGTTAACTCGGTTAACCGGTTAACCGGTTAAATCGGTTAACCGGTTAACCGGTTAACCGGTTAACCGGTTAAATCGGTTAACCGGTTAACTCGGTTAACCGGTTAACCGGTTAACTCGGTTAACCGGTTAACCGATTTAACCGGTTAACCGGTTAACCGGTTAACCGGTTAACCGGTTTAACCGGTTAACCGGTTAACCGAGTTAACCGGTTAATTAACCGGTTAACTTTAACCGATGTCCCGCTATAGTATATAGTCATATATATATATATATATATACATTTCAATATGCTTTTATATATAAATATACGTTCGTTTTTTCATTTACGAATGCTGAATGTTAATGTAATACTTGAAAAATTTTAAAACAGACAAATATACAACGGTTGTTACATAGATAACTAATCTTGATTCAACATCATGAAAGAACAAGTCAGGTGAAGAGGTAATTGAGAAAAGGAGTCTTGTTTCACATTTTCCATTGAACGAATGTATCATCGAGTCGAATCTTGCCCCACCATCTATGTCGTTAATATTTCCCAGGTGCATTGTGTATTATTCCTTGATAACCAATGCCATATTTTGTGACGATAACGACTGTGAAACATGTATTTTAGTACACCATTGAGCTTTAATGATAAGGGAACCGATAGTGAAGAATCGAATAGTGCTATTATACCTGAATGCGGGAAATATATCGAAAAATAGAATTTATTTTAAATTTAGGCCTAGGATTAGAAATTACAATTTATTTGTCGCACAATAAAAGAGTATCGACAAGGAGCGAAAAATTGGTGTTAATATGAACATATGCCAGGAGAAAAAGATGAGGATCGTCTTGATTGACCTGTGCATTACTAGGCACAATTGAATAAAAGCTTTAACTTCCAACGTTTCTGTTCATGGAACCTTCATCTTTATCCAATTGTGATTACTAATTCAAGAATCTCTCGAGATGAGTTTGTCATCAGCCCAAATTAACAATAGCTATTAAATTTTAGGTGTTTATAAAATACGTTCAAACCGTTCACACCTTGTGTTTCTATGAATCATTTCCACTAAAATTTAATCAGAATTTTCTGTAAACAATAAAGATCGCATTCATTTTATTAACGGTGTATTCAAAAAGACTATTGAATACCATGCACTCACAGAAAAACCTCGCAGTCTGAAGGGTTTAATTGGTAGACTCAAAACACAATTGCGTCCATTCTTTTCTTTCAAGGACAGTCCTTAAGTAGTGTTTCTCTCCCGAATGTACCGGATACGCGACTTCTGTATTTTGTTGTGCTCGGCGGAGAAAACAATACGATATTGTGTGGGCATTATCAAAATTATGAATAAAAATTTAACTTTAATCCCCCCATCTTTGAAATTTGTGAGTTGAGGTCAAGACATATTTTTTCAAAGTGATTCCATAAAAAGCGTTATGGTGCGCTACGATAACTTTGGAGGATTCACGAGGAATTGTGCATTTAATTTTCAATTTCGAACAAATATATGTACCATATTATTAATTTAATTTAGTGCTCAACGTCTTTTCTTACTCATTCTCTCAAAATGTAACACTATTTTTCTGCAAATTTGAAAACACCAAAAAACTGCTGTTATCAACATGTTCGAAGAAACAAAACAATCAGTTGCTCGCTAACAAAGAGCGATAAGATAATTGATTAACCATTCATTGGTACACAACCATTGTTTATTTTAAACTATACCATTATTACGGGACGCAAGCAAAAAATGAATTCGGAAGATGAAGAAGTTCGTGTCCAGAGGTAATAAATGAGAAAATTCAAGAATGCATTATTTAATAACTTTCATATCGCGTTTAGAGTTTTAATGGAAGACAACATTTTCAATACCGGTCAACAAAATTATTCTGCAAACGTTCTAATTTCTGAAAATGATGCTGATTTTTCTTATTCACCTAATTCGCCTCCACGTTCGAACTCTCTTGCAAACTTCTTCGATCAATATAGAAGTCAATACATAATAATTGCGTCAACAACGCAGGTTTTTCTCAATTTTAAAAACACCTCGTTTTATTTTCTCAGATAATTCTCGGAATCCTTGGTAACAGTTTAACATTGGTTTCTGATGGTGTTCGTGTGTATGTTGATTATTTAGAACAATTTGAATTTAATCGAAATTCTAGATCGGGAAAAAGGTTACTGGGTTGGTTTCTTTTTAAATATTTTTTTCAAAAAATGAGAGCTAAAATGTCAACCAATTTCAAATGTTACATAATCGACAAAGCATGTTCAAATTATGCGTTTTGTTTCCAACAGGGCCCAGTGGCTTCAAACATTTTTAATACAAATTCAACATATTAATCAGTTACACTATTTCAAATTTGTAAAATTAAATCTAATTGTCTTGTCATAATGAAGATTTCAAACAAAACTTCTTCAAATCGTGTTATATAAAACTATTTTAGAAATAATTTTGATCGGAATTGCAACTATCGGATTCTTCCTGCTCACTATTTTCTTCCTTCTCATTGCGTCAGCAAGAGCAGCATCAATGGACTTTTCGGTTTAGTAAATATTCTATTGATGTTCGATAAAATAGTTTCAGATAAATCGACTATTTCTTATCGTTGGAACTGTTATGGCAATGACAACAAACACGATACAAACAATGGCTCATTTTCGAGGTTTTGATGCTATTTTATTTTTACTTTAAACGATATGTTTCAGATTGGAAGGCTAATAAAGGACCAGACGATTCATTGTACACAAATTCGAAAATAAATCAATTACTACATGGTTATGGATATCATTTTGTTGCCTATTTTGTATTGGTTTCAGCTCTTTTGATAATTTCGAACGTATGTTGAAATTTATAGTTTTCTAGTTTGAAAAACAATGGTTACAGAAGTCATACCTTATCTCGGATCCAGTGACAACGTACGTTGTATGCCTTCTCATCTTATCCAATATAATTTCAATCGCTTACCGCCTTTTCCATGAATATTTTATGATTGAGAATCCGTATCAAGGTTACGAATCATTGTAAATAAAATATCTAAAGTTAATGAACGTTTTTTTTTTCAACTAACTATGAGCAAGAAAGTTTTAAAAGTGTAAAGACGAATGAATGAAAACTATGCATCATACTCTTGCAGATTTCCTATTTTCTGCTCAATTTCTTTTTGAGAAACAAGCTGCGATCACAATTAGCTCAATCGTTACTAGTTTTTGGTTGTACCTTGAAAATATATCGCAAAAAGAAAAAGGATTTTTCCCTGATACATTTCCGTTACTTATGCTATTCATATTTTTTTGAATCTAAGATTTTTATACAATGTGAATATTTTCTAATTGAATTTTGTTCATCTTAAAAATTTCCAAGTTGTGTTTTTTAATTTGTATTGGAAAGTTAACAATTTTGTTTCATCAATTATCTGCTGAAAGATTTTTTTCCAGCAGCGCAACCGCTCGCTGGAAAAATAGCGTGGATGTGTGAGAGATTTTGATTTTTTGGGTAGGTCAAAACTGATATTCAAAAATTTTACGTTGACGATGGTGAATAGCAAATTCCAATTTGTCGGTGGTAAATAACTCTTTTGTTTAAATTTTCTTGTTGCCAATTAAAATTTTTTAATTCACGATACCGTGCAATTTTTGGAAAAGCATATAAGCTTGCTGTTCACGCAAGCTGTTCGAGTTCTGGTAAAGGCAACATGCAACCTTGATTAATATATCAGTTTGTGTATAGGTATAAACTAAATTTTTGCTTTTTTTAACAGTGAATTTAGATTTTGTTAACTGAGGTGCTCTTTATCACTTGCAGTAGTGAATTGCTCGACAAAATCAGCGTTTCAAAATCTTAGTCAACTTTTTCATCCAAGGTCGGACGGACAACTTAAAAACGTCAAAAGCACACTAACCTCGTCATCCTTCCGCCTTAAGTTAGTTTACTGATTCAACACGATTTTGCATTCTTTTTCTTCTTTTTGAATCATTTAAAAAATGCATATATTCCCTCTCACTCTTCAAACGCATCCCGAATATTTTGGTGACTATTCAAATCTTCACTTTTCTTCCCCCCCCCTTTTTTAAAGTGTTTTGTTCTTCTACCAAATGGGTTACTTGCGTGTTTGAAAATGTAAAGATGAGTTGTAGGCTTTTAGAATTTAAGTAATACTTAAAACCCAAAAATCTCGTGTATTTTCGAAAGGCGTTAGAAATTGTTGAACTTATAAAACCGCATAAACTATTGTTCAATGTTCGCTGCTAGCTTTTGTGTTCTAATTCAAGATGAAATTAAATTTAGTTGTTCATTTTTTCTTTACAAATTCTTCTAGAATTGTGTTATTTTGGCTTTAAAAAAAGTTACGCATATAGTTTGCAAATCAATGTTATGCAAATTATCACAAGAAACCACAATTATTGTTTTCTTTTTGCCCCAAATTACATGATTCATTCATAATTTCAGATTTCTGAGGCATTTAATAAAGTATAACTTTTTTTGTTGGTTATCTATAAATCTAATTTCTTTAAAAATTATTGACATTATGAATATTATAAAATGTTGTGAAAATTACGTTTCAAAAAAATAAAATATATTTTTAAAAATGTATATACTTCCTAGTCTGTAAATCTCACATCTAATGAAGATTAAAAAAACACAATTGTTACTATTTTCGTGTTTTTTTGTCTGATTGCATCAAGACAAATGTTTCTCTTGAGAATAAAAACGAACAACATAGTAGTAGTATTCTTCTCGAATTTTTTTCGTGTATTATTTTTTATTCCGCGCCCATCGTCTCAAAGCGGCACATTTTAATTATTTATATAACTTTAGTTCGCCTGGAAATCTGCTTTTTTGTTCATTTTTGTCGTCTTCTTGTTAGAACAACTGAATATAAGTTTTAGACGTCTTTTATCCATCTGTTTAATGCTCAATCTTTTTTTTCTTTCTTTCGGTGAAAGTAACATTAGTAGAAGATTTTCAACTTCTTCATGCTCATTTTGCCGAAGATATTATATTACAATGCGCAGTTTTTCTACATATTCGTCTTCCTTCGCTTTTTTTGAATGCTTTAAACTATGATGCTTTTTTTTGGTTTTATAAACTCTTTCACGAAATGTTATGCAGTTTCTCTAAACACCGTTTCCCAGTCTAACAAAAATTTTAAAAACTTAATTTGATTTATTATGGGATTTTTTTCTCATTAAAATTATACACTGCTTTAACTTTACTTAAAATCAATTACTCACTGCAAAATTGACTCGCAAGTCTTAAAAGAAGCACCATATCAGTGAACATCTCTCTACTACTGTAGAAACTGATGCTCTTCTGTATAAACTCGGTCCATTGGCATGTTCCGGTGCACGAACAAAATTGCTGTTTCGTAATTGGTCCAACAGATACAAAAAATACATTTATTACTTAAAAATAATATTTTCAATACATACGGAGATGAAGACTAAAAAAACATTTTGACGACAATTTTTAAAGATTTCTAATTTGTTTTCTCTGAAAATTTAAGGTATTCAAAAATGTAAGAAACTTTGAAAGATGATTGTCGCCGTGTTCGTCTCGGCAATCATTTTAAGCCATAAAGGTGGTTATTTGAGTTTGGATCACTTTCAATGTTTTCACTTTGAGCCCAGATCACATCTTGACGACGCTGCTGTCCAAATTCCAGAATTCCTGATGTGAATAAAAATGTTTGGTTTATGGAAACTTTTTCCAACTTTTTCTAGCTCAAAATAATTGAAGACCTTGAAATTACTATTTTCCCTTCATTTTTAATAAGTCATTATTTCTCTTTTGTTTGGTTAGTTTCTTTTCATTAACGACCATTCACATTTGATAACCATTTTTTTCAGTTTGTCAGAGAAACATAAATTCAAAGAAAAAACAGCATGAAATAAGATATTCACTTATAGCTTGACCTTTTTATATGGAAATAAAAACAAATAGAATGAGAAATTCTCAATATCTCATGAAACGATAATGCTTGAATGAATTTTTGAATTTGGATAGTGTGGTCATGTGGGAACAACCAAAGCGTATTGCGATGGGTTTTTTGATATCTGAGTATACATATGTGTAACCGAATAATTTTTATCGAGTTCAATTATTTTGAAAAAAATTATTTTTAATTTTCTCTTTCTGCTTTTTTCATAATTTTGAAGTTTGAGGAACCTCGATTTTTAGAGGAAAAATAAAGTAAAGTTTCCAAATAAAGTCTTTGGTCAAATCTTCCCAATAACTTTGAGAATCCATATTTTACAAAAGGTTATCAATTTGGCAAACGACTTGTGAAAAACATTTCCACTTATTAAAATGCTCCCTCCGATTTTGGCGGTCCATAGAGAGAGCATTAAAAATTTTAATTTTTTATCCTCGCATGTTTTCCACACCCTTTCGGGAGCTCCTTTGGACACACGGGCGCCCGAAAAAAGATTTTTGGTTAAATTCATTAATAATTGGTGATAGATTGAAACAAAAATTGAAAATCAGTAAACTTTAAGTTATACTTTAAGTTAATATTGTCCAATTCTTTGCGTTGTGTGCCTCATTTCTGACGAATCTTGATATTTTTAAACTAATAATTATGAAAAAAACGTGATGATATTATTCAGTTGGCATATCTAATGCTTTTCCAGATTTATTATCTCTTTAGCTTCATCTTGTATTTGAAAAAAAAATCTTTTTGGTGGTAAGCATGTTGAAAAAGGTTAATAAAAGTATAATCTTGCATAAGCTTCTAAGATTTGCAATCTTTGGTTAATTTATTAACTTAAGTTCTTTTTTCGTATCATTTCAAAATATTGATTATTCCGAGCCAATCCATTACAGACCTCTGCGTGGAAATTTCGGAAAACATTTTATTTACAAACCAAAATTCTGCATGGAAATCAAATAATCGTCCTGGCAAGTACTTTTCTTCTTTTCTTGCTTTTTGTCGTCGTCCAACAGAAAAAGGAATGCATAAACACAATTATTCAAGATAATCATATGGAAATTATTTCGAATAAGCGGTAAAGCGGTTCTGGCCCAATTTTTTCAGAAGCTATTTTTATTTTCCTTGTCCCCTCATCATATCTGTCTTGGAATTTTCTGTTACTTGAAAGGCGGTGAAGGGGGGGGGCGGGTTTTTAAAGGAGCCAACAGCGGAGGGGAACAAGTAGAAAGAAACACACAACAAATATGAATGCATATACGGAACAAGAGTTTCGATACTCATAGTGCTCATTAGAATCGCACGGATCGTGTTTCGTCGAGCCGCCGCTTTAACCAAGATCCTTTTTTTTTTTTGGCCAATTCTTTTTTTGCTGGGAGGGAGGGCTGCTGTATTATTCGTCAGACAATTTGTTTATTGTCTTTTATATTTTTCGTTCTTTGTTCATCGGAACAGCATTATTTAAGCCGATAGTCATAAAATATTATTGATTCTAATATGGAAATGGTGAGAATTCTGATTATATATTGTTAAATAATACCAAAAATATCAAATGCGTGGACAAGAATATCAGCTTTTATGAGAAAAATTTGAAGATAAATAAAATTTTAATGATGTTTCAAGGTATCCAAAACATTTACAATGAATTTTTAACAAAAATACATTACATTTACTCAAAATTTCGTATTTCGTATAATAGTACTTACTGTTAGTACGCCCTTTTCAATTTCTTAGAAGAAAGTTTTGAGCCGAATTACTGACGCTCAATATTCATATTCACGTTTTCTTTTGTAGCAAGGGTTTTTTCGCTTTAAAGGAGCGCTTTACGGAGATAATGAATGCATCTGGGATGAAAGTAGACTTCAGACTCATTCCAAATCTGTTTTTACAATTTTCTAACACCACTTAGAAGCCAAGAAAATGGCCTAGAAAAGTGGCCGGACTTTTTTCCTATGCGCTTTTTTCGTGTTTCTTTAATAAATACTTATACAGAATGCTTTTATTAGTCCTTATTCATTTTTTTTTAATTTTTTTGGATTTTGCATCCCTGCGGACAGGTTTTCACCGGTGACGCCTTTTTCTAGGCCATTGTTTTGAAGCACCTTTTTCTCGGCTTTTAGGTGGTTTTAGAAAATTTTAAGAACAGATTTGGAATGAGTATGAAGTTTATTTTCATCACAGATGCATTCATTATCTTCGTAAAGCCCTCCTTTAAATAAATTGTAGCTTTGTATATACTTCAATTATGTTTCAATCATTTTCGTCTGTAAGCCTCAAATTAAGAAAGTGATATGTATTTATTTCATTGTTATAGCCCTATTTGTCAAAGTCATCAAATTAATCTAAATATTTCTGATTTCAAAATGTATTTTCAGACTGCTAATGAACTCGAAATCTGGGTCGGTGTTGCATGTTTTGAGCAAAATCGTGTTTTTCAGTCTCTATGAGAAAATTATGGAAAAATTCAACATAATTTTTTGATGCGCACTTCCCCGAAAAGCAACGCATTTTATTAAGCGTGTGAAAATTCAGACCAACATAAAATACTTTATTTTAAACTAGTAAAATAGAAAAAGCAAAGAAGTGTTCATATTCAGAAGCAACCAGTGATAAAATTGGAATACATGTTTTCCGTGCTGGCGCTTGCGACTCAAATCTTGGCAAATGTCAATATTGCTTCACAGGTTAATTTTTTCTTCTTCTTTTTAATTATCGTAATAATTTTCCGGTATAAATGAGGCATTGTTAATTACGGATTTTATTTTGTCATGAATTCAAAAAAAAGACATGAACAACTTAAAAAAAATTCTTTTTCACCCTTCAATTTCTTGAAATAAAACTGAACGATTCTAAGAAAATTCTTTTGTAAGCCTCCAATTTCGAAAGTGAGAATTATTTTATTGATATAACCCTATTTATCAGTGTTGTCAATTTACTATAAATATTTCTGATTCCAAAATTGTATTTTCAGACTGCTAGCAAACTCGATCTTGCACCTCCACCAAAGGTAATTTTTTTAAAGAAGTTTTTTAAAAATTAACACTAGAGACAATAATTTTATTTTGTTCTCATAGTCAATAAAACAAACAAATTTTCAAAGGTTCGTCAAATCCGAATTCCTGGAGACATCTTGATAGGTGGCGTTTTCCCAGTACACTCAAAGTCGTTAAACGGTGATGAGCCCTGCGGTGAGATTGCAGAAACGAGGTGCTTTTCTCTTTAAAACTTCATAAATTCTTTTTGATTTATGAACCACATGAAAAATAGTAATAAAGAATAACGATTCAGAGGTGTACACCGAGTTGAGGCAATGCTTTATGCTTTAGATCAGATCAATGCTCAAAACGATTTTTTACGCGGGTATAAATTGGTGGGACCAAGAAATCAGATGAAGTTCTTAGAAATAAACTGATACTTTCAGGGTGCTATTATTTTGGACTCGTGCTCAAATCCAGCTTATGCTCTTAACCAAAGCTTAGATTTTGTTAGGGATATGATTGGGTCTTCTGAAGCATCAGATTACGCTTGTTTGTACGTTTTTCAAATATTTCGGATTTTATTTTCCTGATGTATTTATAGTTTCAATCACTTAAGGAATGAGATATGGGGTACATGAAGTTAATAAATAAAATTCTGAACAAAATATGATAAAAGAGTATTGGATTTTCCAAATGTTTGTCCTTTTCCACAAATTATTCAGATTTAAAATTTATGACGCTCCAAAGCAGTTCGTAAATTTAAAAAAAACAGTTGACGTAAAACTTATCGGAGAATAACGCGAAATTTTTTTTTCAGAGATGGTAGCGATCCTCACATTAAAAAACCCGGCGCAAAAAAGAATGTCGCCGCTGTGGTTGGTGGAAGTTATAGCTCAGTCTCTGTCCAACTAGCAAATCTTCTACGCCTGTTTCGAATAGCTCAAGTTAGTCCCGCTAGCACCAATGCCGATTTGTCAGATAAAAGCAGATTTGAATTTTTTGCGAGGTATTAAATTTTAGCAATAATAGTTTAAAAGAGATTTTTAGAACTGTTCCCTCTGATGATTATCAAGCTATGGCTATGGTTGAGATTGCTGTTAGATTCAAATGGTCGTATGTGTCATTGGTGTATTCTGCTGATGAATATGGAGAATTGGGTTTGTCGAACATTGAAATCTACTATTTTTAATATCATCTTTCTCAGGTGCCGATGCTTTTAAAAAGGAAGCCCGCAAAAAAGGAATATGTATTGCACTAGAAGAACGGATACAAAACAAAAAAGAGAGTTTTACTGAATCGGTTAACAATCTTTTCCAAAAGTAATTAATTTTAAGCTATTGAATGATCTTAACATCAGAGCATTGAAAAAATGAACGTAAATTCGAATAAAATTACAGAATCCAACATGACAAAGATGTCGGAGCAACAGTTGTGGTACTTTTTGTAGGAACCGAATACATTCCGGACATTTTGCGTCACACAGCTGAAAAAATGAAAGGTGGTGGGAAGAAGATTATATGGTTGGCATCGGAGAGTTGGGATCGTAATAATGAGAAGTACACGGCTGGCGAGAATCAATTGGCAGCACAAGGCGCGATTGTTTTGATGTTAGCATCTCAAAAAGTTCCGTCGTTTGAAGAGGTAAAATAACTAATCGAAATAGGAAAATTGAATTTAATATTGTAGTATTTTATTAACCTGCACCCTGGAACTGAAAAATTTGAGAGAAATAAGTGGTTACGCGAATTATGGCAGGTCAAATATAAATGCGAATTTGACACCCCGCCACTCTCAAAAATCAATAGATGTGAGGATATTCGTCAATCAATGGAAGGATTCAACGCAGATGATAAAGTTCAATTTGTCATAGATGCCGTCTATGCAATTGCACACGGTTTACAGGTAATTCAAATGTACTACGTAAACTAAATAAACATTTCAAAATGAATCAGGCAATGAAAAATGCAAGCTGTAAAGATACAATTGAGAATAATTGGATATCACGCGACAGTACAAAACCAGAAATTTGTCACGCTTTGCAAAACATTGATGGGGCTGACTTTTATTCCAATTATTTGCTGAAGGTTCAGTTTAAAGGTTGGTTTCTTTTAATTTCAGTTTCTTGTTGATGATTCTATTCAGACATTGTTGGCAAAAAATTCCACTTTTCACCACAAGGAGATGGTCCCGCTAGCTACACAATTTTGACTTATAAACCAAAGTCGTTAGAAAAACAAAGAAGAACTGTACAATATCAAGATGATGATTCACAATCCGATTACGTTGAAATTGGGCACTGGAGTGAAAACAATGTAGTTATTTGAATTCTTAATTTCAGAATGAATTTTCAAAACAAAACTAAAAAACTGGAAGCTTTCTAGAATAATGTATTTATTCGTATTTCACACGTATTTCACTTGAGTTTTTTATGACATTTGTTGGTTTTTAATAACATGCCAAATGCAAATAATGTTTTAGCTAACGATATACGAAGAGCAACTTTGGTGGAACATAAATCATACACCGGTTTCCGTATGCTCATTACCTTGCAAAACAGGATTTCGGAAGCAACTTATTAAAGATGAACAATGTTGCTGGGCATGTAGCAAATGTGAAGATTATGAATTTTTGATTAATGAAACCCACTGCGTTGCATGTGAACAGGGATGGTATGCATTTCCTAAACCAATTGTATGATATTATATGTTTTTATTAGGTGGCCAACTGAAAGTCGTGACAAATGCTATGATCTTTCAATATCTGAGTTAAAGTACATGCGCTGGACATCTATGTATTCTGTAGTGCCTTCAATTCTAGCCGTTTTAGGAATTATTGCAACTTTATTCGTGATCGTGTCATATATGATGTAAGTTTTTTTTTCATATTAAATCCGAAGTTACATTATATTTTTTCCAGACATAATGAAACGCCTGTTGTTAAAGCATCGGGTCGAGAACTTAGCTACATATTGCTCATATCTATGATCATGTGTTACTGCATGACATTTGTACTTCTTTCAAAACCAAATGCGCTAGTTTGTGCAATCAAAAGAACTGGCAAGTTTTATTCTCCATAATAAATTATAAATTGAGGATTCAGGAATTGGATTTGCATTTTCCTGTCTTTATGCTGCAATGTTTGTTAAAACTAACAGAATCTACCGTATTTTTAACACTAGAACTGCACAACGCCCAAAATTTATTTCTCCAATTTCGCAGGTTAGTTACAGAAAAACCCGAATCTTTTTCCTTAAAGGAGGGCTTTACGGAGATGATAAATGTACCTTAAATGAAAATAGACTTCAGACTCATTCCAAATCTGTTCTTAAAAGTTTCTAAAAACCACCTAGAAGCCGAGTAAACACGCCTCAAAACAATGGCCTAGAAAAAAGGGCCACTGGCGAAATCTAGTCCGCAGGCATGAAAAGTCCAATAAAATGAAAAACTACATAAATTAAGATGAAAAAAAAATGAAAAGGACTATTATTGTCTCACAAATTCGGATTTATAAACGTGAATTCACAAATTCGGATTTATAAACTTGCCCGCAGCGTGTGGCACGCTTGAACCAAACGGGCTTACCTTTACCTTTACCTTTTAACTTCCCTATTTTGCGAAATAGTGTATGGTGAGGGATAATAAGACAACGCAACGCAACCCCTCCCATTGCCCTCACGCGTGGCGTGTCGATTTTTTTGACAGAGATTTTTCACGTTTATATAACAGATTTTGTAAACAACTAATAATATAAGCATCCTGCATAACTATTTATAAACGAAACACGAAAAAAGCTCATTGGAAAAAAATTCAGTCAGGTGGTCCTTTTTTCTAGTCCATTGTTTAGAGTTGCGTTTTCTCGGCTTCTAGGTGGTTTTAGACAATTTTAAAAACAGATTTAGAATGAGTCTTAAGCTTATTTTCATCCCAGATGCATTCATTATCTCCGTAAAGCCCTCCTCTAAATCCAAGTAATTTCGATAAACTGTAATAACTTAAAACATTTTTTTTGAATTCAATTTTTATGTACCAGGATCGATTTTGTATAATAAATCTTAGAAAAATAGAAAAACATTTAAATCCGATCTGGTTATAATTAAAAAATGATCAATTTCTTTAAAATAGGACTTAACGGAGGTAATAACAAACATTGACATAAAAATGACCTTATACCCTTCTTAAATTTTTTTAAACATTTCTGGTAATAAATAAATAATTTACAAAAATCTAAAAAATTCTGCAATTTCGACTACACATTTTTTTGGTTTCTTTTTGCAATTTTGGGATGTCGTTTCTTTTTAGTAGATTCAAAATAACGAGATTTTGCTTAGATTCAAAATAACGAGATTTTGATTAGATTCAAAATAACGAGACTTTTGATAAACTTTTAAAATAAATGATTTACTCCCAATATTGAACGTACATAGTTATTCCAATATTTTATTGTTCTATTTTTAATTAAATATATGGAAAATGTCTTGAAATTAGTTATTAGTACATAATGCTCGCTGGAATGGTCTCAAAAGCTTCCTCTATCATATGATGCATAATTTTAAAAACAGCCATCATTATGTTTTGACAGGTTCATTACTCAAAATAAACCAATTGAGAATGTTGTCAATATTCAACATTCAAAAAATGGCAACCTTACGGAAACACGCAATTTATAGGTTGTCATGACGAGTATGCTGGCTGGTGTACAATTGTTCGGAAGTGTCATTTGGTTGTTTGTAGTTCCGCCAGGTTGGAGACATCATTATCCAACAAGGGATCAAGTTGTTCTAACTTGCAATGTTCCCGACCATCATTTTCTGTACTCATTGGCATATGATGCGTTCCTAATTGTTTTGTGCACAACATATGCTGTGAAAACGCGAAAAGTCCCGGAAAATTTCAATGAAACAAAATTTATTGGATTTTCAATGTACACCACTTGTGTAGTTTGGCTCAGTTGGATTTTCTTTTTCTTCGGGACTGGAAGTGACTTTCAGGTTTTTGAAGATTACAAAAACTGATATGTTATTCAAATTTAGATACAAACAACTTCCCTATGCATTTCAATTTCCATGTCCGCAAACGTGACACTTGTGTGCATTTTTTCCCCCAAGTTATGGATTATCCTTTTCGAAAAACATAAAAATGTTCGAAAACAGGAGGGAGAAAGCATGCTGAACAAAAGGTGCATCTCTTCTCTATTTCTATGTTGAAAATTACAATTCAGGAAAAAAACAGAATCCAAATTTTGACGCAGGTTTTCAAACACTTTTTATCGCATGCTTTTCAAAAAAAAAACTAACATTTTCGCGTTCCATATTTAGAATCACTAGTTTTTATTCCACTTCTAATAATCTGAATTTCAGCAGCAGATCTCTTGGCAACTGCAGTACTCGCCTCTGTGCCAACAGCATAGACGAACCAAATCAATATACAGCTCTTTTATCAGATAGTACGCGTCGAAGAGCTTCTCGAAAAACGTCGCAACCTACTAGCACAAGTTCTGCACAAGATACATTTTTATGATAATTTTGCAATTTCTTGTTATTTTTTATATTCCGGTTAACAATCTAAAATAAACTGTTTATATTCTAGCGATGAGGCAGACATTTTAAATAAAACAGGCACAAAAGAAAGGAAAAGAAAAACAAGACAATTTTGATATCGTTGTAAAAACAGTTTGATTCGTAAAAAGCAATTTTGATAACGGTTTCTATTTTTTAAAGATTTCAAAAACTACTTAAAATTTAACAAATCAATCAATTGAGATCAGATTCGGAAAAACCGAGATCTCTGCGACGTCTTCTTACGTCGTCATGAATGGCGCCCAGATTCTCGCACGAAGAATCAAGGTAAATGTGGCGATTTTCACCATTTACTTCCATTTTTTGAGTGGCTGACGATCCGTAAGCCCAATGGACTGAGAGCCAAACACTGCAGAACGTTCCAACAATCTTAAATAAAATTAACATTTGAAAAATAAAGAGTTGCTCAAAATAATAAGATTTATAATGTTGTAAGATCTTTTTTTAATATTTTTTCGAGGAAATTGAAAATATTTCGAAGTGTCAAACCCATTAAGAACTTTGAATTATCATTTTTAATTGAAAAACTTAACTATGATCAAAAAAACTCACCAAAAACAAAATCCAAGCAACGATCGGGCCCAATGGAATACTTGGAAACATTGAAATTCCAAATTTCACGCAAATTGCCGCCTCAAGTGCACAAACCGCCAAATAAACCCAGCATTGGGTTCCGAGACGTTTGATTAGTGGGTCGGTAGCATAAAGATAAAATTGTCTGAAAGATGTTCAAAACCAAGTTTTAAATTTAAAACAACACGAATTCCACTTACCTGATAGAAGGCGCCGAAATCAAGGCAATAAGAATGAGTCGCCAAAACACCACGGGATGCTTTGTGTCCACCGCAAAAATGTGTTTCATGAAAAATGTGTTCAATTCGGTGAGCAACCAGATTAGAACAAATACGTAGACAGCCATTGTTCGTTTTATCGTCCCGGTAAATTGCCCCCAATCAAACTGATTCCAGCTCTCCGGTGTGAATTGCATTACCATTCTCTTGAACCTTCCGCGGTTAGTTTTAATGGTTCTGAAAACTTGATGTCTAATTTTAAATATTGTCTTTAAAGGTTATCACTTGATACTTTCCCAATGATATTGTCTCATTGAGAACCATTTACAAATCTGAAGACCAGCAAAAATACCCAATCCGTTGCAGAGGAGAACATCAAGAATAATAGCGTCCCACCAGCATTCAGCGAAATTTGGGAGGAGTTGTGTGAACACAATCTGAAACTTGAGCTTTGCAATTTGAACAAAGAATGCATAAAACACCTCAGTCAACTCCCAAGCAATACTAATATACCAGCACATAATTCCATGCCTGATGAGGAGTGCTTTCATTGCCCATCCGGTAAAATGTCCAACAGCGAAAATATCGCAATGGCTCCAGACTCTTTCAAAAGTGATATCGGAGCAGTTAATGGCGTACTCCTTTTCAACTAAGTTTTTCGCTCCCAAGCCTTGTGGATCAAGCCATCCAAGGACGGTTTTGATATCGTCATAGGTTTGGAATAGTGTGAATTGGAGAACCAAAATGTAGACAACCGATAAACCAAAAATAACGCGCCACAGAACAGGATGCGGTCTGATGAATGGTCCTGGAATAAGGAAGACAAATGTTGAAAACTGAAATTAGTGTGAGTTTGTTTTCATGCAAAATTGTTTCGACCCCGTTTCATAATTCAGTGGATTTTTTCTGTTAAAGAAATTGAAATTTCAATCGAACACAAAAAAATCATGGAAAAATTATAACTATTTGTTTGCAGACATTCTTGATATCATTCTCAATTATTTCAGTTAATCTATTCATGCACCCCCTGTACCCGGAATAAAACCGATGATTGAAAACATTTTCAAATTTTCAATTTAAAAAAAAAACAAACCATTTGGAAAAGTGAGCGCACTGACAACAAGAAACAATGCCAAAGTTCCCAACAACCCTTCATACACATTCTTATCCGTACTGTTGTCGTTTGCCCTTAAGAATTTACAAATTTCTCGATTAATCCCATAACATAATTTTTACCCGGTGAACGCTTTCACAGAAATTAAAAAAACTAATACTCCTAAAATTGTGAGCGTGTGTGGTTTGTACAGAAAATCGACGGTAATATCTTCAACAACTCGATCATTCACCATTTGAAAATGAATTCGTTCCAATTCTTTTCGAGTACGTCGTCGGACTTTTCTATCTTCCCTAAAATTTTTAATTTCTGTTTTATTGAAAGAATTCCTATAAAATTACCAACCCGTTATCATGATCAACTTCTCCTTCAGTCGTATATGCTCCGGCATCGCCAATTCTATCGCGTTCGTGCAGCGTTTCCATGCGATCTTTTCTGAAATTATAGTTATTATCAACTGATAAATTTATAATATAGTTTTGCTGATAAAGATCTCGATAAATCATGTCCGGGATATTATCAGTATTTCCGATCAAAAGAGACGCTGCCTTCTTCTCGAAAAAAATTATCTGATAACTTCGACTTATTGTTTAATATGTTTTATGGACTTTTGTTTGTAGTGTCAAGCAATTACATATATTCTTCAAGGTTCCACATTATATACATACATTCAAAATTTTTAATGGGAAGCTACAAGATTTGTCTAGACAATTTTTTGTTTCTGAAAATAGCAATATTAAATTTCAGATTTGCATTAACTTTTTATCGCGCGATGGTTTGTTCATGATAAACTTCATTCGCCTAAATTAAAGGAGAAGCAAGTATAAATCAGTCTAAAACATGCAATTAATTAACTAAAAAAATTAAAGTTGTTGTTTTTAAGCACCATTAAACTACGTTTTGCTCACCTCTGCTCTTCAAGACGCACTTTCCTTCGGCGAACATCGTCAGGTTCCGAGTGTGAGTCGTCCATCTGAAAATCCAATAAATCATTTCATTCAATTTTTCAAGGTTGGCAAAACAAAATAGAAAATGATTCGTTATTAGAGTACGCTATCAAGAACGAAACAAAAAACCAAGTTGTTGATAAGGAAATAATATAAACTTTACACTGATATCAACTGTTGGTGGAATGATTGAAACAATGCAGTGGTCAGTTTTTTTAATCGTCTACAGCTTTTTTTCTCGTGAATTCAATAACAGTGGGAAAAAATACCCAAACAAATGTGAGCACTTACACTTTTTCATAGAAAAATTTATTTAAAACAATTTTACACCGTAAAACTAAAAACACACTACACCAAAGAAACAAAAAATACAATTCTTTTTCGAAAAAAATGAGAATACCCGAAAATGACAAAAAATTTTTTGACAATTTGTTGGAATTTATTGTTATGAAAGAAATGCGATTAAAGAAAACCCTTTCTGCTGACTGGAAAACATCACTTGTTTATGTTCTAAATAGATAAAACGGCACATGTCATCTTGGTGATTTTTGGAATGCAACGTATCTGAAACAAAAAAACATATTTTAAGGTTTTCAATGAAGGCAACCCAATAGAATTGCCATTTTTTTAACGAAACAAATTATCACATAACTTCTAGTCATTTCTAAAATTAACCGTCATAACTAAGAGTTTGTGGTACTCTTTCGGCTAGAATTCATCAATCTTATTCATCATATTATTCACCTTTTATTGTATAATTAGTTAGTATTTTGCATAAATTTACATTAACAAACATTTTATATTTTTGTTCATATTTTAATTTTCTTACTCTCGTGATAGCTCCTGTTAACCGCTCAAATATCGATTTTGGTGTTTGCTTAAACGTCAAAGTTTTTAGGGCCATTGTTGCATCAGCGAAAGATGTCTCCTCAACATTGAGTCCCAAGGCACCATATGCAACATTTCGGAACATTTCATAGAATTTGAAAGCATGCCCATCCGAATCAAATGTGAGGTATTTTTGAAGTTCTGTTACGTGTCGTTCAACAATCTACAAATTCAAAGATGATATTTTTTTATCGATAAAATTATTTGATCGAATTTTACCTCTTGATGTTGAACAGGTTCGCTGTCTTGATTCACTGTGTTAAAACGCAAATTGAACAAAATATAGCTTCCACTCTTATCAAAGACAATAACATCTCCTTCCTCTGCCAAGCATTGCCCTTCATTCGGAATTTGTATACTTTTCCCTGTTTTGAAAAATTCCGCTATGAAATAATCTGAAAAAGTCATATTTATTGTCAAATGGATACAATACACGAACCAGGGACAACTTTCCGCGTAGTCATCATTATCGCAGATTCTGGATTTTTCTTTAAATTTTCAAGAATCATTGACCCTTCTTTATGATAGACAAACAATGACGGAATTGCGATATCATCCCCAGTTTCCTTGTCTCCTGCCATTGCAAATGTTGGTTTGTCTAAACTAAACTCGGTACCGATTTGATGATCTGAAAACTTTTTAATTATGGAGTTCTACTAAATGTGATGGTTAACAAAAAAAGAAAAAAACAAAACCACAAACCTATAACCAACATTCCGATTGCTCCAGCTTTTTGCGCAAATCTTGCTTTTTCCTGAAACATGCAATCCGACCGTTCAACGAGTGCCACTTTTCCTCGAATTTCGTTCTCATTCGTAAGTGGTGCACACGCTCGATACGGTCGTGCTTTAGCCATTTTTGCCGAAAACTTCAATCCATCCAAATCTGTGCCAAATTGAGCTGGCGATGCCATAAATGTTGGCGCTCCAAAATGCGGGTAACTTATCAACTGCACATATCTGTCTTGTCTTTCATGGAACACTGAAAACAGAGTGTGTAACCCGCCGGTTTTTCTCCTGATTTTAATCTTACATTCTTCCTTTTCCAACTTTTCAACATATTGCATCATTTCTTGCATAAATTCATGACCCCACCTGGATGTAACTGGATTGATCGCCTGAATTATAACGACTTTATAGTCATTGAAAATTTTGTAGACTTTATTGCAATAGCGAAAAACAAATACCGGTAGAAACTCAAAAAGTGACAAGAGTGACGTAATTTACAATTCATTTTACAAGAATCTATAGTTGATTCAAACCCGTCAAAAGAAAAATACCATTGTATTTTTTCACCTAATAATCAATCAATATTAAAATTAAGTTAAAGTCGATACATTAATATTGTTACGTCTAAAAATTGCCAGACCACTAATTAGAGAAATAATAACTGTTGCCCCAAAGAAAATAATCCCGAAAAATGTGATTAATAAATCAAAAACAAAAAATGCTTGTTTATGGCTGAGCTTTTTCGAGGCTAGTTCTTTTCCCAGTCGAGTTCTCCGATCATCCCAGCAATACAAATGATCCACCAACTCGCAACTCTTTTTTCCACCCTGCAACACGCAATTTTGTAATGAAATGGTGGGTTTTTTCGTTGTATGACATTCCCTTTTTGTATTTGAAAAAAAAAAAGAGAATCGAAAATTGCGTGTTGTGAGGGTGAACATTTTCAAACAAAAAAGCGGGAAAATCACACACTAACTAACAGAGAAACTACAATATATTTGAATAATACAATTTTTGAA
The DNA here is from genome assembly GCA_964036255.1 of Caenorhabditis virilis. Lineage (NCBI taxonomy): Eukaryota > Metazoa > Nematoda > Chromadorea > Rhabditida > Rhabditidae > Caenorhabditis > Caenorhabditis virilis. The sequence continues at coordinate 1,639,691 of OZ038420.1, read as the reverse complement.
AAAGCTTACATTAACAGCCTGATGGCTCAAATGTAGACGTCCATCCTCCAGAGTGACCAGCTCGATGCCCATTTCAGCAAGTTGTTTTATATGGTCCGCATTTGTGGCTGAGAATGACCACGCTCGAAGACGTTCACTTCTGAAAAAAAATGTATAATATATTTTTTATTCAACGAGATATGTGTGATGGTGATCCTTGTTCTCTCAGTAAAGATTCGGATTAGCAGAATATCAGAAAGAAGAAGAGTAAAGTGGTGTCCCTTGTATAAACTAGGTTCACAGAGATGCGAGTGGATGAAAACCAGCTTTAAACAACAAAAATAAACGCGAATTATTTTCAAGAAGATTTATTAATTATAAAACAAGAATTTAATACGAAAGAAAGGTTAATTATATTGCAAAGAACAAATAAAATACTAGCCGCAGCTAGGCGAATCTAGTTCTCAACTAGAAACAACAAAAACAGCCCAAAACTGGCTAAAAACGAGCTTGCTTGCCTTCTCACAACAAAACTAATGTGACGCCCGAGATGGTAGCCTAGAAACACACTTTTCGGAAGCTGGTCCCTCTGGGTTGGGTTTCTAGTCCTCGGCCATTTATCTCAACATCCCCCTCCTTTAGAAGAACAGGCTCCTGACTGTTGGGATACATCATAAAATAACACGGGTAGAAGGGTAATTGGGTCGAACATTTATCACATTGAACTGACTGTTCCTTGACGATTTTCAGCTTGTTCTTGTCCCTTTTTCCGCTTTGCCCTTTCCTCTCAACGCTCTTGGCCTTCATATTCTGAGGTTTCACTCTAATCTCAACATCTTTCTCCTGATGCTTCTCATTCACACTTGTTTCCACTTCCGAACATCTCCCAAATTGATCTTGTGACTTGGCAATCGAAAACATTTGACGATTTGGCTTGGCACTTGCATACAACTGATTGACTGTTGACGGACCCTGAATAACAAAAGGTTTTGTGACATTTGTCACGTTCTTCGACCATCTGTGTCTCGGTTTGCTCTTGCATCTTATCTTGTCATTCTCACGACCTCCGATTTTCTGCTCACTTCCCCGATCACCAGCTTTTCCAACATTCTTGTCCTTCACTGAACTTCCCGACTCGATGCCTTTACTATACATCACATCTTCATTCAATGGACCTCTTTTCTCCAACTTCACACAATTTTTCCAAAATGGCAGCTTTCCTACACTTCCAGCTCCACCAAAATGATTCAATCTCACTGCATTCACAACAGCTTTCTTCTTGTCTTCATCGACATCTTTCCAACCAATACGGATACCAAAACTTTCAAACGAATTTGTGCCCAATACAGCATATTCTTCATTACTTTCACACACTTGGAACGAAACACTCTTCTTCTTGTGCCTGATTTCAATCGGAACGTCAACTCGGTGAACAATATTCATCTTTGTATTTGACGCATCAATTACTTCCAAATCTTTATCCGTTGCACTTTCCACAAACTTCTCATCCGTCAAGTTTCCTTTCTTGACTCTGCTCCATGTTTTGGTTGACAACAAGCTAACTTCTGAACCACTATCGATAATAATTGTGACTTCCTTTCCAAGAATTTTTGCTTGTTCGAGTACTAGGCTTCCAGCTACAGCATGATTTCCCTGTCGCAGTGCTTCCTCACAAATTATTCCGTGTGCATATGCAACTTTATTGTTTTCCTGACATCTTGCAGCATAATGCCCAGGTTTTCCACATTTGAAACAATTTCTTCCAAATTTGCTTTCAACTGGCACATTTCCATTCACTTCATCATTTGCTCCTACTGGAACTGCATTAGAACCAGAAACCGGTGATGATTTCATTCCTCCAGGATGGCTAGAACCGTTAACATCCCATTTTCTTCCACCAGGATGACTAGAACCGTTAACATCCAAATTTCTTCCACCAGGATGACTAGAACCGTTAACATCCAAATTTCTTCCACCAGGATGACTCAATCCGTTAACATCCCATTTTCGACTCCTTTCGAAACTCTCATAATAACCCATTTGATTTCCATTCATCAAATTCTCCTCTTCAAACTCCAACGCTATCCTCTTCAACGTCTCATATTGATCTTTCCCATCAACTTCTACTCTCTTCATATTCAAAATACAATGCAACGTCTGATCTCTTTGAGCTGCTTTCAACAATTTTGTCACTTTCAATGGTGCGATTTTCTCATCGTCCATATCAAAAGCTTCTCTTGACAACTTTTCAATCAACAAACAATAATCTCTGATCGATTGGTGCTCCAGAATATGCAGTTGATCAAGTTTTCGCATCGACGAGAACGAAATACTGCTTCTTGACTTCTTCAACCTCTCTTGAAATTCTACCATTGTTTCATCAAATGAATCTTTCTTCGGAATGGTTCTAAACACTTGGAGTGCTTTTCCAACCAAAAATCTTTCCTCCAAAATTGTCATCAGTTCTTCATCCTTCTCCATAAGTTTCCCATACTTGGATTTGAACGTAGTCAGAAAACTTCCAAAGTTTCTGTCATCATCTCCAGTATATGCTTTTGGATCCGGCAACGCATTAGCTCTGAACGTTGTTTCCATAAAGCTCATCTGCTTTCTCACCAAATACAATTCATCAGATAACTTGCTCCTGTCCGAAACTCCAGTTTCTTGAACAATATCTTCATTCTTCTTAACATTCTCATTAATGTTTCCGAAATTTTCAGAATTTTGAACAAAATTTCCTTCTTCCACAAAATGTTTACGAGCCCAATTTGCAGCTTTTATCACACTTTCAGCGGCTTCTGGAACTCGAGTTGGTTCAACTTTCGTGAGTATCGTGCTCCTAGGCTTCGGTATTGGTGTTCCTGGTCCATTTGTCAAACTGATCAATTTTTGACGAACATGACCCATCAATTTTTCCGATTTAGAAGAATCATTTATCAATCCTTCCAACCTCTCACAATTCTCCTTCCATTGTTCCATTTCCTTCTGAACATCCTCAAGTTTCAATCTAATTTCATGATTTTCCTTATCCATTTCAACCAACTGCAATGAAATCTTTTCATTTTCCAATTCAAAAATTTCTTTAGCATTTGAATCATTCGTCAACTTCATCAAAATATCTGCCAATTGATCTCCATTGCGAATATTCACACTATTCAGCATTTCAATGACTTCTCTCTCATTTTCCTTCAATTCACAAAAATTTTTGGCAACATTTTCTTTTTCAGCCGAAGAAATTTCATTTCTTGCCAAATCCAGACTTTGTTCCATCAATTTCAGCTTTTCCTGCAACTCGTGCACTTCCACAACCTTCTGTTGAATATCATACATCAATTTTGCATTTGCATCTGAAGCCTCCCTGTTAACAGCTTTCTCATTTTCCACTTCTTCCAAAAAGCTCAAAAATTTCCTTTCATTTTGCTTTTTCTCTTCCAAAAGTTTCAAATTTTCCGCTGACCTTGCTTCTATCCAAACCGCAAGCTTTTCAGTACTTTCAATACTCATAGCCTTCAAAAATATCCAAAGTTTTCTACACTCTTCCAGGTATTCAACATTTGCGATCACTTTTTCAGCTTCATCTTCCTGATCCTCTTTCAGGTTTTCCAATTTTTCCATCAACACATCAAAACCTTCTTTCATTCCTTCGAAAATAGTTTCTCTCTGCGTTTTCGACATTCTTGTTTGAGTTTCAACAAACTTTTCAGCTTTCACAACTTTTGTCCAAAAAGTTTTCAACAATTTTTCCACAACCAAAAATTTGCAAACTCCAAACTTGTCTCCAAACAATTTCATAATATCACCCGCAACCTCTTGCAACCTTTCTGTTGACTGACAGACGCTTTGCTTCTTGGCGATTTCCACTTTTGACCATTTTGCATCATCCATCGATTTTACCTCATCGAAGACTCTTTGCAACAACTGATCCATGTTCTCCAAACAATTTTCCAATTCTTTACGTTTCACATCATTTTTCAACTGATCACCAACATTTGACATTCCCGAACCAGATGCAACTGCTAATCCATCTCTCGGCACGACCATGTTCCTTGACGAAGACGAGGACGCTGACATCTTTCCAATTTTCAAATTTATTCTATATCTCTATTTCCAGATATACAAATATCTCAGTATTTATACTCTTTCCACAGAAGAACAAAATGAAACGATCCGACGATTCAAAATTTTAACGAATTTCTCGGTCTCAGTGTTTGTAAATGGCTACAAACAACAGAACTTGAAAAAATCGAAAAAAACGGCGACGAAGATTTCAAATAATTTGCCCAGACGGTCTGTTTAATGTCAACCTCTAGGGGAAGACCAAACAAAATCCGAACGTACAAAAATTCGAAATTAAACGGCAAAAAAACGAAAAAATTCAAGAAAAATCAATACACTCTCAAAAAATCACGAAAATTGTGCTATTTAAGCGGTTTTCCAACTCTGAACGGCTTCGGCCCCCAAGTAAAGTGGTGTCCCTTGCAGGCTTGGTCGGAAAAAACTTTTCGGAAAATCGGAAACGAAAATTTTTTTCCGAAATTTTTTTTCGGAAAAACGGTTTTCCGATTTTTTTTCCGAAATTTTTTTTCGGAAAATCGGTTTTCCGATTTATTTTCCGATTTATTTTTTCGGAAAATCGGTTTTCCGATTTTTTTTCCGAATATTTTTCTCGGAAAATTCGGAAAAATTCGGAAAATTTCGGAAAATTTGTGAATATCAAGAAAATTTTAGTTTGTAATGCATATTTATTGATCGCGTTTTTAAGTATAAAAATGAATTAGTAGTACAGTTCAACTGTCTCTTGAAAACAGAAAATTTAAAATTGATGACGAAACAAAGAAGAGAAAGACCGACAAAATACAACAATTACAAATTAACTCGAAGCCCATCACTCGGATATTCTGCTGAAAAAAAAACATTCCGTTCTATGTTTAGATCGAAAGTGATATTTATATGCATTTGTATTTTAATCCTTTTGGCGACTCCTTCACCAGCATCAGTTAAAATTTTTGAGTATTTTCTCTTTTTTTTATGTTAATTTACGGAATAATAAACAACACAACTTTTGACTGACGCACTTGTGGAGAAAGTTTTATGGACCTATTCAGTTTGAAAAAAAAATACAAAAAATGTCGTGAATTTCAATGCAGAAATTGCAGAGAAATGCCGAGAAATGCAGATAAATTGCAATTTCTCTGCATTTCTCGGCATGTCTTTTTTTTCCACCCAGACAGCCTTTTTGGGTCTAAATCAGATATTTTGGACCTCTAAGGGCCATTGGGACTCAATATTGATTTTTGGTAGAATTTCCACAATGATAGACACAAAAACAAACATTTTCCATAAAATTGTTTAAAGGGACACAGATTAAAACGTTTGGGTCTTGAAGAAAACTAGTTCAAAAATGCAAAGAAATTGCATTTTCTCTGATATTTCCAGTTTTCTGGGTTACCCTAGGGTAATTCTTGAAATAAATGTTTTGAAATGGGGTTTTCCGATTTTTCCGACTTTTTTCGGAAAATTTTCCGACGGAAAAATTTTCCGAAATAAAAAATCTGAAAATTTTCCGACGGAAAACTTTTCCGAAATAGAAAGTCGGAAAATTTTCCGACAGAAAAATTTTCCGAAATAGAAAATCGGAAAATTTTCCGAAAAAAGTCGGAAAAATCGGAAAATCGGAATTTCCGTTTTCCGAATCCGACCAAGCCTGGTCCCTTGTATAAACTAGGTTCACAGAGATGCGAGTGGATGAAAACCAGCTTTAAACAACAAAAATAAACGCGAATTATTTTCAAGAAGATTTATTAATTATAAAACAAGAATTTAATACGAAAGAAAGGTTAATTATATTGCAAAGAACAAATAAAATACTAGCCGCAGCTAGGCGAATCTAGTTCTCAACTAGAAACAACAAAAACAGCCCAAAACTGGCTAAAAACGAGCTTGCTTGCCTTCTCACAACAAAACTAATGTGACGCCCGAGATGGTAGCCTAGAAACACACTTTTCGGAAGCTAGTCCCTCTGGGTTGGGTTTCTAGTCCTCGGCCATTTATCTCAACAGAAGATAACTTCCATTTACAGAAGAAAACGAACTAATTTGTATATCTTTAATGATTTGTGAAATTGAGATGTGATATTGTTAAGATAAAAATTTCTGGCCGCTCGTTTTGCGGAGTGTCGTTGGGAATTTCCTCGCAGCGCGACCGCAACGCGCAAGACCAACTGAGAAATTTGAATTTGAGCGCGTTGCGGTCGCGCTGCGAGGAAATTCCCAACGACACTCCGCAAAACGAGCGGCCAGAAATTATTATCTTGACAATACTGTCAACTTAAAAATTTTGAATCATTCATTTTCTACTGAAAGGCAGCAGGTAAAAATAGCATGACTTTGTGAGAGACTTAGATTGTCTGGGTAGGTCAAAACAATTTGCATGATCAATAATATTTGAGTTGACAATATTAAAATTTTGAAAAAATAACTTACTGAGTCACACAAGTTGGCATTGATTGGGTCGCCGAGTTTTCATAATGTTTCAATTCTCCAAGTAACATCTTCGTTTTCTCTCTTATTAATTGCGCTTCATTCTTTTCCGTTGGTAGTTTTGCGAAATCTATTGGGTTTGCGCAGACATAATTATTTGTTCCTTGTTCATCTGATCGTAACATAACTTTTCTGGGAACCTAAACCAATAATTGTGTGTGTTTTTTTTTTAATTTTGAAGTAAGCTAACATCAACTCCGGATGTTCGACCAATTGTGAGAGGAAGAAAATGAGCTTCTGTGGTGAGAACGTAATGATCTGGATCGAATACCAGGTCAACAGGGTCTGTGAATATGAGATACAAATATTTGAATGTTTCCGACAATACAAACGATTCCATTCTAAAATTCAAACAAATTATTAGATTCGCTCATGGAATCCGCTTACTGATCCTCCTTCATCATAGTTCTTACATCTTTTAACGCTGCAAAACCACATGGAACTTTCACGTACTCATTGATGCTGTCCATGATCTGAAAAAGGATAGTTGTTTGTCAATTTGCGTGCAATAAATGTTTTTTTTTAATTTTTCGATTTTAGACGATAACAACGAAATCTTGATTTCGATGGTATTATCAAATAGTTTATCATTTGCTTACCTGTTTAGCAACTTTCAAATAATGTGGATCCTTTGTAGCTCTATACAAAAAGTAAGTGCTTTCTACAAATTCCGGGCGGATTGGATGTTCAGCCCAATGAACTTGAAAATCATGTGTGAATGCTTCAGGTAAAAACTTATGTTTTTGGATAACTTGAAAAAGCATCTCATGCATCTCAATGGCTTGTTTCACATCTCCTTTAAGCACTTGAAGCCCAGGCCAAAATGCGAGAAGTGAATCCATAAAACCTCGAGTTACGACTGTTGGACGATGCATATGTACATCAACAAAAAGTGGACCTTTGTTGATAAATCTCATGATGGCTTCGTAGTGCTGAAAAATTGAAAGAACAGTTATTTTCTCTAATGGCGTTTGATTCGGAAGACCTTAAGATTAAATGATAAACTGTCTTTAATTGTGCTTGGAACCCCTTCCCTGCCTTTCATATGTTCATATTACATATTTATATAAAAATTTAGAAAAACTCTGAAATATCTCACTTTGTTAAACCGATCCAAATAACTATTATCTCCTAGTAGAATGTAGGCTTTGAGACAATACTCATAATAAGAATCAATACCGGCGCCAATACCGCTTTCTGAAAAATTGAGTCGTTTTTTAACATAGCATTTTTGTTTACAAATTTCACCTCTTCTAACCCAGTCACCAGAATGAACGTTGAGCACAGTCCCCATTAAATCTGACGATCGATGCCTTTGTTGCCACAGAAAATCCATAGCTTTTCTTGCTTTAGTTTCGTAAATTGGATTTCCGCTTAGCCTTGATAAAGCGGCCATTTCCAACAGCATTGTACCTCCACAGGCGGTACACGTGTCTTTTTGTCGACGTAGGTGGTCTTGCATTCCGCGTTTCATATTGATCTGAGAACAAAATAGTTTTTTATTTTAATATTTATATTCAATTACCCTGCTATATGGCAGCCCAGAAGTTGTGTTAAAAGCTGGGAGTAACCGATCTCCTACTTCAATAGCCATTTTGAGAAGATCGTTGTCGTATGATAATAACCGCGTTGGGAATTTTTTCCTGACTAATTCAGCCATAACATGTGCTGTAAAATTAAGAATTTTAAAAGTATACAAATTTGTAACGTGAAATACCCGAGATCAATCCTCCTAATACTCGGATATTAGTCTCAAAAACGCTAACAACCAAATCCGCGTCGAATTTCACATTTTCTATGATGAGATCAACAGCCCGTTCAAATTCGTCAAATTCATTTAAAACCACTAGCGTGTCCAGAGTATCAATAAGCGTTAGTGAAAAACTAAAAAAAAATTATGATTTTATGCAATGGACTACGCAAGAAATTTTGCTCACTTTCCAAGGGAATCATCTACATCACCTCTACTTGGCGTAATTCCTCGGATACGACCTTTACAGGATAATGGCATCAATTCATCAGCTGGAAATGCATAATTCATATATGAATTGTACCCATGCATGAACATTTTGTGTGCCTCTTTCCTAAAAAAAATGAAAATTATATTTTAATATTATTTGATTCTTACCTCAACGCATTCATATCAATTTCAGGCTCAGCATATGTACAAAATGCAATTGAAACAAAAAAAGAAAAAAATTGCAAACTGAACATCTTGGATATATAAAAAAATAAAAACTTCTATTCATACATCAGCCCGAAGTGAGTATATTCTAAAAAAAAAGTGAATATTAAAAAAGCAATGAAAACGGCAATCGGCAAGGAAACAAGAAGCAACAGTGAGCTTATAAAGCTACCTTAATTTATTAGTGAAACGCAGGAAGGACGCGTGTACCAATCGCGCTCTTTTGAGAATACATCGATTTGGAAGGAAAAGTGTTCCTGCAGTTAATTGAAAATAGTACAATTTAACATTTTGGGAATTTTTTGACGAATTTCATATTGAAACCAACTGTGTTTTAAAAAATCTGCATTCATTTTGAACTACAGGGTATGAAAAATCTTATAATGTACTGTACTCGGTGAATTGACACAAATTTAATTTTAAAAAATAGAAGAAAATTATATATAATTCCAGACAAAATAAATGTTAAAAATTGAAGAAAGATTGAAATTAATTAATGAAGTGCACACTATTTAGTAACGTGGTAAATTACAAACAAACAGTTTCCTAAACAAAAAAGACGCCAGCATTCACTGCGGCATGGCGCACTTTTTGTTTGATGTGTTTTTTTCCACCTGTCGTTGCCTTGTGATTTTGTTTTCGCTTTTTTTGAAGTTGGCATTGAATTTATAGGCGTTTAGTTGAAAATTGTTTCAAGGGTGAAATTTTAACGTTTTTTTTTGTGAAAAATTAGAGATGCAAATCCTTAAACTAATATGAATAACTTAATACTTCTTTTCGATTCAGAATCTTTGAAAAAATTATTACATGGCTATGTTTCTAAAAAAAAAAAGTATATTGCAGTTCGGCGTTTACAATTCTCAAAAATGAGGCTTAAGGTCATAAATTGTACACTTCGAACTGCAACTGCGAGCCAGTTTTATACAATATTTTTTAAAATTTTATCGTTAATTTATTTTCTGCTAAATTTTAGTTTAATGACTACTATTTGAAGATTCTTCTAGTACTGTGTAGTCTGAATTATGTTTCTTGTAAAAACAATAAGTTCCCAGCGACTAAATGAAAACGTATCAGTAGATATAATTATTACATACCCAGTTGTCTGATTTGTTATACTTTCCTTTCGGAACCACGCTAAATATAGAAAACATTTGACATTTTCACCAAGTGCAGATGTTTAATTTTCTGAAGCGAATCGAGAAGTAGTATTCAAAAAAAAAATGTTGTCATTTTTAAATTTATAAACCTGGCCCATTTAAAAAAAATCATACTTATGTGTTAATTGGTTTTGTTTTTGTTTTCCAAAAGTATATTTTTTAAGTCTGTCATTAATTGTTTTTTTGCAAATCAATCCTCCCTGCGTAATGTCAAATTTCTTACTTTGACGCCATATATTTTTGGAAATTTTTAGTGGGTCTTATGGCCATATCCCATAATTGCGTGCTTTCGTTTTTATTCACACGACTCCAATTACAACCCCTTCAAGTTGGGTTGAGATCAAAGGATCAAATCCTTTCTGCAGGATAATATTAATAATACCTTTTAATCCTCAATAGGCAAAACTTAGACTTGAATCCACATCATAACTAGTTTAAAACTGTCGCTTAATTTTCGCATTATTATTATTGAAAATTGAGTTTGGGTGTTCTGAATATATGAAGAATGAATTCGAGTGCGACAAATGTGAGTTTTTGATTTTTATTCCAATGAAAATACTGAAATTATCCTATTTCTAAAAATGCCATTCTTATCTCATGTTTTGTTACGTCGTTCATCGCCGCTTTTAACATTATAATTCCTTTTCTTGCATTATTTTCTCATCGCGTGAGAAAGATATTTGCAAAGATATGCATGTATAGAGTGGATTATTTGACTATGTTGTAATTTCTTTTCTAAAATTTAAGAAGTGACTACATTTTTCGCGGTTTTTTCTCTAGTTTGTTTTTGTCAATATGTTTCAAGTTTTACCATATATATTTCAGATGGCAGACCGCAATTCTATCGGTCATGATGCAACTTCCCTTATTGGAAACACTCCGATGATGTATTTGAAGAAAATTGGAGCTGGGCTTCCAGGAACTGTTGGTAAGTCTGGTTTTTAACTCTGTTTTCATATTCATGCTTTCAAAAATGAGCCTAATAGTTATATGAGCTTTAAAGGAGTTATACAAGATGAACATGTATACATCACTTTCTATGAATGAAATAAAGAAGCATCAATGTCGAGCTTTAATGTTTTGGTGGTTCATTTGAATCAGTACGCGTCGGATCATCAATATTATCGGTATTTGCTATTAAGGCTAGATTGTTATGAACTTTAAACACGGTTTACGTGCTACCCAATAACTTGGCTCATGTCTGTCTATGGCGGCTTAACGTTTGAGCTCCTAAAACTAAATATATATATATATATGAGCTAATTCCCGTCGAAATATCAGGCTAACCGTTTAAATTGCTGAAATGTTCGATTATGCGATCATTAAAAAATAAACCTTACTATTAATAATGTACATATATCAAAAATATCAGCAATTTGAGAAGTTAACCATATAATTGTAACCTATGCATCACTATACCCTTCACTTTTACCAACCCTTCCTTTCCCAAAGACAGATGAAAATGTATTTTTTGCTTTCAGCTGTTAAACTTGAATACATGTCACCAGCTGGATCAGTTAAGGACCGAATCGGACTCGCCATGGTTCAAGCAGCTGAGAAAGAAGGGAAAGTATGTTGATTTTGAGAAACGATTAACAAATTTGGTGTCTGTCTGGGACAACGTTTTTTTTTCAGTTGCGGGAAACAGAAGAGAAATTGTTTCATATTTATTTTTGGAATGTCAATCAACCAAAATTTATTGCTTTCACATAAAAAAAATGTTGCTTACCTAGTTTCGTTATGTTTTAAATTCAGAGATTGAGACATGTGATTTAATTGAACTTGAACATTGTGTTTTGTATTAAGAAAAAATCTTGGGAATTTTGAGAAACATGAATTTAAATTTTGAGATGTAGTTATTTATTTTGAAGTGTAGTTATTTATGTTATCAATATTTCCAGAAATGCCGTGCCTTTGATGATTAGAGTTCTTTCCCACGATAAATGTATAACTAGGCTCATGAAGACTGAATTTCGACTAGTAACTTGAATTGGTCGGTCTTCATGATGAACTTGTTCTAGGATGCAAGTGAAATTATATTATTGCGAACTTAAAGAACCTGAGATGACATTTTCCCAATTTCGTTTGTCTCACATATTTTCATGTTTACAATTTTTGGCAGAAACTGATTTCAATGAAGCAAAAAAGAAGTTATCAAAACAAGTGAAAATCTGCAATTTTTCAGCTCATTCCCGGTGTCACCACCCTCATCGAGCCAACATCTGGAAATACTGGTATCGCCCTTGCATTTGTCTCTGCTGCGCGTGGATATCGTTGTATTCTTACAATGCCTGCTTCAATGAGTGTTGAAAGAGTTTGTATTTCGATTTTGGGAAGTATAATGAAGTAATTAACTTTACAGCGTACCCTATTGAAAGCCTATGGGGCTGAAGTTGTTCTGACCGACCCTGCGAGAGGCATGAAAGGTGCAATTGAAAGAGCAAACGAGTTGAAAGAAAACATTCCGAATTCTGTGATTTTGGCGCAATTTGATAATCCAAACAACCCGCTCATTCACTACCACACGACTGGACCGGAAATCTGGCGACAAACTAATGGGAAAGTTGATGTTGCTGTTTTTGGAGTTGGAACTGGTGGAACGATTACTGGTGTTGGAAGATATTTGCAAGAGGTTAAGCCATCAGTTCGCATTTTTGCCGTTGAGCCGGAAGAGTCGGCGATTTTGAGCGGCAATCCAGCGGGACCGCACAAGATTCAAGGAATTGGGGCTGGATTTGCACCGGCGGTTTTAGATACGAAGGTATACGAGGATGTAATTCGAATTCATTCCGATGAAGCGATTGTGATGTCGAAAAGACTTGCGTTTGAAGAAGGAATTTTATCAGGTACTGTTTTATGTATTAGTACTTATTAGAAAACAGATTCGTGGTATTCGTTGTTAGTACCACAAGTGAATCATACATAGTTTACTCAAATCTGGGATATTGTTTGAAATGGGGTGAAATGGAGGATATCGATTTATTATTATTTTTGAACGACAGAATTGGATATCCGAAGTTAAACCGCATTGAAAACTTCATTAATGTGTTCAAATAGCTACTGATAAAAAGTTAAATTCAATCAAGAAAACCCGTCTTAATTTTATGTGAAATTACGGATTCATGTCGTAATAAGTCACCGTTGGTCGAAGTCAATGTTCCAATTAATCTCAAAAACTTCGTTCAGAAGAAATAACTATAAAATTAATTGTGAAGAATTTCAGGAATTTCATCTGGAGCAAATGTTGCGGCATCACTTCAGCTGGCAGCTCGACCGGAAATGGCAGGAAAATTGATCGTTACCGTCTTGCCTAGTTTTGGAGAACGTTATCTGTTTGTTTTAAAAAACATATTTTTAAAAGAAATTTCTAAAAAATTCAGTTCGTCTGCACTTTATGCTGACATACGTGATGAGGCAATGGGAATGACGGTTGAGACACTTCAATCGAATTTAGGCGATCTCAAGCTTCATGAATACGAAATCATGGAATAATTATGTAAAAGCAAGACAATATGTCTAACGTTTTTAAAAAAAGAAAACATGAAATTAACTTGTGATAAGATTATAAAAATACTTGAAATTTTTTATCCATAAATAAATGAGAAATTATGTTGTTTTATTGACTTTTGCTTCACATACCAAACATCAATTAAGTTCACGAGTTACAGTCACTTGAAATTGTCAACTTCAGTCTGCAGTCCTCACAGATCCTAGACGCCTTCTTGGCGTGACAAGCACATATCGCAGCCATACCTTCTTTCAGTCCCTTTAATTTCTTCAGGATTTACATATAACTCAGTTATTCATCGCTCAATTAAACCTTATTTTGATCTTTGTTTTATGTTGACTCCAACTGACTTCCCGAATAAGCTGAACTGTTACAAACCAGATGTGTCTGACTAATTTCGTGACTAACAATGAGATCAGCAACAAACCTCCGAGACAAAAAACGAAACCCATCTTAATGCGAAACTATTCGGAATTTTTTTCCTTCTCGTATTTCACTTTAACGTGTCAAGCAAATCAAGCATGAAAATCGGTTTCGCGAATAGTTCAGTGTGATTTTTTGAAACAAACTGATTAGGGGTGTTTTTGTACAAAAAAAGGTCGCAAAAAGTGAAACGATGATGACCCTAATAGGCGAGGATGAAACCTGGTTTAAATGAGTGTTGCCTCTAATTTTTTGTACTTGCTGGTGTCAAGTCTGGAAGAAAGAAACCGATATGAACGGTATGAGGAAGTCGGAGTTTTTAAATGCTTAATCAGTTTTTTTTTGAATGGAATCGTTTGCTAGTTTTTATTTGATAGATGAGAAGAACAATTGCCGATCAAAAATTAAAAAAAACAGAAGAAGAAAGACAGCTCAAACATTGAAACGAAAACTCCGCAGAAATAGCAATTCGATTTTTAAATAGTGTGCAATGGATATTGAGCAATCTGAAAGCTAGTCAAATTTTGGCCAACTCCAGCGCCCTGATAAAAGATAGGTGTAGTATCTTTAATTAAAATATTTGGTTACCATTATTGATGTATCTTTAGCGCCAAAATTTTTTTTGCTGATTTCATATTTTTTTCACGAAATATACAAAAAGATCAACGTCAAAAAAAGAAATTATCAATTCTTTTAGATTTTGATTTCAACACGAAATGTTTTAATTAACTTTTTCAATTGAATTTTCTCTTTAATTAAAATACACCCATTGCTGAACTATCAGAAAATCAAAAATATCAGTATTTAACCGTTGAAATGTTTCAAAAATGAACCTAGATTACTGTAACCATATTTTCTAAGAAGGTGTCGCTGATCATCGTTTTCCACGCTCCTGCAATCCGACACGGATCAAAAGTATGTATGCACTTGTCAAATTAAAAAATTGAAAAAATCACCTCCTCACTTTCACGCCTATTTCCCTATTTTTCTCGCCTTTTGTTACCGCGGAGCTGTTTTTTAAATCTCGTTTTTTACAGTAGGTGTCTAATACGAATTAAAGATGAAAATCTCCTTTGAAAGAGTGCAATCACAAAAAAAGGGATATTTTTCATGTTTCAATGATCTGATCAAGATCGGGTTACGGTTGAGGCTAATTTGAAAATCCTAATTTCGAAAAGGGCGGGGTGTATATAAGTTGAGCGTTTTTGCACCACAACTCATCTATCCTCATATTTTCCATCTGAGAGAGGTGAGTTTTTTGGTTTTTTTTAATCCACCATTCAATTCACTTTTATTTTTCTCTTCCGAGAAAATCGACATGTTTTTGCTGTCAAATAAAAGCTACCATAGCTTTATAAAGTCAGTTTTATCTGCTACTAGCGTAGTCACTCGGTTTGACCTGTATCGTTGAACCGTTTCGCCTCATTGCTTCACCCTTTTCTCGAACTTGTTAGAAAAACACATTGCTTTTTGAAAGCGTTTTTTGTGGATATTTTTTTTTACGTTTTCGTCGAAGTTTTGTGTTTTCGAGGTTGAGTTTACTAACCAAATGATAAGAATTAAAACTAACTTTTTCCTCCGATATGAAGTCAGAACGAGCAAAATATGAAACCCTAGAAGTTTCTTACATTTCTGGAAGGATTATACCGATTTATCCGAAGTTCCACGAAGTTCCCCGAAGATAGGATGCTCCTTAAAGTTGGTAGTTTGACATCTCATACCTTTTGATCAAATATTTTCGTGACGAATTATCACTTGCGATTTCCATATTTGGATATATTTTAGTCAAGACATAAAATGTTTCGAATTTGTTTAAATAAAGAATAAATTTACTGCAATACAAGTTGCGCTGTGGTCTTTTAGTAGAAAATGAATGATCCAAAATTTTAAACTTTACCATAATATTTTTAAAAAATTACATCATCATTTTTTGATCGCATGGTTCTTAGGAAACAAGGCAATAGTCTACATTTGTATCTAAACAGTCTAGACAAATCCTTCAATTATGCTTGCGCTAGATAGCAGTTTATTGCGAAGATGATGAATTTGTGGTGAAGAAATGTTTCCTCTTACTTCATTTTAATTACAGGTTTAATATTTACATCCTCCAACTTGGATATTCTGGGACATCGATTCAAAATAGACAGATCATATGTATTTGAAGGTCCGTAAAATTGAAGAAAAGAGAATAATTCTAGTTCTATTAACAGCCAGAAAGTTGCTGAATAGATATACAATGTTTGCTTTTCTCTGACATAATTGAACAATTTACATGATAGATATAAACGAGTAGGCTTTGTCATTTTGAACTAAAAGGTCATCTTCCATTTAAACCCATTCAATTTTCTTATTTAGAATGTTTTAGAACGCAAAATTTAAAAAAAAAGCTTATTCGACTTTTCCTTCATCTAACAAATTAAAATGAACAATTTGAAAGTTCCATTAGCAGCCGCCATAAAAAAACAACAATCATAGAAGAAAACACTTCCTTCCCATGATTAATCTCGATTTATTACCAAAAAAGGCTTTCAACGGTACAGATGAATCAAAAATCCCTCCCATTGTCTCTATATTTTAAGTTTTTTTTATTCAATCTTGATCCGGCGGACTGACCTTATTTGGTTTAAAAAAGCTACTGATGATGGTGCGAAATCATTCTCATCGGATAAGCGTTCGAACAACACTATTCTTATGTTTTTTACATGATTAATCTGTCACTTTCGTTTTTTGCCCTTTTATCGGAACAAAATTTATTAGAGATTTTCTTATTTAGGAATGCACCTTCAAACTTCAAGTGGGTTTTTGGTAATACTAGGTTTGATACATTTTTCTAGTCAAGCTGTAAGTAAAACTGCTCTCAACTGAAATTTTTAATCTGTGACAAATTACAGTACATTGCAAATGATGTCGTATCAGACTATGCGAATGTGAAAGAATTGCTGGCTTCATTTTATAGACGTCATGCAAAGAGATTCGGACATGATTATGTATACATATAAATGAACACGAAATCTATAATTAAAATGCTTCAGAATCCGAAAGCAATTCAAGCAATTGCTGAAAATCTAGACAAATCCGTTTCAAATGATAAAACCGAAGCAACAGTTAACCGAAAATTATGGAATGAGGTTTTTGAGAACGACATCATTTTGACGCTACCACAAGCTGAGCAGCTGTTAGGAGAATCTGGCAAGTTTTCATTTTTTTATCAATTAATAAGCCTGATTATTTCAGCTTTAAGAAAAAAGCGTCAAGCAGCTCCAGATCCTCGTAACTTCTGGCCAAATCTTACAATTTCGTATGAATTTTATGGTGGAGAAGGTTTGTAGGAATTCTAATGGTGTCGGAATGAAAAAGATTCTTCAGACACATGGAAACAACTAATCCGTAGCGCTATACGACATGTTGAACAAAATGTTTGCTTCAAATTCAAAGAAAATGGAGCGGATCAAGATGGGCTACGGTATTATAGAGGCAATGGCTGCTGGTCAAATGTTGGAAGAGTTGGCGGAAAACAATTGATTTCTATTGGATATGGATGTGATAGTGTGAGTTGTGATTACCGGGTACTTACAATTTTTTGAAATCAAATAAAGTGTCGAGGACTCTTTATTTGAGTTCAAAAATCTTTACATAAACCAATTAATATCTGTGGAAAAGTGAAGGGTTTCATATTTGGCCAAATTGTGGAGATGTGCTTGTTTCATGTCGGTCTTGATAATAATAAAGCTTTAAAAAATTAAGCAACGACTTTTCTTTTTCTTCTGAACCAGTAGATATCTTGAAAATAATTTTTATTCCGCTCGAATCAATAAAATGTTTCAGCTTGGTATCGTTTCACATGAAACCCTTCACGCTTTGGGACTCTGGCACGAACAATCACGAGACGACCGCGATAATTATATCAGCATCGTCACGGATAAGATTACAAGAGTACACTCATTTTTTTGAAAGAAAAATCCTCTCTTCATGTCTTTAGGGCACCGAAGGAAACTTCGCCAAACGTACTCCAGCGACCAGCGACAATTTAGGTCAGCCTTACGACCTTGGGTCCGTCATGCATTATGGTGCAAAAGCTTTTGCTTACGACTGGACAAGTGATACTATTGTAACCAGAGATTGGAGGTATCAACATACAATTGGTCAAAGAGATGGACTTTCTTTTAAAGACGCAAAGATGATTAATCTTCGATATTGTTCAAGTAAACTGGTTCATATTTAAAGGTGTGATTAAAAATTTTTTTAGGAGTCTGTCCACGAGTCCTCCCATGTGTTAACGAAGGATATACCGATCCACTCAACTGTGGGCAATGCAGGTGCCCAGTTGGATATGGTGGAACTTATTGCCAAAATGTTGAATATAGTAAATAAAAACTGAAAAAACTGAAAAAGATGTGATTTTCAGCTGCTTGTGGAGACACCTTAACCGCTACATCTACATACAAATCAATTTCGAGCGGAGTTGTGAAGCCCAATGCTCATTGTGTTTGGAGGATAAGAGTGCGCTAAACTGAAAACCAAAACATCCTTATCATGATATGTATTTTCAGAACCCCGGTGGTACTGTCGAAGTGAAGTTCCAAAGTTTGAATTTCCAGTGTTCGGATCCTTGCCAAAGTTATGTTGAATTAAAGTGGTTAAAACAGAAGACAGCTACGGGTGCTAGACTTTGCTGTAGTCTACCATCAACAATTCAATCAGAAGGCGACGATGTTCTGATTATCTATCGAGGAAGTTCCGACACTGCCATTGGCTGGGAAGGTTTTAATCTTTCCTATAGAGCAAGTAATTGAATAAAAACATATCATTATGAATTTTTGTCACAAAATCCGGCCTTTATTTTAGTTGGAGGAACAACAACCGCGGTCATCACAACAACCCGTCCAACAGTTGCTACAACAACCACCAAGCCATACTGGATCAAAACGGCAAGTGGTTGGATACATATCCCAGACTCCTCTAGATATACTTCTGATGAAACGACTCTTGACTCAGATGAAATATCGGCCGAAACGAAAACTTCGGCTGAAACTGAAACATCTGAAGAATTCGTTCAGAGCACACTTTCTGCTTCTTCTATTTTCCCTTCTACTTCTACACTCACTGCTTCCACTGTTAATGCTAGCCAAAACTCAGCACTTGAGCATGATACTATCTCAGTGAGGCACAAAATCTATCCTTTTCGTGATTTTATAACAATGGTTGATTTTTACTAACGCATGATCTAAATGTTTTCTGTTGAAATAATTTCTAATCTTCAATTTAAATTATTAATTGCAAGTTGTACTACTCTAACAAACTTCAGTGTCGCTAAAATTTATTTCAAAAAATAATTTTATAGACTACACCTCGCTCAACTGCAAATTCTGGCGAATGGGGACTTTGGGGTGAATGGTCAGCATGCTCTCAGCCATGCGGAGGTTGTGGTACCAGAACTCGCGTGCGTGCTTGCTACGGTGGAAATCAGAAGTGCACGTAAGTTTCGAGTACAATTCTGAACATTTTCTGAAAAAAATGCACACAAGGAATTTCCTCGTAAAGCGACCACAACAGTTTCAAATTTCTCAGTTGGTCTTGTGCGTTGCGGTCGCGTTGCGAGGAATTTCCTAACGATACTCCGCAAAACGATCGGCCAGAAATTTTTATCTTGACAATATTACATTATTTTGGAATAATTCAAATTCTCACATGAGCTTACAACCCGGTTCACAATCAGAATTTGTTATTATTTTGCGATTATGATTATGTATACCATTATAAAACATAAAAAGTATGTTTCACGATATTTAAAGTTCGATGTCGTTGGAAATAAAAATAAAGAATTTTCAGCGGTGAATACATCAGCGAAGGCCAATGCAATGCACAAGCTTGTGCAAAACCAAAGAAAGGCATGATTTGTAATGGAAGAATCCTTTTGCCTTGTGATTTGCTGACAAAGTTGAAGTTTGGCTCAAACAATTTCTTAAACCCGAAATTGAAACAATCTGGCTTTTTAAGATGTAATTTTTTTAAATCTTAGGAAATTTTCTAAAATAAAAAATCTCAAATTTTCAGCAAGCACTTTACCATTGCCTCGAATTTCACAAAGAAAACCTGTATTCCCACAAAGGTAAGTCACCAAAATTAGAAAAAAAATGTATTTTCAACCAATTCAGCTTGGAAATCCATCCACCAACCAGCCGAATTTTCGCAACCAATATAAGACGATACAAGAGACAGACCGCTACAAAGCTTTGTGAAAAGTATACCCTATTAAAGAAAAAGAGTAAGCAATTTTCGAGAATTTCAGAAGATTCATTTATCAATGTCCAACTGGCCTTCTAACAATTAACATGGAGTACAAGCCGGAAAACTCGTCTCAGAATGATGCTTATTTCGTGAGTGGAATTTTCTGAACAACTATATTTAATTAAATTATTTTCAGCAACAGTATCCTGAATGTTGCTCGGGATACACGCCTTCTGCAGGTGTTTGCTACAAGAACAATTAATAATCAAGAAATAATGATAATAAATTCAAATTGTTTGTTGTTAGCTAAATTTTTTCCTTGTTGCTTTTCATTTTTTTAATAAAAATTGTTTATTTGCAAGAAAAATGTAACGTTTAAGCAATTGTTATACCCGCATTCGCGATGGGATTAAAGCTAATGACTGAACTTTTCAGAAATGTTTGAAAATACTTAATATCAAGGCGATCAGTATCAGTAACAACTTTTTCGTTGGTGAACTACTGACATTTCGTTTGCTCCAACCAGCTTTGCAATATTTTGCAGTTCTGCAGATGCATTCTTTGATTTGAAGTTTTTCGTGAAGCATTTCACAACTAAAGTCCGGTTTTTTCTCCATTTCTTCAATATTGATTGCTCCGAAGTTTTCGGCACATCCACGAACAACAAATGCTTGCCCTGAAAATGAAAAAAATGAATACTAGGACAATTTTGTCTCAAAATCCTAATTTTTAAATTTAATTATCTCAAATTAATCAAATTTTAACATCCGTTTTTAAATATCATAACTAAATATTTCGTTAAATGTATCTCACGAACCTGCATCTTTATCCAACATTGTTATAACTTGACAATACTGATATTGACATTTTTGCTTGCTCAATTTAGAGAAATTACGAGCAGTGTGACATTCGGTTGTTACAGCATCTGAATTTGTTTTTTTTTTTAATTTCAAAGCTTGATTAATTTCAAATCCAAGCACCAACCTTTTGGAAATGGTGCTCTCCTCATGTCAAGCAACGTCCTGACAGACTTCCTAGTTTCCGAACGAAGCTTGTCAACTGGAGTAACGCAATAGTAGCACCAATGGTCTTCATTCGTTAAATCGGTGTTTTCAATATTGTTTGCTTCTGAGAAAATATTTTCATTTTTTAAATCATTTCCTAGACTATTCAGAATATTTTTTCATAAATATTTACCTTTGAGCTGGACGAGTTATTTTTTAAATATTTGTTGGATTCATATAGCAAATAAAAAGTCATAACATTTTTGCGTACTTTATATCCATATTTTTTAACGTGCACCAGATTGTTCAGTGATGAATACTAAATACAGAAATTCCAATAAAGCTAATAAGGACTAGGGTGCAAAAATGAGGTAATTTAACTTTCTTAATCGGAATTGTGTAACTCACTTTCATTGTACAAAGCAGCATATTGCGGTCTCCCAGAGACCAGTTCCTTTCTCGACGTTTTCGTTCTCAAATCTTTTGGTATATCATGAATACTACTGCTATCATATCTAGCAGAGATTCCATATGCTGCGGCATCAAATGGGGTACCATGTAGAGCTGATTGATCCCTCATTTCTTTTTCATACAATTTTAACTCCATTTCTTTTATCTAAAAAAATGTTAATTAAAGTTTTGTTAAATGGGTTTTGTTAAATTCAGCGTGAAGGTCAATCATTACCATTAATAGAATATTTTCTTGAAACTGTTTAATCAAAACCGCTTCAATACAAGAAATTGTGAAATTTAAATGGATTCTTCAATGGGCCTCACATTTAATTTGTGTGTTGTCAAAACCTCGTCAATCTAAATAATTCTGAGATGTACTATTCTTTGGTACATGAAAATAAAATCACGCTAAGTCACCGAAATGACGAGCAAAAGAGCAAAAACTCTCACATTCGTTTCTGGTGCATGACCGAGCAGCCAGGCAATTTCAACACCTTCTCTTGGATATTTAATTTTTTTTAATTGTATCGCGAAGAATATAAAAATGAAATAAAAATTCAAAATTGATAAAAATTCCCTTTAAATAAAAACAAACCTTTTCGAAATAAGCAGCTTCTTCCTCTTCAGTTAATAATTTTCGTTTAGATTCACAAATTATGGAAAATGTTAATAAAAGATAAATCAACATTTTCATTATCAAAAATTGAAGAGTACAACAAACAGAAAAAATAAATACTCTATTCAAAACAGAATGAATGAAAGACCACGGCCCGTTGCGTATGGTTGTGGAATGTGAATGTCACAATCGATACATATACAGAAATGGTCGGCCCTCAATTCAATTCATGTCCTCCCTACTTCCATCAGTCACCTCTTTTTGTCACTCACAGTTTCTTGTTTTCTCTGTCCCTCTTTTACTTTCACGCTCACTTTGGTTTTTTTCTCTTCCGAATGCGATTCTGTTTCCGAATGTATGTTATGTATAGTTAAGAAAAGGGGATGACTCTGCGGAAATTAATAATAGTAATTTTCGACAAAAAGGACTCTTGAACTGAAATGATATATCACTGACAAGTAAAATAAGATTTGTTCAAAGCATTGGGCATCCTCAAAATATATTATTTTTTTACACTTTTTATTAAATTTTGGATGTAATTATGAATCTACGTTTATCATTATTTTAATTGAGACATCAATCAAGAAATCATATCACATTCAGTTTGGAAAATGATTTTGAAGTTTCAAACTTCTTATGCAGCACAATAGTCAAAACAATCAGTTTTTGGAGACGCTCAAAGTTGAATTTTTCCTTTTTTCCTTCACATTTGAAATTGTTTTTCAAAATACGAAGCTAATCCTTATTATTGTGATGTTTTTTTTTGAAAAATAATTGATAAAACGTTAGATCAAAGTAATCTATTTTTGCCACCAATCAAAAATTACAATATATGTAAAAACTGGCTTAAAAACGAGCTTGCTTGCTTTCCACAACAAAAACTAATGTGACGCCCGAGATGGTGGCCTAGAAACACACTTTGCGGAAGATAGTCCCTCTGGGTTGGGTTTCTAGTCCTCGGCCATTTATCTCAACAACATGACACCGCTGAATTTCCTTAATTGATAAAGGGATTCTTTACCGATTTTAGGTTTCTATTCCATTTTCATTTTCTTCTTGACATTTGAAAACCTATACAAGAAAATTTTATTTTCAAAATTTCCTTTTTTAGTATTCAAACACATCCACTTCAAAAATAAGGCGGCGAAATGGCCTAACAATTGCAAACACTCTCACATTTGCATGCTCTTTCGCGCGCGGCCGAGCGGTTAGGCCATTCGCCGGCTTACCCTGTAAATGTGTTTTTTCGTGTCCTACAAAAGGAAATAGCGATAATGTTTGTTTTGCTTTTATGGGTTTTCAAATATTGAGAAGAAGATGAAAATGGAATAGAAACCCAAAAACAGTAAATAGCTCCTTTAAATTCGTATAACTAAATAGCATGCTGCTCGAACCATTTCGCATAATAGGCATGGTTGGGCTCATGTGTATATGACAAGATCTTTTGAATCCAGTTTGTCTGCAAAGTTTTCAATAGTTTATTTTCTTCAATCCTAGAAAGATTATCTCACGTGTTTCAAACATCGCTTCATTATCTACGTTGGGTTGAGGAATTCTAGAATGAAATGGAGAATGGAACATTCTCTTCATCTTAAATAGAGAAGGGTGCTCCAATCCCCATTGATTTCAAGAATACCTCCTGCTGGAAGCTTCTCAACACTGAAAACGAAAAAATAAATTAGGTACAAATAAATTAGGTACTTATCAATGGTCCAACACCTTCATTTCTTCTCCCGCCATCGTGACGAAGTTTGGAAAATCTCCTTCAGAGACCGTACGCTTCTTTAGTTTTCCGAATTGATGGTAGAACTCTGAAAAAATAATAAAAAGAGAAAAATGCGCTACTAAATGAAGAACATGGAAATTTATGAAGGGAACCAAATGATGTTGAACTGAAAGAAATGAATACAATTTTTTTTCTTGATATTTGTGTTTGCGGTGTTTTTTTTATTAATATTTTTGTATTTCGCCTCTTATTTGGCTCAAACGATCAAAAATGATTTTATTTAAAATAACAACATAATTTTTCACAATGCCAAATTTATCGAATTTGTATATAAAGTGTGTGATGACTGAATCAAAACATTTATCAACTTATAAAAAGAAACAACGTGAAACAATCTGAACATTTTCTGAAAAAAAATGCGTGGTCTGATCATTCTCATTTCTATTGCTGTTATTGCTCAGGCTCAAAACTTTCCATGTGGTTTCTGTGAGTGGTTTCCACTAGGTGGCCGCTGAAATTAAATCACAATTTTCAGCATGTTCTAGAAGCGTTCAAATCCAGACAACCATTGATGGTGCTCCAGGAATAGCCTCATGTAATGACGCTCTTTCACCAGATCGTTGCAATGGATGCTGCAAGGCAAAGGCTCTTCAATCAGGCCTTACAACTGTAACCCTCGTATGCTTTCAAACTTTAAATAAATTGTTTAGCCCTCAGCCTCATCCTTCATCTCGTCCGACAATCGAAATTGCGTTTGTTGTATCAATAACAACAGCAGAAATTGCAATGTTGTTGTCTTCGGAAAATAAATTTCTTTATGGGTTTCTAAAATAACATCAATAAATCAAAACATAAAAAAATATTGTGCAAAAATTGTAATACGTTTTTGGTAGATTAAAACAGGGGTTTGTATATCAAAACGAAAAAAAAAGTGGATGAAACAAGGAAGTTTAGGCATCAAGGAAGTGACGTTCGTTCATCCAGTCATCGTCGAGGAATTTGGTGCTAAAAATGAAAAAATTAGTGAAAAATTCACATTTTTATAGAATAACTTTAAATTTGCATAGGATAATTATTCGACGTTAAAAACCAGAAGCAAAATAACATCGTCGTAAACTTAAAATTTAATAAAAATCTCAAAACACCTACATATAATTCCGAATTCCATCTGGAAGAAGAACAACAACATTTGCATCGTCTGGAAGATTAAGCTTCTTCACCTCTTCCAAGGCATAATGCACAGCACATCCCGACGATCCACCACAAAGGATTCCTTCGGTACGGATTAGTTCCCTAGCCATCAGGAACGACTCCTTATCGTGGGACTTTGCCCAGTCATCAACAACAGTCGTATCCAAGGTTCCTGGCAAAAAATCATAGCCAATGCCTTCAACCTCGTAAAATTCAATATTCGACTCGTTCGGTCCAGCAAGAATTGAACCGTGTGGATCGACACCAGTCACTTTGACCGCTGGGCATCTTTCATGGATTTTTCGCGAAATCCCGGTAACCGTACCACCAGTTCCGGCGGTCAGAACCTGAAATTTTTATTTGGTTTCTTACAACACAGAATAACGTACCACCAAATCGATTTTTTTGTCACCCATATCATAAAGAATCTCTTCGGCGGTTTGTTCATAATGAGCCAATGGATTTCCAGGATTACAGTACTGATCCAAAATCACACTGTCTTGAATCTCACTCCTCAAACGGAGAGATACACCAATATGTGAATGTGGTGAATCAAATCCAGCTTCATTTGGTGTTCTAATGATTGTTGAACCTAAAGCTTCCATTGCCACTGCCTTCTCTTTTGACATTTTCTTTGGCATACAAATGATGCATCTAGAAAAATAAAAACGGGTTTTATTTTGAAAAGCCTATTAAAACGTATTACTTGTATCCCTTAACAGCTGCTGCCAACGAAAGTCCGATTCCAGTGTTTCCAGAAGTTGGCTCAATCATCGTAACTCCCGGCATCAGTTTTCCAGGTTTGCCAGTTTTCTCAGCGATTTCAACCATTCTTTGAGCGATTCTATCCTTTGTTGAACCTCCAGCATTAAGGTATTCACATTTTACATCTGAAATTCGGTTTTTTTTTGTTGGAAATTTTCCGATTGAGAAAATACTTACAAACATTGCAATTGACTCCGTGGTTCTTTGGAACATACTGAAGTTTGACCAATGGAGTTTTTCCAATTCCATCCAAAACTGTGTCGAGTACCAATGGGCGTTCAGGGCTGTAAAAAAGAAAAGATGGGACACGATCTGAATAACCAATAAGTTTTGTTATTTAAACGCCCAACAAAGCTATAAAGTTTCTTTTGGAATATGCATTAATGAATAGTTGTTGACCATATTCGAAAGTTTGAAGTTCATGTTCATGTACGACGTTCGTTATTCGAAAGTTCATGTTCGAAAGTTAGGCCATGACCAAATAGCAGGAAAACGTTTTTTATTCAACCAAAACCCACTTGTATGCATTGAATGGAACACTCGAATGCGTCCAACTTCCATTGACATCTTTCGTCCATTCACCAGCCAAATGCGTCGGGTCGTATTTCAATACAGCCGGGTCAAAAGTTCTGAAAATGTGATGATAAACAGCCTCGATTAAAAAAAAACAAAATTAGTACCTGTTAGGTTGTGGACCTTCTTTACGCGGATCGACATTCAATCTATTCTCTCTAATCCAGTCATCATCAAGGAAGTGGCGTCTATAAAAACAATATATTGTTTTTGTTTTTGTTATATAGTACATACAAATAATTTCTGATTCCATCCATAAGAACGACAATGATGGTTGATCCAGCTGGGAGTTCTTTAGCAATCTGTAAACTTTTATTTTTGTTTTTTTTTTCGCGATGGTTGGTTACTTTGATAGCCTCCAAGACTGCAGCTCCAGATGAAGGGCCCGCCATAACACCTTCAGTTGAGATCAAGTGCCTGGTGAAACGATATGCTTCTTCGGCGTCAACGACTCTTCTCTCAATGTTTTTGTCCTGAAATACCAAACATTTATTATAATTACAACGAATTATTGTAAAACTCACAGTAATTTGCAAATCAGAACCCATTTCAGGAATTGTATTCCCTTCAGCGGTGACACCAACAACTCGGATCGCTTCACGATTAGTGTTATAGAATGCGTTGAGTGCTGCAGCCGCGGCTCCGGTATTCATTGGTACAACTACTGCACTGACTTTTCCGATCAATCCATCAGTGACGCATTTTTCAATTTCGGTTGCCGTTGTGGTGATATTTGCCACATATGATGCATTGACAGCAAATCTATCCAAGTTTATCACTTTCTTCTGCTGAGCATTTTCATTGGTGACTGCTCTTGCTTCCGCAAAGGTGTCGACGGCGAGTTGGGTTACCTGCAATCATTGGGTTTTTTTATATTTCGATGATTTTTTCTTAAGGTTTTACGAAGTCAATTGGTTGTTCACAAAATTGTGAAATTGCATATCCCTTTTCTCTTAACGATTGGACTTTGACCATATCATTTTCAAATAATAGAGATAAAAAACGTGATCATTGATATATCGATAAAGTTCTCCCATTTACGAAGTTTACCGACTCAACAAATCAAAGGAGACATGTTTTTGAGGCAGATTTTTAGAATAATTTTTAATTCAAAACGAAAATTGGAAATAAATTGGATGACAAATGTGTTTTTACAGTTAAAGTTCTCTATGAATGTAAATATGTGTGAATATTAAGTTTAGGAAACTAGAAACGTTTAGAACTTTAGAAAATTAGAAGGAAAGATATGATATGAAGTATGAAAGTGCGCTCTACCGATCCTATTGTGAGGCATTTCTGAATATTTTATGATCCTGAAAAATGCATCACTGTTGCTTTTATGAACGTAAAACAAAGGGTCATGAAAATTCAAGGGAAATTGGATTCTTAAAACCTCGAAAAAATAGATGCATTTTTCGATAAAATAGTGGAAACCCAAAATCAGATAACTAAAATCTGAATTTTGTGGTAGTTTTAAGATTCGTAGGGATATTTTGAACAAAATCTGAAGGCTCATCAGAATGTTTTACATAGAAGTCTTCAACCAACCTTGGCGTCCAACGTTTCCAAAATAGTCTCCACCAATTCAACCCCCTTCTTCGGCGTGAAAATGGTCAATTTGACTCCTTTAACAGCTGCCACTGATGCATATGAAACCGCAACAGATCCTCCAGATGTGATAAAGGCTTCATCACCTCGTTTTAATCCAAGATTCTCAGCAATTTTGAAGTTCTCAATAGCTGCTCGATCCTCCAACGATCCAAAAACATTGAGATACTCCAATTTGACATCTAAAAAGTTGTACATTGGCTTTAGAGCTTATTGTCAATAATCATTTCCCGTTATTCAAACAAGAGAAATGCCAATAAACTCACAAATATCACTTTGCAATTGATATTCAACTTTCAATTTTTTCAACGGAACCAATGCGGTTGGTCGGGTGGCCGCCTCCAATATATTGTTGTAAGTTCTCCCCGTTTCACTGAAATTTCTTATCAATTGTGCAATAATCGGGACAAAACGTGGATCTTATTCGATGAACCTCTATCTCTAGTTTATTTCTTGTTTATATTTGTCGCCACGTGGTGTGGAAACATTGATGAAAACGAGTATAAAGGATAGAGTTTTGTAGTTTAGTGCTGAATTTATCACGTAAAGATGTTTGATGAGACAAAAAAGCTTGGTTATCGACACGATTCGAGTCGCAGGTTGTGATATATGTAAGTCAAGCAAACAAGCACCCTGATCGAGCAAAACGGGAGTTTTTTGAAGTTAAATTTCGAATCCTTAATTTTTAAAAAGACTAATTTCGACATTATTGAGCATCAGAAAAGAAACCATGTTGCGATACAACATGGTCAGTTATTTCTAACTCTTATTGACAAAGTTTCTAACATTTCCTTGTCAAAGATCCCAATGGTTCTATCAGGTAAGATAAAAATTTTAGGGATTCGTTTTTTGTGTGCCTATTTTTCAGAAAGTCGGCGCTCAGTTTTCAATTTTTTTCCAAATTGTGTGTTAGACCTTTTTTGGTTTTCTGTGACCTTGTTAACACGTGTTTCGTCTCAAAGAATCTAAAACGCACCGTCTTACGCCATTCTCACTCATCTTTCGATCAACTTCTTGCGTGAAACAATTCGTACACTGAAAAATATCCCTTTATATCAAAAAGTCAAAAAAGATTTAAAAAATGTTGCAAAAAGCCAATTGGACCCTCGCTCTTTACACAAGAAGGGAAAGTGAGAACACATTGAAAAAATTACAAAACAAATCGAGGGTGGCAAAAGAAAAGGCGGAGCTTATCAAAGAAAAAATTATCTCTTTATCAATTAATTTTTACAAACACCAGGAAAACAATAAATTTTGACCGTTTCGGAGAATTTTAATGTTAGAATGTCACGTTTCACTGATAACACATGAAAACCGCAATTAAAAAAAAGAAAATGTTGCAAATTTTTATGAAATTTTGGAGAATACATTCTAGTAGACAGAATAAAAAGAGAAGAAAGTCGTTGGAAATTGATGATGATCTCTTTATCAGACTAATAAAACTGTCAATGTCCTTAGATTGATTTAGAGAGAAGATACTGATAATTGGCTGCGCGAAAAAAAAAGATAACCAAAGGGTGGGTTTTCGTTTTTTTTTTCAAAAAAAAATGATGTGATTTGAGACAAAAATTATTAAATACGAGATATCAATAACAAAAACGAATAAGAAAGAATTTGTCACAGTCCAAAGTCGAATAGACACACAGTGCGTGCAAAATTGGATAAATTTTTACATTAGCCTATTGTAAAACAGTGTTTTGTCTGAGTCTCCGTTACGGATAAAACTCTTTTTTATTCAATTTGTTTTTAGAACGCATAGTTGACAGGGCGCAACAATAAAAAAGGGGGAGGTGGTGAATGCCAAAGTTGTCAACACAAAGAAGATCAAATGCCTAATGTTGTTGGAGGTGGGGGGGGGGACAATGTTTTTTGTGTCTTGGTATCGTGGATATTGTTCAAACCATCTCAGTTTCCGAGATAATGATTTTTTGAGGGATTGAAGAATTATCATTTTTGTTAAAAACCTCATCTTTACGAAAATCTCTGATCAATCAAAAGTCTTCACTTTTTCAGATCCAAATTCATATTTTTTCTAAATTTTATTTTTTTGTATCTTTTTCGACTAACTTATGATCGTTTGATATTCGTCAATCCCATCGTTTGATATTCGTCAATTCAAGGAGCTTCAGGATTTTTTCCTCCATCGACAACATTTTGCATCGTTTTCAATTTTTAAACTATATATGTATATATATTGCACAAAATCGCTTACCATCACACAATAAACAATACTGGTTTCAAAGTTTTTGTAACTGTCTGTTATATTTTAATTAACGCTGTACTCACAATTTCAAAGGAACTCAATGAACTCAAACAAAATTAAGTAAAATACAATGATATTTTTCATCTCTGCGTAAAATTTCAATTTAGACACTTTCAGTTTCTTGTCTGTCTCAATTGGCATCCGGAGCGATAGGGTTTTTTAAAAATTAATAATTCAGTTTTTCGATTTCAAAGTCCAGGATATTATTTTCAGTGGCTCAAACTGCAATTCTAGTACTGTTCATATAAATCCTATGAAATATATATTCGTTTACAAAGTCAAATTATGCCTTTATTAACCATCAAATGTCACGTAAATATATCATATTGTATTGTTGCCGTCATGAAACAAGACTTTATAATCGTTTTTCATTAAAAATATGATTAGAAAACGTAGTTTTCAAGTTGGGGATATATATCATATTTGGAAAAAATCCCCCCAACCCAAAAATTTTACAAATATGTATGCAATAAAAAGTTTACAGAAAATATACCATTCAGTACATATATTTTTAAAATCAAAAGATGCAAAGAAAAAAAAACATAAAATACAAGAAAACGATATCATTTTGATCAGAGAAATCAGAACAAAGGTTTTCTAGGTGCTTCCTTTTCATTTCTTTTTTTTTACTATCTTCTTTTATTATGTCTAGTGTAAATTTTGAGTGCATCAGATAAATGAGAGTAATGATGATGTCATGAGTTCATTTTGTTTTTGAAAGCGGGACGTTTTTTTTTGTTAGAGCACCAGATCAGATCAAATATTAGAGTAAAGTAGTGTCGCGTTTTTGGACGATATAAAGAAATATGTGAATTATATTTTTAAAAATCGGTAAAAATCTGTTGAATCGTGATTCTATTCAAAAATGCAGGGATTTTTAATACGAATCATATGGTTTTGTTTTTTTTTGTTAAATATAGAAATTGTTTCTCAGAAAGCTTCAATATTGGCCCCAGCACTGATTTTAAACTTCGTTACTTTTTGTCGACTTCAATAAG
Organism: Caenorhabditis virilis; assembly: GCA_964036255.1. Classification (NCBI taxonomy): domain Eukaryota; kingdom Metazoa; phylum Nematoda; class Chromadorea; order Rhabditida; family Rhabditidae; genus Caenorhabditis; species Caenorhabditis virilis. Next base: position 1,608,475 of record OZ038420.1, on the reverse strand, counting down.
TTTACGATTTTGATTTGGTGTCGGCGATCAGCTCCTGCTCCTCTTGAACAGACACTTGAGGTGTGATGAGACCGTTTTCGACTTTGGCTTGAATTCTTTTCGGATTCACGGTTCGTCGTCGATCGACGGATTGAGCGGTTACCTGTAATCATATTCAGTTGGAAATTAAAACTGTAACGAAAGTTATTCTATGGTTAGGAACGTTGTTGTGATGTGCTTGGAGAATTTCGTGGGATAAAAATGAGTGATAAGCAGAAAATGAAACGTGTTTTAGGGAGAAGTTGTGTTTACAATACATAAAACTTATGAAACAAAAGCTAAGCAGCTAATCTTCATAACTGTTAGATTTTTTCTTACGCCTGTCTCAATTTTTACTTATGTTCTTGAAAATCTTAGAACCGTATCTTTTCGAAATTTCAGGATCATGACGAAACCATTTTCTATGTCTGTCGTATTATTCAACAAAATTCTGTTTTATTAAACATTAAAGTCACATTAAATCGTTCGGCTTTTCCGCAAGACATACATAACTGTTGACGCAACATTCGAATCATACGGCGTCAGAAATTGTAGGATGATCATATGATTGTGATGTTTTTAACGCGGGACAATAATGTAAGGGGATTTGATAATTATGACTTTTACAAACTTTGCGAAAAAGAAGGAAAATAAAAAAGAAGTAACCATGCATACCTCCTTACCATACGTGTCCATCGTGCTGCAGTAACGAGAAGAAGTTCGTTTCGACTTGACTCCAAATCGGTATATAAATGGATTGATGCATGTGCTGAAAACGTTGTTCTAAAAATGTAATGTTTGTATGTCTACCTGGCCACAATTATAGCTTCGGACCAATTAAAATCAGTAACAATCTCCTGACAGACCTGACTTTTACAAATCTCACGAAGAAGTGCAAAACCCTGAATATTTCAACGTTGAGTGTTTTTTAAAAAGGTAAATTCCCACTTGATAAGGAAGCCAAGTAATACCAAATGTGAAGATAATTGCGATTGTCACCCTCAAGAACCGCTTTTTCGTTTTAGAGCCTTTCTGCCCGCGGGCTCCATCCTGAATTCAAAAAATTGAAAAAGAAAATGCTTGAACAAAGTTAACCTGCAACAATTTTCTCTCTGCCTCCTGTTTTTTTAAAAGAAGAAAAATAACAACATAACATCCGACAATAATAATAAATGGTATGTAGAAAGAAGTAAGCAAGTGGAACATGTTGAAAGTCTGAAGGACCGTTTCGTTGATGTCCTGAAACTTGTGAAAGCTTTTAAAATACACATTCAAATTTTTTTGCAAGCGCGCTCTATCAAAATGTATGTGAAATAAACCAAAAATTACTTTATATGAATTTTGTTAGCACTATAACACGTTCTCATAAATTTAAGCGTTGTGCCATAAATGATATTGTCAAGTTAAAATTTTTGTATCATCCGTTTTCTACTTAAAGACAGCAGCACATCCGCTCGTATGTAAAAATATCATGACTGTGTGGGAGACTAGATTCTTTCCGGTATATCAATACCAAGCTGCGTGAAACAAAAATTTTATGTCGACAATATAAATGTCTTATTTTTCGTCGGCATTTTGCTTTCGTTGCATAAGAAAAAAATTAAAAAAAAACAACCAAACTTACACCTTTCCTCGGATAACATTGATACAAATCGTCACTTATTCGGACGGTACCCTTAATATAAAGCATTGGAAGGGAGCATGTGATTGCAAGCGCCCATGCCATGCTAATGAGCCAAGTGACACGATTGCTTTCATTCTGGTAGCTGCTTAATGGTGATCTGGAAATTTGGCAAATTCCTAGGTTCAAATTCCAAGAATGGAGTAGGTCACACACTTTATGCAATACAGCATGTCAATTGCAATTGCAGCGACCATATTCGACCAGAGATGGAATGGTACAGCGGTTAGAAAACTGTAGATTTTGCAGAGAAAATCGCCTAAAACAAAGTTTGTGGAACACCTCAGAAAGTAATAAAACAACCTTGAACCCAAACAATTTCGTAAAACCAGTAGGTACGCCAAATACCGTACATAAATAGTACCATTATATGAGCAATCAGAAGTTGTCTGCTAAGCTTGACCAAGCGGGATTCGACACCTCCTTCGCGAACAGTTCTGTTAATTAATGGCTATGATTGATGTACACATTTAAAATTTGTGATATTTTTATTTCACAGCGTTTTTTCAAAAGAAAATGTGAAATCTGTTTCTCTTAATAATTAAAAAACGCTGTGAAATAAAAATATATTAAACTTCAAAACAGAATGCCGGTGCCTTCACTTTGAGACCACTCGAAAAAAACATTTTGAAGAAATTAAATTACCACTAGATTTATTTGCTAAAGAAATGAAACTCAACCCCTTTTTGTTTTCTAAATCAATCTGAATCGAGTCATTTTGAAGCGTATTGGCTCAAAAAACTGAACTATCAATTTTAAATTCAGATGTAGCAAAGAAAACGTCATCAATCACTTGCCCGTCTTTTTTTGCAATTTTCATGCTATCCCTATGAAACTAATAACCAACACATCAAATTGAAAGCAGTTCTCATTTTATTTTCATTTCTTGAGATGAAATATTAAAACCAACTTGCTGCACACAATCAACGCATGAATGTTAATCGGAATGCCGAAAATGAAAAATACCAGCTGATAGAACATCTCAACTTTTTCCGATCTGGAGTGTACCAACGCAAATGGTATATCCGTTTCGTTCATTCTGAAATGTTTGAAAATTTTAAAATAAATTCAGATAATAAGAAAAAAATAATTCAGCTGTACGGTATTATAGGAAATGTAAAGCAGAATAATAATCTTTAAAATTGATTTGTTTCTGAAAATTTTTAAACAAAATCGTCCAATAAACAAGATTTCGATATAGCACTTTGACGGAATAATTTATTCCTAGCAATGAAAGAAAGAAGTCGTTCAAAGACCTCTCATATACAATTAAAAATTTGAAAATTTCGTCATTGAAGTCAATTCAACATAAACAGAATCACATTTTTCATAACCCTCAAAATTCGCCTTCTAATAAAAAGCGTGGACATTTTTTTAATAATAAACACTTGGATATAATGGTGGTTTTTAAGTATTTGTCCAAATGTGCCAAACGTCAATATATTCAAATTTGTGACTCTCAAAATCGGGGTAAAATGTATTGTTACATAGAGCTGTCCATACCCTTAGACAATAAAGAACTAGACAGAAAAAAAGAAAAAAACTGAGAATTTAAATGAAAAACAAAAAATCAAAACCTTTTCAACTTTAAGTTTATTTTATTTCCTTATTCTTCTATTTGTTCCCTTTTGTTCCGATAGTGTGGAATAAATTAAAGACGAATAAAACATCAAATGTGTATCTTGCACTTATGTTTTCCTTAGTTTTCAGTGCGTAATTTTCCAATGTTGTGACGTCGTCTTCTCTTGGGAGTTCAGACTGTATGCTGAATCTTTGAAAAAAAATAAAAAGGAAATGTTAATTGCTTAGATTTTTGCTAAATATTTTAAAGTTCAGGAGTTCGTAAAAAAAGTTGAACACATGTGGAATACTGAAACTATTTCAGCAAGAAAAAATGAATTTTTTTTAGCGCCCTTTTAGTTTTAAAGTTTAGATATTAGAACAATATCTCTCCAAGGAATCCTTAATTTTGTGTTTTGACCAATGCATAGTTTAAGAATAGTCTTAAACTTTAGAAGTCTTCTTAAGCTCAGATTATAAATCAAGCTTGGTTGAAAGAACGTCATTGAAAATTTGCAACATACTTTTTTCGCAACTCCCTTGAACTTTCTTAGAAAGTATAAGATTTGCTCTCTGTCTTACCAGAAAATGATTATAAAATTATAAACTTTTCAAAAACAAGGAAAATACGCACAATAAAACAAAAAAGACATTAAGTGCCCTCCTTCAAATCTAGTCCCACAAGTAATGAACCTTACGAAGCCAATAAATGTTACTTGAAAACAAGTTTGACACTCAACTCGAATCAGTTTTTAAAGTTTTTAAAAATACCTATAATTGAGTGAACTGATACCCTTAAATGTTTCTTGATTTTAATGGAAAAATCTCTCAGGTTAGTTTTTTTTAAATTTTTATATTCCATTGATTCCTAACGAGTTTACTAGATTTCTTTGAATCTGTAAAAAATTTTAAAGTGGGTTTGGATTGAGTACAATTTTTATTTTCATCAAAATTACATTTATTGTTTCCCTTGTTTGAAAACTTTTCCCGGATCAAACATGTACTGTCAAGTTTTATTCAAACAAAATTATAATACCGATTTCCAACTAATTTGCTAGAACTTTCTAGAATTATCTCGAGTTTTCTAGCACATTCTGGAATTTTCTAAAATATTCTAGAAAGTGAACACACGAAGGGCCTTAACACTTTATTATAGAGTACGATAATTTGGACTTTGACGACTAGATAATTTGAAACTTTGACGACATTCTTCCTACTCACTCATCATCAACTCACATGTCAAAGTTCAAATCAAGTTTGACCAGATTTTGTGAAAGGACATCCAACTGTTATTAAAACTTTCGTACTCTCACAGCATTTTACAACCAACTTTAAACGTTTCAAAACTGCTCTCAACTCTTCAAACCTCTGCGTTTTTCCTCGAAACTTTCGCCAAAAGATATTACATTTTGAATGTGCGAATGGCCAGTTGCGTATTGCAATGTATCATTTTGAGATAACAACGTTGACCAGAGTGTTTGCACTCGGTCACATTCACCCCTTATCTCATTACTACCTACAAGCTAATTTAAAATCAGAGCTTCTTCTTATTTACATCAATAATTTCTGACTTGGTAGTACTACAAGGATCAGCAATGAAAGTTCTGATATTCTGCGCCTTGACTTACTTAGCTTCGTCGCAGCCAACTTCTGTAGCACAAAAGCCAAGAGGAAGATTAGTTCAAGATCTGAATATTATCTATGTGGAATGGCATCCTTCACAATTGCTGCATGGTATGATTTTACTATTCAACGTCGTCGTGAACTCCCAAAGATTTCGCTCGAAAATTCTGCCTTTCCCAACTGGTTCATGTTTTTATTTTATTTTAATAGATTTAAATTTTAGGCTCCTTAGAAAATCAAGAGTGGTGACTAACTTTCTTCTCATAAAACAATGACTTATTTTCGTTTTTTTTTGTTTAGCTCGATCATTTTTGATACTTACGTTTTCTTGGTATTTTTCAATAGAGAAACAAATTTTTAAAATCCTAGATTCATTATTTCAGTCCACTTGTCTAGAATTTAGATAAAGATTTCCTTTTAATTTCCCTATTGGTACACTGAAATGGCTTTGAAATATTCGAAATAGACTCGGGAGATAGCGCAAAAGATCCTCACCAGACCTTCGCAAAAGATCTTCATCAGACCGGAGTCGAATCAGCATCTGAGAGATTATATGTCTGCTACACTACTATTGTTGGCCGAGTGAAAGTCGAGTCACCGGTAGCACAATGGTAGTACAGCAGACATGTAATCCGACACATGCTGGTTCGACTCCGGTCCGATGAAGATCGATTTTTGCGAAGCTATCTCCCGAACCTATTTTGAACGATTCGCAATCCCTTTAAGTTTTTTTTGTATTTTATTTTTGAAGTATCGATAAGAAATCTTATTGTACTAATGTCTGGCACGATTTTCTATGAACATTTAAAGCATATTTTTCAACATTCTTTTTTCAATTCTTATCAGACAAAAACATTAAAGACGTAATTTTAGACAGATAATTTTTGCTGATGATCAGAAAACAAGAATATAAACATTACACTGATAAAAATTTTAATAAAGTGAACAAATTCAGAAAATCAGGAATAGGGAATTTCCTGAAAAAGAGCAATACAAATAAAAATAGAAATATCAGTTTTTTAAAAAGGTTTTTAAAGAAAAATCATATCCACTTGAGATCAAAATTATTTTTTGAACACTTTTTCTAGAGATTAGGAGTAATCTAAATTTCCAATTCTGACAAGAGTTTGGTGGAAAAATTTCCTTTTTTTAAACTACTTGATCACTTAAAACAAAACCCAACAAAGCGTATAAAGTTTTCAGGTACAATGTTCACGGTCCGTCATCGATCAAGTGAGACGCTTCCATGGCGTTACATTAAAACTGCTGAAACCAATGTCCGAATCCCAATTACATATTATAAAAATTCAGATACTGTGACCATTCAGGTTTGTGAACAAAACTAGAAATAAAGTAATATATTCTAACTTAGATCAAAAGTGATCGTGACGGACAAGTACTGGAAGATTGGACCACAGAAATCCGAGTGGATGTTATTGGTAAAAAGGTATATATATATTCCTAGTCTCAAAACATAGAGAGGTTACAACTTCTCAAAAAGTTAATATCAAATTATGGAGACGAGAAGCCACTTACACTTTTTCATAAGTTTTTAACCTAAAAACGTTCCATTTTCAATTTAGGCTTCTTCTGAACAACACAATTCTATTTCTTTGGTTGCTCCAAAAGCTTCGGATCCAGTACCCACACAACCAAAAACAGAAGTAAAAGGATCTCAAATTCAACCACCTGTAACATTTACCGCGAATATTTTGAACCCGACCACGGTGCAATTGAAATGGTTACCGGTGGAAAACGAGGGACAAGGTATAGTTTTTGATTGGAAACTTAGACTAAAAAATGCTGAAAAATGCAGAAAAAAGTTTTAAGAAGTTAATGTTTTTGTGAAAGTGATGAATAAAAAACAATAATGAGTGAAAGCTGCACCGTTTTGAACAAAACTAATCAGTGCATTAAAAAATGAGCATTAAAACAATGAAAATCGAATGTTTCAAAGTTTGAAACCCGAAAATTTGACAAATAAACAAAAGAGTACCCCAAAAAACCGAGTGTAAGGTAAAAGCCTCTCGGTCGTTATTGTTATCTGTTCTTTTACGTAGTTAAATTAACAATTTTCAAGAATGTGAAACGCAAAACAAAAGAGCACAATTTTTCCGTTCATTCTTCTATTGTTTTTTCTTCATTTCTTTTTTTGTCGCTTTGTTTTGGGGAAATGCTAAAAAAATGAGATGACGGGTAGAAAACATATGGGATTGCAAAAAGTTGGAGCGGTTTGAATGAAAATGAAAGACTTCTCACTAGGTGTTGTGTTCAAAATGCCAAGAAATTTTCAAACATTGAAGCCATATGGTGGTTTTGATGTTGTAATTTAAAATGTCAAATAAAAACATTAAAAAAGGTTTGAATTAAAAAAAGAAAGATAATCACAGCATTTTCACAAGTTACAATACTAAAGAGAATATTTCACTTACTCCAGGTCCTCATTTAAATTCGTCACTGAACTGATTTCTTTAAAAAAAATAACATTCATTGTTAGTATAACCATACAAGAAATATCGAGACTAGCTCTAATTTTCTTTAATTTTTTTTATAAGAGAAAACAAAATAATCACTAGTCAAGAGTCAATGTCAGCAAATCAATTCAAAATGTCAATCAAAAATCTAAAAATTTATAACACCTCGGGAAGCCAAACAATGAGCACTCAAATGTGTAATGAAGTTAAAATAATTGTGTTTGACACCTTCTCTGTTAGGTTTAAAGTAACGAATAGTTTGCCTTTAAGTTTAAGAAGGAAAACAAAAAAGTGCTTAGCAAAACAAAAAAGATAAAAAATGTTCGCACATCTTAAATGTTCGGAACAAAAAACGACGGATTTGAGAAGCCATACTTTTTCTAATCTCTGAAACACTTAGAACTCGTTATCCTGCCTCATTAAAAAGTATGAACAAAAACTCGATGTTTTCGGGCGTTTTTTGCAGTTAAAAAAACCTAGAAACGGCTGTCAAATTTTTAAGACCACCACGCTTCCTTTTTTTTGTCTTAAAATATTCAAAAGGTCGAGTTGATGCGCAAATGCACTAAACGGACGGCAATTAATGCAGGAAATGACTAGTGAATTAGACGCTTTTTTGTTGATTTTTGAGAAATTGTAATGATGTCTGGCGCAGTAATTCCAGAGTTGAGAGAAAGTGCTTGTGAATGTGATTTTTAGTTGTTTGCTCGGAATAGATTAGTATCACTAATTTGAAGTTTCTTGCAGAAAACGTTTTTTTTAAACGTTCTCCACATTGATGGAAATTGCAGGGCTCAGCACAATACTTTTTTATATTTGTTTTTAAAAAAAGTTATTTACTATTAATAGAAATGATCACTTAGACTATTTTACTTTTTTGAAGAATAATAATTTTCCCGTTTTTAAACTTTGAGGTTCATATCCTGCACAACTTTAAAAAAAACTCCGAGAAACTCAAATAAAATTTTTAATTACTTATCCAAGAGGAGGTTTCAATAAAAAATGATGAATACTTCGTAATTATATAATGCAAAACTTGAATAAATGTTTCTGTCGAGAAATGTGCGGCCGGGACCAAGTTAAAGGAAGGCCTTACGGAGGTAATAAATGTATCTTAAATGAAAAAAAGACTTCATAATCATTTCAAATCAGTTTTTAAAATTTTCTAAAACCACCTAGAAGTTGAGAAAACGCGCCTCAAAATAATGGCCTAGAAAAAGGGGACACCGGCGAAAACTATTCCGCAGGCATGACAAATCCAAAAAAATGAAAAATCATAAATTAATATGAAAAAAAGCATAAAAAAGGACTGAAAGAAGCATTCTGCATAACTATTTATTAACGAAACACAAAAAAAGCTGATAGGAAAAAGTTCGGCCATGTGGCCGCTTTTTCTAGGCCATTGTTTTGAAGCTTATTTTCTCGGCTTCTAGATGGTTTTAGAAAATTTAAAAAACAGATTTGGAATGAAAATGAAGTCTATTTTAATTTAAGGTACATTTATTATCTCCGTACAGCCCTCCTTTAATGCTCGTGTTTGCCCATTTTATTTTAATAAATCCTACATATTACAATTAGGGATATTTAACCTCTCCTTTACAAAGTGTAATTTTATAGGAATATGAAATCATTATGGTTTTAGAATTATAACATTTATTTCATATAATGAACTGTTTATTGTCAGAGACGCAACATCTAAATAGCGGTGCGCCTGGCTTTTAAAGAAAAAAATCTGGCTGGTCGAAACATTTTTCTCGCTCAACTTAGCTAATCACCGAATGACGGAATTATTATTTCGAAATAATCAAGCATCTTTTTTCAAAGAATGAACAAATAATTCTAGAATTTTACAAAGTATTTTTTTATAAAATAGACGGAAAAGATGTGTATATACAACAAGTGGAATGAACTGCAGAATGAATAATATGATTCTGGTCCAATGGGGCGGTCCTAATAAAAATTAGGAACAATAAATTTCTAGTTCATTACATATTCAACATTTTGAATATTCATACTGGATTGCATACTGTAATAATAAAAAAAAAGAATTAAACCAGTTAAAACCGGCCAAGGTGTTAAGTTCGAACAAAAATATTCATGATTGACTACAGTTTAATTGAAATTCGAGAATCCGGGGTTTTTTTCATTTTCAAAAAACCAAAAGAGAAAAAGAAAATTAGTGTGCTTTTTCAAGTCAAATACAACTTGCAATTACTTTCGCCATTTTTAATGGAAATTGAAAAACAATAAGTCACCTCAATTTCTAAAATTTCAAAAATAAACAAAACGTACTTTTGTAATGTATCTACCGATTTTTAACCAGCTTTATCAGAACAATTATAAAGACCGTTGTCATTAAAAAAGGTAACCTCGGACCTTGACGGTTCTTGGTGAATTGGTAGCCTATGAGCGTAGGATCATTTGTTCACAACTTTTATTAAGCTCCGCACCAGTGTTGGGAACCGGCGAGTTACAAAACGCCAAAAAACCCCATGTCGAGTTCAAAAATGTTAACTTTGCTCTCACTCATAAAATGTTAATAATCGTCAAATTAAAGTTTGAAAAACGTGATCAGGTCACATGTGCTAAAAATGCACCAAGTACAATCAATGTCCGAGGATGTTTTAGGGACTATGATTATTTGAAAGTCTCAGAAAATGCGTGTTAAACAGAAAAATGCGTGTTATACTGACACTAGAAATAACATTCGGAAACTTCCTCCTTTAATAAAACAGAAACCATTGTAGAAAAGAATTTTGTGTGATGCGAGGATTGCACTTGAAAACTACACTCGTTACAAAATCTGTTGATTCGCTGAACGCTTTTAAGTTAACGAGATTTGTTTACTTCTGCAGATTTCCAAGTTATAAATTCATGAAAAAAATCTTGAGAGCTGACAAAAAGGAAAAAGATCGCAATTCAGCGCACAAACTGAAGTCAAAAGAGTAATTTATGACGGAATGAAAATTGATATCTTGTGAAGTTACGCAATTATTTTTGCTCTCTGAAACTGAAAAATAATGTGAAAATTTTTCAGATGTTTACTACTTGGTTAATATCAAACAATTGACAACTGCAACTGGTAGTACCCTGCAGAATCAGCAGGTAAAAATGTTTGAACATTTTTGGAAAACTTCATCAAAAAAACTTACTTTGAATAAAATGTATGTTGTGGCTTTTCTGAATGAAAAAAAAAACCATAGAAACTCAAATTTTAGACGTATTTTCTATGTTTGGGGTTTAAAACCTTCTGGATGACATTTTCTCGTTAAACTTGAAATTTGAATATTTCAACTGCAAAAGTAAACACGAAAAACAATAATTAAAAAAAAAATTCTCAAAATGTGACGTATTGCTGACTGCTGCACTAAAAGTGTGATAATTATTAGTTTATGTTCGTATTTTCAAAATATTAACAAGGAAAAATAAGATTATAATTTATTGTAAAAAAAACAAATATTCAACGAATAACGATGGTTTCTAATTTTCATATGTATCTTAAAATTTGTTGTATAACAGACAAACCTTGGTTAAGTTTAAAATCTTGTTCTTACAGCTTTTTAAAGCTTAAACAGCTTAAAAGTTGTAATTGAGTTTTAAATCTCAAAAATTCATATTTTGGTAACCAAAAGAAGCGAATAATATCATCTCAACATTAATCATAGTTTTATCAAAATTGGTTCAAGTAATAAAAAAATGATAGATAGTCATTTCACGAAAATTCATCCATGACAGGAAATAATATTTAATCTTGAAAGTCTTGAATTTTCAAGAATATTTTTTCATATTCAGTAATTTCTCAATGGTTTCTACAGAAAATTCTTAGCGGAAAAACGGAAAAATCTTATTTCTCGCAACCAGTAGAACTTCTATGAAGTATATACTTTTATAGATCCTAGAAAAAATTAACTCACGAGTAAAAAAGTTTCCACGAGTTTAATTGACTATGAGTGAGATAATTAATATAAACAGAGAAAAATAGAATTAAAGTAAGAAAATGTTTGTAGTTTGATTATATAACGAAAAAAAATATGAATTAGCATTGTGTTTTCATTTTATGAATGTATATTTTTGTAAAAATTATACTAACCGAGAAGCAAAATACAGATTTTATAGCCGTGAGCACGTGTCAAAACAAAAATACAAGCGACGTACTAAAAGGATGTGCACTTACATCAATTATTTTTTAAATGTGAACACGTAATTGTTTTTTGTATCAAAAGTCATATAGGAAAATATGAAAATATGAAAAACAAGAAACACTTATTTATTTCATATTATTATGCACTTGGGCCATACAAATTATGATGCCTTCTGATACTTTAACATTGAGTTTTGGTTAGGATGTCGAGATGAAATTATAAAAATAATAGTAAGGATTGATTTTACTTACTATTAACAGGGAGATGCTCAGGAAGATATGTAACCTATCCAGACGCCTGCCGCTACACGAAATAAACTATTCTCGCTCATTCCAATTCGATTAACGCTCTATGACTATCAGGTCATCTTCCCAAGAGTGACATGAAGATCCAGTTTTTTTTAGGAAGTCTTCTCATCTTATATCTTTTTAAAGCTTGTTATCTTGTTTTTTTTATTTAAAAGTTTTCTCAACTAATTCTAGAAAGCGGCATGTTAAAGAGGAATGTGGAGCTAACCCTCTTCAAAAGGAAGAGGGGGCAGCCTCTACTTCAATCTAAAAACGGGACGGGAATCCCCCGTTCAACAAGGAAGCCGTCCTTAACTTGCCTATCTGAAAAAATTAAAAAACATTTTTGAACATTTTTCTCAAGGAAACGCAAAACTTTTTCTAACTTTCCACAAAAATATTTTCAGATTAACGCAAGAACAAACAAACCAACGTTGTTTTGAAGATTAGGATTATTAATGGGAACAAAATGCACTATTATTTCTAAAAACTATCGCTTCATGACCAAAATATTGAATTTTTAGATAAAAACTGCTGCAACAAGCTTTACAATGGGTAAAATGATCGCTGGGGAAAAATACGAAATGACAATAAGAAGTGTTACTGGGCAAAATGTTATGTCACCAACTGCTGCAATCGTGGAAATTTCAATGCCAAAGGGTTTGTGATTTTGTATTTTTCCAAATTGTGTATATTTATCAAAGAGTGTTGAAAAAATTGGAAAGTTAACAAAACCAGGGGTTTAAAAAACAAAAAATATGAAAATAATTTTGAAAAAAAAACTAAACCTTAATTTTTGCAACATGTCTTCCTAATTATGTTTTTAAATAGCGGAAGGTCAGATTTAAGAAAGTGAAAAGGTCAAAAAAACTTCCGGTAAAAATATTTGCAACAAAATCAAAAGAGAAACGAAGCGATTAATTTATTTCCAATTTTCATCCATTTTTCTCATCGCGCAAAATTGGCTGTTTTTATTTAATTCCTAAGAAAAACTTGTACTTTCGGCGACGAATATACTTTCCGTCAAAACATCTAATTTTATTTCTGTTTCAATATTTTGTCTTTTTTTTTTCAGAGAGCGACTTTTTCGAAATTGGCAATCTCATCATTAGTTCACATTTTCGAAGTCAGTCGACAGGAATTGTCAATTTGACATGGGAAGTGCCACCGACGATGCAAAACAAAATAATGTGTAATAAGAAATGTTCAATGGAAAGAAAAAATTAAAAATGCTGACTTTTACAGCATATAATGTTGAATATTCGGAAATGGGGTCAGGATATTGGCAGAAGATTCAATTTCACGGCGCATCGTCATCAGCGGCACTTCACCATTTGAAAAGGTATCATTGAAGCGCTTGCTAGCCCCCCCCCCCCCCCCCAACTGCACTATGTCTAATATTGCTGAATAAAATAATGAGTCGGATGCTCCCATATTTGTTGCTTATTGCGAAGAGTAAAAAGTTAAAACAACTTTTTATGTAAAAACAAAATTTTTACATATTTTCGAAAAAAAATATACTGAGCGATGGCTTCTAATTGAGAAAAGAAGAAACAATTCATGTTTTTAAATGAAAAAAATTGAAATGCAAAAAAGGAAAAAAGGGAACATGGAAACGATAACATTTAAAAAATTCGAAAATTTATTTGAAAAAAAAAGTTTTTCAATAGACTATTCACATCTGATGTCAATATACCATTATATTTTCTATTTAAAGCAGAACAAATATAAATATTTTTTGATCATTTGAAAACTATCACAAATCAAACCAATTTTTGCAAAATTACAAAACAAAATCAATACATTATATTAAATGATTTGATGACCACCTATGACGAAAAGGGAAAAAAACATATAGATTAAAATAATCTGGTGCATTTTTTTAACGTAGTTTTCTCAGTGAAAAATGTCTATGTACATGGAATGAAGATACGTTGTTTTTTGTTTCACCGTTTTCAAATTTTGGCTTGTTAGAGAATAATTGAGCTCAAGTTTTGAAATGGAATAATCATAAATTATATGTGATGAAAACTACCGTACAAAAATAAATAATTGATTTAATAACTATGAACATATTTTTTATATATTTGTACCAACCTATAAATGCTGTCGAGAAATATCAAATAATAGAATTTTGAACTCGTAAGAACGGGTAACTCAAAGAAAAACATTTTCCTTCTTCTTTCTTTTCTTTGCAATTTCAGTACAAAAAGTGTCTATTCCCATTTTTTTCAATCATCAACAATCAAAAATACAAGTTTAATTTCCAATTATTCTAATTTCAGCAACACTGAATACCTACTACGCATTAAAACCGTATTGAGGAATAATATCGTCACAGAAAGTGGACAATTCAGGTTTAGAACTCCTAAGGGTGAGTCCTAGCTTTAAAAAAAAGAATATCATGTAAATAAATAAGGTGAAAATATTGTCTGATATCATACCCTATTTATTTTGTGTGATATACATGAAAATCGGCTAAATCTTTGATATCTAATTATTTTTCATATTTTGCGGATTTTATTTAGAGATTATTTGAGAAGCTTGTACTTTGATAAGTGTGATTTTTAATCTTGATGGTTGTGAAGTTTATAAATTTCAATTTCTGTAAATTATGTTATTAGGATAATTTTTTAAAATCTTATAGGGTTAACTATAGATAAAAATTCACATATAACCATGGGGAGTCGAAGCTTAATCTTAAAAGCCTGAAAATACCAAAGGAATAGTTTCATTTTCAAAATTCCAAGCAAAAGTCATACTAAAGCAGTTTTACAACCGTACAGAAATATCCAATAGTATTTGAATTTATTCTCGAAATGCAAAATAATCTATCTGTTTTCCTTAAAGTAAGTTTACTATTTTGCTCCCGGTTTTATGACTAATTATTCCAGCTCTTTTTCAGTATTTGATTGATGAATTTGTAGGCAAGAGACTAAAAAAACTAGAAAAACTAATTTTGGAAAATTCTTAAATTATGAATTAATTGTGATAAAATTTTTGGAAATTCTACAAAAAATTGATTTTTTATGAATTTTTCCTTTTGCCACACTTTTTAATTTTTGAGCTCGGTAAGAAAACCTTTGTTACTTTCGAAAAAGAATTCCCTATTAAAAAAAATATAAAAACAGACTTTTAAACCGATTTTCGACACCTAATTTTCAGTTGAAACAAACCCGATTCATAAAGTGGATGTTATTTATTCACACGATACTAATTTTGTAAAATTGCAATGGATTTTGGAGCCGTGAGTTCCCACTGATTTTCAAAAACTCAAACATATATTTCAGTCACGTTCAAATTGATAAAGTTGGCGGTTATGACGTTTATCTCAGCCAGAATAAAGTAAGTCTTACTCGTTTTTTATCATTTTCACAAATAGTCAAGAATTAAAAAAAGCGTTCCACATAATAAATTAATTTTCACACGATTATAAAGAGAAAATGAAAAAAAAATGAACGATATATTTTCAATAAAGTAGAAGAGAAACTTCTTTCGTCAAAAAATTGGTAATGAGAGGTTTTGTGAAGAAAGGGCAAGGAAGATGACGATAAATGAAATTTTGAATGAATGTGAAAAAAAAAAAAAAAGATATATTTTTTAAAGGACCAAGTGGGCAGAGATTCACAATTACTTTAAAATAATATTGATGGGGGATAATTATATTGGTTTTGATTGATGATCGTTAATATTTTCCAAGTGTCTAGGCTTTTTTTCCAAGTGTCTTGCTTCCAAATGTCTAGGTTTTACGATCAGATTTTTGAACATTGTTGAAAAAAAAGTAACTTTTCAGAATTTTAAAGCACTTCGTATTTCATTTCCGTTTTATTTTAAATATAAAATCACAGGTAAAATAATTTCTAGAGCGTATCTCGTAAATAACACTATTTAGCATTTTGAAATTGAAGTCTAAAATTTTAAACTCATACTCTATAATAAAGCGTGAAAGTCGTTTGTGAGTTCGCATCTAGAAAATTCCAGAATGTCCTAGAAAATTCTAATTTTCAAAATAACAAAAGCAAGACCAAAAGAAAATATAATCACCAAAAATGTGATACTGAGAAAATGTTTTAAAAAAATAATAAATCGAGGACAAATGACATTCTTTATTTATTTATTTTTAAGATAAAATTGTTACATTTTTTTAAATCCCCAGCAATTCCTTTTTGGTCGCTTTTTAATCGTATGAAAATATTCCTATTTAATAAATCTCACCGTGACCCGACTAGTACTGCGTCATCGCACTAAAAAAAAGTCCCTGTAATTTATTAACAAATCTCATTGAAATTCTAAAAATTAGATTTAGTTGTGTCGCTATACGCAGATAGATGAAATATGGATTCACGATTTCAGCACCAATGAAAAAATGCAAATTCAAGGTATTCAAGATTTATGATGGAGGAGCTTATTCGTAAAATGTATACTGTAGCTTTGAGAAACAGAAAAATAGTTGAAACAAAGATTTATGAGCCTCATAGTAGTTCTGAAATGAATTAAATTGAGGGTTAAGGTGGTCAGATTCAACAATCTCAAGAAATCAGTATCAGACATGTAACAATTTTTAACAACTTTTTTAAAAACAATTTCATAAAATAATTTTTCAATCTTTTCAATCTTGAAAATAAATGTTTAGGACCTTCCTGACTCCCAATGGAAACTAATCCGATTAAACAGCAAGGAATCTTCATTGTCATTGGATGATTTAAAAAGTTCTACGGTTTATTTCGTAAGAGTAAATGTCAGAAATTTGGATGGGTCGGTGATTAGCGCACCAGCTGTTTATAGATTTAAGACAATTGGTAAGGCAATTTTTTAAAAATATCATTAATATGGTGTTGCTCTTTTTTCAGATTGGTCTGACATTAACGCACATAACAATTTTAACCCGTTTGATGAATGATTATTTTCAATATTAATAAAATATTAACGTTTTTTGTAATCCTAACTCTAAACAATTCGAATCAATAATTCACTAATCAATAAAATGGGCAATCTTTAATGTTAATTTTATTAAAGATGCCAATGACGAAGAGGAAGTTGAAGGAAACTCATTATCGTTCAGAAATGTGGCTCCAGGGCAAGTTGAAATCAGATGGAGTTTTCCAAAACATGTTCTCGATAGTGTTATCGGTCGGATGATGTTATTTATTATTAAACTCATGTTGTACTTTTAGGAGCTACAATTTTGTACACTGATAGAAAAGATTTGACGCCTGATCAATGGGACAAGATTGAAATTACAGAATCTAGCAATGTTTGTTATGAGTGCCAAAGAAAGAAAATATTGTTTTTCAGACATCAGTCACGCTGAAAAATTTGAAGGAAGGCGCAAGATACTCGGTCCAGATTATTCCAAGACTGTACACTGGGGACTACGATTTTGAATCCCGTGAACTTTTTGAAGTTAAAACGGATCGATTGAGTGAGTCTTAATCCCGAATCCTTCCAAATTTATTTTTCAGCTCCAGGTTACGTCCCACCAACTATGCCTGAATCTGTTAAAACATTGAGCCACCTTAGCAATCCACTTGGAGGTCCAAGATTCCAACAAATGGAACAATCTGAAACAGAATTCATGAGAATTGTAAGCTGTAATCCGGATGCAATCAAGACACCTTGCGCATGGGATGAGATTTGTATCAATCGTGTGGAAGATGGGAAGAAAGGATGGTGTATTTCGAACACACTTCGGGATAGTATCTTGAACTCATAACTTTTAAATGCTATTAGTTTTATAAAGATTTTCAGTCAGAATAAACTATCCTTGTACATGTGAGTACTTTGATTAACTATCTTTGTACATGTGAGTATACTTGATTGCGTAGTCATAATTGAAACCTGTCAAAAACCTACCTGAACTGGGAATTTGTGGCCTAGAAAATGTCACCAATCATTTTCAAAGGAAGGTCTGTATTGCTCCATATTTCAAATTGTTATTATTTCATGCTTTCATCAAAGTTTATTTATTGTGCGCTGACAGGCGGAAAAAAACAATTTTGAGAGAAGAACACTGTGAACTGTTGAATTATCATAGAATATTCTTCCATTATCAAGCTTCTCCTGACATGACGGACATTGCTATTTCTGGATAAACACTTCCGTTCCGTTGTGCGTATTCCGCTGCACGACGTCTATGGCGTACAGATTTCCTTGCGCTGAAAAAAAAGTAGTTGGTGAAAAATGTTTTTTTTTAATTGACATCATAATAACCATCACCGCAACAATGCACAGAAGGAGAAATGGCCCCTCGGGAGAAAGTTCTTCTATGAGAGATGGTTTAACCTGAAACGATATCAGAGGGATTTTGTTGAATCTTCAATATTTTCACCTCTTCGGTTTTGGCAAGGTCTTGGCAATAAACGTGGTTGGTGACAATTGCAATGAACATCAGAAGCATAATAGTTTTTGTTGATTTGAAAATCCACATGTCCTAAGTATACAAGAAAATGAGGTGGGTTGTGAAAACGATTAGAAAATGACAATACGAATGCAAATTACAGCTGAAGATATTTTTTCTAGAAAACATTTTTTTTGATTTCAAAACTTCAAAAAGGGATTACAAAATCTTACGTAAAAT
The DNA here is from genome assembly GCA_964036255.1 of Caenorhabditis virilis. NCBI lineage: Eukaryota > Metazoa > Nematoda > Chromadorea > Rhabditida > Rhabditidae > Caenorhabditis > Caenorhabditis virilis. The sequence continues at coordinate 1,590,113 of OZ038420.1, read as the reverse complement.
CTAAAATTTCTTTGTCAAATTCGAAAATAAACCTTGGGACTACAACAATCTGAAATTTGTTCACAGCATTTTTTTACGAATGGCAAACCCTTTTTGTTAATTTACATATCTAGGCTGAAGAAAAATATGATTTTCAGTGAGCTGTCGAATATAAATCTTCCATACGGAGCGTGTTCTCAGCTACAGTATGAATTTTAGCATTTTTCGTACGTAACTAAAAACGGTTAATTTTTGAACTTTCAATCCGAAGTATTGTCAAGTTAAAAATTTTGGATCATCCATTTTCGACTAAAATACCGCTGCGCAGCCGCTCGCAAGTAAAAATAGCACGACTGGGTGAGATTTTCTGGGTAGATCAAAACCAACTTGCATGATCAAGAATATTTGAGTTGACAATATGATGTCGTAGACCTCCAATTTTTTTGTCTGAACCTAAAATCTCAGGGGCTGCAGTAGTCTAAAATTTACTAGTATTTATATATAGATTAATTAATTTAAAAATTTTATAAGTCGGACTTGATATATTTATCAAGAATAACGTATTTTGTTCTTTATATCGCTCAAAATAAGAAATCTCGCTCAATAAAAATAATAGAAACGATGCATAAGAATCAATTGGTGCAACTCCATAATAATTTATTCAAAATAGTAAACTCGAATCGAACTGCAAAAGTTGTCATCTCATAAAAAAACTCAAAAATAAACTTGAATTACCACATAATATTGCATTCAAGGTTTCAAAATTTAAACAAATGAATCGAGTTATGTAATTTTTAAAAATAAAAACAGAATTTTTTCAGATCATTCTCTGAAGCATGACATGTTCATCTCTTGGGGAAACATTTGGTTGGCCGGTATAATATGCTTCAAGTCTCCAGACCTCATTTGCACCTGATTTCACTCTGAAAATAGTTTTTTTGAACTTCGTGCGAAATTATTTTTTCGCTTACATGTAATACGTTAAAGATCCTCCAATCACAATAAAACCGGCAAAGCAAAGGACATAGTTTATATAACTTGCGTAGTCATTTTTTGGGTCCGCGTCAGGAGTTGTTGCTAAATATGTGGTGGTCGACGGTGTGAGAGAGGTGTGAGATGCGGTTGAAGTTGGAGTTTTGTCGGACTGAAATTCACTCGTTAAGCTCACAAAAATAACCAGTCGTTTACCGCCATTATCACCAATAACTTATAATTTCTATGTGACAGTAATGGTGGTTGCACCGTAACAACACCGGCAATCAGCAACATCATAACACCAATGACTTGTAGAACTGTCATATTCTGAAATTCTAAAATATTGAAACGAGTTTCGATGAAACAGTTATAAAATAATCAAGCCGTTTCAGAAGAGGCGGAATATAAACAAAGCAGTTTTAATAGGTGATTGTGAGTACGGTAAAAAAATTAAAATTTGTTGAGAACCGAGGAATTCAGCCTTATTCCAATTGAAATATTACTATCCACTATAGCGAGTAAACTGTTTGATTTTGACGTCGGGGTACGAACCCCGCCTCTTAAACGTTATAAACATGTTTTGCTCTTTTTGATGGTAACAAACATGCCTAGTTCACCAATAACATCGATTTTATTCTATTGTTAACAGAATCATTCAGCATTACTGACTGATTTTGATCTAAAACAATCTGAAAGTCCGATCGACATTATAAAAATTAGTGATTATTTACTAGTTGAAGATTATACTATAGCAAAGCATGAAAGAAAATAACTGACTAACCATCCATCTGCTAGAAATTGAACAAACAACTTTTATTCTTGTGAATGTATTTTCAAAAAATGAGGAATCTTTATTAATATAAAATAATCGTGTTGATCTCGAGCATATTTTCTTTAAAAACTAATTTTCCAATTTCGAGAAAGCTCAGAAAAATAAATAAAACTATTCTCCTCATTTTTTTGTAAATCAATAGCCATAAAAACATGATTTGGAAAAATAATTATGAAAAAAGCAGAAAACGAAAAATGTGTAGCATCGATTGACAAGAAAAAGTTGGGTTCGCTTGTGCGAAAACAATGACAACGTGTCCTGCAATAGCCAATGTGTTTATCCCAGCCATCACTCCCTCCCCCCCTCTCCAAACGAAGGAAACAGTATTTTTGTGTACTGGTCAAGATCAAATTCTAATATATTTGCAAGTCTAAAAATTCTACTATTCAAAATTGTTTTTTGAACTAACTTGTTGTTTCCTTTTTTTATTTTTTTCATGCAGCTTATGAAAATGTTTCTGTTGGAATTTCACTATTATTTCTAAAAGATTTCACATTATTAATAACAATCTAACATGAATTTTCTGACAGTTTTTGAATTTAAAACCCTTATTTGGTATAATGAGGACTAATTTCCAATTTTTCATTGTTTTGTGTTGGAAATAAAGTGATAAATTTTGGACTGCAAACTTTCAACAATAATCAAATTAGTGTTTTTCAAGCATTTTTCGAGATGTCTTTTTAACCAAAAAATAATCGATTACTTTCACAAAAAGGGTTCACGAAAGGTTTAATTTATCTAGAAAACCGTTCATAATAAATCTTTAGATTTGACCCAACTGACAATTCAATGAATCAATATTTAGGCTCTTTTTTTGACTATTATGCGCCGTCTCAGAAATTTCCAATTAAACGGATTGTAAAACATTATTGTAAAACATGTTATTTTTTTGATGTTGTTTCCAAATCAATAAAGTTTTCCAAACTCAAAAAAAAAACAAAATAAGGCTTTATACAGCAATACAAATTTAATGAACTCATGTTTTGTTAAATTATGTAGACGATGTACAAAAAATACAATATTATCAAAATTTAAATTATATCCTTAGCGCCGATTGACTCGATACTTTTTGGTTGGCAGCGAGTGGCTTTGACAGAATCTGCTCGACTTTGCATATTTCTCCATTGTTGCTAAAACACGCTCGATTCGTGCGTTTCTTTTAGCTTCGCGATGTTTCTTGAATTCCTTTTTGAGGTATTTGTAGAGATGGCTAAAAGATTCTTATTTGCACAAAAATGTTATCAACTTGACTGACACACCTCGAAAACCAGAAAAGCAACGAGGAAATGCAGATGATAGCAATAATCACTTTATCTGGACGCTTTCGCATGTTATCGAAGATAGTTGAGTTGTGAACTGAAACAGCTGGCGGAATTGTTGCTTCTTGTGGAGGAATCTAAAATTGATAATGTTATTCTAAATATCTCGAAAAAGTTCGGATCATTTCACCTTTCTCGGTGATCTTTCTAGAAAGTAATCCAACTCCATCTCCCAATTTCGGCGGCGAACCAAAGGAATCGCAGTTGTACTGATGAGCAAAACCCCAAAAAATTTGATGGATTGAAAAAGCTTCATTTCTATTTCTGGAAAACTGAAGAATTGTTAAATATCCATAAAAAATAAAGACGCATCTCAGTTTACGAAACACTGAATATACCCAAGAAATTTTATTGACAAGGGGCGGAGATGTGCATCTTCTTGACGCTATGCCAATCGAAATATTTGCCTATTAAGAATTTTAAAAATGTGGGGGGGGGGGGGGAGTACTGTAAAATGAAGGTCAAGGTTCAAGGAAAAAAGAGTAAATATTAGCTTTATGGTTTCTCAATAGATTATTGAAACCGATACAGGCCCGTGACACCAAAATTTTGTAATCAAGGATATCCAGATTAGAAGAATCTTTGAAAAGTGAGGGAAAAACACTTGTTTTTTTTTGCACAATTCATTGCGAGCCAATCTCTTGACTTGGATTGACATTTTCTCGAATTTTCTACACTATTTTAGCTGAAATTATTTGAAAACCCTGAAAAAGATTTGAAGTTGATAGTTGCACAAATTATGGAAAACATGTATTGTTGTAATATTGTTCCTTCCAAATGTTATCAATTACAACACGTCAATTGACCGAATTATAAAAATTCAGAGTTTTCTTTCATGAAACATATTGAAGTCATATAAATGAATCTTGATAATGAAATTTCATGACTTTAGTCTTATCATTTACTTTAAAAACATCTTAATATTCTGAGAAATGGAAGTCAGATTGATAACACATGATTTAGACAACTTTTGGATTACCTAACTTCATATTTCATCTCATAATGATTTTAATATTGAAGATTAAAATATTGAAGATTGCAATTTGCGCCTATTTATTATAATTTTTCAATTTTAGCAAAGTTCGGAACTTGTCTTTTGAATTTTGTGTCAGTCATACTCGGTTTTTTTAAGAGAGTGTTTTATTTCACATTTGTGAAAAAAGGTCCGTTCCTGGTGGGCTTTATTTCGTTTGTTTTAAGATTTATTGCTTTAAGAATAACACAACCGATCCATCAAAAAAATTTGCATAAGAATTACAAAAAAGGATATGAAAGGATATGAGACACATGGATGTGTGAAATTTAAAAAAAAATGAAAAAGATTGATGGATTAAGAGATGTAGAGAAGAAAAACAAGTTAAATTAGAACAAAATGGTAACCGAGTTGGAATACAATAAATCAATTTTCGAGAATATTGTCAGAGATGGAGGGATTCGAATAACCATTGGGAAAGATGTGGGCTTGCTCCAACGAGGGTTCGTTGAGTTCGAAACGCTCGACTCTTTGAATACGCAAGGTGTGTTGTCTGGTTTTTTTGAAAACAATCAAAATTCTGGAAAAAAAGTGCGGGGGTTTCAGACAAATTGTATGTTTTAATACAAAAAAAAAACTTACGCAATGAGCCAGAACAAAAAACCGAGGATGGTGAGTAGAGCAAATGCGACTGCTGGATCCTCGACCATGGCTTCGTGGTTGTTCATGCCAAGGTATTCTTCGATTGGCATTGATGATGGAAGTGATTGGAATCTTTCGTACTGCAAGATTTTAGATATTTGTAATGGAATAAAAATAAAGCTATTGAATACCTTAAATTCCTCATCGTGGTTGATTTCGTTTTGGTGGCGATCCAATGGAACAGCGGCAGCTCCCAAAATGATCAAAAGCACAATTTTAATAGCAGTGTTCATCTGAAAATGAAAATTTGAATATGGCAAAAACGGAGGGGATTCGATGCACAAATAAAACTTATTAATGATTATTTGAGAGGCGGTACCTCACACGTGTTGAAATTTCTTCAGATATGACCTTGAGAGCCATCTGTAAATGTTGTTTTCGTCTTTTTTTTTCAGGAAAAAAATGTAAAGCAGGTGGCAAATGTGTTTTAGTAATACTGATGTGCAATTTTAACGAAAAAATACTCATAATCTTTTTTCTTTTTTGGGGTGAACATCTGTCAAGTTTGGTGAAATTCTCGGGGAAAATAGTTTTTGGATTGTACTTGGGGGAAATTGAAAAAATATTCTCATATTATGGAAACTGATGGGATATTCGGTATACCAGTTTAACAAATATTTCAAAACCCAATAGCCTACAATCACATCAGGAAGTTTTTCGATAATTTTTATGATAATCACCAGAGTAGAACATAATTTGATAAATCGAAGTCCGGTGCTCAAATCTTATATGTACTATCAAAACGTCAAATTAAAATTTTCTGACAAGGAACATTTTTATGTATTTTTGTATATCTATGTACATGTTTAGTATATGTATATGTACATGTATATATGTCAAGCTTGAATCAAGTTATAGCCCTTCGAAATTTCTCAAATTTTCAGAATTCGAGTTCAGAAATACCTATTTTCAGACGTCTTTGTTCGAAACGTACCGAACCAGTGGCAATTTTAGAATCTTCATTGAAAAATAAAATATTGAACAATAAGCTTCGAAAAGGTTTATATGCATATAATTATCAAATAATGAGTTCATAAGAATAATGAAAATACATAAGAAAAATTGGCAAATCTTTTATTATGGTATTCATCATCCTGGCTGGCGTTCGCAATGTTAGACCCAAATTGAGAAAACGGCCCTTTCAAGTAATCGTCGTCGGATTCTTTCTAAGTAATACCAATAGAGTCTGTAAAATGAGATTGTTTTTATAGAGCTTCAACTTCATTCGCTTACGAGAAAGCACATATTATCAAAACAATGATGAACAATGTGACAATGGTGAACCATGGTGTATTGCTATTGTCATCGAAGGTTACGATTATAGCATTCTCCGGGTATATTGCAGTCTGAAGAGTAACTATAAATGCGGAAGTAGCGTGGTGTGTACCTTGTCCACAAATTCATTCGTAGTTCCATTCTTGTTCAATTGTTGGCATTGAACAACTGTAACTCCCACAAGAAAAACGAATACAGCTTGAATGGTGAACGATGGCATCTAGAAATTAGGAATTGAACTTTTTCAGGAAACAAGAGATCGAAATCACAATTTATGTATCATGCTGAAAAGTGAAAATGTCTTCAAAGTTGTGAAATAAACCATTCCTCATAGTCAGTCAATGTTTTTTTGTTAACATCTGTCAACTTAATAAGCAACAGTTTCAATGAGATAACTTATTTTTTCTTTGGTATAAATAAAATTTGTTTTTGTGGTTTTAGAGCATCGTCAATATAAAAAAAATATGTAATTTTCATAGAAATTTCATAAATGTACAGATTACTATAACTAAATTTTAACTCTTATTAGTCAGCGTGAGTTGGAAAATATAAGTCTTTTTTAAGCCTTCAAAAAACCGGTAAATGAAAACTAGACAATATAAGTCTACTATAGCTTTAGGAATGGGATTTCAAGATTATTTTTTCATCACTCACCTAATTTTAAATTCAGATTTTAATGTTTTTCTGCCTGCGTCTGAATTGAAATGAAATAATAAAACATAAATCATGGCTCCGTGGTATGTGTAGAACGACAAATTCGAATTGGTAGCTGTTAATTTATTCCAAGAATATTAACAAAATATCGATTTGTGAATTTTCCGGCAAGCGATACTGACAAAGTTGTTCACATTATTCGAAATATGGTTCAAAAAATAATTTTTTTACATTTACAATTTTGAACTTTCCTTAATTCGAAAAATTTTAAGAGCAATTTAAAATATCAGTTACGTACATCGTAAACGGTGTTGGGGAATTTTTCAAGCTATCATATCTCAAGATTCTTGGGCCGGATTTTGATGCCTTCGGTCTCATTCGATTCGCATAAAAATGTATATATTTTTAGCATTTTAACTTAAGCAATTTTCTTAACTAGAAACATTTTAAGAGAAATTTAACATATCAGTTGAGTACATCGTAAACGATGTTGGTTTATTTTTCAAACTATCATATCTCAAGATTCTCTAGCCGGATTTTGATGCCTTCGGTCTCATTCGATTCGCAAAAATGTGTAGATATTTTTAGCAATTTAAATTTTGAAACTTCATTAATTAGAAACATTTTAAGAGCAATTTAAAATATCAGTTGAGTACATGTTAAACCGTGTTGGAAATTTTTCAAACTGTCATATCTCAAGATGCTCGGGCCGGATTTTGATGCCTTCGGTCTCATTCGATTCGGAAAAATGCGTAGATATTTTTAACATTTGAAATTTTGAAATTTCATCAATTAGAAAAATTTTAAGAGCAATTTAAAATATCAGTTGAGTACATGTTAAACAGTGTTGGAAATTTTTCCAACTGTCATATCTCAAGATGCTCGGGCCGGATTTTGATGCCTTCGGTCTCATTCGATTCGGAAAAATGCGTAGATATTTTCATCATTTGAAATTTTGAAAATTCATTAATTAGAAAAATTTTAAGAGCAATTTAAAATATCAATTCGGTACATCGTAAACGGTGTTGGTTTATTTTTCAAACTATCATATCTCAAGATGTTCGGGCCGGATTTTGATGCCTTCGGTCTCATTCGATTGGGAAAAATGCGTAGATATTTTTACCATTTGAGATTTTGAAATTTCATTAATTAGAAAAATTTTAAGAGCAATTTAAAATATCAGTTGAGTACATGTTAAACAGTGTTGGAAATTTTTCAAACTGTCATATCTCAAGATGCTCGGGCCGGATTTTGATGCCTTCGGTCTCATTCGATTCGGAAAAATGCGTAGATATTTTTATCATTTGAAATTTTGAAATTTCATTAATTAGAAAAATTTTAAGAGCAATTTAAAATATCAATTCGGTACATCGTAAACGGTGTTGGTTTATTTTTCAAACTGTCATATCTCAAGATGCTCGGGCCGGATTTTGATGCCTTCGGTCTCATTCGATTCGGAAAAATGCGTAGATATTTTTAACATTTGAAATTTTGAAATTTCATTAATTATAAAAATTTTAACAGCAATTTAAAATATCAATTCGGTACATCGTAAACGGTGTTGGTTTATTTTTCAAACTGTCATATCTCAAGATGCTCTAGCCGGATTCTGATGCCGTCGGACTCATTCGATTCGGAAAAATGCGTAGATATTTTTATCATTTGAAATTTTGAAATTTCATTAAATAGAAAAATTTTAAGAGCAATTTAAAATATCAGTTGAGTACATGTTAAACAGTGTTGGAAATTTTTCAAACTGTCATATCTCAAGATGCTCGGGCCGGATTTTGATGCCTTCGGTTTCATTCGATTCGGAAAAATGCGTAGATATTTTTAACATTTGAAATTTTGAAATTTCATCAATTAGAAAAATTTTAAGAGCAATTTAAAATATCAGTTGAGTACATGTTAAACAGTGTTGGAAATTTTTCCAACTGCCATATCTCAAGATGCTCGGGCCGGATTTTGATGCCTTCGGTCTCATTCGATTCGGAAAAATGCGTAGATATTTTCATCATTTGAAATTTTGAAATTTCATTAATTAGAAAAATTTTAAGAGCAATTTAAAATATCAATTCGGTACATCGTAAACGGTGTTGGTTTATTTTTCAAACTATCATATCTCAAGATGTTCGGGCCGGATTTTGATGCCTTCGGTCTCATTCGATTGGGAAAAATGCGTAGATATTTTTACCATTTGAGATTTTGAAATTTCATTAATTAGAAAAATTTTAAGAGCAATTTAAAATATCAGTTGAGTACATGTTAAACAGTGTTGGAAATTTTTCAAACTGTCATATCTCAAGATGCTCGGGCCGGATTTTGATGCCTTCGGTCTCATTCGATTCGGAAAAATGCGTAGATATTTTTATCATTTGAAATTTTGAAATTTCATTAATTAGAAAAATTTTAACAGCAATTTAAAATATCAATTCGGTACATCGTAAACGGTGTTGGTTTATTTTTCAAACTGTCATATCTCAAGATGGTCAGGGCGGATTTTGATGCCGTCGGTCTCATTCGATTCCGAAAAATGCGTAGATATTTTTAACATTTGAAATTTTGAAATTTCATTAATTAGAAAAATTTTAAGAGCAATTTAAAATATCAATTCGGTACATCGTAAACGGTGTTGGTTTATTTTTCAAACTGTCATATCTCAAGATGCTCGGGCCGGATTTTGATGCCTTCGGTCTCATTCGATTCGGAAAAATGCGTAGATATTTTTAACATTTGAAATTTTGAAATTTCATTAATTAGAAAAATTTTAAGAGCAATTTAAAATATCAATTCGGTACATCGTAAACGGTGTTGGTTTATTTTTCAAACTGTCATATCTCAAGATGCTCTAGCCGGATTCTGATGCCTTCGGTCTCATTCGATTCGGAAAAATGCGTAGATATTTTTATCATTTGAAATTTTGAAATTTCATTAAATAGAAAAATTTTAAGAGCAATTTAAAATATCAGTTGAGTACATGTTAAACAGTGTTGGAAATTTTTCCAACTGTCATATCTCAAGATGCTCGGGCCGGATTTTGATGCCTTCGGTCTCATTCGATTCGGAAAAATGCGTAGATATTTTTAACATTTGAAATTTTGAAATTTCATTAATTAGAAAAATTTTAAGAGCAATTTAAAATATCAATTCGGTACATCGTAAACGGTGTTGGTTTATTTTTCAAACCGTCATATCTCAAGATGCTCGTGCCGGATTTTGATGCCTTCGGTCTCATTCGATTCGGAAAAATGCGTAGATATTTTTAACATTTGAAATTTTGAAATTTCATTAATTAGAAAAATTTTAAGAGCAATTTAAAATATCAGTTAAGTACATGTTAAACAGTGTTGGAAATTTTTCAAACTGTCATATCTCAAGATGCTCTAGCCGGATTCTGATGCCTTCGGTCTCATTCGATTCGGAAAAATGCGTAGATATTTTTATCATTTGAAATTTTGAAATTTCATTAATTAGAAAAATTTTAAGAGCAATTTAAAATATCAGTTGAGTACATGTTAAACAGTGTTGGAAATTTTTCAAACTGTCATATCTCAAGATGCTCGGGCCGGATTTTGATGCCTTCGGTCTCATTCGATTCGGAAAAATGCGTAGATATTTTTATCATTTGAAATTTTGAAATTTCATTAATTAGAAAAATTTTAACAGCAATTTAAAATATCAATTCGGTACATCGTAAACGGTGTTGGTTTATTTTTCAAACTGTCATATCTCAAGATGGTCAGGGCGGATTTTGATGCCGTCGGTCTCATTCGATTCCGAAAAATGCGTAGATATTTTTAACATTTGAAATTTTGAAATTTCATTAATTAGAAAAATTTTAAGAGCAATTTAAAATATCAATTCGGTACATCGTAAACGGTGTTGGTTTATTTTTCAAACTGTCATATCTCAAGATGCTCGGGCCGGATTTTGATGCCTTCGGTCTCATTCGATTCGGAAAAATGCGTAGATATTTTTAACATTTGAAATTTTGAAATTTCATTAATTAGAAAAATTTTAAGAGCAATTTAAAATATCAATTCGGTACATCGTAAACGGTGTTGGTTTATTTTTCAAACTGTCATATCTCAAGATGCTCTAGCCGGATTCTGATGCCTTCGGTCTCATTCGATTCGGAAAAATGCGTAGATATTTTTATCATTTGAAATTTTGAAATTTCATTAAATAGAAAAATTTTAAGAGCAATTTAAAATATCAGTTGAGTACATGTTAAACAGTGTTGGAAATTTTTCCAACTGTCATATCTCAAGATGCTCGGGCCGGATTTTGATGCCTTCGGTCTCATTCGATTCGGAAAAATGCGTAGATATTTTTATCATTTGAAATTTTGAAATTTCATTAATTAGAAAAATTTTAACAGCAATTTAAAATATCAATTCGGTACATCGTAAACGGTGTTGGTTTATTTTTCAAACTGTCATATCTCAAGATGGTCAGGGCGGATTTTGATGCCTTCGGTCTCATTCGATTCGGAAAAATGCGTAGATATTTTTATCATTTGAAATTTTGAAATTTCATTAAATAGAAAAATTTTAAGAGCAATTTAAAATATCAGTTGAGTACATGTTAAACAGTGTTGGAAATTTTTCAAACTGTTATATCTCAAGATGCTCTAGCCGGATTTTGATGCCTTTGGTCTCATTCGATTCGGAAAAATGCGTAGATATTTTTATCATTTGAAATTTTGAAATTTCATTAAATAGAAAAATTTTAAGAGCAATTTAAAATATCAGTTGAGTACATGTTAAACAGTGTTGGAAATTTTTCAAACTGTCATATCTCAAGATGCTCGGGCCGGATTTTGATGCCTTCGGTTTCATTCGATTCGGAAAAATGCGTAGATATTTTTAACATTTGAAATTTTGAAATTTCATCAATTAGAAAAATTTTAAGAGCAATTTAAAATATCAGTTGAGTACATGTTAAACAGTGTTGGAAATTTTTCCAACTGTCATATCTCAAGATGCTCGGGCCGGATTTTGATGCCTTCGGTCTCATTCGATTCGGAAAAATGCGTAGATATTTTCATCATTTGAAATTTTGAAATTTCGTTAATTAGAAAAATTTTAAGAGCAATTTAAAATATCAATTCGGTACATCGTAAACGGTGTTGGTTTATTTTTCAAACTATCATATCTCAAGATGTTCGGGCCGGATTTTGATGCCTTCGGTCTCATTCGATTGGGAAAAATGCGTAGATATTTTTACCATTTGAGATTTTGAAATTTCATTAATTAGAAAAATTTTAAGAGCAATTTAAAATATCAGTTGAGTACATGTTAAACAGTGTTGGAAATTTTTCAAACTGTCATATCTCAAGATGCTCGGGCCGGATTTTGATGCCTTCGGTCTCATTCGATTCGGAAAAATGCGTATATATTTTTATCATTTGAAATTTTGAAATTTCATTAATTAGAAAAATTTTAACAGCAATTTAAAATATCAATTCGGTACATCGTAAACGGTGTTGGTTTATTTTTCAAACTGTCATATCTCAAGATGGTCAGGGCGGATTTTGATGCCGTCGGTCTCATTCGATTCCGAAAAATGCGTAGATATTTTTAACATTTGAAATTTTGAAATTTCATTAATTAGAAAAATTTTAAGAGCAATTTAAAATATCAATTCGGTACATCGTAAACGGTGTTGGTTTATTTTTCAAACTGTCATATCTCAAGATGCTCGGGCCGGATTTTGATGCCTTCGGTCTCATTCGATTCGGAAAAATGCGTAGATATTTTTAACATTTGAAATTTTGAAATTTCATTAATTAGAAAAATTTTAAGAGCAATTTAAAATATCAATTCGGTACATCGTAAACGGTGTTGGTTTATTTTTCAAACTGTCATATCTCAAGATGCTCTAGCCGGATTCTGATGCCTTCGGTCTCATTCGATTCGGAAAAATGCGTAGATATTTTTATCATTTGAAATTTTGAAATTTCATTAAATAGAAAAATTTTAAGAGCAATTTAAAATATCAGTTGAGTACATGTTAAACAGTGTTGGAAATTTTTCCAACTGTCATATCTCAAGATGCTCGGGCCGGATTTTGATGCCTTCGGTCTCATTCGATTCGGAAAAATGCGTAGATATTTTTATCATTTGAAATTTTGAAATTTCATTAATTAGAAAAATTTTAAGAGCAATTTAAAATATCAATTCGGTACATCGTAAACGGTGTTGGTTTATTTTTCAAACTGTCATATCTCAAGATGCTCTAGCCGGATTCTGATGCCTTCGGTCTCATTCGATTCGGAAAAATGCGTAGATATTTTTATCATTTGAAATTTTGAAATTTCATTAAATAGAAAAATTTTAAGAGCAATTTAAAATATCAGTTGAGTACATGTTAAACAGTGTTGGAAATTTTTCCAACTGTCATATCTCAAGATGCTCGGGCCGGATTTTGATGCCTTCGGTCTCATTCGATTCGGAAAAATGCGTAGATATTTTTATCATTTGAAATTTTGAAATTTCATTAATTAGAAAAATTTTAAGAGCAATTTAAAATATCAGTTGAGTACATGTTAAACAGTGTTGGAAATTTTTCAAACTGTCATATCTCAAGATGCTCGGGCCGGATTTTGATGCCTTCGGTCTCATTCGATTCGGAAAAATGCGTAGATATTTTTATCATTTGAAATTTTGAAATTTCATTAATTAGAAAAATTTTAACAGCAATTTAAAATATCAATTCGGTACATCGTAAACGGTGTTGGTTTATTTTTCAAACTGTCATATCTCAAGATGGTCAGGGCGGATTTTGATGCCGTCGGTCTCATTCGATTCCGAAAAATGCGTAGATATTTTTAACATTTGAAATTTTGAAATTTCATTAATTAGAAAAATTTTAAGAGCAATTTAAAATATCAATTCGGTACATCGTAAACGGTGTTGGTTTATTTTTCAAACTGTCATATCTCAAGATGCTCGGGCCGGATTTTGATGCCTTCGGTCTCATTCGATTCGGAAAAATGCGTAGATATTTTTAACATTTGAAATTTTGAAATTTCATTAATTAGAAAAATTTTAAGAGCAATTTAAAATATCAATTCGGTACATCGTAAACGGTGTTGGTTTATTTTTCAAACTGTCATATCTCAAGATGCTCGGGCCGGATTTTGATGCCTTCGGTCTCATTCGATTCGGAAAAATGCGTAGATATTTTTAACATTTGAAATTTTGAAATTTCATTAATTAGAAAAATTTTAAGAGCAATTTAAAATATCAATTCGGTACATCGTAAACGGTGTTGGTTTATTTTTCAAACTGTCATATCTCAAGATGCTCTAGCCGGATTCTGATGCCTTCGGTCTCATTCGATTCGGAAAAATGCGTAGATATTTTTATCATTTGAAATTTTGAAATTTCATTAAATAGAAAAATTTTAAGAGCAATTTAAAATATCAGTTGAGTACATGTTAAACAGTGTTGGAAATTTTTCCAACTGTCATATCTCAAGATGCTCGGGCCGGATTTTGATGCCTTCGGTCTCATTCGATTCGGAAAAATGCGTAGATATTTTTATCATTTGAAATTTTGAAATTTCATTAATTAGAAAAATTTTAAGAGCAATTTAAAATATCAATTCGGTACATCGTAAACGGTGTTGGTTTATTTTTCAAACTGTCATATCTCAAGATGCTCTAGCCGGATTCTGATGCCTTCGGTCTCATTCGATTCGGAAAAATGCGTAGATATTTTTATCATTTGAAATTTTGAAATTTCATTAAATAGAAAAATTTTAAGAGCAATTTAAAATATCAGTTGAGTACATGTTAAACAGTGTTGGAAATTTTTCCAACTGTCATATCTCAAGATGCTCGGGCCGGATTTTGATGCCTTCGGTCTCATTCGATTCGGAAAAATGCGTAGATATTTTTATCATTTGAAATTTTGAAATTTCATTAATTAGAAAAATTTTAAGAGCAATTTAAAATATCAGTTGAGTACATGTTAAACAGTGTTGGAAATTTTTCAAACTGTCATATCTCAAGATGCTCGGGCCGGATTTTGATGCCTTCGGTCTCATTCGATTCGGAAAAATGCGTAGATATTTTTATCATTTGAAATTTTGAAATTTCATTAATTAGAAAAATTTTAAGAGCAATTTAAAATATCAGTTGAGTACATGTTAAACAGTGTTGGAAATTTTTCCAACTGTCATATCTCAAGATGCTCGGGCCGGATTTTGATGCCTTCGGTCTCATTCGATTCGGAAAAATGCGTAGATATTTTTATCATTTGAAATTTTGAAATTTCATTAATTAGAAAAATTTTAACAGCAATTTAAAATATCAATTCGGTACATCGTAAACGGTGTTGGTTTATTTTTCAAACTGTCATATCTCAAGATGGTCAGGGCGGATTTTGATGCCGTCGGTCTCATTCGATTCCGAAAAATGCGTAGATATTTTTAACATTTGAAATTTTGAAATTTCATTAATTAGAAAAATTTTAAGAGCAATTTAAAATATCAATTCGGTACATCGTAAACGGTGTTGGTTTATTTTTCAAACTGTCATATCTCAAGATGCTCGGGCCGGATTTTGATGCCTTCGGTCTCATTCGATTCGGAAAAATGCGTAGATATTTTTAACATTTGAAATTTTGAAATTTCATTAATTAGAAAAATTTTAAGAGCAATTTAAAATATCAATTCGGTACATCGTAAACGGTGTTGGTTTATTTTTCAAACTGTCATATCTCAAGATGCTCTAGCCGGATTCTGATGCCTTCGGTCTCATTCGATTCGGAAAAATGCGTAGATATTTTTATCATTTGAAATTTTGAAATTTCATTAAATAGAAAAATTTTAAGAGCAATTTAAAATATCAGTTGAGTACATGTTAAACAGTGTTGGAAATTTTTCCAACTGTCATATCTCAAGATGCTCGGGCCGGATTTTGATGCCTTCGGTCTCATTCGATTCGGAAAAATGCGTAGATATTTTTATCATTTGAAATTTTGAAATTTCATTAATTAGAAAAATTTTAACAGCAATTTAAAATATCAATTCGGTACATCGTAAACGGTGTTGGTTTATTTTTCAAACTGTCATATCTCAAGATGGTCAGGGCGGATTTTGATGCCTTCGGTCTCATTCGATTCGGAAAAATGCGTAGATATTTTTATCATTTGAAATTTTGAAATTTCATTAAATAGAAAAATTTTAAGAGCAATTTAAAATATCAGTTGAGTACATGTTAAACAGTGTTGGAAATTTTTCAAACTGTTATATCTCAAGATGCTCTAGCCGGATTTTGATGCCTTTGGTCTCATTCGATTCGGAAAAATGCGTAGATATTTTTATCATTTGAAATTTTGAAATTTCATTAAATAGAAAAATTTTAAGAGCAATTTAAAATATCAGTTGAGTACATGTTAAACAGTGTTGGAAATTTTTCAAACTGTCATATCTCAAGATGCTCGGGCCGTATTTTGATGCCTTTGGTCTCATTCGATTCGGAAAAATGCGTAGATATTTTTATCATTTGAAATTTTGAAATTTCATTAAATAGAAAAATTTTAAGAGCAATTTAAAATATCAGTTGAGTACATGTTAAACAGTGTTGGAAATTTTTCAAACTGTCATATCTCAAGATGCTCGGGCCGTATTTTGATGCCTTCGGTCTCATTCGATTGGGAAAAATGCGTAGATATTTTTATCATTTGAAATTTTGAAATTTCGTTAAATAGAAAAATTTTAAGAGCAATTTAAAATATCAGTTGAGTACATGTTAAACAGTGTTGGAAATTTTTCAAACTGTCATATCTCAAGATGCTCGGGCCGGATTTTGATGCCGTCGGACTCATTCGATTCGGAAAAATGCGTAGATATTTTTAACATTTGAAATTTTGAAATTTCATTAATTAGAAAAATTTTAAGAGCAATTTAAAATATCAGTTTAGTACATGTTAAACAGTGTTGGAAATTTTTCAAACTGTCATATCTCAAGATGCTCGGGCCGGATTTTGATGCCGTCGGACTCATTCGATTCGGAAAAGTACGTAGATATTTTTAACATTTGAAATTTTGAAATTTCATTAATTAGAAAAATTTTAAGAGCAATTTAAAATATCAGTTTAGTACATGTTAAACGGTGTTGGTTTATTTTTCAAACTGTCATATCTCAAGATGCTCGGGCCGGATTTTGATGCCGTCGGACTCATTCGATTCGGAAAAGTGCGTAGATATTTTTAACATTTGAAATTTTGAAATTTCATTAATTAGAAAAATTTTAAGAGCAATTTAAAATATCAGTTTAGTACATGTTAAACAGTGTTGGAAATTTTTCAAACTGTCATATCTCAAGATGCTCGGGCCGCATTTTGATGCCTTCGGTCTCATTCGATTGCGAAAAATGCGTAGATATTTTTATCATTTGAAATTTTGAAATTTCATTAATTAGAAAAATTTTAACAGCAATTTAAAATATCAATTCGGTACATCGTAAACGGTGTTGGTTTATTTTTCAAACTATCATATCTCAAGATGCTCGGGCCGGATTTTGATGCCTTCGGTCTCATTCGATTCGGAAAAATGCGTAGATATTTTTAACATTTGAAATTTTGAAATTTCATTAATTAGAAAAATTTTAAGACCAATTTAAAATATCAGTTGAGTACATGTTAAACAGTGTTGGAAATTTTTCAAACTGTCATATCTCAAGATGCTCGGGCCGCATTTTGATGCCTTCGGTCTCATTCGATTGGGAAAAATGCGTAGATATTTTTATCATTTGAAATTTTGAAATTTCATTAATTAGAAAAATTTTAACAGCAATTTAAAATATCAATTCGGTACATCGTAAACGGTGTTGGTTTATTTTTCAAACTATCATATCTCAAGATGCTCGGGCCGGATTTTGATGCCTTCGGTCTCATTCGATTCGGAAAAATGCGTAGATATTTTTAACATTTGAAATTTTGAAATTTCATTAATTAGAAAAATTTTAAGAGCAATTTAAAATATCAGTTAAGTACATGTTAAACAGTGTTGGAAATTTTTCAAACTGTCATATCTCAAGATGCTCGGGCCGGATTTTGATGCCTTCGGTCTCATTCGATTCGGAAAAATGCGTAGATATGTTTAACATTTGAAATTTTGAAATTTCATTAATTAGAAAAATTTTAAGAGCAATTTAAAATATCAGTTAAGTACATGTTAAACAGTGTTGGAAATTTTTCAAACTGTCATATCTCAAGATGCTCGGGCCGGATTTTGATGCCGTCGGACTCATTCGATTCGGAAAAGTACGTAGATATTTTTAACATTTGAAATTTTGAAATTTCATTAATTAGAAAAATTTTAAGAGCAATTTAAAATATCAGTTTAGTACATGTTAAACGGTGTTGGTTTATTTTTCAAACTGTCATATCTCAAGATGCTCGGGCCGGATTTTGATGCCGTCGGACTCATTCGATTCGGAAAAGTGCGTAGATATTTTTAACATTTGAAATTTTGAAATTTCATTAATTAGAAAAATTTTAAGAGCAATTTAAAATATCAGTTTAGTACATGTTAAACAGTGTTGGAAATTTTTCAAACTGTCATATCTCAAGATGCTCGGGCCGCGTTTTGATGCCTTCGGTCTCATTCGATTGGGAAAAATGCGTAGATATTTTTATCATTTGAAATTTTGAAATTTCATTAATTAGAAAAATTTTAAGAGCAATTTAAAATATCAATTCGGTACATCGTAAACGGTGTTGGAAATTTTTCAAACTGTCATATCTCAAGATGCTCGGGCCGGATTTCGATGCCTTCGGTCTCATTCGATTCGGAAAAATGCGTAGATATTTTTAACATTTGAAATTTTGAAATTTCATTAATTAGAAAAATTTTAAGAGCAATTTAAAATATCAGTTAAGTACATGTTAAACAGTGTTGGAAATTTTTCAAACTGTCATATCTCAAGATGCTCGGGCCGGATTTTGATGCCTTCGGTCTCATTCGATTCGGAAAAATGCGTAGATATGTTTAACATTTGAAATTTTGAAATTTCATTAATTAGAAAAATTTTAAGAGCAATTTAAAATATCAGTTAAGTACATGTTAAACAGTGTTGGAAATTTTTCAAACTGTCATATCTCAAGATGCTCGGGCCGGATTTTGATGCCGTCGGACTCATTCGATTCGGAAAAGTACGTAGATATTTTTAACATTTGAAATTTTGAAATTTCATTAATTAGAAAAATTTTAAGAGCAATTTAAAATATCAGTTTAGTACATGTTAAACGGTGTTGGTTTATTTTTCAAACTGTCATATCTCAAGATGCTCGGGCCGGATTTTGATGCCGTCGGACTCATTCGATTCGGAAAAGTGCGTAGATATTTTTATCATTTGAAATTTTGAAATTTCATTAATTAGAAAAATTTTAAGAGCAATTTAAAATATCAGTTTAGTACATGTTAAACAGTGTTGGAAATTTTTCAAACTGTCATATCTCAAGATGCTCGGGCCGCGTTTTGATGCCTTCGGTCTCATTCGATTGGGAAAAATGCGTAGATATTTTTATCATTTGAAATTTTGAAATTTCATTAATTAGAAAAATTTTAACAGCAATTTAAAATATCAATTCGGTACATCGTAAACGGTGTTGGTTTATTTTTCAAACTATCATATCTCAAGATGCTCGGGCCGGATTTTGATGCCTTCGGTCTCATTCGATTCGGAAAAATGCGTAGATATTTTTAACATTTGAAATTTTGAAATTTCATTAATTAGAAAAATTTTAAGACCAATTTAAAATATCAGTTGAGTACATGTTAAACAGTGTTGGAAATTTTTCAAACTGTCATATCTCAAGATGCTCGGGCCGGATTTTGATGCCGTCGGTCTCATTCGATTCGGAAAAATGCGTAGATATTTTTAACATTTGAAATTTTGAAATTTCATTAATTAGAAAAATTTTAAGAGCAATTTAAAATATCAGTTTAGTACATGTTAAACAGTGTTGGAAATTTTTCAAACTGTCATATCTCAAGATGCGCGGGCCGGATTTTGATGCCGTCGGACTCATTCGATTCGGAAAAGTGCGTAGATATTTTTAACATTTGAAATTTTGAAATTTCATTAATTAGAAAAATTTTAAGAGCAATTTAAAATATCAGTTTAGTACATGTTAAACAGTGTTGGAAATTTTTCAAACTGTCATATCTCAAGATGCTCGGGCCGGATTTTGATGCCGTCGGTCTCATTCGATTCGGAAAAAATGCGTAGATATTTTTAACATTTGAAATTTTGAAATTTCATTAATTAGAAAAATTTTAAGAGCAATTTAAAATATCAATTCGGTACATCGTAAACAGTGTTGGAAATTTTTCAAACTGTCATATCTCAAGATGCTCGGGACGGTTTTTGATGCCTTCGGTCTCATTCGATTCGGAAAAATGCGTAGATATTTTTAACATTTGAAATTTTGAAATTTCATTAATTAGAAAAATTTTAAGAGCAATTTAAAATATCAGTTAAGTACATGTTAAACAGTGTTGGAAATTTTTCAAACTGTCATATCTCAAGATGCTCGGGCCGGATTTTGATGCCTTCGGTCTCATTCGATTCGGAAAAATGCGTAGATATTTTTAACATTTGAAATTTTGAAATTTCATTAATTAGAAAAATTTTAAGAGCAATTTAAAATATCAATTCGGTACATCGTAAACGGTGTTGGTTTATTTTTCAAACCGTCATATCTCAAGCTGCTCGGGCCGGATTTTGATGTCTTCGGTCTCATTCGATTCGGAAAAATGCGTAGATATTTTTAACATTTGAAATTTTGAAATTTCATTAATTAGAAAAATTTTAAGAGCAATTTAAAATATCAGTTAAGTACATGTTAAACAGTGTTGGAAATTTTTCAAACTGTCATATCTCAAGATGATCGGGCCGGATTTTGATGCCTTCGGTCTCATTCGATTCGGAAAAATGCGTAGATATTTTTAACATTTGAAATTTTGAAATTTCATTAATTAGAAAAATTTTAAGAGCAATTTAAAATATCAGTTAAGTACATGTTAAACAGTGTTGGAAATTTTTCAAACTGTCATATCTCAAGATGATCGGACCGGATTTTGATGCCTTCGGTCTCATTCGATTCGGAAAAATGCGTTGATATGTTTAACATTTGAAATTTTGAAATTTCGTTAATTAGAAAAATTTTAAGAGCAATTTAAAATATCAATTCGGTACATCGTAAACGGTGTTGGAAATTTTTCAAACTGTCATATCTCAAGATGCTCGGGCCGGATTTTGATGCCTTCGGTCTCATTCGATTCGGAAAAATGCGTAGATATTTTTAACATTTGAAATTTTGAAATTTCATTAATTAGAAAAATTTTAAGAGCAATTTAAAATATCAGTTAAGTACATGTTAAACAGTGTTGGAAATTTTTCAAACTGTCATATCTCAAGATGATCGGACCGGATTTTGATGCCTTCGGTCTCATTCGATTCGGAAAAATGCGTAGATATTTTTAACATTTGAAATTTTGAAATTTCATTAATTAGAAAAATTTTAAGAGCAATTTAAAATATCAATTCGGTACATCGTAAACGGTGTTGGAAATTTTTCAAACTGTCATATCTCAAGATGCTCGGGCCGGATTTTGATGCCTTCGGTCTCATTCGATTCGGAAAAATGCGTAGATATTTTTAACATTTGAAATTTTGAAATTTCATTAATTAGAAAAATTTTAAGAGCAATTTAAAATATCAGTTAAGTACATGTTAAATAGTGTTGGAAATTTTTCAAACTGTCATATCTCAAGATGATCGGACCAGATTTTGATGCATTCGGTCTCATTCGATTCGGAAAAATGCGTAGATATGTTTAACATTTGAAATTTTGAAATTTCATTAATTAGAAAAATTTTAAGAGCAATTTAAAATATCAATTCGGTACATGTTAAACAGTGTTGGAAATTTTTCAAACTGTCATATCTCAAGATGCTCGGGCCGGATTTGGATGCCTTCGGTCTCATTCGATTCGGAAAAATGCGTAGATATTTTTAACATTTGAAATTTTGAAATTTCATTAATTAGAAAAATTTTAAGAGCAATTTAAAATATCAGTTAAGTACATGTTAAACAGTGTTTGAAATTTTTCAAACTGTCATATCTCAAGATGCTCGGGCCGGATTTTGATGCCTTCGGTCTCATTCGATTCGGAAAAATGCGTAGATATTTTTAACATTTGAAATTTTGAAATTTCATTAATTAGAAAAATTTTAAGAGCAATTTAAAATATCAGTTAAGTACATGTTAAACAGTGATGGAAATTTTTCAAACTGTCATATCTCAAGATGCTCGGGCCGGATTTTGATGCCTTCGGTCTCATTCGATTCGGAAAAATGCGTAGATATTTTTAACATTTGAAATTTTGAAATTTCACTAATTAGAAAAATTTTAAGAGCAATTTAAAATATCAGTTAAGTACATGTTAAACAGTGTTTGAAATTTTTCAAACTGTCATATCTCAAGATGCTCGGGCCGGATTTTGATGCCTTCGGTCTCATTCGATTCGGAAAAATGCGTAGATATTTTTAACATTTGAAATTTTGAAATTTCATTAATTAGAAAAATTTTAAGAGCAATTTAAAATATCAGTTAAGTACATGTTAAACAGTGTTGGAAATTTTTCAAACTGTCATATCTCAAGATGCTCGGGCCGGATTTTGATGCCTTCGGTCTCATTCGATTCGGAAAAATGCGTAGATTTTTTTAACATTTGAAATTTTGAAATTTCATTAATTAGAAAAATTTTAAGAGCAATTTAAAATATCAGTTAAGTACATGTTAAACAGTGTTTGAAATTTTTCAAACTGTCATATCTCAAGATGCTCGGGCCGGATTTTGATGCCTTCGGTCTCATTCGATTCGGAAAAATGCGTAGATATTTTTAACATTTGAAATTTTGAAATTTCACTAATTAGAAAAATTTTAAGAGCAATTTAAAATATCAGTTAAGTACATGTTAAACAGTGTTTGAAATTTTTCAAACTGTCATATCTCAAGATGCTCGGGCCGGATTTTGATGCCTTCGGTCTCATTCGATTCGGAAAAATGCGTAGATATTTTTAACATTTGAAATTTTGAAATTTCATTAATTAGAAAAATTTTAAGAGCAATTTAAAATATCAATTCGGTACATCGTAAACGGTGTTGGTTTATTTTTCAAACCGTCATATCTCAAGATGCTCGTGCCGGATTTTGATGCCTTCGGTCTCATTCGATTCGGAAAAATGCGTAGATATTTTTAACATTTGAAATTTTGAAATTTCATTAATTAGAAAAATTTTAAGAGCAATTTAAAATATCAGTTAAGTACATGTTAAACAGTGTTGGAAATTTTTCAAACTGTCATATCTCAAGATGCTCGGGCCGGATTTTGATGCCTTCGGTCTCATTCGATTCGGAAAAATGCGTAGATATTTTTAACATTTGAAATTTTGAAATTTCATTAATTAGAAAAATTTTAAGAGCAATTTAAAATATCAATTCGGTACATCGTAAACGGTGTTGGAAATTTTTCAAACTGTCATATCTCAAGATGCTCGGGCCGGATTTTGATGCCTTCGGTCTCATTCGATTCGGAAAAATGCGTAGATATTTTTAATATTTGAAATTTTGAAATTTCATTAATTAGAAAAATTTTAAGAGCAATTTAAAATATCAATTCGGTACATCGTAAACGGTGTTGGTTTATTTTTCAAACCGTCATATCTCAAGATGCTCGTGCCGGATTTTGATACCTTCGGTCTCATTCGATTCGGAAAAATGCGTAGATATATTTAACATTTGAAATTTTGAAATTTCATTAATTAGAAAAATTTTAAGAGCAATTTAAAATATCAGTTAAGTAATGTTAAACAGTGTTGGAAATTTTTCAAACTGTCATATCTCAAGATGCTCGTGCCGGATTTTGATGCCTTCGGTCTCATTCGATTCGGAAAAATGCGTAGATATTTTTAACATTTGAAATTTTGAAATTTCATTAATTAGAAAAATTTTAAGAGCAATTTAAAATATCAGTTAAGTACATGTTAAACAGTGTTGGAAATTTTTCAAACTGTCATATCTCAAGATGCTCGGGCCGGATTTTGATGCCTTTGGTCTCATTCGATTCGGAAAAATGCGTAGATATGTTAAACATTTGAAATTTTGAAATTTCATTAATTAGAAAAATTTTAAGAGCAATTTAAAATATCAGTTAAGTACATGTTAAACAGTGTTGGAAATTTTTCAAACTGTCATATCTCAAGATGATCGGGCCGGATTTTGATGCCTTCGGTCTCATTCGATTCGGAAAAATGCGTAGATATTTTTAACATTTGAAATTTTGAAATTTCATTAATTAGAAAAATTTTAAGAGCAATTTAAAATATCAGTTAAGTACATGTTAAACAGTGTTGGAAATTTTTCAAACTGTCATATCTCAAGATGATCGGACCGGATTTTGATGCCTTCGGTCTCATTCGATTCGGAAAAATGCGTTGATATGTTTAACATTTGAAATTTTGAAATTTCGTTAATTAGAAAAATTTTAAGAGCAATTTAAAATATCAATTCGGTACATCGTAAACGGTGTTGGAAATTTTTCAAACTGTCATATCTCAAGATGCTCGGGCCGGATTTTGATGCCTTCGGTCTCATTCGATTCGGAAAAATGCGTAGATATTTTTAACATTTGAAATTTTGAAATTTCATTAATTAGAAAAATTTTAAGAGCAATTTAAAATATCAGTTAAGTACATGTTAAACAGTGTTGGAAATTTTTCAAACTGTCATATCTCAAGATGATCGGACCGGATTTTGATGCCTTCGGTCTCATTCGATTCGGAAAAATGCGTAGATATTTTTAACATTTGAAATTTTGAAATTTCATTAATTAGAAAAATTTTAAGAGCAATTTAAAATATCAATTCGGTACATCGTAAACGGTGTTGGAAATTTTTCAAACTGTCATATCTCAAGATGCTCGGGCCGGATTTTGATGCCTTCGGTCTCATTCGATTCGGAAAAATGCGTAGATATTTTTAACATTTGAAATTTTGAAATTTCATTAATTAGAAAAATTTTAAGAGCAATTTAAAATATCAGTTAAGTACATGTTAAATAGTGTTGGAAATTTTTCAAACTGTCATATCTCAAGATGATCGGACCAGATTTTGATGCATTCGGTCTCATTCGATTCGGAAAAATGCGTAGATATGTTTAACATTTGAAATTTTGAAATTTCATTAATTAGAAAAATTTTAAGAGCAATTTAAAATATCAATTCGGTACATGTTAAACAGTGTTGGAAATTTTTCAAACTGTCATATCTCAAGATGATCGGGCCGGATTTTGATGCTTTCGGTCTCATTCGATTCGGAAAAATGCGTAGATATTTTTAACATTTGAAATTTTGAAATTTCATTAATTAGAAAAATTTTAAGAGCAATTTAAAATATCAGTTAAGTACATGTTAAACAGTGTTGGAAATTTTTCAAACTGTCATATCTCAAGATGCTCGGGCCGGATTTCGATGCCTTCGGTCTCATTCGATTCGGAAAAATGCGTAGATATTTTTAACATTTGAAATTTTGAAATTTCATTAATTAGAAAAATTTTAAGAGCAATTTAAAATATCAGTTAAGTACATGTTAAACAGTGTTGGAAATTTTTCAAACTGTCATATCTCAAGATGCTCGGGCCGGATTTTGATGCCTTCGGTCTCATTCGATTCGGAAAAATGCGTAGATATGTTTAACATTTGAAATTTTGAAATTTCATTAATTAGAAAAATTTTAAGAGCAATTTAAAATATCAGTTAAGTACATGTTAAACAGTGTTGGAAATTTTTCAAACTGTCATATCTCAAGATGATCGGGCCAGATTTTGATGCCTTCGGTCTCATTCGATTCGGAAAAATGCGTAGATATTTTTAACATTTGAAATTTTGAAATTTCATTAATTAGAAAAATTTTAAGAGCAATTTAAAATATCAGTTAAGTACATGTTAAACAGTGTTGGAAATTTTTCAAACTGTCATATCTCAAGATGATCGGACCGGATTTTGATGCCTTCGGTCTCATTCGATTCGGAAAAATGCGTTGATATGTTTAACATTTGAAATTTTGAAATTTCGTTAATTAGAAAAATTTTAAGAGCAATTTAAAATATCAATTCGGTACATCGTAAACGGTGTTGGAAATTTTTCAAACTGTCATATCTCAAGATGCTCTGGCCGGATTTTGATGCCTTCGGTCTCATTCGATTCGGAAAAATGCGTAGATATTTTTAACATTTGAAATTTTGAAATTTCATTAATTAGAAAAATTTTAAGAGCAATTTAAAATATCAGTTAAGTACATGTTAAACAGTGTTGGAAATTTTTCAAACTGTCATATCTCAAGATGATCGGACCGGATTTTGATGCCTTCGGTCTCATTCGATTCGGAAAAATGCGTAGATATTTTTAACATTTGAAATTTTGAAATTTCATTAATTAGAAAAATTTTAAGAGCAATTTAAAATATCAATTCGGTACATCGTAAACGGTGTTGGAAATTTTTCAAACTGTCATATCTCAAGATGCTCGGGCCGGATTTTGATGCCTTCGGTCTCATTCGATTCGGAAAAATGCGTAGATATTTTTAACATTTGAAATTTTGAAATTTCATTAATTAGAAAAATTTTAAGAGCAATTTAAAATATCAGTTAAGTACATGTTAAATAGTGTTGGAAATTTTTCAAACTGTCATATCTCAAGATGATCGGACCAGATTTTGATGCATTCGGTCTCATTCGATTCGGAAAAATGCGTAGATATGTTTAACATTTGAAATTTTGAAATTTCATTAATTAGAAAAATTTTAAGAGCAATTTAAAATATCAATTCGGTACATGTTAAACAGTGTTGGAAATTTTTCAAACTGTCATATCTCAAGATGATCGGGCCGGATTTTGATGCTTTCGGTCTCATTCGATTCGGAAAAATGCGTAGATATTTTTAACATTTGAAATTTTGAAATTTCATTAATTAGAAAAATTTTAAGAGCAATTTAAAATATCAATTCGGTACATCGTAAACGGTGTTGGAAATTTTTCAAACTGTCATATCTCAAGATGCTCGGGCCGGATTTTGATGCCTTCGGTCTCATTCGATTCGGAAAAATGCGTAGATATTTTTAACATTTGAAATTTTGAAATTTCATTAATTAGAAAAATTTTAAGAGCAATTTAAAATATCAGTTAAGTACATGTTAAACAGTGTTGGAAATTTTTCAAACTGTCATATCTCAAGATGCTCGGGCCGGATTTGGATGCCTTCGGTCTCATTCGATTCGGAAAAATGCGTAGATATTTTTAACATTTGAAATTTTGAAATTTCATTAATTAGAAAAATTTTAAGAGCAATTTAAAATATCAGTTAAGTACATGTTAAACAGTGTTTGAAATTTTTCAAACTGTCATATCTCAAGATGCTCGGGCCGGATTTTGATGCCTTCGGTCTCATTCGATTCGGAAAAATGCGTAGATATTTTTAACATTTGAAATTTTGAAATTTCATTAATTAGAAAAATTTTAAGAGCAATTTAAAATATCAGTTAAGTACATGTTAAACAGTGATGGAAATTTTTCAAACTGTCATATCTCAAGATGCTCGGGCCGGATTTTGATGCCTTCGGTCTCATTCGATTCGGAAAAATGCGTAGATATTTTTAACATTTGAAATTTTGAAATTTCACTAATTAGAAAAATTTTAAGAGCAATTTAAAATATCAGTTAAGTACATGTTAAACAGTGTTTGAAATTTTTCAAACTGTCATATCTCAAGATGCTCGGGCCGGATTTTGATGCCTTCGGTCTCATTCGATTCGGAAAAATGCGTAGATATTTTTAACATTTGAAATTTTGAAATTTCATTAATTAGAAAAATTTTAAGAGCAATTTAAAATATCAGTTAAGTACATGTTAAACAGTGTTGGAAATTTTTCAAACTGTCATATCTCAAGATGCTCGGGCCGGATTTTGATGCCTTCGGTCTCATTCGATTCGGAAAAATGCGTAGATTTTTTTAACATTTGAAATTTTGAAATTTCATTAATTAGAAAAATTTTAAGAGCAATTTAAAATATCAGTTAAGTACATGTTAAACAGTGTTGGAAATTTTTCAAACTGTCATATCTCAAGATGCTCGGGCCGGATTTTGATGCCTTCGGTCTCATTCGATTCGGAAAAATGCGTAGATATTTTTAACATTTGAAATTTTGAAATTTCACTAATTAGAAAAATTTTAAGAGCAATTTAAAATATCAGTTAAGTACATGTTAAACAGTGTTTGAAATTTTTCAAACTGTCATATCTCAAGATGCTCGGGCCGGATTTTGATGCCTTCGGTCTCATTCGATTCGGAAAAATGCGTAGATATTTTTAACATTTGAAATTTTGAAATTTCATTAATTAGAAAAATTTTAAGAGCAATTTAAAATATCAGTTAAGTACATGTTAAACAGTGTTGGAAATTTTTCAAACTGTCATATCTCAAGATGCTCGGGCCGGATTTTGATGCCTTCGGTCTCATTCGATTCGGAAAAATGCGTAGATTTTTTTAACATTTGAAATTTTGAAATTTCATTAATTAGAAAAATTTTAAGAGCAATTTAAAATATCAGTTAAGTACATGTTAAACAGTGTTGGAAATTTTTCAAACTGTCATATCTCAAGATGCTCGGGCCGGATTTTGATGCCTTCGGTCTCATTCGATTCGGAAAAATGCGTAGATATTTTTAACATTTGAAATTTTGAAATTTCATTAATTAGAAAAATTTTAAGAGCAATTTAAAATATCAGTTAAGTACATGTTAAACAGTGTTGGAAATTTTTCAAACTGTCATATCTCAAGATGATCGGGCCGGATTTTGATGCCTTCGGTCTCATTCGATTCGGAAAAATGCGTAGATATTTTTAACATTTGAAATTTTGAAATTTCATTAATTAGAAAAATTTTAAGAGCAATTTAAAATATCAGTTAAGTACATGTTAAACAGTGTTGGAAATTTTTCAAACTGTCATATCTCAAGATGCTCGGGCCGGATTTTGATGCCTTCGGTCTCATTCGATTCGGAAAAATGCGTAGATATTTTTAACATTTGAAATTTTGAAATTTCATTAATTAGAAAAATTTTAAGAGCAATTTAAAATATCAGTTAAGTACATGTTAAACAGTGTTGGAAATTTTTCAAACTGTCATATCTCAAGATGATCGGGCCGGATTTTGATGCCTTCGGTCTCATTCGATTCGGAAAAATGCGTAGATATTTTTAACATTTGAAATTTTGAAATTTCATTAATTAGAAAAATTTTAAGAGCAATTTAAAATATCAGTTAAGTACATGTTAAACAGTGTTGGAAATTTTTCAAACTGTCATATCTCAAGATGATCGGGCCGGATTTTGATGCCTTCGGTCTCATTCGATTCGGAAAAATGCGTAGATATTTTTAACATTTGAAATTTTGAAATTTCATTAATTAGAAAAATTTTAAGAGCAATTTAAAATATCAGTTAAGTACATGTTAAACAGTGTTGGAAATTTTTCAAACTGTCATATCTCAAGATGCTCGGGCCGGATTTTGATGCCTTCGGTCTCATTCGATTCGGAAAAATGCGTAGATATTTTTAACATTTGAAATTTTGAAATTTCATTAATTAGAAAAATTTTAAGAGCAATTTAAAATATCAGTTAAGTACATGTTAAACAGTGTTGGAAATTTTTCAAACTGTCATATCTCAAGATGATCGGGCCGGATTTTGATGCCTTCGGTCTCATTCGATTCGGAAAAATGCGTAGATATTTTTAACATTTGAAATTTTGAAATTTCATTAATTAGAAAAATTTTAAGAGCAATTTAAAATATCAGTTAAGTACATGTTAAACAGTGTTGGAAATTTTTCAAACTGTCATATCTCAAGATGATCGGGCCGGATTTTGATGCCTTCGGTCTCATTCGATTCGGAAAAATGCGTAGATATTTTTAACATTTGAAATTTTGAAATTTCATTAATTAGAAAAATTTTAAGAGCAATTTAAAATATCAATTCGGTACATCGTAAACGGTGTTGGTTTATTTTTCAAACCGTCATATCTCAAGATGCTCGTGCCGGATTTTGATGCCTTCGGTCTCATTCGATTCGGAAAAATGCGTAGATATTTTTAACATTTGAAATTTTGAAATTTCATTAATTAGAAAAATTTTAAGAGCAATTTAAAATATCAGTTAAGTACATGTTAAACAGTGTTGGAAATTTTTCAAACTGTCATATCTCAAGATGCTCGGGCCGGATTTTGATGCCTTCGGTCTCATTCGATTCGGAAAAATGCGTAGATATTTTTAACATTTGAAATTTTGAAATTTCATTAATTAGAAAAATTTTAAGAGCAATTTAAAATATCAATTCGGTACATCGTAAACGGTGTTGGAAATTTTTCAAACTGTCATATCTCAAGATGCTCGGGCCGGATTTTGATGCCTTCGGTCTCATTCGATTCGGAAAAATGCGTAGATATTTTTAATATTTAAAATTTTGAAATTTCATTAATTAGAAAAATTTTAAGAGCAATTTAAAATATCAATTCGGTACATCGTAAACGGTGTTGGTTTATTTTTCAAACCGTCATATCTCAAGATGCTCGTGCCGGATTTTGATACCTTCGGTCTCATTCGATTCGGAAAAATGCGTAGATATTTTTAACATTTGAAATTTTGAAATTTCATTAATTAGAAAAATTTTAAGAGCAATTTAAAATATCAGTTAAGTAATGTTAAACAGTGTTGGAAATTTTTCAAACTGTCATATCTCAAGATGCTCGTGCCGGATTTTGATGCCTTCGGTCTCATTCGATTCGGAAAAATGCGTAGATATTTTTAACATTTGAAATTTTGAAATTTCATTAATTAGAAAAATTTTAAGAGCAATTTAAAATATCAGTTAAGTACATGTTAAACAGTGTTGGAAATTTTTCAAACTGTCATATCTCAAGATGATCGGGCCGGATTTTGATGCCTTCGGCCTCATTCGATTCGGAAAAATGCGTAGATATTTTTAACATTTGAAATTTTGAAATTTCATTAATTAGAAAAATTTTAAGAGCAATTTAAAATATCAGTTAAGTACATGTTAAACAGTGTTGGAAATTTTTCAAACTGTCATATTTCAAGATGCTCGGGCCGGATTTTGATGCCTTCGGACTCATTCGATTCGGAAAAATGCGTAGATATTTTTAACATTTGAAATTTTGAAATTTCATTAATTAGAAAAATTTTAAGAGCAATTTAAAATATCAATTCGGTACATCGTAAACAGTGTTGGAAATTTTTCAAACTGTCATATCTTAAGATGCTCGGGCCGGATTTTGATGCCTTCGGTCTCATTCGATTCGAAAAAATGCGTAGATATTTTTAACATTTGAAATTTTGAAATTTCATTAATTAGAAAAATTTTAAGAGCAATTTAAAATATCAATTCGGTACATCGTAAACAGTGTTGGAAATTTTTCAAACTGTCATATCTTAAGATGCTCGCGCCGGATTTTGATGCCTTCGGTCTCATTCGATTCGGAAAAATGCGTAGATTTTTTTAACATTTGAAATTTTGAAATTTCATTAATTAGAAAAATTTTAAGAGCAATTTAAAATATCAATTCGGTACATCGTAAACAGTGTTGGAAATTTTTCAAACTGTCATATCTTAAGATGCTCGGGCCGGATTTTGTTGCCTTCGGTCTCATTCGATTCGGAAAAATGCGTAGATATTTTTAACATTTGAAATTTTGAAATTTCATTAATTAGAAAATTTTAAGAGCAATTTAAAATATCAGTTAAGTACATGTTAAACAGTGTTGGAAATTTTTCAAACTGTCATATCTCAAGATGATCGGACCAGATTTTGATGCCTTCGGTCTCATTCGATTCGGAAAAATGCGTAGATATGTTTAACATTTGAAATTTTGAAATTTCATTAATTAGAAAAATTTTAAGAGCAATTTAAAATATCAATTCGGTACATCGTAAACGGTGTTGGAAATTTTTCAAACTGTCATATCTCAAGATGCTCGGGCCGGATTTTGATGCCTTCGGTCTCATTCGATTCGGAAAAATGCGTAGATATTTTTAACATTTGAAATTTTGAAATTTCATTAATTAGAAAAATTTTAAGAGCAATTTAAAATATCAATTCGGTACATCGTAAACAGTGTTGGAAATTTTTCAAACTGTCATATCTTAAGATGCTCGGGCCGGATTTTGATGCCTTCGGTCTCATTCGATTCGGAAAAATGCGTAGATATTTTTAACATTTGAAATTTTGAAATTTCATTAATTAGAAAAATTTTAAGAGCAATTTAAAATATCAATTCGGTACATCGTAAACAGTGTTGGAAATTTTTCAAACTGTCATATCTTAAGATGCTCGGGCCGGATTTTGATGCCTTCGGACTCATTCGATTCGGAAAAATGCGTAGATATTTTTAACATTTGAAATTTTGAAATTTCATTAATTAGAAAAATTTTAAGAGCAATTTAAAATATCAATTCGGTACATCGTAAACGGTGTTGGTTTATTTTTCAAACCGTCATATCTTAAGATGCTCATGCCGGATTTTGTTGCCTTCGGTCTCATTCGATTCGGAAAAATGCGTAGATATTTTTAACATTTGAAATTTTGAAATTTCATTAATTAGAAAAATTTTAAGAGCAATTTAAAATATCAATTCGGTACATCGTAAACAGTGTTGGAAATTTTTCAAACTGTTATATCTTAAGATGCTCGGGCCGGATTTTGATGCCTTCGGACTCATTCGATTCGGAAAAATGCGTAGATATTTTTAACATTTGAAATTTTGAAATTTCATTAATTAGAAAAATTTTAAGAGCAATTTAAAATATCAATTCGGTACATCGTAAACGGTGTTGGTTTATTTTTCAAACCGTCATATCTTAAGATGCTCGGGCCGGATTTTGTTGCCTTCGGTCTCATTCGATTCGGAAAAATGCGTAGATATTTTTAACATTTGAAATTTTGAAATTTCATTAATTAGAAAAATTTTAAGAGCAATTTAAAATATCAATTCGGTACATCGTAAACAGTGTTGGAAATTTTTCAAACTGTCATATCTTAAGATGCTCGGGCCGGATTTTGATGCCTTCGGTCTCATTCGATTCGGAAAAATGCGTAGATATTTTTAACATTTGAAATTTTGAAATTTCATTAATTAGAAAAATTTTAAGAGCAATTTAAAATATCAATTCGGTACATCGTAAACAGTGTTGGAAATTTTTCAAACTGTCATATCTTAAGATGCTCTTGCCGGATTTTGATGCCTTCGGTCTCATTCGATTCGGAAAAATGCGTAGATATTTTTAACATTTGAAATTTTGAAATTTCATTAATTAGAAAAATTTTAAGAGCAATTTAAAATATCAGTTAAGTACATGTTAAACAGTGTTGGAAATTTTTCAAACTGTCATATCTCAAGATGCTCGGGCCGGATTTTGATGCCTTCGGTCTCATTCGATTCGGAAAAATGCGTAGATATTTTTAACATTTGAAATTTTGAAATTTCATTAATTAGAAAATTTTAAGAGCAATTTAAAATATCAGTTAAGTACATGTTAAACAGTGTTGGAAATTTTTCAAACTGTCATATCTCAAGATGATCGGACCAGATTTTGATGCCTTCGGTCTCATTCGATTCGGA
Source organism: Caenorhabditis virilis (assembly GCA_964036255.1). NCBI lineage: Eukaryota > Metazoa > Nematoda > Chromadorea > Rhabditida > Rhabditidae > Caenorhabditis > Caenorhabditis virilis. The sequence goes on along the minus strand of OZ038420.1, from coordinate 1,556,635 downwards.
AAAATGCGTAGATATGTTTAACATTTGAAATTTTGAAATTTCATTAATTAGAAAAATTTTAAGAGCAATTTAAAATATCAATTCGGTACATCGTAAACGGTGTTGGAAATTTTTCAAACTGTCATATCTCAAGATGCTCGGGCCGGATTTTGATGCCTTCGGTCTCATTCGATTCGGAAAAATGCGTAGATATTTTTAACATTTGAAATTTTGAAATTTCATTAATTAGAAAAATTTTAAGAGCAATTTAAAATATCAGTTAAGTACATGTTAAACAGTGTTGGAAATTTTTCAAACTGTCATATCTCAAGATGCTCGGGCCGGATTTTGATGCCTTCGGTCTCATTCGATTCGGAAAAATGCGTAGATATTTTTAACATTTGAAATTTTGAAATTTCATTAATTAGAAAAATTTTAAGAGCAATTTAAAATATCAATTCGGTACATCGTAAACGGTGTTGGAAATTTTTCAAACTGTCATATCTCAAGATGCTCGGGCCGGATTTTGATGCCTTCGGTCTCATTCGATTCGGAAAAATGCGTAGATATTTTTAACATTTGAAATTTTGAAATTTCATTAATTAGAAAAATTTTAAGAGCAATTTAAAATATCAGTTAAGTACATGTTAAACAGTGTTGGAAATTTTTCAAACTGTCATATCTCAAGATGATCGGATCAGATTTTGATGCCTTCGGTCTCATTCGATTCGGAAAAATGCGTAGATATGTTTAACATTTGAAATTTTGAAATTTCATTAATTAGAAAAATTTTAAGAGCAATTTAAAATATCAATTCGGTACATCGTAAACGGTGTTGGAAATTTTTCAAACTGTCATATCTCAAGATGATCGGACCGGATTTTGATGCCTTCGGTCTCATTCGATTCGGAAAAATGCGTAGATATTTTTAACATTTGAAATTTTGAAATTTCATCAATTAGAAAAATTTTAAGAGCAATTTAAAATATCAATTCGGTACATCGTAAACGGTGTTGGAAATTTTTCAAACTGTCATATCTCAAGATGATCAGGCCGGATTTTGATGCCTTCGGTCTCATTCGATTCGGAAAAATGCGTAGATATGTTTAACATTTGAAATTTTGAAATTTCATTAATTAGAAAAATTTTAAGAGCAATTTAAAATATCAGTTAAGTACATGTTAAACAGTGTTGGAAATTTTTCAAACTGTCATATCTCAAGATGATCGGGCCGGATTTTGATGCCTGCGGTCTCATTCGATTCCGAAAAATGCGTAGATATTTTTAACATTTGAAATTTTGAAATTTCATCAATTAGAAAAATTTTAAGAGCAATTTAAAATATCAATTCGGTACATCGTAAACGGTGTTGGAAATTTTTCAAACTGTCATATCTCAAGATGCTCGGGCCGGATTTTGATGCCTTCGGTCTCATTCGATTCGGAAAAATGCGTAGATATTTTTAACATTTGAAATTTTGAAATTTCATTAATTAGAAAAATTTTAAGAGCAATTTAAAATATCAGTTAAGTACATGTTAAACAGTGTTGGAAATTTTTCAAACTGTCATATCTCAAGATGCTCGGGCCGGATTTTGATGCCTTCGGTCTCATTCGATTCGGAAAAATGCGTAGATATTTTTAACATTTGAAATTTTGAAATTTCATTAATTAGAAAAATTTTAAGAGCAATTTAAAATATCAGTTAAGTACATGTTAAACAGTGTTGGAAATTTTTCAAACTGTCATATCTCAAGATGATCAGGCCGGATTTTGATGCCTTCGGTCTCATTCGATTCGGAAAAATGCGTAGATATTTTTAACATTTGAAATTTTGAAATTTCATTAATTAGAAAAATTTTAAGAGCAATTTAAAATATCAGTTAAGTACATGTTAAACAGTGTTGGAAATTTTTCAAACTGTCATATCTCAAGATGATCAGGCCGGATTTTGATGCCTTCGGTCTCATTCGATTCGGAAAAATGCGTAGATATTTTTAACATTTGAAATTTTGAAATTTCATCAATTTGAAAAATTTTAAGAGCAATTTAAAATATCAATTCGGTACATCGTAAACGGTGTTGGAAATTTTTCAAACTGTCATATCTCAAGATGCTCGGGCCGGATTTTGATGCCTTCGGTCTCATTCGATTCGGAAAAATGCGTAGATATTTTTAACATTTGAAATTTTGAAATTTCATTAATTAGAAAAATTTTAAGAGCAATTTAAAATATCAGTTAAGTACATGTTAAACAGTGTTGGAAATTTTTCAAACTGTCATATCTCAAGATGATCGGGCCGGATTTTGATGCCTTCGGTCTCATTCGATTCGGAAAAATGCGTAGATATTTTTAACATTTGAAATTTTGAAATTTCATCAATTAGAAAAATTTTAAGAGCAATTTAAAATATCAATTCGGTACATCGTAAACGGTGTTGGAAATTTTTCAAACTGTCATATCTCAAGATGCTCGGGCCGGATTTTGATGCCTTCGGTCTCATTCGATTCGGAAAAATGCGTAGATATTTTTAACATTTGAAATTTTGAAATTTCATTAATTAGAAAAATTTTAAGAGCAATTTAAAATATCAGTTAAGTACATGTTAAATAGTGTTGGAAATTTTTCAAACTGTCATATCTCAAGATGCTCGGGCCGGATTTTGATGCCTTCGGTCTCATTCGATTCGGAAAAATGCGTAGATATTTTTAACATTTGAAATTTTGAAATTTCATTAATTAGAAAAATTTTAAGAGCAATTTAAAATATCAGTTAAGTACATGTTAAATAGTGTTGGAAATTTTTCAAACTGTCATATCTCAAGATGCTCGGGCCCGATTTTGATGCCTTCGGTCTCATTCGATTCGGAAAAATGCGTAGATATTTTTAACATTTGAAATTTTGAAATTTCCTTAATTAGAAAAATTTTAAGAGCAATTTAAAATATCAGTTAAGTACATGTTAAATAGTGTTGGAAATTTTTCAAACTGTCATATCTCAAGATGCTCGGGCCGGATTTTGATGCCTTCGGTCTCATTCGATTCGGAAAAATGCGTAGATATTTTTAACATTTAAAATTTTGAAATTTCATTAATTAGAAAAATTTTAAGAGCAATTTAAAATATCAGTTAAGTACATGTTAAACAGTGTTGGAAATTTTTCAAACTGTCATATCTCAAGATGCTCGGGCCGGATTTTGATGCCTTCGGTCTCATTCGATTCGGAAAAATGCGTAGATATTTTTAACATTTGAAATTTTGAAATTTCATTAATTAGAAAAATTTTAAGAGCAATTTAAAATATCAGTTAAGTACATGTTAAACAGTGTTGGAAATTTTTCAAACTGTCATATCTCAAGATGCTCGGGCCGGATTTTGATGCCTTCGGTCTCATTCGATTCGGAAAAATGCGTAGATATTTTTAACATTTGAAATTTTGAAATTTCATTAATTAGAAAAATTTTAAGAGCAATTTAAAATATCAGTTAAGTACATGTTAAATAGTGTTGGAAATTTTTCAAACTGTCATATCTCAAGATGCTCGGGCCGGATTTTGATGCCTTCGGTCTCATTCGATTCGGAAAAATGCGTAGATATTTTTAACATTTGAAATTTTGAAATTTCATTAATTAGAAAAATTTTAAGAGCAATTTAAAATATCAGTTAAGTACATGTTAAACAGTGTTGGAAATTTTTCAAACTGTCATATCTCAAGATGCTCGGGCCGGATTTTGATGCCTTCGGTCTCATTCGATTCGGAAAAATGCGTAGATATTTTTAACATTTGAAATTTTGAAATTTCATTAATTAGAAAAATTTTAAGAGCAATTTAAAATATCAATTCGGTACATCGTAAACGGTGTTGGAAATTTTTCAAACTGTCATATCTCAAGATGCTCGGGCCGGATTTTGATGCCTTCGGTCTCATTCGATTCGGAAAAATGCGTAGATATTTTTAACATTTGAAATTTTGAAATTTCATTAATTAGAAAAATTTTAAGAGCAATTTAAAATATCAGTTAAGTACATGTTAAACAGTGTTGGAAATTTTTCAAACTGTCATATCTCAAGATGATCGGACCAGATTTTGATGCCTTCGGTCTCATTCGATTCGGAAAAATGCGTAGATATGTTTAACATTTGAAATTTTGAAATTTCATTAATTAGAAAAATTTTAAGAGCAATTTAAAATATCAATTCGGTACATCGTAAACGGTGTTGGAAATTTTTCAAACTGTCATATCTCAAGATGATCGGACCGGATTTTGATGCCTTCGGTCTCATTCGATTCGGAAAAATGCGTAGATATTTTTAACATTTGAAATTTTGAAATTTCATCAATTAGAAAAATTTTAAGAGCAATTTAAAATATCAATTCGGTACATCGTAAACGGTGTTGGAAATTTTTCAAACTGTCATATCTCAAGATGCTCGGGCCGGATTTTGATGCCTTCGGTCTCATTCGATTCGGAAAAATGCGTAGATATTTTTAACATTTGAAATTTTGAAATTTCATTAATTAGAAAAATTTTAAGAGCAATTTAAAATATCAGTTAAGTACATGTAAAATAGTGTTGGAAATTTTTCAAACTGTCATATCTCAAGATGCTCGGGCCGGATTTTGATGTCTTCGGTCTCATTCGATTCGGAAAAATGCGTAGATATTTTTAACATTTGAAATTTTGAAATTTCATTAATTAGAAAAATTTTAAGAGCAATTTAAAATATCAGTTAAGTACATGTTAAACAGTGTTGGAAATTTTTCAAACTGTCATATCTCAAGATGCTCGGGCCGGATTTTGATGCCTTCGGTCTCATTCGATTCGGAAAAATGCGTAGATATTTTTAACATTTGAAATTTTGAAATTTCATTAATTAGAAAAATTTTAAGAGCAATTTAAAATATCAGTTAAGTACATGTTAAACAGTGTTGGAAATTTTTCAAACTGTCATATCTCAAGATGATCGGACCAGATTTTGATGCCTTCGGTCTCATTCGATTCGGAAAAATGCGTAGATATGTTTAACATTTGAAATTTTGAAATTTCATTAATTAGAAAAATTTTAAGAGCAATTTAAAATATCAATTCGGTACATCGTAAACGGTGTTGGAAATTTTTCAAACTGTCATATCTCAAGATGATCGGACCGGATTTTGATGCCTTCGGTCTCATTCGATTCGGAAAAATGCGTAGATATTTTTAACATTTGAAATTTTGAAATTTCATCAATTAGAAAAATTTTAAGAGCAATTTAAAATATCAATTCGGTACATCGTAAACGGTGTTGGAAATTTTTCAAACTGTCATATCTCAAGATGCTCGGGCCGGATTTTGATGCTTTCGGTATCATTCGATTCGGAAAAATGCGTAGATATTTTTAACATTTGAAATTTTGAAATTTCATTAATTAGAAAAATTTTAAGAGCAATTTAAAATATCAGTTAAGTACATGTAAAATAGTGTTGGAAATTTTTCAAACTGTCATATCTCAAGATGCTCGGGCCGGATTTTGATGCCTTCGGTCTCATTCGATTCGGAAAAATGCGTAGATATTTTTAACATTTGAAATTTTGAAATTTCATTAATTAGAAAAATTTTAAGAGCAATTTAAAATATCAGTTAAGTACATGTTAAACAGTGTTGGAAATTTTTCAAACTGTCATATCTCAAGATGCTCGGGCCGGATTTTGATGCCTTCGGTCTCATTCGATTCGGAAAAATGCGTAGATATTTTTAACATTTGAAATTTTGAAATTTCATTAATTAGAAAAATTTTAAGAGCAATTTAAAATATCAGTTAAGTACATGTTAAACAGTGTTGGAAATTTTTCAAACTGTCATATCTCAAGATGATCGGACCAGATTTTGATGCCTTCGGTCTCATTCGATTCGGAAAAATGCGTAGATATGTTTAACATTTGAAATTTTGAAATTTCATTAATTAGAAAAATTTTAAGAGCAATTTAAAATATCAATTCGGTACATCGTAAACGGTGTTGGAAATTTTTCAAACTGTCATATCTCAAGATGATCGGACCGGATTTTGATGCCTTCGGTCTCATTCGATTCGGAAAAATGCGTAGATATTTTTAACATTTGAAATTTTGAAATTTCATCAATTAGAAAAATTTTAAGAGCAATTTAAAATATCAATTCGGTACATCGTAAACGGTGTTGGAAATTTTTCAAACTGTCATATCTCAAGATGCTCGGGCCGGATTTTGATGCCTTCGGTCTCATTCGATTCGGAAAAATGCGTAGATATTTTTAACATTTGAAATTTTGAAATTTCATTAATTAGAAAAATTTTAAGAGCAATTTAAAATATCAGTTAAGTACATGTAAAATAGTGTTGGAAATTTTTCAAACTGTCATATCTCAAGATGCTCGGGCCGGATTTTGATGCCTTCGGTCTCATTCGATTCGGAAAAATGCGTAGATATTTTTAACATTTGAAATTTTGAAATTTCATTAATTAGAAAAATTTTAAGAGCAATTTAAAATATCAGTTAAGTACATGTAAAATAGTGTTGGAAATTTTTCAAACTGTCATATCTCAAGATGCTCGGGCCGGATTTTGATGCCTTCGGTCTCATTCGATTCGGAAAAATGCGTAGATATTTTTAACATTTGAAATTTTGAAATTTCATTAATTAGAAAAATTTTAAGAGCAATTTAAAATATCAGTTAAGTACATGTTAAACAGTGTTGGAAATTTTTCAAACTGTCATATCTCAAGATGATCGGACCAGATTTTGATGCCTTCGGTCTCATTCGATTCGGAAAAATGCGTAGATATGTTTAACATTTGAAATTTTGAAATTTCATTAATTAGAAAAATTTTAAGAGCAATTTAAAATATCAATTCGGTACATCGTAAACGGTGTTGGAAATTTTTCAAACTGTCATATCTCAAGATGATCGGACCAGATTTTGATGCCTTCGGTCTCATTCGATTCGGAAAAATGCGTAGATATGTTTAACATTTGAAATTTTGAAATTTCATTAATTAGAAAAATTTTAAGAGCAATTTAAAATATCAATTCGGTACATCGTAAACGGTGTTGGAAATTTTTCAAACTGTCATATCTCAAGATGCTCGGGCCGGATTTTGATGCCTTCGGTCTCATTCGATTCGGAAAAATGCGTAGATATTTTTAACATTTGAAATTTTGAAATTTCATTAATTAGAAAAATTTTAAGAGCAATTTAAAATATCAGTTAAGTACATGTTAAACAGTGTTGGAAATTTTTCAAACTGTCATATCTCAAGATGCTCGGGCCGGATTTTGATGCCTTCGGTCTCATTCGATTCGGAAAAATGCGTAGATATTTTTAACATTTGAAATTTTGAAATTTCATTAATTAGAAAAATTTTAAGAGCAATTTAAAATATCAGTTAAGTACATGTTAAATAGTGTTGGAAATTTTTCAAACTGTCATATCTCAAGATGCTCGGGCCGGATTTTGATGCCTTCGGTCTCATTCGATTCGGAAAAATGCGTAGATATTTTTAACATTTGAAATTTTGAAATTTCATTAATTAGAAAAATTTTAAGAGCAATTTAAAATATCAGTTAAGTACATGTTAAACAGTGTTGGAAATTTTTCAAACTGTCATATCTCAAGATGATCGGACCAGATTTTGATGCCTTTGGTCTCATTCGATTCGGAAAAATGCGTAGATATGTTTAACATTTGAAATTTTGAAATTTCATTAATTAGAAAAATTTTAAGAGCAATTTAAAATATCAATTCGGTACATCGTAAACGGTGTTGGAAATTTTTCAAACTGTCATATCTCAAGATGCTCGGGCCGGATTTTGATGCCTTCGGTCTCATTCGATTCGGAAAAATGCGTAGATATGTTTAACATTTGAAATTTTGAAATTTCATTAATTAGAAAAATTTTAAGAGCAATTTAAAATATCAATTCGGTACATCGTAAACGGTGTTGGAAATTTTTCAAACTGTCATATCTCAAGATGATCGGACCGGATTTTGATGCCTTCGGTCTCATTCGATTCGGAAAAATGCGTAGATATTTTTAACATTTGAAATTTTGAAATTTCATCAATTAGAAAAATTTTAAGAGCAATTTAAAATATCAATTCGGTACATCGTAAACGGTGTTGGAAATTTTTCAAACTGTCATATCTCAAGATGCTCGGGCCGGATTTTGATGCCTTCGGTCTCATTCGATTCGGAAAAATGCGTAGATATTTTTAACATTTGAAATTTTGAAATTTCATTAATTAGAAAAATTTTAAGAGCAATTTAAAATATCAGTTAAGTACATGTAAAATAGTGTTGGAAATTTTTCAAACTGTCATATCTCAAGATGCTCGGGCCGGATTTTGATGCCTTCGGTCTCATTCGATTCGGAAAAATGCGTAGATATTTTTAACATTTGAAATTTTGAAATTTCATTAATTAGAAAAATTTTAAGAGCAATTTAAAATATCAGTTAAGTACATGTTAAACAGTGTTGGAAATTTTTCAAACTGTCATATCTCAAGATGATCGGACCAGATTTTGATGCCTTCGGTCTCATTCGATTCGGAAAAATGCGTAGATATGTTTAACATTTGAAATTTTGAAATTTCATTAATTAGAAAAATTTTAAGAGCAATTTAAAATATCAATTCGGTACATCGTAAACGGTGTTGGAAATTTTTCAAACTGTCATATCTCAAGATGCTCGGGCCGGATTTTGATGCCTTCGGTCTCATTCGATTCGGAAAAATGCGTAGATATTTTTAACATTTGAAATTTTGAAATTTCATTAATTAGAAAAATTTTAAGAGCAATTTAAAATATCAGTTAAGTACATGTAAAATAGTGTTGGAAATTTTTCAAACTGTCATATCTCAAGATGCGCGGGCCGGATTTTGATGCCTTCGGTCTCATTCGATTCGGAAAAATGCGTAGATATTTTTAACATTTGAAATTTTGAAATTTCATTAATTAGAAAAATTTTAAGAGCAATTTAAAATATCAGTTAAGTACATGTTAAACAGTGTTGGAAATTTTTCAAACTGTCATATCTCAAGATGCTCGGGCCGGATTTTGATGCCTTCGGTCTCATTCGATTCGGAAAAATGCGTAGATATTTTTAACATTTGAAATTTTGAAATTTCATTAATTTGAAAAATTTTAAGAGCAATTTAAAATATCAGTTAAGTACATGTTAAATAGTGTTGGAAATTTTTCAAACTGTCATATCTCAAGATGCTCGGGCCGGATTTTGATGCCTTCGGTCTCATTCGATTCGGAAAAATGCGTAGATATTTTTAACATTTGAAATTTTGAAATTTCATTAATTAGAAAAATTTTAAGAGCAATTTAAAATATCAGTTAAGTACATGTTAAACAGTGTTGGAAATTTTTCAAACTGTCATATCTCAAGATGATCGGACCAGATTTTGATGCCTTCGGTCTCATTAGATTCGGAAAAATGCGTAGATATGTTTAACATTTGAAATTTTGAAATTTCATTAATTAGAAAAATTTTAAGAGCAATTTAAAATATCAATTCGGTACATCGTAAACGGTGTTGGAAATTTTTCAAACTGTCATATCTCAAGATGATCGGACCGGATTTTGATGCCTTCGGTCTCATTCGATTCGGAAAAATGCGTAGATATTTTTAACATTTGAAATTTTGAAATTTCATCAATTAGAAAAATTTTAAGAGCAATTTAAAATATCAATTCGGTACATCGTAAACGGTGTTGGAAATTTTTCAAACTGTCATATCTCAAGATGCTCGGGCCGGATTTTGATGCCTTCGGTCTCATTCGATTCGGAAAAATGCGTAGATATTTTTAACATTTGAAATTTTGAAATTTCATTAATTAGAAAAATTTTAAGAGCAATTTAAAATATCAGTTAAGTACATGTAAAATAGTGTTGGAAATTTTTCAAACTGTCATATCTCAAGATGCTCGGGCCGGATTTTGATGCCTTCGGTCTCATTCGATTCGGAAAAATGCGTAGATATTTTTAACATTTGAAATTTTGAAATTTCATTAATTAGAAAAATTTTAAGAGCAATTTAAAATATCAGTTAAGTACATGTTAAACAGTGTTGGAAATTTTTCAAACTGTCATATCTCAAGATGCTCGGGCCGGATTTTGATGCCTTCGGTCTCATTCGATTCGGAAAAATGCGTAGATATTTTTAACATTTGAAATTTTGAAATTTCATTAATTAGAAAAATTTTAAGAGCAATTTAAAATATCAGTTAAGTACATGTTAAACAGTGTTGGAAATTTTTCAAACTGTCATATCTCAAGATGATCGGACCAGATTTTGATGCCTTCGGTCTCATTCGATTCGGAAAAATGCGTAGATATGTTTAACATTTGAAATTTTGAAATTTCATTAATTAGAAAAATTTTAAGAGCAATTTAAAATATCAATTCGGTACATCGTAAACGGTGTTGGAAATTTTTCAAACTGTCATATCTCAAGATGATCGGACCAGATTTTGATGCCTTCGGTCTCATTCGATTCGGAAAAATGCGTAGATATTTTTAACATTTGAAATTTTGAAATTTCATTAATTAGAAAAATTTTAAGAGCAATTTAAAATATCAATTCGGTACATCGTAAACGGTGTTGGAAATTTTTCAAACTGTCATATCTCAAGATGATCGGACCGGATTTTGATGCCTTCGGTCTCATTCGATTCGGAAAAATGCGTAGATATTTTTAACATTTGAAATTTTGAAATTTCATTAATTAGAAAAATTTTAAGAGCAATTTAAAATATCAGTTAAGTACATGTTAAACAGTGTTGGAAATTTTTCAAACTGTCATATCTCAAGATGATCGGACCAGATTTTGATGCCTTCGGTCTCATTCGATTCGGAAAAATGCGTAGATATGTTTAACATTTGAAATTTTGAAATTTCATTAATTAGAAAAATTTTAAGAGCAATTTAAAATATCAATTCGGTACATCGTAAACGGTGTTGGAAATTTTTCAAACTGTCATATCTCAAGATGATCGGACCGGATTTTGATGCCTTCGGTCTCATTCGATTCGGAAAAATGCGTAGATATTTTTAACATTTGAAATTTTGAAATTTCATTAATTAGAAAAATTTTAAGAGCAATTTAAAATATCAGTTAAGTACATGTTAAACAGTGTTGGAAATTTTTCAAACTGTCATATCTCAAGATGATCGGACCAGATTTTGATGCCTTCGGTCTCATTCGATTCGGAAAAATGCGTAGATATGTTTAACATTTGAAATTTTGAAATTTCATTAATTAGAAAAATTTTAAGAGCAATTTAAAATATCAATTCGGTACATCGTAAACGGTGTTGGAAATTTTTCAAACTGTCATATCTCAAGATGATCGGACCGGATTTTGATGCCTTCGGTCTCATTCGATTCGGAAAAATGCGTAGATATTTTTAACATTTGAAATTTTGAAATTTCATCAATTAGAAAAATTTTAAGAGCAATTTAAAATATCAATTCGGTACATCGTAAACGGTGTTGGAAATTTTTCAAACTGTCATATCTCAAGATGCTCGGACCAGATTTTGATGCCTTCGGTCTCATTCGATTCGGAAAAATGCGTAGATATGTTTAACATTTGAAATTTTGAAATTTCATTAATTAGAAAAATTTTAAGAGCAATTTAAAATATCAATTCGGTACATCGTAAACGGTGTTGGAAATTTTTCAAACTGTCATATCTCAAGATGATCGGACCGGATTTTGATGCCTTCGGTCTCATTCGATTCGGAAAAATGCGTAGATATTTTTAACATTTGAAATTTTGAAATTTCATTAATTAGAAAAATTTTAAGAGCAATTTAAAATATCAGTTAAGTACATGTTAAACAGTGTTGGAAATTTTTCAAACTGTCATATCTCAAGATGATCGGACCAGATTTTGATGCCTTCGGTCTCATTCGATTCGGAAAAATGCGTAGATATGTTTAACATTTGAAATTTTGAAATTTCATTAATTAGAAAAATTTTAAGAGCAATTTAAAATATCAATTCGGTACATCGTAAACGGTGTTGGAAATTTTTCAAACTGTCATATCTCAAGATGATCGGACCGGATTTTGATGCCTTCGGTCTCATTCGATTCGGAAAAATGCGTAGATATTTTTAACATTTGAAATTTTGAAATTTCATCAATTAGAAAAATTTTAAGAGCAATTTAAAATATCAATTCGGTACATCGTAAACGGTGTTGGAAATTTTTCAAACTGTCATATCTCAAGATGCACGGGCCGGATTTTGATGCCTTCGGTCTCATTCGATTCGGAAAAATGCGTAGATATTTTTAACATTTGAAATTTTGAAATTTCATTAATTAGAAAAATTTTAAGAGCAATTTAAAATATCAGTTAAGTACATGTTGAATAGTGTTGGAAATTTTTCAAACTGTCATATCTCAAGATGCTCGGGCCGGGTTTTGATGCCTTCGGTCTCATTCGATTCGGAAAAATGCGTAGATATTTTTAACATTTGAAATTTTGAAATTTCATTAATTAGAAAAATTTTAAGAGCAATTTAAAATATCAGTTAAGTACATGTTAAACAGTGTTGGAAATTTTTCAAACTGTCATATCTCAAGATGCTCGGGCCGGATTTTGATGCCTTCGGTCTCATTCGATTCGGAAAAATGCGTAGATATTTTTAACATTTGAAATTTTGAAATTTCATTAATTAGAAAAATTTTAAGAGCAATTTAAAATATCAGTTAAGTACATGTTAAACAGTGTTGGAAATTTTTCAAACTGTCATATCTCAAGATGATCGGACCAGATTTTGATGCCTTCGGTCTCATTCGATTCGGAAAAATGCGTAGATATGTTTAACATTTGAAATTTTGAAATTTCATTAATTAGAAAAATTTTAAGAGCAATTTAAAATATCAATTCGGTACATCGTAAACGGTGTTGGAAATTTTTCAAACTGTCATATCTCAAGATGATCGGACCGGATTTTGATGCCTTCGGTCTCATTCGATTCGGAAAAATGCGTAGATATTTTTAACATTTGAAATTTTGAAATTTCATCAATTAGAAAAATTTTAAGAGCAATTTAAAATATCAATTCGGTACATCGTAAACGGTGTTGGAAATTTTTCAAACTGTCATATCTCAAGATGCTCGGGCCGGATTTTGATGCCTTCGGTCTCATTCGATTCGGAAAAATGCGTAGATATTTTTAACATTTGAAATTTTGAAATTTCATTAATTAGAAAAATTTTAAGAGCAATTTAAAATATCAGTTAAGTACATGTTAAACAGTGTTGGAAATTTTTCAAACTGTCATATCTCAAGATGATCGGACCAGATTTTGATGCCTTCGGTCTCATTCGATTCGGAAAAATGCGTAGATATGTTTAACATTTGAAATTTTGAAATTTCATTAATTAGAAAAATTTTAAGAGCAATTTAAAATATCAATTCGGTACATCGTAAACGGTGTTGGAAATTTTTCAAACTGTCATATCTCAAGATGATCGGACCGGATTTTGATGCCTTCGGTCTCATTCGATTCGGAAAAATGCGTAGATATTTTTAACATTTGAAATTTTGAAATTTCATCAATTAGAAAAATTTTAAGAGCAATTTAAAATATCAATTCGGTACATCGTAAACGGTGTTGGAAATTTTTCAAACTGTCATATCTCAAGATGCTCGGGCCGGATTTTGATGCCTTCGGTCTCATTCAATTCGGAAAAATGCGTAGATATTTTTAACATTTGAAATTTTGAAATTTCATTAATTAGAAAAATTTTAAGAGCAATTTAAAATATCAGTTAAGTACATGTTAAACAGTGTTGGAAATTTTTCAAACTGTCATATCTCAAGATGCTCGGGCCGGATTTTGATGCCTTCGGTCTCATTCGATTCGGAAAAATGCGTAGATATTTTTAACATTTGAAATTTTGAAATTTCATTAATTAGAAAAATTTTAAGAGCAATTTAAAATATCAGTTAAGTACATGTTAAATAGTGTTGGAAATTTTTCAAACTGTCATATCTCAAGATGCTCGGGCCGGATTTTGATGCCTTCGGTCTCATTCGATTCGGAAAAATGCGTAGATATTTTTAACATTTGAAATTTTGAAATTTCATTAATTAGAAAAATTTTAAGAGCAATTTAAAATATCAGTTAAGTACATGTTAAACAGTGTTGGAAATTTTTCAAACTGTCATATCTCAAGATGATCGGATCAGATTTTGATGCCTTCGGTCTCATTCGATTCGGAAAAATGCGTAGATATGTTTAACATTTGAAATTTTGAAATTTCATTAATTAGAAAAATTTTAAGAGCAATTTAAAATATCAATTCGGTACATCGTAAACGGTGTTGGAAATTTTTCAAACTGTCATATCTCAAGATGATCGGACCGGATTTTGATGCCTTCGGTCTCATTCGATTCGGAAAAATGCGTAGATATTTTTAACATTTGAAATTTTGAAATTTCATCAATTAGAAAAATTTTAAGAGCAATTTAAAATATCAATTCGGTACATCGTAAACGGTGTTGGAAATTTTTCAAACTGTCATATCTCAAGATGCTCGGGCCGGATTTTGATGCCTTCGGTCTCATTCGATTCGGAAAAATGCGTAGATATTTTTAACATTTGAAATTTTGAAATTTCATTAATTAGAAAAATTTTAAGAGCAATTTAAAATATCAGTTAAGTACATGTTAAACAGTGTTGGAAATTTTTCAAACTGTCATATCTCAAGATGCTCGGGCCGGATTTTGATGCCTTCGGTCTCATTCGATTCGGAAAAATGCGTAGATATTTTTAACATTTGAAATTTTGAAATTTCATTAATTAGAAAAATTTTAAGAGCAATTTAAAATATCAGTTAAGTACATGTTAAATAGTGTTGGAAATTTTTCAAACTGTCATATCTCAAGATGCTCGGGCCGGATTTTGATGCCTTCGGTCTCATTCGATTCGGAAAAATGCGTAGATATTTTTAACATTTGAAATTTTGAAATTTCATTAATTAGAAAAATTTTAAGAGCAATTTAAAATATCAGTTAAGTACATGTTAAACAGTGTTGGAAATTTTTCAAACTGTCATATCTCAAGATGATCGGATCAGATTTTGATGCCTTCGGTCTCATTCGATTCGGAAAAATGCGTAGATATGTTTAACATTTGAAATTTTGAAATTTCATTAATTAGAAAAATTTTAAGAGCAATTTAAAATATCAATTCGGTACATCGTAAACGGTGTTGGAAATTTTTCAAACTGTCATATCTCAAGATGATCGGACCGGATTTTGATGCCTTCGGTCTCATTCGATTCGGAAAAATGCGTAGATATTTTTAACATTTGAAATTTTGAAATTTCATCAATTAGAAAAATTTTAAGAGCAATTTAAAATATCAATTCGGTACATCGTAAACGGTGTTGGAAATTTTTCAAACTGTCATATCTCAAGATGCTCGGGCCGGATTTTGATGCCTTCGGTCTCATTCGATTCGGAAAAATGCGTAGATATTTTTAACATTTGAAATTTTGAAATTTCATTAATTAGAAAAATTTTAAGAGCAATTTAAAATATCAGTTAAGTACATGTTAAACAGTGTTGGAAATTTTTCAAACTGTCATATCTCAAGATGCTCGGGCCGGATTTTGATGCCTTCGGTCTCATTCGATTCGGAAAAATGCGTAGATATTTTTAACATTTGAAATTTTGAAATTTCATCAATTAGAAAAATTTTAAGAGCAATTTAAAATATCAATTCGGTACATCGTAAACGGTGTTGGAAATTTTTCAAACTGTCATATCTCAAGATGCTCGGGCCGGATTTTGATGCCTTCGGTCTCATTCGATTCGGAAAAATGCGTAGATATTTTTAACATTTGAAATTTTGAAATTTCATTAATTAGAAAAATTTTAAGAGCAATTTAAAATATCAGTTAAGTACATGTTAAATAGTGTTGGAAATTTTTCAAACTGTCATATCTCAAGATGCTCGGGCCGGATTTTGATGCCTTCGGTCTCATTCGATTCGGAAAAATGCGTAGATATTTTTAACATTTGAAATTTTGAAATTTCATTAATTAGAAAAATTTTAAGAGCAATTTAAAATATCAGTTAAGTACATGTTAAACAGTGTTGGAAATTTTTCAAACTGTCATATCTCAAGATGATCGGATCAGATTTTGATGCCTTCGGTCTCATTCGATTCGGAAAAATGCGTAGATATGTTTAACATTTGAAATTTTGAAATTTCATTAATTAGAAAAATTTTAAGAGCAATTTAAAATATCAATTCGGTACATCGTAAACGGTGTTGGAAATTTTTCAAACTGTCATATCTCAAGATGATCGGACCGGATTTTGATGCCTTCGGTCTCATTCGATTCGGAAAAATGCGTAGATATTTTTAACATTTGAAATTTTGAAATTTCATCAATTAGAAAAATTTTAAGAGCAATTTAAAATATCAATTCGGTACATCGTAAACGGTGTTGGAAATTTTTCAAACTGTCATATCTCAAGATGCTCGGGCCGGATTTTGATGCCTTCGGTCTCATTCGATTCGGAAAAATGCGTAGATATTTTTAACATTTGAAATTTTGAAATTTCATTAATTAGAAAAATTTTAAGAGCAATTTAAAATATCAGTTAAGTACATGTTAAACAGTGTTGGAAATTTTTCAAACTGTCATATCTCAAGATGCTCGGGCCGGATTTTGATGCCTTCGGTCTCATTCGATTCGGAAAAATGCGTAGATATTTTTAACATTTGAAATTTTGAAATTTCATTAATTAGAAAAATTTTAAGAGCAATTTAAAATATCAGTTAAGTACATGTTAAATAGTGTTGGAAATTTTTCAAACTGTCATATCTCAAGATGCTCGGGCCGGATTTTGATGCCTTCGGTCTCATTCGATTCGGAAAAATGCGTAGATATTTTTAACATTTGAAATTTTGAAATTTCATTAATTAGAAAAATTTTAAGAGCAATTTAAAATATCAGTTAAGTACATGTTAAACAGTGTTGGAAATTTTTCAAACTGTCATATCTCAAGATGATCGGATCAGATTTTGATGCCTTCGGTCTCATTCGATTCGGAAAAATGCGTAGATATGTTTAACATTTGAAATTTTGAAATTTCATTAATTAGAAAAATTTTAAGAGCAATTTAAAATATCAATTCGGTACATCGTAAACGGTGTTGGAAATTTTTCAAACTGTCATATCTCAAGATGATCGGACCGGATTTTGATGCCTTCGGTCTCATTCGATTCGGAAAAATGCGTAGATATTTTTAACATTTGAAATTTTGAAATTTCATCAATTAGAAAAATTTTAAGAGCAATTTAAAATATCAATTCGGTACATCGTAAACGGTGTTGGAAATTTTTCAAACTGTCATATCTCAAGATGCTCGGGCCGGATTTTGATGCCTTCGGTCTCATTCGATTCGGAAAAATGCGTAGATATTTTTAACATTTGAAATTTTGAAATTTCATTAATTAGAAAAATTTTAAGAGCAATTTAAAATATCAGTTAAGTACATGTTAAACAGTGTTGGAAATTTTTCAAACTGTCATATCTCAAGATGCTCGGGCCGGATTTTGATGCCTTCGGTCTCATTCGATTCGGAAAAATGCGTAGATATTTTTAACATTTGAAATTTTGAAATTTCATCAATTAGAAAAATTTTAAGAGCAATTTAAAATATCAATTCGGTACATCGTAAACGGTGTTGGAAATTTTTCAAACTGTCATATCTCAAGATGCTCGGGCCGGATTTTGATGCCTTCGGTCTCATTCGATTCGGAAAAATGCGTAGATATTTTTAACATTTGAAATTTTGAAATTTCATTAATTAGAAAAATTTTAAGAGCAATTTAAAATATCAGTTAAGTACATGTTAAATAGTGTTGGAAATTTTTCAAACTGTCATATCTCAAGATGCTCGGGCCGGATTTTGATGCCTTCGGTCTCATTCGATTCGGAAAAATGCGTAGATATTTTTAACATTTGAAATTTTGAAATTTCATTAATTAGAAAAATTTTAAGAGCAATTTAAAATATCAGTTAAGTACATGTTAAACAGTGTTGGAAATTTTTCAAACTGTCATATCTCAAGATGATCGGATCAGATTTTGATGCCTTCGGTCTCATTCGATTCGGAAAAATGCGTAGATATGTTTAACATTTGAAATTTTGAAATTTCATTAATTAGAAAAATTTTAAGAGCAATTTAAAATATCAATTCGGTACATCGTAAACGGTGTTGGAAATTTTTCAAACTGTCATATCTCAAGATGATCGGACCGGATTTTGATGCCTTCGGTCTCATTCGATTCGGAAAAATGCGTAGATATTTTTAACATTTGAAATTTTGAAATTTCATCAATTAGAAAAATTTTAAGAGCAATTTAAAATATCAATTCGGTACATCGTAAACGGTGTTGGAAATTTTTCAAACTGTCATATCTCAAGATGCTCGGGCCGGATTTTGATGCCTTCGGTCTCATTCGATTCGGAAAAATGCGTAGATATTTTTAACATTTGAAATTTTGAAATTTCATTAATTAGAAAAATTTTAAGAGCAATTTAAAATATCAGTTAAGTACATGTTAAACAGTGTTGGAAATTTTTCAAACTGTCATATCTCAAGATGCTCGGGCCGGATTTTGATGCCTTCGGTCTCATTCGATTCGGAAAAATGCGTAGATATTTTTAACATTTGAAATTTTGAAATTTCATCAATTAGAAAAATTTTAAGAGCAATTTAAAATATCAATTCGGTACATCGTAAACGGTGTTGGAAATTTTTCAAACTGTCATATCTCAAGATGCTCGGGCCGGATTTTGATGCCTTCGGTCTCATTCGATTCGGAAAAATGCGTAGATATTTTTAACATTTGAAATTTTGAAATTTCATTAATTAGAAAAATTTTAAGAGCAATTTAAAATATCAGTTAAGTACATGTTAAACAGTGTTGGAAATTTTTCAAACTGTCATATCTCAAGATGCTCGGGCCGGATTTTGATGCCTTCGGTCTCATTCGATTCGGAAAAATGCGTAGATATTTTTAACATTTGAAATTTTGAAATTTCATTAATTAGAAAAATTTTAAGAGCAATTTAAAATATCAGTTAAGTACATGTTAAATAGTGTTGGAAATTTTTCAAACTGTCATATCTCAAGATGCTCGGGCCGGATTTTGATGCCTTCGGTCTCATTCGATTCGGAAAAATGCGTAGATATTTTTAACATTTGAAATTTTGAAATTTCATTAATTAGAAAAATTTTAAGAGCAATTTAAAATATCAGTTAAGTACATGTTAAACAGTGTTGGAAATTTTTCAAACTGTCATATCTCAAGATGATCGGATCAGATTTTGATGCCTTCGGTCTCATTCGATTCGGAAAAATGCGTAGATATGTTTAACATTTGAAATTTTGAAATTTCATTAATTAGAAAAATTTTAAGAGCAATTTAAAATATCAATTCGGTACATCGTAAACGGTGTTGGAAATTTTTCAAACTGTCATATCTCAAGATGATCGGACCGGATTTTGATGCCTTCGGTCTCATTCGATTCGGAAAAATGCGTAGATATTTTTAACATTTGAAATTTTGAAATTTCATCAATTAGAAAAATTTTAAGAGCAATTTAAAATATCAATTCGGTACATCGTAAACGGTGTTGGAAATTTTTCAAACTGTCATATCTCAAGATGCTCGGGCCGGATTTTGATGCCTTCGGTCTCATTCGATTCGGAAAAATGCGTAGATATTTTTAACATTTGAAATTTTGAAATTTCATTAATTAGAAAAATTTTAAGAGCAATTTAAAATATCAGTTAAGTACATGTTAAACAGTGTTGGAAATTTTTCAAACTGTCATATCTCAAGATGCTCGGGCCGGATTTTGATGCCTTCGGTCTCATTCGATTCGGAAAAATGCGTAGATATTTTTAACATTTGAAATTTTGAAATTTCATTAATTAGAAAAATTTTAAGAGCAATTTAAAATATCAGTTAAGTACATGTTAAATAGTGTTGGAAATTTTTCAAACTGTCATATCTCAAGATGCTCGGGCCGGATTTTGATGCCTTCGGTCTCGTTCGATTCGGAAAAATGCGTAGATATTTTTAACATTTGAAATTTTGAAATTTCATTAATTAGAAAAATTTTAAGAGCAATTTAAAATATCAGTTAAGTACATGTTAAACAGTGTTGGAAATTTTTCAAACTGTCATATCTCAAGATGATCGGACCAGATTTTGATGCCTTCGGTCTCATTCGATTCGGAAAAATGCGTAGATATGTTTAACATTTGAAATTTTGAAATTTCATTAATTAGAAAAATTTTAAGAGCAATTTAAAATATCAATTCGGTACATCGTAAACGGGGTTGGAAATTTTTCAAACTGTCATATCTCAAGATGATCGGACCGGATTTTGATGCCTTCGGTCTCATTCGATTCGGAAAAATGCGTAGATATTTTTAACATTTGAAATTTTGAAATTTCATTAATTAGAAAAATTTTAAGAGCAATTTAAAATATCAGTTAAGTACATGTAAAATAGTGTTGGAAATTTTTCAAACTGTCATATCTCAAGATGCTCGGGCCGGATTTTGATGCCTTCGGTCTCATTCGATTCGGAAAAATGCGTAGATATTTTTAACATTTGAAATTTTGAAATTTCATTAATTAGAAAAATTTTAAGAGCAATTTAAAATATCAGTTAAGTACATGTTAAACAGTGTTGGAAATTTTTCAAACTGTCATATCTCAAGATGATCGGACCAGATTTTGATGCCTTCGGTCTCATTCGATTCGGAAAAATGCGTAGATATGTTTAACATTTGAAATTTTGAAATTTCATTAATTAGAAAAATTTTAAGAGCAATTTAAAATATCAATTCGGTACATCGTAAACGGTGTTGGAAATTTTTCAAACTGTCATATCTCAAGATGATCGGACCGGATTTTGATGCCTTCGGTCTCATTCGATTCGGAAAAATGCGTAGATATTTTTAACATTTGAAATTTTGAAATTTCATCAATTAGAAAAATTTTAAGAGCAATTTAAAATATCAATTCGGTACATCGTAAACGGTGTTGGAAATTTTTCAAACTGTCATATCTCAAGATGCTCGGGCCGGATTTTGATGCCTTCGGTCTCATTCGATTCGGAAAAATGCGTAGATATTTTTAACATTTGAAATTTTGAAATTTCATTAATTAGAAAAATTTTAAGAGCAATTTAAAATATCAGTTAAGTACATGTAAAATAGTGTTGGAAATTTTTCAAACTGTCATATCTCAAGATGCTCGGGCCGGATTTTGATGCCTTCGGTCTCATTCGATTCGGAAAAATGCGTAGATATTTTTAACATTTGAAATTTTGAAATTTCATTAATTAGAAAAATTTTAAGAGCAATTTAAAATATCAGTTAAGTACATGTTAAACAGTGTTGGAAATTTTTCAAACTGTCATATCTCAAGATGATCGGACCAGATTTTGATGCCTTCGGTCTCATTCGATTCGGAAAAATGCGTAGATATGTTTAACATTTGAAATTTTGAAATTTCATTAATTAGAAAAATTTTAAGAGCAATTTAAAATATCAATTCGGTACATCGTAAACGGTGTTGGAAATTTTTCAAACTGTCATATCTCAAGATGATCGGACCAGATTTTGATGCCTTCGGTCTCATTCGATTCGGAAAAATGCGTAGATATTTTTAACATTTGAAATTTTGAAATTTCATTAATTAGAAAAATTTTAAGAGCAATTTAAAATATCAATTCGGTACATCGTAAACGGTGTTGGAAATTTTTCAAACTGTCATATCTCAAGATGATCGGACCGGATTTTGATGCCTTCGGTCTCATTCGATTCGGAAAAATGCGTAGATATTTTTAACATTTGAAATTTTGAAATTTCATTAATTAGAAAAATTTTAAGAGCAATTTAAAATATCAGTTAAGTACATGTTAAACAGTGTTGGAAATTTTTCAAACTGTCATATCTCAAGATGATCGGACCAGATTTTGATGCCTTCGGTCTCATTCGATTCGGAAAAATGCGTAGATATTTTTAACATTTGAAATTTTGAAATTTCATTAATTAGAAAAATTTTAAGAGCAATTTAAAATATCAGTTAAGTACATGTTAAACAGTGTTGGAAATTTTTCAAACTGTCATATCTCAAGATGATCGGACCAGATTTTGATGCCTTCGGTCTCATTCGATTCGGAAAAATGCGTAGATATTTTTAACATTTGAAATTTTGAAATTTCATCAATTAGAAAAATTTTAAGAGCAATTTAAAATATCAATTCGGTACATCGTAAACGGTGTTGGAAATTTTTCAAACTGTCATATCTCAAGATGCTCGGGCCGGATTTTGATGCCTTCGGTCTCATTCGATTCGGAAAAATGCGTAGATATTTTTAACATTTGAAATTTTGAAATTTCATTAATTAGAAAAATTTTAAGAGCAATTTAAAATATCAGTTAAGTACATGTTAAACAGTGTTGGAAATTTTTCAAACTGTCATATCTCAAGATGATCGGACCGGATTTTGATGCCTTCGGTCTCATTCGATTCGGAAAAATGCGTAGATATTTTTAACATTTGAAATTTTGAAATTTCATTAATTAGAAAAATTTTAAGAGCAATTTAAAATATCAGTTAAGTACATGTAAAATAGTGTTGGAAATTTTTCAAACTGTCATATCTCAAGATGCTCGGGCCGGATTTTGATGCCTTCGGTCTCATTCGATTCGGAAAAATGCGTAGATATTTTTAACATTTGAAATTTTGAAATTAGAAAAATTTTAAGAGCAATTTAAAATATCAGTTAAGTACATGTTAAACAGTGTTGGAAATTTTTCAAACTGTCATATCTCAAGATGATCGGACCAGATTTTGATGCCTTCGGTCTCATTCGATTCGGAAAAATGCGTAGATATGTTTAACATTTGAAATTTTGAAATTTCATTATTTAGAAAAATTTTAAGAGCAATTTAAAATATCAATTCGGTACATCGTAAACGGTGTTGGAAATTTTTCAAACTGTCATATCTCAAGATGATCGGACCGGATTTTGATGCCTTCGGTCTCATTCGATTCGGAAAAATGCGTAGATATTTTTAACATTTGAAATTTTGAAATTTCATCAATTAGAAAAATTTTAAGAGCAATTTAAAATATCAATTCGGTACATCGTAAACGGTGTTGGAAATTTTTCAAACTGTCATATCTCAAGATGCTCGGGCCGGATTTTGATGCCTTCGGTCTCATTCGATTCGGAAAAATGCGTAGATATTTTTAACATTTGAAATTTTGAAATTTCATTAATTAGAAAAATTTTAAGAGCAATTTAAAATATCAGTTAAGTACATGTAAAATAGTGTTGGAAATTTTTCAAACTGTCATATCTCAAGATGCTCGGGCCGGATTTTGATGCCTTCGGTCTCATTCGATTCGGAAAAATGCGTAGATATTTTTAACATTTGAAATTTTGAAATTTCATTAATTAGAAAAATTTTAAGAGCAATTTAAAATATCAGTTAAGTACATGTTAAACAGTGTTGGAAATTTTTCAAACTGTCATATCTCAAGATGCTCGGGCCGGATTTTGATGCCTTCGGTCTCATTCGATTCGGAAAAATGCGTAGATATTTTTAACATTTGAAATTTTGAAATTTCATTAATTAGAAAAATTTTAAGAGCAATTTAAAATATCAGTTAAGTACATATTAAATAGTGTTGGAAATTTTTCAAACTGTCATATCTCAAGATGCTCGTGCCGGATTTTGATGCCTTCGGTCTCATTCGATTCGGAAAAATGCGTAGATATTTTTAACATTTGAAATTTTGAAATTTCATTAATTAGAAAAATTTTAAGAGCAATTTAAAATATCAGTTAAGTACATATTAAATAGTGTTGGAAATTTTTCAAACTGTCATATCTCAAGATGCTCGGGCCGGATTTTGATGCCTTCGGTCTCATTCGATTCGGAAAAATGCGTAGATATTTTTAACATTTGAAATTTTGAAATTTCATTAATTAGAAAAATTTTAAGAGCAATTTAAAATATCAGTTAAGTACATGTAAAATAGTGTTGGAAATTTTTCAAACTGTCATATCTCAAGATGCTCGGGCCGGATTTTGATGCCTTCGGTCTCATTCGATTCGGAAAAATGCGTAGATATTTTTAACATTTGAAATTTTGAAATTTCATTAATTAGAAAAATTTTAAGAGCAATTTAAAATATCAGTTAAGTACATGTTAAACAGTGTTGGAAATTTTTCAAACTGTCATATCTCAAGATGCTCGGGCCGGATTTTGATGCCTTCGGTCTCATTCGATTCGGAAAAATGCGTAGATATTTTTAACATTTGAAATTTTGAAATTTCATTAATTAGAAAAATTTTAAGAGCAATTTAAAATATCAGTTAAGTACATGTTAAATAGTGTTGGAAATTTTTCAAACTGTCATATCTCAAGATGCTCGGGCCGGGTTTTGATGCCTTCGGTCTCATTCGATTCGGAAAAATGCGTAGATATTTTTAACATTTGAAATTTTGAAATTTCATTAATTAGAAAAATTTTAAGAGCAATTTAAAATATCAGTTAAGTACATGTTAAACAGTGTTGGAAATTTTTCAAACTGTCATATCTCAAGATGCTCGGGCCGGGTTTTGATGCCTTCGGTCTCATTCGATTCGGAAAAATGCGTAGATATTTTTAACATTTGAAATTTTGAAATTTCATTAATTAGAAAAATTTTAAGAGCAATTTAAAATATCAGTTAAGTACATGTTAAACAGTGTTGGAAATTTTTCAAACTGTCATATCTCAAGATGCTCGGGCCGGGTTTTGATGCCTTCGGTCTCATTCGATTCGGAAAAATGCGTAGATATTTTTAACATTTGAAATTTTGAAATTTCATTAATTAGAAAAATTTTAAGAGCAATTTAAAATATCAGTTAAGTACATGTTAAATAGTGTTGGAAATTTTTCAAACTGTCATATCTCAAGATGCTCGGGCCGGGTTTTGATGCCTTCGGTCTCATTCGATTCGGAAAAATGCGTAGATATTTTTAACATTTGAAATTTTGAAATTTCATTAATTAGAAAAATTTTAAGAGCAATTTAAAATATCAGTTAAGTACATGTTAAACAGTGTTGGAAATTTTTCAAACTGTCATATCTCAAGATGCTCGGGCCGGATTTTGATGCCTTCGGTCTCATTCGATTCGGAAAAATGCGTAGATATTTTTAACATTTGAAATTTTGAAATTTCATTAATTAGAAAAATTTTAAGAGCAATTTAAAATATCAGTTAAGTACATGTTAAACAGTGTTGGAAATTTTTCAAACTGTCATATCTCAAGATGATCGGACCAGATTTTGATGCCTTCGGTCTCATTCGATTCGGAAAAATGCGTAGATATGTTTAACATTTGAAATTTTGAAATTTCATTAATTAGAAAAATTTTAAGAGCAATTTAAAATATCAATTCGGTACATCGTAAACGGTGTTGGAAATATTTCAAACTGTCATATCTCAAGATGATCGGACCGGATTTTGATGCCTTCGGTCTCATTCGATTCGGAAAAATGCGTAGATATTTTTCACATTTGAAATTTTGAAATTTCATCAATTAGAAAAATTTTAAGAGCAATTTAAAATATCAATTCGGTACATCGTAAACGGTGTTGGAAATTTTTCAAACTGTCATATCTCAAGATGCTCGGGCCGGATTTTGATGCCTTCGGTCTCATTCGATTCGGAAAAATGCGTAGATATTTTTAACATTTGAAATTTTGAAATTTCATTAATTAGAAAAATTTTAAGAGCAATTTAAAATATCAGTTAAGTACATGTAAAATAGTGTTGGAAATTTTTCAAACTGTCATATCTCAAGATGCTCGGGCCGGGTTTTGATGCCTTCGGTCTCATTCGATTCGGAAAAATGCGTAGATATTTTTAACATTTGAAATTTTGAAATTTCATTAATTAGAAAAATTTTAAGAGCAATTTAAAATATCAGTTAAGTACATGTTAAACAGTGTTGGAAATTTTTCAAACTGTCATATCTCAAGATGCTCGGGCCGGGTTTTGATGCCTTCGGTCTCATTCGATTCGGAAAAATGCGTAGATATTTTTAACATTTGAAATTTTGAAATTTCATTAATTAGAAAAATTTTAAGAGCAATTTAAAATATCAGTTAAGTACATGTTAAACAGTGTTGGAAATTTTTCAAACTGTCATATCTCAAGATGCTCGGGCCGGGTTTTGATGCCTTCGGTCTCATTCGATTCGGAAAAATGCGTAGATATTTTTAACATTTGAAATTTTGAAATTTCATTAATTAGAAAAATTTTAAGAGCAATTTAAAATATCAGTTAAGTACATGTTAAACAGTGTTGGAAATTTTTCAAACTGTCATATCTCAAGATGCTCGGGCCGGGTTTTGATGCCTTCGGTCTCATTCGATTCGGAAAAATGCGTAGATATTTTTAACATTTGAAATTTTGAAATTTCATTAATTAGAAAAATTTTAAGAGCAATTTAAAATATCAGTTAAGTACATGTTAAACAGTGTTGGACATTTTTCAAACTGTCATATCTCAAGATGCTCGGGCCGGATTTTGATGCCTTCGGTCTCATTCGATTCGGAAAAATGCGTAGATATTTTTAACATTTGAAATTTTGAAATTTCATTAATTAGAAAAATTTTAAGAGCAATTTAAAATATCAGTTAAGTACATGTTAAACAGTGTTGGAAATTTTTCAAACTGTCATATCTCAAGATGCTCGGGCCGGGTTTTGATGCCTTCGGTCTCATTCGATTCGGAAAAATGCGTAGATATTTTTAACATTTGAAATTTTGAAATTTCATTAATTAGAAAAATTTTAAGAGCTATTTAAAATATCAGTTAAGTACATGTTAAACAGTGTTGGAAATTTTTCAAACTGTCATATCTCAAGATGCTCGGGCCGGGTTTTGATGCCTTCGGTCTCATTCGATTCGGAAAAATGCGTAGATATTTTTAACATTTGATATTTTGAAATTTCATTAATTAGAAAAATTTTAAGAGCAATTTAAAATATCAGTTAAGTACATGTTAAACAGTGTTGGAAATTTTTCAAACTGTCATATCTCAAGATGCTCGGGCCGGGTTTTGATGCCTTCGGTCTCATTCGATTCGGAAAAATGCGTAGATATTTTTAACATTTGAAATTTTGAAATTTCATTAATTAGAAAAATTTTAAGAGCAATTTAAAATATCAGTTAAGTACATGTTAAACAGTGTTGGAAATTTTTCAAACTGTCATATCTCAAGATGCTCGGGCCGGGTTTTGATGCCTTCGGTCTCATTCGATTCGGAAAAATGCGTAGATATTTTTAACATTTGAAATTTTGAAATTTCATTAATTAGAAAAATTTTAAGAGCTATTTAAAATATCAGTTAAGTACATGTTAAACAGTGTTGGAAATTTTTCAAACTGTCATATCTCAAGATGCTCGGGCCGGGTTTTGATGCCTTCGGTCTCATTCGATTCGGAAAAATGCGTAGATATTTTTAACATTTGAAATTTTGAAATTTCATTAATTAGAAAAATTTTAAGAGCAATTTAAAATATCAGTTAAGTACATGTTAAATAGTGTTGGAAATTTTTCAAACTGTCATATCTCAAGATGCTCGGGCCGGGTTTTGATGCCTTCGGTCTCATTCGATTCGGAAAAATGCGTAGATATTTTTAACATTTGAAATTTTGAAATTTCATTAATTAGAAAAATTTTAAGAGCAATTTAAAATATCAGTTAAGTACATGTAAAATAGTGTTGAAAATTTTTCAAACTGTCATATCTCAAGATGCTCGGGCCGGGTTTTGATGCCTTCGGTCTCATTCGATTCGGAAAAATGCGTAGATATTTTTAACATTTGAAATTTTGAAATTTCATTAATTAGAAAAATTTTAAGAGCAATTTAAAATATCAGTTAAGTACATGTTAAATAGTGTTGGAAATTTTTCAAACTGTCATATCTCAAGATGCTCGGGCCGGGTTTTGATGCCTTCGGTCTCATTCGATTCGGAAAAATGCGTAGATATTTTTAACATTTGAAATTTTGAAATTTCATTAATTAGAAAAATTTTAAGAGCAATTTAAAATATCAGTTAAGTACATGTAAAATAGTGTTGGAAATTTTTCAAACTGTCATATCTCAAGATGCTCTTGCCGGATTTTGATGCCTTCGGTCTCATTCGATTCGGAAAAATGCGTAGATATTTTTAACATTTGAAATTTTGAAATTTCATTAATTAGAAAAATTTTAAGAGCAATTTAAAATATCAGTTAAGTACATGTAAAATAGTGTTGGAAATTTTTCAAACTGTCATATCTCAAGATGCTCGGGCCGGATTTTGATGCCTTCGGTCTCATTCGATTCGGAAAAATGCGTAGATATTTTTAACATTTGAAATTTTGAAATTTCATTAATTAGAAAAATTTTAAGAGCAATTTAAAATATCAGTTAAGTACATGTTAAATAGTGTTGGAAATTTTTCAAACTGTCATATCTCAAGATGCTCGGGCCGGATTTTGATGCCTTCGGTCTCATTCGATTCCGAAAAATGCGTAGATATTTTTAACATTTGAAATTTTGAAATTTCATTAATTAGAAAAATTTTAAGAGCAATTTAAAATATCAGTTAAGTACATGTTGAATAGTGTTGGAAATTTTTCAAACTGTCATATCTCAAGATGCTCGGGCCGGGTTTTGATGCCTTCGGTCTCATTCGATTCGGAAAAATGCGTAGATATTTTTAACATTTGAAATTTTGAAATTTCATTAATTTGAAAAATTTTAAGAGCAATTTAAAATATCAGTTAAGTACATGTTAAACAGTGTTGGAAATTTTTCAAACTGTCATATCTCAAGATGCTCGGGCCGGGTTTTGATGCCTTCGGTCTCATTCGATTCGGAAAAATGCGTAGATATTTTTAACATTTGAAATTTTGAAATTTCATTAATTAGAAAAATTTTAAGAGCAATTTAAAATATCAGTTAAGTACATGTTAAATAGTGTTGGAAATTTTTCAAACTGTCATATCTCAAGATGCTCGGGCCGGGTTTTGATGCCTTCGGTCTCATTCGATTCGGAAAAATGCGTAGATATTTTTAACATTTGAAATTTTGAAATTTCATTAATTAGAAAAATTTTAAGAGCAATTTAAAATATCAGTTAAGTACATGTAAAATAGTGTTGGAAATTTTTCAAACTGTCATATCTCAAGATGCTCGGGCCGGATTTTGATGCCTTCGGTCTCATTCGATTCGGAAAAATGCGTAGATATTTTTAACATTTGAAATTTTGAAATTTCATTAATTAGAAAAATTTTAAGAGCAATTTAAAATATCAGTTAAGTACATGTAAAATAGTGTTGGAAATTTTTCAAACTGTCATATCTCAAGATGCTCGGGCCGGATTTTGATGCCTTCGGTCTCATTCGATTCGGAAAAATGCGTAGATATTTTTAACATTTGAAATTTTGAAATTTCATTAATTAGAAAAATTTTAAGAGCAATTTAAAATATCAGTTAAGTACATGTTAAATAGTGTTGGAAATTTTTCAAACTGTCATATCTCAAGATGCTCGGGCCGGATTTTGATGCCTTCGGTCTCATTCGATTCCGAAAAATGCGTAGATATTTTTAACATTTGAAATTTTGAAATTTCATTAATTAGAAAAATTTTAAGAGCAATTTAAAATATCAGTTAAGTACATGTTGAATAGTGTTGGAAATTTTTCAAACTGTCATATCTCAAGATGCTCGGGCCGGGTTTTGATGCCTTCGGTCTCATTCGATTCGGAAAAATGCGTAGATATTTTTAACATTTGAAATTTTGAAATTTCATTAATTAGAAAAATTTTAAGAGCAATTTAAAATATCAGTTAAGTACATGTTAAACAGTGTTGGAAATTTTTCAAACTGTCATATCTCAAGATGCTCGGGCCGGATTTTGATGCCTTCGGTCTCATTCGATTCGGAAAAATGCGTAGATATTTTTAACATTTGAAATTTTGAAATTTCATTAATTAGAAAAATTTTAAGAGCAATTTAAAATATCAGTTAAGTACATGTTAAACAGTGTTGGAAATTTTTCAAACTGTCATATCTCAAGATGATCGGATCAGATTTTGATGCCTTCGGTCTCATTCGATTCGGAAAAATGCGTAGATATGTTTAACATTTGAAATTTTGAAATTTCATTAATTAGAAAAATTTTAAGAGCAATTTAAAATATCAATTCGGTACATCGTAAACGGTGTTGGAAATTTTTCAAACTGTCATATCTCAAGATGATCGGACCGGATTTTGATGCCTTCGGTCTCATTCGATTCGGAAAAATGCGTAGATATTTTTAACATTTGAAATTTTGAAATTTCATCAATTAGAAAAATTTTAAGAGCAATTTAAAAT
The DNA here is from genome assembly GCA_964036255.1 of Caenorhabditis virilis. Lineage (NCBI taxonomy): Eukaryota > Metazoa > Nematoda > Chromadorea > Rhabditida > Rhabditidae > Caenorhabditis > Caenorhabditis virilis. The sequence continues at coordinate 1,526,130 of OZ038420.1, read as the reverse complement.
ATCAATTCGGTACATCGTAAACGGTGTTGGAAATTTTTCAAACTGTCATATCTCAAGATGCTCGGGCCGGATTTTGATGCCTTCGGTCTCATTCGATTCGGAAAAATGCGTAGATATTTTTAACATTTGAAATTTTGAAATTTCATTAATTAGAAAAATTTTAAGAGCAATTTAAAATATCAGTTAAGTACATGTTAAACAGTGTTGGAAATTTTTCAAACTGTCATATCTCAAGATGATCGGACCAGATTTTGATGCCTTCGGTCTCATTCGATTCGGAAAAATGCGTAGATATGTTTAACATTTGAAATTTTGAAATTTCATTACTTAGAAAAATTTTAAGAGCAATTTAAAATATCAATTCGGTACATCGTAAACGGTGTTGGAAATTTTTCAAACTGTCATATCTCAAGATGATCGGACCGGATTTTGATGCCTTCGGTCTCATTCGATTCGGAAAAATGCGTAGATATTTTTAACATTTGAAATTTTGAAATTTCATCAATTAGAAAAATTTTAAGAGCAATTTAAAATATCAATTCGGTACATCGTAAACGGTGTTGGAAATTTTTCAAACTGTCATATCTCAAGATGCTCGGGCCGGATTTTGATGCCTTCGGTCTCATTCGATTCGGAAAAATGCGTAGATATGTTTAACATTTGAAATTTTGAAATTTCATTAATTAGAAAAATTTTAAGAGCAATTTAAAATATCAATTCGGTACATCGTAAACGGTGTTGGAAATTTTTCAAACTGTCATATCTCAAGATGATCGGACCGGATTTTGATGCCTTCGGTCTCATTCGATTCGGAAAAATGCGTAGATATGTTTAACATTTGAAATTTTGAAATTTCATTAATTAGAAAAATTTTAAGAGCAATTTAAAATATCAATTCGGTACATCGTAAACGGTGTTGGAAATTTTTCAAACTGTCATATCTCAAGATGATCGGACCGGATTTTGATGCCTTCGGTCTCATTCGATTCGGAAAAATGCGTAGATATTTTTAACATTTGAAATTTTGAAATTTCATCAATTAGAAAAATTTTAAGAGCAATTTAAAATATCAATTCGGTACATCGTAAACGGTGTTGGAAATTTTTCAAACTGTCATATCTCAAGATGATCGGACCGGATTTTGATGCCTTCGGTCTCATTCGATTCGGAAAAATGCGTAGATATGTTTAACATTTGAAATTTTGAAATTTCATTAATTAGAAAAATTTTAAGAGCAATTTAAAATATCAATTCGGTACATCGTAAACGGTGTTGGAAATTTTTCAAACTGTCATATCTCAAGATGCTCGGGCCGGATTTTGATGCCTTCGGTCTCATTCGATTCGGAAAAATGCGTAGATATGTTTAACATTTGAAATTTTGAAATTTCATTAATTAGAAAAATTTTAAGAGCAATTTAAAATATCAATTCGGTACATCGTAAACGGTGTTGGAAATTTTTCAAACTGTCATATCTCAAGATGATCGGACCGGATTTTGATGCCTTCGGTCTCATTCGATTCGGAAAAATGCGTAGATATTTTTAACATTTGAAATTTTGAAATTTCATCAATTAGAAAAATTTTAAGAGCAATTTAAAATATCAATTCGGTACATGTAAAATAGTGTTGGAAATTTTTCAAACTGTCATATCTCAAGATGCTCGGGCCGGATTTTGATGCCTTCGGTCTCATTCGATTCGGAAAAATGCGTAGATATTTTTAACATTTGAAATTTTGAAATTTCATTAATTAGAAAAATTTTAAGAGCAATTTAAAATATCAGTTAAGTACATGTAAAATAGTGTTGGAAATTTTTCAAACTGTCATATCTCAAGATGCTGGGCCGGATTTTGATGCCTTCGGTCTCATTCGATTCGGAAAAATGCGTAGATATTTTTAACATTTGAAATTTTGAAATTTCATTAATTAGAAAAATTTCAAGAGCAATTTAAAATATCAGTTAAGTACATGTAAAATAGTGTTGGAAATTTTTCAAACTGTCATATCTCAAGATGCTCGGGCCGGATTTTGATGCCTTCGGTCTCATTCGATTCGGAAAAATGCGTAGATATTTTTAACATTTGAAATTTTGAAATTTCATTAATTAGAAAAATTTTAAGAGCAATTTAAAATATCAATTCGGTACATCGTAAACGGTGTTGGAAATTTTTCAAACTGTCATATCTCAAGATGATCGGACCGGATTTTGATGCCTTCGGTCTCATTCGATTCGGAAAAATGCGTAGATATGTTTAACATTTGAAATTTTGAAATTTCATTAATTAGAAAAATTTTAAGAGCAATTTAAAATATCAATTCGGTACATCGTAAACGGTGTTGGAAATTTTTCAAACTGTCATATCTCAAGATGCTCGGGCCGGATTTTGATGCCTTCGGTCTCATTCGATTCGGAAAAATGCGTAGATATGTTTAACATTTGAAATTTTGAAATTTCATTAATTAGAAACATTTTAAGAGCAATTTAAAATATCAATTCGGTACATCGTAAACGGTGTTGGAAATTTTTCAAACTGTCATATCTCAAGATGATCGGACCGGATTTTGATGCCTTCGGTCTCATTCGATTCGGAAAAATGCGTAGATATTTTTAACATTTGAAATTTTGAAATTTCATCAATTAGAAAAATTTTAAGAGCAATTTAAAATATCAATTCGGTACATGTAAAATAGTGTTGGAAATTTTTCAAACTGTCATATCTCAAGATGCTCGGGCCGGATTTTGATGCCTTCGGTCTCATTCGATTCGGAAAAATGCGTAGATATTTTTAACATTTGAAATTTTGAAATTTCATTAATTAGAAAAATTTTAAGAGCAATTTAAAATATCAGTTAAGTACATGTAAAATAGTGTTGGAAATTTTTCAAACTGTCATATCTCAAGATGCTGGGCCGGATTTTGATGCCTTCGGTCTCATTCGATTCGGAAAAATGCGTAGATATTTTTAACATTTGAAATTTTGAAATTTCATTAATTAGAAAAATTTCAAGAGCAATTTAAAATATCAGTTAAGTACATGTAAAATAGTGTTGGAAATTTTTCAAACTGTCATATCTCAAGATGCTCGGGCCGGATTTTGATGCCTTCGGTCTCATTCGATTCGGAAAAATGCGTAGATATTTTTAACATTTGAAATTTTGAAATTTCATTAATTAGAAAAATTTTAAGAGCAATTTAAAATATCAATTCGGTACATCGTAAACGGTGTTGGAAATTTTTCAAACTGTCATATCTCAAGATGATCGGACCGGATTTTGATGCCTTCGGTCTCATTCGATTCGGAAAAATGCGTAGATATGTTTAACATTTGAAATTTTGAAATTTCATTAATTAGAAAAATTTTAAGAGCAATTTAAAATATCAATTCGGTACATCGTAAACGGTGTTGGAAATTTTTCAAACTGTCATATCTCAAGATGCTCGGGCCGGATTTTGATGCCTTCGGTCTCATTCGATTCGGAAAAATGCGTAGATATGTTTAACATTTGAAATTTTGAAATTTCATTAATTAGAAAAATTTTAAGAGCAATTTAAAATATCAATTCGGTACATCGTAAACGGTGTTGGAAATTTTTCAAACTGTCATATCTCAAGATGATCGGACCGGATTTTGATGCCTTCGGTCTCATTCGATTCGGAAAAATGCGTAGATATTTTTAACATTTGAAATTTTGAAATTTCATCAATTAGAAAAATTTTAAGAGCAATTTAAAATATCAATTCGGTACATGTAAAATAGTGTTGGAAATTTTTCAAACTGTCATATCTCAAGATGCTCGGGCCGGATTTTGATGCCTTCGGTCTCATTCGATTCGGAAAAATGCGTAGATATTTTTAACATTTGAAATTTTGAAATTTCATTAATTAGAAAAATTTTAAGAGCAATTTAAAATATCAGTTAAGTACATGTAAAATAGTGTTGGAAATTTTTCAAACTGTCATATCTCAAGATGCTGGGCCGGATTTTGATGCCTTCGGTCTCATTCGATTCGGAAAAATGCGTAGATATTTTTAACATTTGAAATTTTGAAATTTCATTAATTAGAAAAATTTCAAGAGCAATTTAAAATATCAGTTAAGTACATGTAAAATAGTGTTGGAAATTTTTCAAACTGTCATATCTCAAGATGCTCGGGCCGGATTTTGATGCCTTCGGTCTCATTCGATTCGGAAAAATGCGTAGATATTTTTAACATTTGAAATTTTGAAATTTCATTAATTAGAAAAATTTTAAGAGCAATTTAAAATATCAGTTAAGTACATGTTAAACAGTGTTGGAAATTTTTCAAACTGTCATATCTCAAGATGATCGGACCAGATTTTGATGCCTTCGGTCTCATTCGATTCGGAAAAATGCGTAGATATGTTTAACATTTGAAATTTTGAAATTTCATTAATTAGAAAAATTTTAAGAGCAATTTAAAATATCAATTCGGTACATCGTAAACGGTGTTGGAAATTTTTCAAACTGTCATATCTCAAGATGATCGGACCGGATTTTGATGCCTTCGGTCTCATTCGATTCGGAAAAATGCGTAGATATTTTTAACATTTGAAATTTTGAAATTTCATCAATTAGAAAAATTTTAAGAGCAATTTAAAATATCAATTCGGTACATCGTAAACGGTGTTGGAAATTTTTCAAACTGTCATATCTCAAGATGCTCGGGCCGGATTTTGATGCCTTCGGTCTCATTCGATTCGGAAAAATGCGTAGATATTTTTAACATTTGAAATTTTGAAATTTCATTAATTAGAAAAATTTTAAGAGCAATTTAAAATATCAGTTAAGTACATGTAAAATAGTGTTGGAAATTTTTCAAACTGTCATATCTCAAGATGCTCGGGCCGGATTTTGATGCCTTCGGTCTCATTCGATTCGGAAAAATGCGTAGATATTTTTAACATTTGAAATTTTGAAATTTCATTAATTAGAAAAATTTTAAGAGCAATTTAAAATATCAGTTAAGTACATGTTAAACAGTGTTGGAAATTTTTCAAACTGTCATATCTCAAGATGATCGGACCAGATTTTGATGCCTTCGGTCTCATTCGATTCGGAAAAATGCGTAGATATGTTTAACATTTGAAATTTTGAAATTTCATTAATTAGAAAAATTTTAAGAGCAATTTAAAATATCAATTCGGTACATCGTAAACGGTGTTGGAAATTTTTCAAACTGTCATATCTCAAGATGATCGGACCGGATTTTGATGCCTTCGGTCTCATTCGATTCGGAAAAATGCGTAGATATTTTTAACATTTGAAATTTTGAAATTTCATCAATTAGAAAAATTTTAAGAGCAATTTAAAATATCAATTCGGTACATCGTAAACGGTGTTGGAAATTTTTCAAACTGTCATATCTCAAGATGCTCGGGCCGGATTTTGATGCCTTCGGTCTCATTCGATTCGGAAAAATGCGTAGATATGTTTAACATTTGAAATTTTGAAATTTCATTAATTAGAAAAATTTTAAGAGCAATTTAAAATATCAATTCGGTACATCGTAAACGGTGTTGGAAATTTTTCAAACTGTCATATCTCAAGATGATCGGACCGGATTTTGATGCCTTCGGTCTCATTCGATTCGGAAAAATGCGTAGATATGTTTAACATTTGAAATTTTGAAATTTCATTAATTAGAAAAATTTTAAGAGCAATTTAAAATATCAATTCGGTACATCGTAAACGGTGTTGGAAATTTTTCAAACTGTCATATCTCAAGATGATCGGACCGGATTTTGATGCCTTCGGTCTCATTCGATTCGGAAAAATGCGTAGATATGTTTAACATTTGAAATTTTGAAATTTCATTAATTAGAAAAATTTTAAGAGCAATTTAAAATATCAATTCGGTACATCGTAAACGGTGTTGGAAATTTTTCAAACTGTCATATCTCAAGATGATCGGACCGGATTTTGATGCCTTCGGTCTCATTCGATTCGGAAAAATGCGTAGATATGTTTAACATTTGAAATTTTGAAATTTCATTAATTAGAAAAATTTTAAGAGCAATTTAAAATATCAATTCGGTACATCGTAAACGGTGTTGGAAATTTTTCAAACTGTCATATCTCAAGATGCTCGGGCCGGATTTTGATGCCTTCGGTCTCATTCGATTCGGAAAAATGCGTAGATATGTTTAACATTTGAAATTTTGAAATTTCATTAATTAGAAAAATTTTAAGAGCAATTTAAAATATCAATTCGGTACATCGTAAACGGTGTTGGAAATTTTTCAAACTGTCATATCTCAAGATGCTCGGGCCGGATTTTGATGCCTTCGGTCTCATTCGATTCGGAAAAATGCGTAGATATTTTTAACATTTGAAATTTTGAAATTTCATTAATTAGAAAAATTTTAAGAGCAATTTAAAATATCAGTTAAGTACATGTAAAATAGTGTTGGAAATTTTTCAAACTGTCATATCTCAAGATGCTCGGGCCGGATTTTGATGCCTTCGGTCTCATTCGATTCGGAAAAATGCGTAGATATTTTTAACATTTGAAATTTTGAAATTTCATTAATTAGAAAAATTTCAAGAGCAATTTAAAATATCAGTTAAGTACATGTAAAATAGTGTTGGAAATTTTTCAAACTGTCATATCTCAAGATGCTCGGGCCGGATTTTGATGCCTTCGGTCTCATTCGATTCGGAAAAATGCGTAGATATTTTTAACATTTGAAATTTTGAAATTTCATTAATTAGAAAAATTTTAAGAGCAATTTAAAATATCAGTTAAGTACATGTTAAACAGTGTTGGAAATTTTTCAAACTGTCATATCTCAAGATGATCGGACCAGATTTTGATGCCTTCGGTCTCATTCGATTCGGAAAAATGCGTAGATATGTTTAACATTTGAAATTTTGAAATTTCATTAATTAGAAAAATTTTAAGAGCAATTTAAAATATCAATTCGGTACATCGTAAACGGTGTTGGAAATTTTTCAAACTGTCATATCTCAAGATGATCGGACCGGATTTTGATGCCTTCGGTCTCATTCGATTCGGAAAAATGCGTAGATATTTTTAACATTTGAAATTTTGAAATTTCATCAATTAGATAAATTTTAAGAGCAATTTAAAATATCAATTCGGTACATCGTAAACGGTGTTGGAAATTTTTCAAACTGTCATATCTCAAGATGCTCGGGCCGGATTTTGATGCCTTCGGTCTCATTCGATTCGGAAAAATGCGTAGATATGTTTAACGTTTGAAATTTTGAAATTTCATTAATTAGAAAAATTTTAAGAGCAATTTAAAATATCAGTTAAGTACATGTAAAATAGTGTTGGAAATTTTTCAAACTGTCATATCTCAAGATGATCGGGCCGGATTTTGATGCCTTCGGTCTCATTCGATTCGGAAAAATGCGTAGATATTTTTAACATTTGAAATTTTGAAATTTCATTAATTAGAAAAATTTTAAGAGCAATTTAAAATATCAGTTAAGTACATGTAAAATAGTGTTGGAAATTTTTCAAACTGTCATATCTCAAGATGCTCGGGCCGGATTTTGATGCCTTCGGTCTCATTCGATTGGGAAAAATGCGTAGATATTTTTAACATTTGAAATTTTGAAATTTCATTAATTAGAAAAATTTTAAGAGCAATTTAAAATATCAATTCGGTACATCGTAAACGGTGTTGGAAATTTTTCAAACTGTCATATCTCAAGATGCTCGGGCCGGATTTTGATGCCTTCGGTCTCATTCGATTCGGAAAAATGCGTAGATATTTTTAACATTTGAAATTTTGAAATTTCATTAATTAGAAAAATTTTAAGAGCAATTTAAAATATCAGTTAAGTACATGTTAAATAGTGTTGGAAATTTTTCAAACTGCCATATCTCAAGATGATCGGACCGGATTTTGATGCCTTCGGTCTCATTCGATTCGGAAAAATGCGTAGATATGTTTAACATTTGAAATTTTGAAATTTCATTAATTAGAAAAATTTTAAGAGCAATTTAAAATATCAGTTAAGTACATGTTAAACAGTGTTGGAAATTTTTCAAACTGTCATATCTCAAGATGCTCGGGCCGGATTTTGATGCCTTCGGTCTCATTCGATTCGGAAAAATGCGTAGATATTTTTAACATTTGAAATTTTGAAATTTCATTAATTAGAAAAATTTTAAGAGCAATTTAAAATATCAATTCGGTACATCGTAAACGGTGTTGGAAATTTTTCAAACTGTCATATCTCAAGATGCTCGGGCCGGATTTTGATGCCTTCGGTCTCATTCGATTCGGAAAAATGCGTAGATATTTTTAACATTTGAAATTTTGAAATTTCATTAATTAGAAAAATTTTAAGAGCAATTTAAAATATCAGTTAAGTACATGTAAAATAGTGTTGGAAATTTTTCAAACTGTCATATCTCAAGATGCTCGGGCCGGATTTTGATGCCTTCGGTCTCATTCGATTCGGAAAAATGCGTAGATATTTTTAACATTTGAAATTTTGAAATTTCATTAATTAGAAAAATTTTAAGAGCAATTTAAAATATCAGTTAAGTACATGTTAAACAGTGTTGGAAATTTTTCAAACTGTCATATCTCAAGATGATCGGACCAGATTTTGATGCCTTCGGTCTCATTCGATTCGGAAAAATGCGTAGATATGTTTAACATTTGAAATTTTGAAATTTCATTAATTAGAAAAATTTTAAGAGCAATTTAAAATATCAATTCGGTACATCGTAAACGGTGTTGGAAATTTTTCAAACTGTCATATCTCAAGATGCTCGGGCCGGATTTTGATGCCTTCGGTCTCATTCGATTCGGAAAAATGCGTAGATATTTTTAACATTTGAAATTTTGAAATTTCATCAATTAGAAAAATTTTAAGAGCAATTTAAAATATCAATTCGGTACATCGTAAACGGTGTTGGAAATTTTTCAAACTGTCATATCTCAAGATGCTCGGGCCGGATTTTGATGCCTTCGGTCTCATTCGATTCGGAAAAATGCGTAGATATTTTTAACATTTGAAATTTTGAAATTTCATCAATTAGAAAAATTTTAAGAGCAATTTAAAATATCAATTCGGTACATCGTAAACGGTGTTGGAAATTTTTCAAACTGTCATATCTCAAGATGCTCGGGCCGGATTTTGATGCCTTTGGTCTCATTCGATTCGGAAAAATGCGTAGATATTTTTAACATTTGAAATTTTGAAATTTCATTAATTAGAAAAATTTTAAGAGCAATTTAAAATATCAGTTAAGTACATGTAAAATAGTGTTGGAAATTTTTCAAACTGTCATATCTCAAGATGCTCGGGCCGGATTTTGATGCCTTCGGTCTCATTCGATTCGGAAAAATGCGTAGATATTTTTAACATTTGAAATTTTGAAATTTCATTAATTAGAAAAATTTTAAGAGCAATTTAAAATATCAGTTAAGTACATGTAAAATAGTGTTGGAAATTTTTCAAACTGTCATATCTCAAGATGCTCGGGCCGGATTTTGATGCCTTCGGTCTCATTCGATTCGGAAAAATGCGTAGATATTTTTAACATTTGAAATTTTGAAATTTCATTAATTAGAAAAATTTTAAGAGCAATTTAAAATATCAGTTAAGTACATGTTAAATAGTGTTGGAAATTTTTCAAACTGTCATATCTCAAGATGATCGGACCGGATTTTGATGCCTTCGGTCTCATTCGATTCGGAAAAATGCGTAGATATTTTTAACATTTGAAATTTTGAAATTTCATCAATTAGAAAAATTTTAAGAGCAATTTAAAATATCAATTCGGTACATCGTAAACGGTGTTGGAAATTTTTCAAACTGTCATATCTCAAGATGCTCGGGCCGGATTTTGATGCCTTCGGTCTCATTCGATTCGGAAAAATGCGTAGATATTTTTAACATTTGAAATTTTGAAATTTCATTAATTAGAAAAATTTTAAGAGCAATTTAAAATATCAGTTAAGTACATGTAAAATAGTGTTGGAAATTTTTCAAACTGTCATATCTCAAGATGCTCGGGCCGGATTTTGATGCCTTCGGTCTCATTCGATTCGGAAAAATGCGTAGATATTTTTAACATTTGAAATTTTGAAATTTCATTAATTAGAAAAATTTTAAGAGCAATTTAAAATATCAGTTAAGTACATGTTAAACAGTGTTGGAAATTTTTCAAACTGTCATATCTCAAGATGATCGGACCAGATTTTGATGCCTTCGGTCTCATTCGATTCGGAAAAATGCGTAGATATGTTTAACATTTGAAATTTTGAAATTTCATTAATTAGAAAAATTTTAAGAGCAATTTAAAATATCAATTCGGTACATCGTAAACGGTGTTGGAAATTTTTCAAACTGTCATATCTCAAGATGCTCGGGCCGGATTTTGATGCCTTCGGTCTCATTCGATTCGGAAAAATGCGTAGATATTTTTAACATTTGAAATTTTGAAATTTCATCAATTAGAAAAATTTTAAGAGCAATTTAAAATATCAATTCGGTACATCGTAAACGGTGTTGGAAATTTTTCAAACTGTCATATCTCAAGATGCTCGGGCCGGATTTTGATGCCTTTGGTCTCATTCGATTCGGAAAAATGCGTAGATATTTTTAACATTTGAAATTTTGAAATTTCATTAATTAGAAAAATTTTAAGAGCAATTTAAAATATCAGTTAAGTACATGTAAAATAGTGTTGGAAATTTTTCAAACTGTCATATCTCAAGATGCTCGTGCCGGATTTTGATGCCTTCGGTCTCATTCGATTCGGAAAAATGCGTAGATATTTTTAACATTTGAAATTTTGAAATTTCATTAATTAGAAAAATTTTAAGAGCAATTTAAAATATCAGTTAAGTACATGTAAAATAGTGTTGGAAATTTTTCAAACTGTCATATCTCAAGATGCTCGGGCCGGATTTTGATGCCTTCGGTCTCATTCGATTCGGAAAAATGCGTAGATATTTTTAACATTTGAAATTTTGAAATTTCATTAATTAGAAAAATTTTAAGAGCAATTTAAAATATCAGTTAAGTACATGTTAAATAGTGTTGGAAATTTTTCAAACTGTCATATCTCAAGATGATCGGACCGGATTTTGATGCCTTCGGTCTCATTCGATTCGGAAAAATGCGTAGATATGTTTAACATTTGAAATTTTGAAATTTCATTAATTAGAAAAATTTTAAGAGCAATTTAAAATATCAGTTAAGTACATGTAAAATAGTGTTGGAAATTTTTCAAACTGTCATATCTCAAGATGCTCGTGCCGGATTTTGATGCCTTCGGTCTCATTCGATTCGGAAAAATGCGTAGATATTTTTAACATTTGAAATTTTGAAATTTCATTAATTAGAAAAATTTTAAGAGCAATTTAAAATATCAGTTAAGTACATGTAAAATAGTGTTGGAAATTTTTCAAACTGTCATATCTCAAGATGCTCGGGCCGGATTTTGATGCCTTCGGTCTCATTCGATTCGGAAAAATGCGTAGATATTTTTAACATTTGAAATTTTGAAATTTCATTAATTAGAAAAATTTTAAGAGCAATTTAAAATATCAGTTAAGTACATGTTAAATAGTGTTGGAAATTTTTCAAACTGTCATATCTCAAGATGATCGGACCGGATTTTGATGCCTTCGGTCTCATTCGATTCGGAAAAATGCGTAGATATGTTTAACATTTGAAATTTTGAAATTTCATTAATTAGAAAAATTTTAAGAGCAATTTAAAATATCAATTCGGTACATCGTAAACGGTGTTGGAAATTTTTCAAACTGTCATATCTCAAGATGATCGGACCGGATTTTGATGCCTTCGGTCTCATTCGATTCGCAAAAATGCGTAGATATTTTTAACATTTGAAATTTTGAAATTTCGTTAATTAGAAAAATTTTAAGAGCAATTTAAAATATCAGTTAAGTACATGTTAAACAGTGTTGGAAATTTTTCAAACTGTCATATCTCAAGATGCTCAAGCCGGATTTTGATGCCTTCGGTCTCATTCGATTCAGAAAAATGCGTAGATATTTTTAACATTTGAAATTTTGAAATTTCGTTAATTAGAAAAATTTTAAGAGCAATTTAAAATATCAGTTAAGTACATGTTAAATAGTGTTGGAAATTTTTCAAACTGTCATATCTCAAGATGCTCGGGCCGGATTTTGATGCCTTTGGTCTCATTCGATTCGGAAAAATGCGTAGATATTTTTAACATTTGAAATTTTGAAATTTCATTAATTAGAAAAATTTTAAGAGCAATTTAAAATATCAATTCGGTACATCGTAAACGGTGTTGGAAATTTTTCAAACTGTCATATCTCAAGATGCTCGGGCCGGATTTTGATGCCTTCGGTCTCATTCGATTCGGAAAAATGCGTAGATATTTTTAACATTTGAAATTTTGAAATTTCATTAATTAGAAAAATTTTAAGAGCAATTTAAAATATCAATTCGGTACATCGTAAACGGTGTTGGAAATTTTTCAAACTGTCATATCTCAAGATGCTCGGGCCGGATTTTGATGCCTTCGGTCTCATTCGATTCGGAAAAATGCGTAGATATGTTTAACATTTGAAATTTTGAAATTTCATTAATTAGAAAAATTTTAAGAGCAATTTAAAATATCAGTTAAGTACATGTTAAATAGTGTTGGAAATTTTTCAAACTGTCATATCTCAAGATGATCGGACCGGATTTTGATGCCTTCGGTCTCATTCGATTCGGAAAAATGCGTAGATATTTTTAACATTTGAAATTTTGAAATTTCATTAATTAGAAAAATTTTAAGAGCAATTTAAAATATCAGTTAAGTACATGTTAAACAGTGTTGGAAATTTTTCAAACTGTCATATCTCAAGATGCTCGTTCCGGATTTTGATGCCTTCGGTCTCATTCGATTCGGAAAAATGCGTAGATATTTTTAACATTTGAAATTTTGAAATTTCATTAATTAGAAAAATTTTAAGAGCAATTTAAAATATCAGTTAAGTACATGTTAAACAGTGTTGGAAATTTTTCAAACTGTCATATCTCAAGATGCTCAAGCCGGATTTTGATGCCTTCGGTCTCATTCGATTCGGAAAAATGCGTAGATATTTTTAACATTTGAAATTTTGAAATTTCATTAATTAGAAAAATTTTAAGAGCAATTTAAAATATCAGTTAAGTACATGTTAAATAGTGTTGGAAATTTTTCAAACTGTCATATCTCAAGATGCTCGGGCCGGATTTTGATGCCTTCGGTCTCATTCGATTCGGAAAAATGCGTAGATATTTTTAACATTTGAAATTTTGAAATTTCATTAATTAGAAAAATTTTAAGAGCAATTTAAAATATCAGTTAAGTACATGTTAAACAGTGTTGGAAATTTTTCAAACTGTCATATCTCAAGATGCTCGGGCCGGATTTTGATGCCTTCGGTCTCATTCGATTCGGAAAAATGCGTAGATATTTTTAACATTTGAAATTTTGAAATTTCATTAATTAGAAAAATTTTAAGAGCAATTTAAAATATCAATTCGGTACATCGTAAACGGTGTTGGAAATTTTTCAAACTGTCATATCTCAAGATGCTCGGGCCGGATTTTGATGCCTTCGATCTCATTCGATTCGGAAAAATGCGTAGATATTTTTAACATTTGAAATTTTGAAATTTCATTAATTAGAAAAATTTTAAGAGCAATTTAAAATATCAGTTAAGTACATGTTAAACAGTGTTGGAAATTTTTCAAACTGTCATATCTCAAGATGCTCAAGCCGGATTTTGATGCCTTCGGTCTCATTCGATTCGGAAAAATGCGTTGATATTTTTAACATTTGAAATTTTGAAATTTCATTAATTAGAAAAATTTTAAGAGCAATTTAAAATATCAGTTAAGTACATGTTAAACAGTGTTGGAAATTTTTCAAACTGTCATATCTCAAGATGCTCGGGCCGGATTTTGATGCCTTCGGTCTCATTCGATTCGGAAAAATGCATAGATATTTTTAACATTTGAAATTTTGAAATTTCATTAATTAGAAAAATTTTAAGAGCAATTTAAAATATCAATTCGGTACATCGTAAACGGTGTTGGAAATTTTTCAAACTGTCATATCTCAAGATGCTCGGGCCGGATTTTGATGCCTTCGATCTCATTCGATTCGGAAAAATGCGTAGATATTTTTAACATTTGAAATTTTGAAATTTCATTAATTAGAAAAATTTTAAGAGCAATTTAAAATATCAGTTAAGTACATGTTAAACAGTGTTGGAAATTTTTCAAACTGTCATATCTCAAGATGCTCGGGCCGGATTTTGATGCCTTCGGTCTCATTCGATTCGGAAAAATGCGTAGATATGTTTAACATTTGAAATTTTGAAATTTCATTAATTACAAAAATTTTAAGAGCAATTTAAAATATCAATTCGGTACATCGTAAACGGTGTTGGAAATTTTTCAAACTGTCATATCTCAAGATGCTCGGGCCGGATTTTGATGCCTTCGGTCTCATTCGATTCGGAAAAATGCGTAGATATTTTTAACATTTGAAATTTTGAAATTTCATTAATTAGAAAAATTTTAAGAGCAATTTAAAATATCAATTCGGTACATCGTAAACGGTGTTGGAAATTTTTCAAACTGTCATATCTCAAGATGCTCGGGCCGGATTTTGATGCCTTTGGTCTCATTCGATTCGGAAAAATGCGTAGATATTTTTAACATTTGAAATTTTGAAATTTCATTAATTAGAAAAATTTTAAGAGCAATTTAAAATATCAGTTAAGTACATGTAAAATAGTGTTGGAAATTTTTCAAACTGTCATATCTCAAGATGCTCGGGCCGGATTTTGATGCCTTCGGTCTCATTCGATTCGCAAAAATGCGTAGATATTTTTAACATTTGAAATTTTGAAATTTCATTAATTAGAAAAATTTTAAGAGCAATTTAAAATATCAGTTAAGTACATGTAAAATAGTGTTGGAAATTTTTCAAACTGTCATATCTCAAGATGCTCGGGCCGGATTTTGATGCCTTCGGTCTCATTCGATTCGGAAAAATGCGTAGATATTTTTAACATTTGAAATTTTGAAATTTCATTAATTAGAAAAATTTTAAGAGCAATTTAAAATATCAGTTAAGTACATGTTAAATAGTGTTGGAAATTTTTCAAACTGTCATATCTCAAGATGATCGGACCGGATTTTGATGCCTTCGGTCTCATTCGATTCGGAAAAATGCGTAGATATGTTTAACATTTGAAATTTTGAAATTTCATTAATTAGAAAAATTTTAAGAGCAATTTAAAATATCAGTTAAGTACATGTAAAATAGTGTTGGAAATTTTTCAAACTGTCATATCTCAAGATGCTCGTGCCGGATTTTGATGCCTTCGGTCTCATTCGATTCGGAAAAATGCGTAGATATTTTTAACATTTGAAATTTTGAAATTTCATTAATTAGAAAAATTTTAAGAGCAATTTAAAATATCAGTTAAGTACATGTAAAATAGTGTTGGAAATTTTTCAAACTGTCATATCTCAAGATGCTCGGGCCGGATTTTGATGCCTTCGGTCTCATTCGATTCGGAAAAATGCGTAGATATTTTTAACATTTGAAATTTTGAAATTTCATTAATTAGAAAAATTTTAAGAGCAATTTAAAATATCAGTTAAGTACATGTTAAATAGTGTTGGAAATTTTTCAAACTGTCATATCTCAAGATGATCGGACCGGATTTTGATGCCTTCGGTCTCATTCGATTCGGAAAAATGCGTAGATATGTTTAACATTTGAAATTTTGAAATTTCATTAATTAGAAAAATTTTAAGAGCAATTTAAAATATCAATTCGGTACATCGTAAACGGTGTTGGAAATTTTTCAAACTGTCATATCTCAAGATGATCGGACCGGATTTTGATGCCTTCGGTCTCATTCGATTCGCAAAAATGCGTAGATATTTTTAACATTTGAAATTTTGAAATTTCGTTAATTAGAAAAATTTTAAGAGCAATTTAAAATATCAGTTAAGTACATGTTAAACAGTGTTGGAAATTTTTCAAACTGTCATATCTCAAGATGCTCAAGCCGGATTTTGATGCCTTCGGTCTCATTCGATTCAGAAAAATGCGTAGATATTTTTAACATTTGAAATTTTGAAATTTCGTTAATTAGAAAAATTTTAAGAGCAATTTAAAATATCAGTTAAGTACATGTTAAATAGTGTTGGAAATTTTTCAAACTGTCATATCTCAAGATGCTCGGGCCGGATTTTGATGCCTTTGGTCTCATTCGATTCGGAAAAATGCGTAGATATTTTTAACATTTGAAATTTTGAAATTTCATTAATTAGAAAAATTTTAAGAGCAATTTAAAATATCAGTTAAGTACATGTTAAACAGTGTTGGAAATTTTTCAAACTGTCATATCTCAAGATGCTCGGGCCGGAGTTTGATGCCTTCGGTCTCATTCGATTCGGAAAAATGCGTAGATATTTTTAACATTTGAAATTTTGAAATTTCATTAATTAGAAAAATTTTAAGAGCAATTTAAAATATCAGTTAAGTACATGTTAAACAGTGTTGGAAATTTTTCAAACTGTCATATCTCAAGATGCTCGGGCCGGATTTTGATGCCTTCGGTCTCATTCGATTCGGAAAAATGCGTAGATATGTTTAACATTTGAAATTTTGAAATTTCATTAATTACAAAAATTTTAAGAGCAATTTAAAATATCAATTCGGTACATCGTAAACGGTGTTGGAAATTTTTCAAACTGTCATATCTCAAGATGCTCGGGCCGGATTTTGATGCCTTCGGTCTCATTCGATTCGGAAAAATGCGTCGATATTTTTAACATTTGAAATTTTGAAATTTCATTAATTAGAAAAATTTTAAGAGCAATTTAAAATATCAATTCGGTACATCGTAAACGGTGTTGGAAATTTTTCAAACTGTCATATCTCAAGATGCTCGGGCCGGATTTTGATGCCTTCGGTCTCATTCGATTCGGAAAAATGCGTAGATATGTTTAACATTTGAAATTTTGAAATTTCATTAATTAGAAAAATTTTAAGAGCAATTTAAAATATCAGTTAAGTACATGTTAAATAGTGTTGGAAATTTTTCAAACTGTCATATCTCAAGATGATCGGACCGGATTTTGATGCCTTCGGTCTCATTCGATTCGGAAAAATGCGTAGATATTTTTAACATTTGAAATTTTGAAATTTCATTAATTAGAAAAATTTTAAGAGCAATTTAAAATATCAGTTAAGTACATGTTAAACAGTGTTGGAAATTTTTCAAACTGTCATATCTCAAGATGCTCGGGCCGGATTTTGATGCCTTCGGTCTCATTCGATTCGGAAAAATGCGTAGATATTTTTAACATTTGAAATTTTGAAATTTCATTAATTAGAAAAATTTTAAGAGCAATTTAAAATATCAGTTAAGTACATGTTAAACAGTGTTGGAAATTTTTCAAACTGTCATATCTCAAGATGCTCAAGCCGGATTTTGATGCCTTCGGTCTCATTCGATTCGGAAAAATGCGTAGATATTTTTAACATTTGAAATTTTGAAATTTCATTAATTAGAAAAATTTTAAGAGCAATTTAAAATATCAGTTAAGTACATGTTAAATAGTGTTGGAAATTTTTCAAACTGTCATATCTCAAGATGCTCGGGCCGGATTTTGATGCCTTCGGTCTCATTCGATTCGGAAAAATGCGTAGATATTTTTAACATTTGAAATTTTGAAATTTCATTAATTAGAAAAATTTTAAGAGCAATTTAAAATATCAGTTAAGTACATGTTAAACAGTGTTGGAAATTTTTCAAACTGTCATATCTCAAGATGCTCGGGCCGGATTTTGATGCCTTCGGTCTCATTCGATTCGGAAAAATGCGTAGATATTTTTAACATTTGAAATTTTGAAATTTCATTAATTAGAAAAATTTTAAGAGCAATTTAAAATATCAATTCGGTACATCGTAAACGGTGTTGGAAATTTTTCAAACTGTCATATCTCAAGATGCTCGGGCCGGATTTTGATGCCTTCGATCTCATTCGATTCGGAAAAATGCGTAGATATTTTTAACATTTGAAATTTTGAAATTTCATTAATTAGAAAAATTTTAAGAGCAATTTAAAATATCAGTTAAGTACATGTTAAACAGTGTTGGAAATTTTTCAAACTGTCATATCTCAAGATGCTCAAGCCGGATTTTGATGCCTTCGGTCTCATTCGATTCGGAAAAATGCGTAGATATTTTTAACATTTGAAATTTTGAAATTTCATTAATTAGAAAAATTTTAAGAGCAATTTAAAATATCAGTTAAGTACATGTTAAACAGTGTTGGAAATTTTTCAAACTGTCATATCTCAAGATGCTCGGGCCGGATTTTGATGCCTTCGGTCTCATTCGATTCGGAAAAATGCATAGATATTTTTAACATTTGAAATTTTGAAATTTCATTAATTAGAAAAATTTTAAGAGCAATTTAAAATATCAATTCGGTACATCGTAAACGGTGTTGGAAATTTTTCAAACTGTCATATCTCAAGATGCTCGGGCCGGATTTTGATGCCTTCGATCTCATTCGATTCGGAAAAATGCGTAGATATTTTTAACATTTGAAATTTTGAAATTTCATTAATTAGAAAAATTTTAAGAGCAATTTAAAATATCAGTTAAGTACATGTTAAACAGTGTTGGAAATTTTTCAAACTGTCATATCTCAAGATGCTCAAGCCGGATTTTGATGCCTTCGGTCTCATTCGATTCGGAAAAATGCGTAGATATTTTTAACATTTGAAATTTTGAAATTTCATTAATTAGAAAAATTTTAAGAGCAATTTAAAATATCAGTTAAGTACATGTTAAATAGTGTTGGAAATTTTTCAAACTGTCATATCTCAAGATGCTCGGGCCGGATTTTGATGCCTTCGGTCTCATTCGATTCGGAAAAATGCGTAGATATTTTTAACATTTGAAATTTTGAAATTTCATTAATTAGAAAAATTTTAAGAGCAATTTAAAATATCAGTTAAGTACATGTTAAACAGTGTTGGAAATTTTTCAAACTGTCATATCTCAAGATGCTCGGGCCGGAGTTTGATGCCTTCGGTCTCATTCGATTCGGAAAAATGCGTAGATATTTTTAACATTTGAAATTTTGAAATTTCATTAATTAGAAAAATTTTAAGAGCAATTTAAAATATCAGTTAAGTACATGTTAAACAGTGTTGGAAATTTTTCAAACTGTCATATCTCAAGATGCTCGGGCCGGATTTTGATGCCTTCGGTCTCATTCGATTCGGAAAAATGCGTAGATATTTTTAACATTTGAAATTTTGAAATTTCATTAATTAGAAAAATTTTAAGAGCAATTTAAAATATCAATTCGGTACATCGTAAACGGTGTTGGAAATTTTTCAAACTGTCATATCTCAAGATGCTCGGGCCGGAGTTTGATGCCTTCGGTCTCATTCGATTCGGAAAAATGCGTAGATATTTTTAACATTTGAAATTTTGAAATTTCATTAATTAGAAAAATTTTAAGAGCAATTTAAAATATCAGTTAAGTACATGTTAAACAGTGTTGGAAATTTTTCAAACTGTCATATCTCAAGATGCTCGGGCCGGATTTTGATGCCTTCGGTCTCATTCGATTCGGAAAAATGCGTAGATATTTTTAACAGTTGAAATTTTGAAATTTCATTAATTAGAAAAATTTTAAGAGCAATTTAAAATATCAGTTAAGTACATGTTAAATAGTGTTGGAAATTTTTCAAACTGTCATATCTCAAGATGCTCGGGCCGGATTTTGATGCCTTCGGTCTCATTCGATTCGGAAAAATGCGTAGATATTTTTAACATTTGAAATTTTGAAATTTCATTAATTAGAAAAATTTTAAGAGCAATTTAAAATATCAGTTAAGTACATGTTAAACAGTGTTGGAAATTTTTCAAACTGTCATATCTCAAGATGCTCGGGCCGGAGTTTGATGCCTTCGGTCTCATTCGATTCGGAAAAATGCGTAGATATTTTTAACATTTGAAATTTTGAAATTTCATTAATTAGAAAAATTTTAAGAGCAATTTAAAATATCAGTTAAGTACATGTTAAACAGTGTTGGAAATTTTTCAAACTGTCATATCTCAAGATGCTCGGGCCGGATTTTGATGCCTTCGGTCTCTTTCGATTCGGAAAAATGCGTAGATATTTTTAACATTTGAAATTTTGAAATTTCATTAATTAGAAAAATTTTAAGAGCAATTTAAAATATCAATTCGGTACATCGTAAACGGTGTTGGAAATTTTTCAAACTGTCATATCTCAAGATGCTCGGGCCGGATTTTGATGCCTTCGATCTCATTCGATTCGGAAAAATGCGTAGATATTTTTAACATTTGAAATTTTGAAATTTCATTAATTAGAAAAATTTTAAGAGCAATTTAAAATATCAGTTAAGTACATGTTAAACAGTGTTGGAAATTTTTCAAACTGTCATATCTCAAGATGCTCAAGCCGGATTTTGATGCCTTCGGTCTCATTCGATTCGGAAAAATGCGTAGATATTTTTAACATTTGAAATTTTGAAATTTCATTAATTAGAAAAATTTTAAGAGCAATTTAAAATATCAGTTAAGTACATGTTAAATAGTGTTGGAAATTTTTCAAACTGTCATATCTCAAGATGCTCGGGCCGGATTTTGATGCCTTCGGTCTCATTCGATTCGGAAAAATGCGTAGATATTTTTAACATTTGAAATTTTGAAATTTCATTAATTAGAAAAATTTTAAGAGCAATTTAAAATATCAGTTAAGTACATGTTAAACAGTGTTGGAAATTTTTCAAACTGTCATATCTCAAGATGCTCGGGCCGGATTTTGATGCCTTCGGTCTCATTCGATTCGGAAAAATGCGTAGATATTTTTAACATTTGAAATTTTGAAATTTCATTAATTAGAAAAATTTTAAGAGCAATTTAAAATATCAATTCGGTACATCGTAAACGGTGTTGGAAATTTTTCAAACTGTCATATCTCAAGATGCTCGGGCCGGATTTTGATGCCTTCGGTCTCATTCGATTCGGAAAAATGCGTAGATATTTTTAACATTTGAAATTTTGAAATTTCATTAATTAGAAAAATTTTAAGAGCAATTTAAAATATCAGTTAAGTACATGTTAAACAGTGTTGGAAATTTTTCAAACTGTCATATCTCAAGATGCTCGGGCCGGAGTTTGATGCCTTCGGTCTCATTCGATTCGGAAAAATGCGTAGATATTTTTAACATTTGAAATTTTGAAATTTCATTAATTAGAAAAATTTTAAGAGCAATTTAAAATATCAGTTAAGTACATGTTAAACAGTGTTGGAAATTTTTCAAACTGTCATATCTCAAGATGCTCGGGCCGGATTTTGATGCCTTCGGTCTCATTCGATTCGGAAAAATGCGTAGATATTTTTAACATTTGAAATTTTGAAATTTCTTTAATTAGAAAAATTTTAAGAGCAATTTAAAATATCAGTTAAGTACATGTTAAACAGTGTTGGAAATTTTTCAAACTGTCATATCTCAAGATGCTCGGGCCGGATTTTGATGCCTTCGGTCTCATTCGATTCGGAAAAATGCATAGATATTTTTAACATTTGAAATTTTGAAATTTCATTAATTAGAAAAATTTTAAGAGCAATTTAAAATATCAATTCGGTACATCGTAAACGGTGTTGGAAATTTTTCAAACTGTCATATCTCAAGATGCTCGGGCCGGATTTTGATGCCTTCGATCTCATTCGATTCGGAAAAATGCGTAGATATTTTTAACATTTGAAATTTTGAAATTTCATTAATTAGAAAAATTTTAAGAGCAATTTAAAATATCAGTTAAGTACATGTTAAACAGTGTTGGAAATTTTTCAAACTGTCATATCTCAAGATGCTCAAGCCGGATTTTGATGCCTTCGGTCTCATTCGATTCGGAAAAATGCGTAGATATTTTTAACATTTGAAATTTTGAAATTTCATTAATTAGAAAAATTTTAAGAGCAATTTAAAATATCAGTTAAGTACATGTTAAATAGTGTTGGAAATTTTTCAAACTGTCATATCTCAAGATGCTCGGGCCGGATTTTGATGCCTTCGGTCTCATTCGATTCGGAAAAATGCGTAGATATTTTTAACATTTGAAATTTTGAAATTTCATTAATTAGAAAAATTTTAAGAGCAATTTAAAATATCAGTTAAGTACATGTTAAACAGTGTTGGAAATTTTTCAAACTGTCATATCTCAAGATGCTCGGGCCGGAGTTTGATGCCTTCGGTCTCATTCGATTCGGAAAAATGCGTAGATATTTTTAACATTTGAAATTTTGAAATTTCATTAATTAGAAAAATTTTAAGAGCAATTTAAAATATCAGTTAAGTACATGTTAAACAGTGTTGGAAATTTTTCAAACTGTCATATCTCAAGATGCTCGGGCCGGATTTTGATGCCTTCGGTCTCATTCGATTCGGAAAAATGCGTAGATATTTTTAACATTTGAAATTTTGAAATTTCATTAATTAGAAAAATTTTAAGAGCAATTTAAAATATCAATTCGGTACATCGTAAACGGTGTTGGAAATTTTTCAAACTGTCATATCTCAAGATGCTCGGGCCGGAGTTTGATGCCTTCGGTCTCATTCGATTCGGAAAAATGCGTAGATATTTTTAACATTTGAAATTTTGAAATTTCATTAATTAGAAAAATTTTAAGAGCAATTTAAAATATCAGTTAAGTACATGTTAAACAGTGTTGGAAATTTTTCAAACTGTCATATCTCAAGATGCTCGGGCCGGATTTTGATGCCTTCGGTCTCATTCGATTCGGAAAAATGCGTAGATATTTTTAACAGTTGAAATTTTGAAATTTCATTAATTAGAAAAATTTTAAGAGCAATTTAAAATATCAGTTAAGTACATGTTAAATAGTGTTGGAAATTTTTCAAACTGTCATATCTCAAGATGCTCGGGCCGGATTTTGATGCCTTCGGTCTCATTCGATTCGGAAAAATGCGTAGATATTTTTAACATTTGAAATTTTGAAATTTCATTAATTAGAAAAATTTTAAGAGCAATTTAAAATATCAGTTAAGTACATGTTAAACAGTGTTGGAAATTTTTCAAACTGTCATATCTCAAGATGCTCGGGCCGGAGTTTGATGCCTTCGGTCTCATTCGATTCGGAAAAATGCGTAGATATTTTTAACATTTGAAATTTTGAAATTTCATTAATTAGAAAAATTTTAAGAGCAATTTAAAATATCAGTTAAGTACATGTTAAACAGTGTTGGAAATTTTTCAAACTGTCATATCTCAAGATGCTCGGGCCGGATTTTGATGCCTTCGGTCTCTTTCGATTCGGAAAAATGCGTAGATATTTTTAACATTTGAAATTTTGAAATTTCATTAATTAGAAAAATTTTAAGAGCAATTTAAAATATCAATTCGGTACATCGTAAACGGTGTTGGAAATTTTTCAAACTGTCATATCTCAAGATGCTCGGGCCGGATTTTGATGCCTTCGATCTCATTCGATTCGGAAAAATGCGTAGATATTTTTAACATTTGAAATTTTGAAATTTCATTAATTAGAAAAATTTTAAGAGCAATTTAAAATATCAGTTAAGTACATGTTAAACAGTGTTGGAAATTTTTCAAACTGTCATATCTCAAGATGCTCAAGCCGGATTTTGATGCCTTCGGTCTCATTCGATTCGGAAAAATGCGTAGATATTTTTAACATTTGAAATTTTGAAATTTCATTAATTAGAAAAATTTTAAGAGCAATTTAAAATATCAGTTAAGTACATGTTAAATAGTGTTGGAAATTTTTCAAACTGTCATATCTCAAGATGCTCGGGCCGGATTTTGATGCCTTCGGTCTCATTCGATTCGGAAAAATGCGTAGATATTTTTAACATTTGAAATTTTGAAATTTCATTAATTAGAAAAATTTTAAGAGCAATTTAAAATATCAGTTAAGTACATGTTAAACAGTGTTGGAAATTTTTCAAACTGTCATATCTCAAGATGCTCGGGCCGGATTTTGATGCCTTCGGTCTCATTCGATTCGGAAAAATGCGTAGATATTTTTAACATTTGAAATTTTGAAATTTCATTAATTAGAAAAATTTTAAGAGCAATTTAAAATATCAATTCGGTACATCGTAAACGGTGTTGGAAATTTTTCAAACTGTCATATCTCAAGATGCTCGGGCCGGATTTTGATGCCTTCGGTCTCATTCGATTCGGAAAAATGCGTAGATATTTTTAACATTTGAAATTTTGAAATTTCATTAATTAGAAAAATTTTAAGAGCAATTTAAAATATCAGTTAAGTACATGTTAAACAGTGTTGGAAATTTTTCAAACTGTCATATCTCAAGATGCTCGGGCCGGAGTTTGATGCCTTCGGTCTCATTCGATTCGGAAAAATGCGTAGATATTTTTAACATTTGAAATTTTGAAATTTCATTAATTAGAAAAATTTTAAGAGCAATTTAAAATATCAGTTAAGTACATGTTAAACAGTGTTGGAAATTTTTCAAACTGTCATATCTCAAGATGCTCGGGCCGGATTTTGATGCCTTCGGTCTCATTCGATTCGGAAAAATGCGTAGATATTTTTAACATTTGAAATTTTGAAATTTCTTTAATTAGAAAAATTTTAAGAGCAATTTAAAATATCAGTTAAGTACATGTTAAACAGTGTTGGAAATTTTTCAAACTGTCATATCTCAAGATGCTCGGGCCGGATTTTGATGCCTTCGGTCTCATTCGATTCGGAAAAATGCGTAGATATTTTTAACATTTGAAATTTTGAAATTTCATTAATTAGAAAAATTTTAAGAGCAATTTAAAATATCAATTCGGAACATCGTAAACGGTGTTGGAAATTTTTCAAACTGTCATATCTCAAGATGCTCGGGCCGGAGTTTGATGCCTTCGGTCTCATTCGATTCGGAAAAATGCGTAGATATTTTTAACATTTGAAATTTTGAAATTTCATTAATTAGAAAAATTTTAAGAGCAATTTAAAATATCAATTCGGTACATCGTAAACGGTGTTGGAAATTTTTCAAACTGTCATATCTCAAGATGCTCGGGCCGGAGTTTGATGCCGTCGGTCTCATTCGATTCGGAAAAATGCGTAGATATTTTTAACATTTGAAATTTTGAAATTTCATTAATTAGAAAAATTTTAAGAGCAATTTAAAATATCAGTTAAGTACATGTTAAACAGTGTTGGAAATTTTTCAAACTGTCATATCTCAAGATGCTCGGGCCGGATTTTGATGCCTTCGGTCTCATTCGATTCGGAAAAATGCGTAGATATTTTTAACATTTGAAATTTTGAAATTTCATTAATTAGAAAAATTTTAAGAGCAATTTAAAATATCAATTCGGTACATCGTAAACGGTGTTGGAAATTTTTCAAACTGTCATATCTCAAGATGCTCGGGCCGGATTTTGATGCCTTCGGTCTCATTCGATTCGGAAAAATGCGTAGATATTTTTAACATTTGAAATTTTGAAATTTCATTAATTAGAAAAATTTTAAGAGCAATTTAAAATATCAGTTAAGTACATGTTAAACAGTGTTGGAAATTTTTCAAACTGTCATATCTCAAGATGCTCGGGCCGGAGTTTGATGCCTTCGGTCTCATTCGATTCGGAAAAATGCGTAGATATTTTTAACATTTGAAATTTTGAAATTTCATTAATTAGAAAAATTTTAAGAGCAATTTAAAATATCAGTTAAGTACATGTTAAACAGTGTTGGAAATTTTTCAAACTGTCATATCTCAAGATGCTCGGGCCGGATTTTGATGCCTTCGGTCTCATTCGATTCGGAAAAATGCGTAGATATTTTTAACATTTGAAATTTTGAAATTTCATTAATTAGAAAAATTTTAAGAGCAATTTAAAATATCAATTCGGAACATCGTAAACGGTGTTGGAAATTTTTCAAACTGTCATATCTCAAGATGCTCGGGCCGGAGTTTGATGCCTTCGGTCTCATTCGATTCGGAAAAATGCGTAGATATTTTTAACATTTGAAATTTTGAAATTTCATTAATTAGAAAAATTTTAAGAGCAATTTAAAATATCAGTTAAGTACATGTTAAACAGTGTTGGAAATTTTTCAAACTGTCATATCTCAAGATGCTCGGGCCGGATTTTGATGCCTTCGGTCTCATTCGATTCGGAAAAATGCGTAGATATTTTTAACATTTGAAATTTTGAAATTTCATTAATTAGAAAAATTTTAAGAGCAATTTAAAATATCAATTCGGTACATCGTAAACGGTGTTGGAAATTTTTCAAACTGTCATATCTCAAGATGCTCGGGCCGGATTTTGATGCCTTCGGTCTCATTCGATTCGGAAAAATGCGTAGATATTTTTAACATTTGAAATTTTGAAATTTCATTAATTAGAAAAATTTTAAGAGCAATTTAAAATATCAGTTAAGTACATGTTAAACAGTGTTGGAAATTTTTCAAACTGTCATATCTCAAGATGCTCGGGCCGGAGTTTGATGCCTTCGGTCTCATTCGATTCGGAAAAATGCGTAGATATTTTTAACATTTGAAATTTTGAAATTTCATTAATTAGAAAAATTTTAAGAGCAATTTAAAATATCAGTTAAGTACATGTTAAACAGTGTTGGAAATTTTTCAAACTGTCATATCTCAAGATGCTCGGGCCGGATTTTGATGCCTTCGGTCTCATTCGATTCGGAAAAATGCGTAGATATTTTTAACATTTGAAATTTTGAAATTTCATTAATTAGAAAAATTTTAAGAGCAATTTAAAATATCAATTCGGTACATCGTAAACGGTGTTGGAAATTTTTCAAACTGTCATATCTCGAGATGCTCGGGCCGGATTTTGATGCCTTCGGTCTCATTCGATTCGGAAAAATGCGTAGATATGTTTAACATTTGAAATTTTGAAATTTCATTAATTAGAAAAATTTTAAGAGCAATTTAAAATATCAGTTAAGTACATGTTAAATAGTGTTGGAAATTTTTCAAACTGTCATATCTCAAGATGATCGGACCGGATTTTGATGCCTTCGGTCTCATTCGATTCGGAAAAATGCGTAGATATTTTTAACATTTGAAATTTTGAAATTTCATTAATTAGAAAAATTTTAAGAGCAATTTAAAATATCAGTTAAGTACATGTTAAACAGTGTTGGAAATTTTTCAAACTGTCATATCTCAAGATGATCGGGCCGGATTTTGATGCCTTCGGTCTCATTCGATTCGGAAAAATGCGTAGATATGTTTAACATTTGAAATTTTGAAATTTCATTAATTAGAAAAATTTTAAGAGCAATTTAAAATATCAATTCGGTACATCGTAAACGGTGTTGGAAATTTTTCAAACTGTCATATCTCAAGATGATCGGACCGGATTTTGATGCCTTCGGTCTCATTCGATTCGGAAAAATGCGTAGATATGTTTAACATTTGAAATTTTGAAATTTCATTAATTAGAAAAATTTTAAGAGCAATTTAAAATATCAGTTAAGTACATGTAAAATAGTGTTGGAAATTTTTCAAACTGTCATATCTCAAGATGATCGGACCGGATTTTGATGCCTTCGGTCTCATTCGATTCGGAAAAATGCGTAGATATTTTTAACAGTTGAAATTTTGAAATTTCATTAACTAGAAAAATTTTAAGAGCAATTTAAAATATCAGTTAAGTACATGTTAAATAGTGTTGGAAATTTTTCAAACTGTCATATCTCAAGATGATCGGACCGGATTTTGATGCCTTCGGTCTCATTCGATTCGGAAAAATGCGTAGATATGTTTAACATTTGAAATTTTGAAATTTCATTAATTAGAAAAATTTTAAGAGCAATTTAAAATATCAATTCGGTACATCGTAAACGGTGTTGGAAATTTTTCAAACTGTCATATCTCAAGATGATCGGACCGGATTTTGATGCCTTCGGTCTCATTCGATTCGGAAAAATGCGTAGATATTTTTAACAGTTGAAATTTTGAAATTTCATTAACTAGAAAAATTTTAAGAGCAATTTAAAATATCAGTTAAGTACATGTTAAATAGTGTTGGAAATTTTTCAAACTGTCATATCTCAAGATGATCGGACCGGATTTTGATGCCTTCGGTCTCATTCGATTTGGAAAAATGCGTAGATATGTTTAACATTTGAAATTTTGAAATTTCATTAATTAGAAAAATTTTAAGAGCAATTTAAAATATCAATTCGGTACATCGTAAACGGTGTTGGAAATTTTTCAAACTGTCATATCTCAAGATGATCGGACCGGATTTTGATGCCTTCGGTCTCATTCGATTCGGAAAAATGCGTAGATATGTTTAACATTTGAAATTTTGAAATTTCATTAATTAGAAAAATTTTAAGAGCAATTTAAAATATCAGTTAAGTACATGTAAAATAGTGTTGGAAATTTTTCAAACTGTCATATCTCAAGATGATCGGACCGGATTTTGATGCCTTCGGTCTCATTCGATTCGGAAAAATGCGTAGATATTTTTAACAGTTGAAATTTTGAAATTTCATTAACTAGAAAAATTTTAAGAGCAATTTAAAATATCAGTTAAGTACATGTTAAATAGTGTTGGAAATTTTTCAAACTGTCATATCTCAAGATGATCGGACCGGATTTTGATGCCTTCGGTCTCATTCGATTCGGAAAAATGCGTAGATATGTTTAACATTTGAAATTTTGAAATTTCATTAATTAGAAAAATTTTAAGAGCAATTTAAAATATCAATTCGGTACATCGTAAACGGTGTTGGAAATTTTTCAAACTGTCATATCTCAAGATGATCGGACCGGATTTTGATGCCTTCGGTCTCATTCGATTCGGAAAAATGCGTAGATATTTTTAACAGTTGAAATTTTGAAATTTCATTAACTAGAAAAATTTTAAGAGCAATTTAAAATATCAGTTAAGTACATGTTAAATAGTGTTGGAAATTTTTCAAACTGTCATATCTCAAGATGATCGGACC
Organism: Caenorhabditis virilis; assembly: GCA_964036255.1. Lineage (NCBI taxonomy): Eukaryota > Metazoa > Nematoda > Chromadorea > Rhabditida > Rhabditidae > Caenorhabditis > Caenorhabditis virilis. Next base: position 1,497,051 of record OZ038420.1, on the reverse strand, counting down.
GGATTTTGATGCCTTCGGTCTCATTCGATTTGGAAAAATGCGTAGATATGTTTAACATTTGAAATTTTGAAATTTCATTAATTAGAAAAATTTTAAGAGCAATTTAAAATATCAATTCGGTACATCGTAAACGGTGTTGGAAATTTTTCAAACTGTCATATCTCAAGATGCTCGGGCCGGATTTTGATGCCTTCGGTCTCATTCGATTCGGAAAAATGCGTAGATATTTTTAACATTTGAAATTTTGAAATTTCATTAATTAGAAAAATTTTAAGAGCAATTTAAAATATCAGTTAAGTACATGTTAAACAGTGTTGGAAATTTTTCAAACTGTCATATCTCAAGATGATCGGGCCGGATTTAGATGCCTTCGGTCTCATTCGATTCGGAAAAATGCGTAGATATTTTTAACATTTGAAATTTTGAAATTTCATTAATTAGAAAAATTTTAAGAGCAATTTAAAATATCAATTCGGTACATCGTAAACGGTGTTGGAAATTTTTCAAACTGTCATATCTCAAGATGCTCGGGCCGGATTTTGATGCCTTCGGTCTCATTCGATTCGGAAAAATGCGTAGATATTTTTAACATTTGAAATTTTGAAATTTCATTAATTAGAAAAATTTTAAGAGCAATTTAAAATATCAATTCGGTACATCGTAAACGGTGTTGGAAATTTTTCAAACTGTCATATCTCAAGATGCTCGGGCCGGATTTTGATGCCTTCGGTCTCATTCGATTCGGAAAAATGCGTAGATATTTTTAACATTTGAAATTTTGAAATTTCATTAATTAGAAAAATTTTAAGAGCAATTTAAAATATCAATTCGGTACATCGTAAACGGTGTTGGAAATTTTTCAAACTGTCATATCTCAAGATGCTCGGGCCGGATTTTGATGCCTTCGGTCTCATTCGATTCGGAAAAATGCGTAGATATTTTTAACATTTGAAATTTTGAAATTTCATTAATTAGAAAAATTTTAAGAGCAATTTAAAATATCAATTCGGTACATCGTAAACGGTGTTGGAAATTTTTCAAACTGTCATATCTCAAGATGCTCGGGCCGGATTTTGATGCCTTCGGTCTCATTCGATTCGGAAAAATGCGTAGATATTTTTAACATTTGAAATTTTGAAATTTCATTAATTAGAAAAATTTTAAGAGCAATTTAAAATATCAATTCGGTACATCGTAAACGGTGTTGGAAATTTTTCAAACTGTCATATCTCAAGATGCTCGGGCCGGATTTTGATGCCTTCGGTCTCATTCGATTCGGAAAAATGCGTAGATATTTTTAACAGTTGAAATTTTGAAATTTCATTAACTAGAAAAATTTTAAGAGCAATTTAAAATATCAGTTAAGTACATGTTAAATAGTGTTGGAAATTTTTCAAACTGTCATATCTCAAGATGATCGGACCGGATTTTGATGCCTTCGGTCTCATTCGATTCGGAAAAATGCGTAGATATGTTTAACATTTGAAATTTTGAAATTTCATTAATTAGAAAAATTTTAAGAGCAATTTAAAATATCAATTCGGTACATCGTAAACGGTGTTGGAAATTTTTCAAACTGTCATATCTCAAGATGATCGGACCGGATTTTGATGCCTTCGGTCTCATTCGATTCGGAAAAATGCGTAGATATTTTTAACAGTTGAAATTTTGAAATTTCATTAACTAGAAAAATTTTAAGAGCAATTTAAAATATCAGTTAAGTACATGTTAAATAGTGTTGGAAATTTTTCAAACTGTCATATCTCAAGATGATCGGACCGGATTTTGATGCCTTCGGTCTCATTCGATTTGGAAAAATGCGTAGATATGTTTAACATTTGAAATTTTGAAATTTCATTAATTAGAAAAATTTTAAGAGCAATTTAAAATATCAATTCGGTACATCGTAAACGGTGTTGGAAATTTTTCAAACTGTCATATCTCAAGATGCTCGGGCCGGATTTTGATGCCTTCGGTCTCATTCGATTCGGAAAAATGCGTAGATATTTTTAACATTTGAAATTTTGAAATTTCATTAATTAGAAAAATTTTAAGAGCAATTTAAAATATCAGTTAAGTACATGTTAAACAGTGTTGGAAATTTTTCAAACTGTCATATCTCAAGATGATCGGGCCGGATTTAGATGCCTTCGGTCTCATTCGATTCGGAAAAATGCGTAGATATTTTTAACATTTGAAATTTTGAAATTTCATTAATTAGAAAAATTTTAAGAGCAATTTAAAATATCAATTCGGTACATCGTAAACGGTGTTGGAAATTTTTCAAACTGTCATATCTCAAGATGCTCGGGCCGGATTTTGATGCCTTCGGTCTCATTCGATTCGGAAAAATGCGTAGATATTTTTAACATTTGAAATTTTGAAATTTCATTAATTAGAAAAATTTTAAGAGCAATTTAAAATATCAATTCGGTACATCGTAAACGGTGTTGGAAATTTTTCAAACTGTCATATCTCAAGATGCTCGGGCCGGATTTTGATGCCTTCGGTCTCATTCGATTCGGAAAAATGCGTAGATATTTTTAACATTTGAAATTTTGAAATTTCATTAATTAGAAAAATTTTAAGAGCAATTTAAAATATCAATTCGGTACATCGTAAACGGTGTTGGAAATTTTTCAAACTGTCATATCTCAAGATGCTCGGGCCGGATTTTGATGCCTTCGGTCTCATTCGATTCGGAAAAATGCGTAGATATTTTTAACATTTGAAATTTTGAAATTTCATTAATTAGAAAAATTTTAAGAGCAATTTAAAATATCAATTCGGTACATCGTAAACGGTGTTGGAAATTTTTCAAACTGTCATATCTCAAGATGCTCGGGCCGGATTTTGATGCCTTCGGTCTCATTCGATTCGGAAAAATGCGTAGATATTTTTAACATTTGAAATTTTGAAATTTCATTAATTAGAAAAATTTTAAGAGCAATTTAAAATATCAATTCGGTACATCGTAAACGGTGTTGGAAATTTTTCAAACTGTCATATCTCAAGATGCTCGGGCCGGATTTTGATGCCTTCGGTCTCATTCGATTCGGAAAAATGCGTAGATATTTTTAACATTTGAAATTTTGAAATTTCATTAATTAGAAAAATTTTAAGAGCAATTTAAAATATCAATTCGGTACATCGTAAACGGTGTTGGAAATTTTTCAAACTGTCATATCTCAAGATGCTCGGGCCGGATTTTGATGCCTTCGGTCTCATTCGATTCGGAAAAATGCGTAGATATTTTTAACATTTGAAATTTTGAAATTTCATTAATTAGAAAAATTTTAAGAGCAATTTAAAATATCAATTCGGTACATCGTAAACGGTGTTGGAAATTTTTCAAACTGTCATATCTCAAGATGCTCGGGCCGGATTTTGATGCCTTCGGTCTCATTCGATTCGGAAAAATGCGTAGATATTTTTAACATTTGAAATTTTGAAATTTCATTAATTAGAAAAATTTTAAGAGCAATTTAAAATATCAATTCGGTACATCGTAAACGGTGTTGGAAATTTTTCAAACTGTCATATCTCAAGATGCTCGGGCCGGATTTTGATGCCTTCGGTCTCATTCGATTCGGAAAAATGCGTAGATATTTTTAACATTTGAAATTTTGAAATTTCATTAATTAGAAAAATTTTAAGAGCAATTTAAAATATCAATTCGGTACATCGTAAACGGTGTTGGAAATTTTTCAAACTGTCATATCTCAAGATGCTCGGGCCGGATTTTGATGCCTTCGGTCTCATTCGATTCGGAAAAATGCGTAGATATTTTTAACATTTGAAATTTTGAAATTTCATTAATTAGAAAAATTTTAAGAGCAATTTAAAATATCAATTCGGTACATCGTAAACGGTGTTGGAAATTTTTCAAACTGTCATATCTCAAGATGCTCGGGCCGGATTTTGATGCCTTCGGTCTCATTCGATTCGGAAAAATGCGTAGATATTTTTAACATTTGAAATTTTGAAATTTCATTAATTAGAAAAATTTTAAGAGCAATTTAAAATATCAATTCGGTACATCGTAAACGGTGTTGGAAATTTTTCAAACTGTCATATCTCAAGATGCTCGGGCCGGATTTTGATGCCTTCGGTCTCATTCGATTCGGAAAAATGCGTAGATATTTTTAACATTTGAAATTTTGAAATTTCATTAATTAGAAAAATTTTAAGAGCAATTTAAAATATCAATTCGGTACATCGTAAACGGTGTTGGAAATTTTTCAAACTGTCATATCTCAAGATGCTCGGGCCGGATTTTGATGCCTTCGGTCTCATTCGATTCGGAAAAATGCGTAGATATTTTTAACATTTGAAATTTTGAAATTTCATTAATTAGAAAAATTTTAAGAGCAATTTAAAATATCAATTCGGTACATCGTAAACGGTGTTGGAAATTTTTCAAACTGTCATATCTCAAGATGCTCGGGCCGGATTTTGATGCCTTCGGTCTCATTCGATTCGGAAAAATGCGTAGATATTTTTAACATTTGAAATTTTGAAATTTCATTAATTAGAAAAATTTTAAGAGCAATTTAAAATATCAATTCGGTACATCGTAAACGGTGTTGGAAATTTTTCAAACTGTCATATCTCAAGATGCTCGGGCCGGATTTTGATGCCTTCGGTCTCATTCGATTCGGAAAAATGCGTAGATATTTTTAACATTTGAAATTTTGAAATTTCATTAATTAGAAAAATTTTAAGAGCAATTTAAAATATCAATTCGGTACATCGTAAACGGTGTTGGAAATTTTTCAAACTGTCATATCTCAAGATGCTCGGGCCGGATTTTGATGCCTTCGGTCTCATTCGATTCGGAAAAATGCGTAGATATTTTTAACATTTGAAATTTTGAAATTTCATTAATTAGAAAAATTTTAAGAGCAATTTAAAATATCAATTCGGTACATCGTAAACGGTGTTGGAAATTTTTCAAACTGTCATATCTCAAGATGCTCGGGCCGGATTTTGATGCCTTCGGTCTCATTCGATTCGGAAAAATGCGTAGATATTTTTAACATTTGAAATTTTGAAATTTCATTAATTAGAAAAATTTTAAGAGCAATTTAAAATATCAATTCGGTACATCGTAAACGGTGTTGGAAATTTTTCAAACTGTCATATCTCAAGATGCTCGGGCCGGATTTTGATGCCTTCGGTCTCATTCGATTCGGAAAAATGCGTAGATATTTTTAACATTTGAAATTTTGAAATTTCATTAATTAGAAAAATTTTAAGAGCAATTTAAAATATCAATTCGGTACATCGTAAACGGTGTTGGAAATTTTTCAAACTGTCATATCTCAAGATGCTCGGGCCGGATTTTGATGCCTTCGGTCTCATTCGATTCGGAAAAATGCGTAGATATTTTTAACATTTGAAATTTTGAAATTTCATTAATTAGAAAAATTTTAAGAGCAATTTAAAATATCAATTCGGTACATCGTAAACGGTGTTGGAAATTTTTCAAACTGTCATATCTCAAGATGCTCGGGCCGGATTTTGATGCCTTCGGTCTCATTCGATTCGGAAAAATGCGTAGATATTTTTAACATTTGAAATTTTGAAATTTCATTAATTAGAAAAATTTTAAGAGCAATTTAAAATATCAATTCGGTACATCGTAAACGGTGTTGGAAATTTTTCAAACTGTCATATCTCAAGATGCTCGGGCCGGATTTTGATGCCTTCGGTCTCATTCGATTCGGAAAAATGCGTAGATATTTTTAACATTTGAAATTTTGAAATTTCATTAATTAGAAAAATTTTAAGAGCAATTTAAAATATCAATTCGGTACATCGTAAACGGTGTTGGAAATTTTTCAAACTGTCATATCTCAAGATGCTCGGGCCGGATTTTGATGCCTTCGGTCTCATTCGATTCGGAAAAATGCGTAGATATTTTTAACATTTGAAATTTTGAAATTTCATTAATTAGAAAAATTTTAAGAGCAATTTAAAATATCAATTCGGTACATCGTAAACGGTGTTGGAAATTTTTCAAACTGTCATATCTCAAGATGCTCGGGCCGGATTTTGATGCCTTCGGTCTCATTCGATTCGGAAAAATGCGTAGATATTTTTAACATTTGAAATTTTGAAATTTCATTAATTAGAAAAATTTTAAGAGCAATTTAAAATATCAATTCGGTACATCGTAAACGGTGTTGGAAATTTTTCAAACTGTCATATCTCAAGATGCTCGGGCCGGATTTTGATGCCTTCGGTCTCATTCGATTCGGAAAAATGCGTAGATATTTTTAACATTTGAAATTTTGAAATTTCATTAATTAGAAAAATTTTAAGAGCAATTTAAAATATCAATTCGGTACATCGTAAACGGTGTTGGAAATTTTTCAAACTGTCATATCTCAAGATGCTCGGGCCGGATTTTGATGCCTTCGGTCTCATTCGATTCGGAAAAATGCGTAGATATTTTTAACATTTGAAATTTTGAAATTTCATTAATTAGAAAAATTTTAAGAGCAATTTAAAATATCAATTCGGTACATCGTAAACGGTGTTGGAAATTTTTCAAACTGTCATATCTCAAGATGCTCGGGCCGGATTTTGATGCCTTCGGTCTCATTCGATTCGGAAAAATGCGTAGATATTTTTAACATTTGAAATTTTGAAATTTCATTAATTAGAAAAATTTTAAGAGCAATTTAAAATATCAATTCGGTACATCGTAAACGGTGTTGGAAATTTTTCAAACTGTCATATCTCAAGATGCTCGGGCCGGATTTTGATGCCTTCGGTCTCATTCGATTCGGAAAAATGCGTAGATATTTTTAACATTTGAAATTTTGAAATTTCATTAATTAGAAAAATTTTAAGAGCAATTTAAAATATCAATTCGGTACATCGTAAACGGTGTTGGAAATTTTTCAAACTGTCATATCTCAAGATGCTCGGGCCGGATTTTGATGCCTTCGGTCTCATTCGATTCGGAAAAATGCGTAGATATTTTTAACATTTGAAATTTTGAAATTTCATTAATTAGAAAAATTTTAAGAGCAATTTAAAATATCAATTCGGTACATCGTAAACGGTGTTGGAAATTTTTCAAACTGTCATATCTCAAGATGCTCGGGCCGGATTTTGATGCCTTCGGTCTCATTCGATTCGGAAAAATGCGTAGATATTTTTAACATTTGAAATTTTGAAATTTCATTAATTAGAAAAATTTTAAGAGCAATTTAAAATATCAATTCGGTACATCGTAAACGGTGTTGGAAATTTTTCAAACTGTCATATCTCAAGATGCTCGGGCCGGATTTTGATGCCTTCGGTCTCATTCGATTCGGAAAAATGCGTAGATATTTTTAACATTTGAAATTTTGAAATTTCATTAATTAGAAAAATTTTAAGAGCAATTTAAAATATCAATTCGGTACATCGTAAACGGTGTTGGAAATTTTTCAAACTGTCATATCTCAAGATGCTCGGGCCGGATTTTGATGCCTTCGGTCTCATTCGATTCGGAAAAATGCGTAGATATTTTTAACATTTGAAATTTTGAAATTTCATTAATTAGAAAAATTTTAAGAGCAATTTAAAATATCAATTCGGTACATCGTAAACGGTGTTGGAAATTTTTCAAACTGTCATATCTCAAGATGCTCGGGCCGGATTTTGATGCCTTCGGTCTCATTCGATTCGGAAAAATGCGTAGATATTTTTAACATTTGAAATTTTGAAATTTCATTAATTAGAAAAATTTTAAGAGCAATTTAAAATATCAATTCGGTACATCGTAAACGGTGTTGGAAATTTTTCAAACTGTCATATCTCAAGATGCTCGGGCCGGATTTTGATGCCTTCGGTCTCATTCGATTCGGAAAAATGCGTAGATATTTTTAACATTTGAAATTTTGAAATTTCATTAATTAGAAAAATTTTAAGAGCAATTTAAAATATCAATTCGGTACATCGTAAACGGTGTTGGAAATTTTTCAAACTGTCATATCTCAAGATGCTCGGGCCGGATTTTGATGCCTTCGGTCTCATTCGATTCGGAAAAATGCGTAGATATTTTTAACATTTGAAATTTTGAAATTTCATTAATTAGAAAAATTTTAAGAGCAATTTAAATTATCAATTCGGTACATCGTAAACGGTGTTGGAAATTTTTCAAACTGTCATATCTCAAGATGCTCGGGCCGGATTTTGATGCCTTCGGTCTCATTCGATTCGGAAAAATGCGTAGATATTTTTAACATTTGAAATTTTGAAATTTCATTAATTAGAAAAATTTTAAGAGCAATTTAAAATATCAATTCGGTACATCGTAAACGGTGTTGGAAATTTTTCAAACTGTCATATCTCAAGATGCTCGGGCCGGATTTTGATGCCTTCGGTCTCATTCGATTCGGAAAAATGCGTAGATATTTTTAACATTTGAAATTTTGAAATTTCATTAATTAGAAAAATTTTAAGAGCAATTTAAAATATCAATTCGGTACATCGTAAACGGTGTTGGAAATTTTTCAAACTGTCATATCTCAAGATGCTCGGGCCGGATTTTGATGCCTTCGGTCTCATTCGATTCGGAAAAATGCGTAGATATTTTTAACATTTGAAATTTTGAAATTTCATTAATTAGAAAAATTTTAAGAGCAATTTAAAATATCAATTCGGTACATCGTAAACGGTGTTGGAAATTTTTCAAACTGTCATATCTCAAGATGCTCGGGCCGGATTTTGATGCCTTCGGTCTCATTCGATTCGGAAAAATGCGTAGATATTTTTAACATTTGAAATTTTGAAATTTCATTAATTAGAAAAATTTTAAGAGCAATTTAAAATATCAATTCGGTACATCGTAAACGGTGTTGGAAATTTTTCAAACTGTCATATCTCAAGATGCTCGGGCCGGATTTTGATGCCTTCGGTCTCATTCGATTCGGAAAAATGCGTAGATATTTTTAACATTTGAAATTTTGAAATTTCATTAATTAGAAAAATTTTAAGAGCAATTTAAAATATCAATTCGGTACATCGTAAACGGTGTTGGAAATTTTTCAAACTGTCATATCTCAAGATGCTCGGGCCGGATTTTGATGCCTTCGGTCTCATTCGATTCGGAAAAATGCGTAGATATTTTTAACATTTGAAATTTTGAAATTTCATTAATTAGAAAAATTTTAAGAGCAATTTAAAATATCAATTCGGTACATCGTAAACGGTGTTGGAAATTTTTCAAACTGTCATATCTCAAGATGCTCGGGCCGGATTTTGATGCCTTCGGTCTCATTCGATTCGGAAAAATGCGTAGATATTTTTAACATTTGAAATTTTGAAATTTCATTAATTAGAAAAATTTTAAGAGCAATTTAAAATATCAATTCGGTACATCGTAAACGGTGTTGGAAATTTTTCAAACTGTCATATCTCAAGATGCTCGGGCCGGATTTTGATGCCTTCGGTCTCATTCGATTCGGAAAAATGCGTAGATATTTTTAACATTTGAAATTTTGAAATTTCATTAATTAGAAAAATTTTAAGAGCAATTTAAAATATCAATTCGGTACATCGTAAACGGTGTTGGAAATTTTTCAAACTGTCATATCTCAAGATGCTCGGGCCGGATTTTGATGCCTTCGGTCTCATTCGATTCGGAAAAATGCGTAGATATTTTTAACATTTGAAATTTTGAAATTTCATTAATTAGAAAAATTTTAAGAGCAATTTAAAATATCAATTCGGTACATCGTAAACGGTGTTGGAAATTTTTCAAACTGTCATATCTCAAGATGCTCGGGCCGGATTTTGATACCTTCGGTCTCATTCGATTCGGAAAAATGCGTAGATATTTTTAACATTTGAAATTTTGAAATTTCGTTAATTAGAAAAATTTTAAGAGCAATTTAAAATATCAGTTAAGTACATGTTAAACAGTGTTGGAAATTTTTCAAACTGTCATATCTCAAGATGATCGGGCCGGATTTTGATGCCTTCGGTCTCATTCGATTCGGAAAAATGCGTAGATATTTTTAACATTTGAAATTTTGAAATTTCATTAATTAGAAAAATTTTAAGAGCAATTTAAAATATCAATTCGGTACATCGTAAACGGTGTTGGAAATTTTTCAAACTGTCATATCTCAAGATGCTCGGGCCGGATTTTGATGCCTTCGGTCTCATTCGATTCGGAAAAATGCGTAGATATTTTTAACATTTGAAATTTTGAAATTTCATTAATTAGAAAACTTTTAAGAGCAATTTAAAATATCAATTCGGTACATGTTAAACAGTGTTGGAAATTTTTCAAACTGTCATATCTCAAGATGATCGGGCCGGATTTTGATGCCTTTGGTCTCATTCGATTCGGAAAAATGCGTAGATATTTTTAACATTTGAAATTTTGAAATTTCATTAATTAGAAAAATTTTAAGAGCAATTTAAAATATCAGTTAAGTACATGTTAAACAGTGTTGGAAATTTTTCAAACTGTCATATCTCAAGATGCTCGGGCCGGATTTTGATGCCTTCGGTCTCATTCGATTCGGAAAAATGCGTAGATATTTTTAACATTTGAAATTTTGAAATTTCATTAATTAGAAAAATTTAAGAGCAATTTAAAATATCAGTTAAGTACATGTTAAACAGTGTTGGAAATTTTTCAAACTGTCATATCTCAAGATGATCGGACCAGATTTTGATGCCTTCGGTCTCATTCGATTCGGAAAAATGCGTAGATATTTTTAACATTTGAAATTTTGAAATTTCATTAATTAGAAAACTTTTAAGAGCAATTTAAAATATCAATTCGGTACATGTTAAACAGTGTTGGAAATTTTTCAAACTGTCATATCTCAAGATGATCGGGCCGGATTTTGATGCCTTTGGTCTCATTCGATTCGGAAAAATGCGTAGATATTTTTAACATTTGAAATTTTGAAATTTCATTAATTAGAAAAATTTTAAGAGCAATTTAAAATATCAGTTAAGTACATGTTAAACAGTGTTGGAAATTTTTCAAACTGTCATATCTCAAGATGCTCGGGCCGGATTTTGATGCCTTCGGTCTCATTCGATTCGGAAAAATGCGTAGATATTTTTAACATTTGAAATTTTGAAATTTCATTAATTAGAAAATTTTAAGAGCAATTTAAAATATCAGTTAAGTACATGTTAAACAGTGTTGGAAATTTTTCAAACTGTCATATCTCAAGATGATCGGACCAGATTTTGATGCCTTCGGTCTCATTCGATTCGGAAAAATGCGTAGATATGTTTAACATTTGAAATTTTGAAATTTCATTAATTAGAAAAATTTTAAGAGCAATTTAAAATATCAATTCGGTACATCGTAAACGGTGTTGGAAATTTTTCAAACTGTCATATCTCAAGATGCTCGGGCCGGATTTTGATGCCTTCGGTCTCATTCGATTCGGAAAAATGCGTAGATATTTTTAACATTTGAAATTTTGAAATTTCATTAATTAGAAAAATTTTAAGAGCAATTTAAAATATCAGTTAAGTACATGTTAAACAGTGTTGGAAATTTTTCAAACTGTCATATCTCAAGATGCTCGGGCCGGATTTTGATGCCTTCGGTCTCATTCGATTCGGAAAAATGCGTAGATATTTTTAACATTTGAAATTTTGAAATTTCATTAATTAGAAAAATTTTAAGAGCAATTTAAAATATCAATTCGGTACATCGTAAACGGTGTTGGAAATTTTTCAAACTGTCATATCTCAAGATGCTCGGGCCGGATTTTGATGCCTTCGGTCTCATTCGATTCGGAAAAATGCGTAGATATTTTTAACATTTGAAATTTTGAAATTTCATTAATTAGAAAAATTTTAAGAGCAATTTAAAATATCAGTTAAGTACATGTTAAACAGTGTTGGAAATTTTTCAAACTGTCATATCTCAAGATGATCAGGCCGGATTTTGATGCCTTCGGTCTCATTCGATTTGGAAAAATGCGTAGATATGTTTAACATTTGAAATTTTGAAATTTCATTAATTAGAAAAATTTTAAGAGCAATTTAAAATATCAGTTAAGTACATGTTAAACAGTGTTGGAAATTTTTCAAACTGTCATATCTCAAGATGATCGGGCCGGATTTTGATGCCTGCGGTCTCATTCGATTCCGAAAAATGCGTAGATATTTTTAACATTTGAAATTTTGAAATTTCATCAATTAGAAAAATTTTAAGAGCAATTTAAAATATCAATTCGGTACATCGTAAACGGTGTTGGAAATTTTTCAAACTGTCATATCTCAAGATGCTCGGGCCGGATTTTGATGCCTTCGGTCTCATTCGATTCGGAAAAATGCGTAGATATTTTTAACATTTGAAATTTTGAAATTTCATTAATTAGAAAAATTTTAAGAGCAATTTAAAATATCAGTTAAGTACATGTTAAACAGTGTTGGAAATTTTTCAAACTGTCATATCTCAAGATGCTCGGGCCGGATTTTGATGCCTTCGGTCTCATTCGATTCGGAAAAATGCGTAGATATTTTTAACATTTGAAATTTTGAAATTTCATTAATTAGAAAAATTTTAAGAGCAATTTAAAATATCAGTTAAGTACATGTTAAACAGTGTTGGAAATTTTTCAAACTGTCATATCTCAAGATGATCAGGCAGGATTTTGATGCCTTCGGTCTCATTCGATTCGGAAAAATGCGTAGATATTTTTAACATTTGAAATTTTGAAATTTCATTAATTAGAAAAATTTTAAGAGCAATTTAAAATATCAGTTAAGTACATGTTAAACAGTGTTGGAAATTTTTCAAACTGTCATATCTCAAGATGATCGGGCCGGATTTTGATGCCTTCGGTCTCATTCGATTCGGAAAAATGCGTAGATATTTTTAACATTTGAAATTTTGAAATTTCATCAATTAGAAAAATTTTAAGAGCAATTTAAAATATCAATTCGGTACATCGTAAACGGTGTTGGAAATTTTTCAAACTGTCATATCTCAAGATGCTCGGGCCGGATTTTGATGCCTTCGGTCTCATTCGATTCGGAAAAATGCGTAGATATTTTTAACATTTGAAATTTTGAAATTTCATTAATTAGAAAAATTTTAAGAGCAATTTAAAATATCAGTTAAGTACATGTTAAATAGTGTTGGAAATTTTTCAAACTGTCATATCTCAAGATGCTCGGGCCGGATTTTGATGCCTTCGGTCTCATTCGATTCGGAAAAATGCGTAGATATTTTTAACATTTGAAATTTTGAAATTTCATTAATTAGAAAAATTTTAAGAGCAATTTAAAATATCAGTTAAGTACATGTTAAATAGTGTTGGAAATTTTTCAAACTGTCATATCTCAAGATGCTCGGGCCGGATTTTGATGCCTTCGGTCTCATTCGATTCGGAAAAATGCGTAGATATTTTTAACATTTGAAATTTTGAAATTTCATTAATTAGAAAAATTTTAAGAGCAATTTAAAATATCAGTTAAGTACATGTTAAACAGTGTTGGAAATTTTTCAAACTGTCATATCTCAAGATGCTCGGGCCCGATTTTGATGCCTTCGGTCTCATTCGATTCGGAAAAATGCGTAGATTTTTTTAACATTTGAAATTTTGAAATTTCATTAATTAGAAAAATTTTAAGAGCAATTTAAAATATCAGTTAAGTACATGTTAAATAGTGTTGGAAATTTTTCAAACTGTCATATCTCAAGATGCTCGGGCCGGATTTTGATGCCTTCGGTCTCATTCGATTCGGAAAAATGCGTAGATATTTTTAACATTTGAAATTTTGAAATTTCATTAATTAGAAAAATTTTAAGAGCAATTTAAAATATCAGTTAAGTACATGTTAAATAGTGTTGGAAATTTTTCAAACTGTCATATCTCAAGATGCTCGGGCCGGATTTTGATGCCTTCGGTCTCATTCGATTCGGAAAAATGCGTAGATATTTTTAACATTTGAAATTTTGAAATTTCATTAATTAGAAAAATTTTAAGAGCAATTTAAAATATCAGTTAAGTACATGTTAAACAGTGTTGGAAATTTTTCAAACTGTCATATCTCAAGATGCTCGGGCCCGATTTTGATGCCTTCGGTCTCATTCGATTCGGAAAAATGCGTAGATATTTTTAACATTTGAAATTTTGAAATTTCATTAATTAGAAAAATTTTAAGAGCAATTTAAAATATCAGTTAAGTACATGTTAAACAGTGTTGGAAATTTTTCAAACTGTCATATCTCAAGATGCTCGGGCCGGATTTTGATGCCTTCGGTCTCATTCGATTCGGAAAAATGCGTAGATATTTTTAACATTTGAAATTTTGAAATTTCCTTAATTAGAAAAATTTTAAGAGCAATTTAAAATATCAGTTAAGTACATGTTAAATAGTGTTGGAAATTTTTCAAACTGTCATATCTCAAGATGCTCGGGCCGGATTTTGATGCCTTCGGTCTCATTCGATTCGGAAAAATGCGTAGATATTTTTAACATTTAAAATTTTGAAATTTCATTAATTAGAAAAATTTTAAGAGCAATTTAAAATATCAGTTAAGTACATGTTAAACAGTGTTGGAAATTTTTCAAACTGTCATATCTCAAGATGCTCGGGCCGGATTTTGATGCCTTCGGTCTCATTCGATTCGGAAAAATGCGTAGATATTTTTAACATTTGAAATTTTGAAATTTCATCAATTAGAAAAATTTTCAGAGCAATTTAAAATATCAATTCGGTACATCGTAAACGGTGTTGGAAATTTTTCAAACTGTCATATCTCAAGATGCTCGGGCCGGATTTTGATGCCTTCGGTCTCATTCGATTCGGAAAAATGCGTAGATATTTTTAACATTTGAAATTTTGAAATTTCATTAATTAGAAAAATTTTAAGAGCAATTTAAAATATCAGTTAAGTACATGTTAAACAGTGTTGGAAATTTTTCAAACTGTCATATCTCAAGATGATCGGGCCGGATTTTGATGCCTTCGGTCTCATTCGATTCGGAAAAATGCGTAGATATTTTTAACATTTGAAATTTTGAAATTTCATCAATTAGAAAAATTTTAAGAGCAATTTAAAATATCAATTCGGTACATCGTAAACGGTGTTGGAAATTTTTCAAACTGTCATATCTCAAGATGCTCGGGCCGGATTTTGATGCCTTCGGTCTCATTCGATTCGGAAAAATGCGTAGATATTTTTAACATTTGAAATTTTGAAATTTCATTAATTAGAAAAATTTTAAGAGCAATTTAAAATATCAGTTAAGTACATGTTAAATAGTGTTGGAAATTTTTCAAACTGTCATATCTCAAGATGCTCGGGCCGGATTTTGATGCCTTCGGTCTCATTCGATTCGGAAAAATGCGTAGATATTTTTAACATTTGAAATTTTGAAATTTCATTAATTAGAAAAATTTTAAGAGCAATTTAAAATATCAGTTAAGTACATGTTAAACAGTGTTGGAAATTTTTCAAACTGTCATATCTCAAGATGCTCGGGCCGGATTTTGATGCCTTCGGTCTCATTCGATTCGGAAAAATGCGTAGATTTTTTTAACATTTGAAATTTTGAAATTTCATTAATTAGAAAAATTTTAAGAGCAATTTAAAATATCAGTTAAGTACATGTTAAACAGTGTTGGAAATTTTTCAAACTGTCATATCTCAAGATGCTCGGGCCGGATTTTGATGCCTTCGGTCTCATTCGATTCGGAAAAATGCGTAGATTTTTTTAACATTTGAAATTTTGAAATTTCATTAATTAGAAAAATTTTAAGAGCAATTTAAAATATCAGTTAAGTACATGTTAAACAGTGTTGGAAATTTTTCAAACTGTCATATCTCAAGATGCTCGGGCCGGATTTTGATGCCTTCGGTCTCATTCGATTCGGAAAAATGCGTAGATATTTTTAACATTTGAAATTTTGAAATTTCCTTAATTAGAAAAATTTTAAGAGCAATTTAAAATATCAGTTAAGTACATGTTAAATAGTGTTGGAAATTTTTCAAACTGTCATATCTCAAGATGCTCGGGCCGGATTTTGATGCCTTCGGTCTCATTCGATTCGGAAAAATGCGTAGATATTTTTAACATTTGAAATTTTGAAATTTCATTAATTAGAAAAATTTTAAGAGCAATTTAAAATATCAGTTAAGTACATGTTAAACAGTGTTGGAAATTTTTCAAACTGTCATATCTCAAGATGCTCGGGCCCGATTTTGATGCCTTCGGTCTCATTCGATTCGGAAAAATGCGTAGATTTTTTTAACATTTGAAATTTTGAAATTTCATTAATTAGAAAAATTTTAAGAGCAATTTAAAATATCAGTTAAGTACATGTTAAACAGTGTTGGAAATTTTTCAAACTGTCATATCTCAAGATGCTCGGGCCGGATTTTGATGCCTTCGGTCTCATTCGATTCGGAAAAATGCGTAGATATTTTTAACATTTGAAATTTTGAAATTTCCTTAATTAGAAAAATTTTAAGAGCAATTTAAAATATCAGTTAAGTACATGTTAAATAGTGTTGGAAATTTTTCAAACTGTCATATCTCAAGATGCTCGGGCCGGATTTTGATGCCTTCGGTCTCATTCGATTCGGAAAAATGCGTAGATATTTTTAACATTTGAAATTTTGAAATTTCATTAATTAGAAAAATTTTAAGAGCAATTTAAAATATCAGTTAAGTACATGTTAAATAGTGTTGGAAATTTTTCAAACTGTCATATCTCAAGATGCTCGGGCCGGATTTTGATGCCTTCGGTCTCATTCGATTCGGAAAAATGCGTAGATATTTTTAACATTTGAAATTTTGAAATTTCATTAATTTGAAAAATTTTAAGAGCAATTTAAAATATCAGTTAAGTACATGTTAAACAGTGTTGGAAATTTTTCAAACTGTCATATCTCAAGATGCTCGGGCCCGATTTTGATGCCTTCGGTCTCATTCGATTCGGAAAAATGCGTAGATATTTTTAACATTTGAAATTTTGAAATTTCCTTAATTAGAAAAATTTTAAGAGCAATTTAAAATATCAGTTAAGTACATGTTAAATAGTGTTGGAAATTTTTCAAACTGTCATATCTCAAGATGCTCGGGCCGGATTTTGATGCCTTCGGTCTCATTCGATTCGGAAAAATGCGTAGATTTTTTTAACATTTGAAATTTTGAAATTTCATTAATTAGAAAAATTTTAAGAGCAATTTAAAATATCAGTTAAGTACATGTTAAACAGTGTTGGAAATTTTTCAAACTGTCATATCTCAAGATGCTCTGGCCGGATTTTGATGCCTTCGGTCTCATTCGATTCGGAAAAATGCGTAGATATTTTTAACATTTGAAATTTTGAAATTTCCTTAATTAGAAAAATTTTAAGAGCAATTTAAAATATCAGTTAAGTACATGTTAAATAGTGTTGGAAATTTTTCAAACTGTCATATCTCAAGATGCTCGGGCCGGATTTTGATGCCTTCGGTCTCATTCGATTCGGAAAAATGCGTAGATATTTTTAACATTTGAAATTTTGAAATTTCATTAATTAGAAAAATTTTAAGAGCAATTTAAAATATCAGTTAAGTACATGTTAAATAGTGTTGGAAATTTTTCAAACTGTCATATCTCAAGATGCTCGGGCCGGATTTTGATGCCTTCGGTCTCATTCGATTCGGAAAAATGCGTAGATATTTTTAACATTTGAAATTTTGAAATTTCATTAATTTGAAAAATTTTAAGAGCAATTTAAAATATCAGTTAAGTACATGTTAAATAGTGTTGGAAATTTTTCAAACTGTCATATCTCAAGATGCTCGGGCCCGATTTTGATGCCTTCGGTCTCATTCGATTCGGAAAAATGCGTAGATTTTTTTAACATTTGAAATTTTGAAATTTCATTAATTAGAAAAATTTTAAGAGCAATTTAAAATATCAGTTAAGTACATGTTAAACAGTGTTGGAAATTTTTCAAACTGTCATATCTCAAGATGCTCTGGCCGGATTTTGATGCCTTCGGTCTCATTCGATTCGGAAAAATGCGTAGATATTTTTAACATTTGAAATTTTGAAATTTCCTTAATTAGAAAAATTTTAAGAGCAATTTAAAATATCAATTCGGTACATCGTAAACGGTGTTGGAAATTTTTCAAACTGTCATATCTCAAGA
This sequence comes from Caenorhabditis virilis, assembly GCA_964036255.1. Lineage (NCBI taxonomy): Eukaryota > Metazoa > Nematoda > Chromadorea > Rhabditida > Rhabditidae > Caenorhabditis > Caenorhabditis virilis. Next base: position 1,478,907 of record OZ038420.1, on the reverse strand, counting down.
TGCTCGGGCCGGATTTTGATGCCTTCGGTCTCATTCGATTCGGAAAAATGCGTAGATATTTTTAACATTTGAAATTTTGAAATTTCATTAATTAGAAAAATTTTAAGAGCAATTTAAAATATCAGTTAAGTACATGTTAAATAGTGTTGGAAATTTTTCAAACTGTCATATCTCAAGATGCTCGGGCCGGATTTTGATGCCTTCGGTCTCATTCGATTCGGAAAAATGCGTAGATATTTTTAACATTTGAAATTTTGAAATTTCATTAATTAGAAAAATTTTAAGAGCAATTTAAAATATCAGTTAAGTACATGTTAAATAGTGTTGGAAATTTTTCAAACTGTCATATCTCAAGATGCTCGGGCCGGATTTTGATGCCTTCGGTCTCATTCGATTCGGAAAAATGCGTAGATATTTTTAACATTTGAAATTTTGAAATTTCATTAATTAGAAAAATTTTAAGAGCAATTTAAAATATCAGTTAAGTACATGTTAAACAGTGTTGGAAATTTTTCAAACTGTCATATCTCAAGATGCTCGGGCCCGATTTTGATGCCTTCGGTCTCATTCGATTCGGAAAAATGCGTAGATTTTTTTAACATTTGAAATTTTGAAATTTCATTAATTAGAAAAATTTTAAGAGCAATTTAAAATATCAGTTAAGTACATGTTAAATAGTGTTGGAAATTTTTCAAACTGTCATATCTCAAGATGCTCGGGCCGGATTTTGATGCCTTCGGTCTCATTCGATTCGGAAAAATGCGTAGATATTTTTAACATTTGAAATTTTGAAATTTCATTAATTAGAAAAATTTTAAGAGCAATTTAAAATATCAGTTAAGTACATGTTAAATAGTGTTGGAAATTTTTCAAACTGTCATATCTCAAGATGCTCGGGCCGGATTTTGATGCCTTCGGTCTCATTCGATTCGGAAAAATGCGTAGATATTTTTAACATTTGAAATTTTGAAATTTCATTAATTAGAAAAATTTTAAGAGCAATTTAAAATATCAGTTAAGTACATGTTAAACAGTGTTGGAAATTTTTCAAACTGTCATATCTCAAGATGCTCGGGCCCGATTTTGATGCCTTCGGTCTCATTCGATTCGGAAAAATGCGTAGATATTTTTAACATTTGAAATTTTGAAATTTCATTAATTAGAAAAATTTTAAGAGCAATTTAAAATATCAGTTAAGTACATGTTAAACAGTGTTGGAAATTTTTCAAACTGTCATATCTCAAGATGCTCGGGCCGGATTTTGATGCCTTCGGTCTCATTCGATTCGGAAAAATGCGTAGATATTTTTAACATTTGAAATTTTGAAATTTCCTTAATTAGAAAAATTTTAAGAGCAATTTAAAATATCAGTTAAGTACATGTTAAATAGTGTTGGAAATTTTTCAAACTGTCATATCTCAAGATGCTCGGGCCGGATTTTGATGCCTTCGGTCTCATTCGATTCGGAAAAATGCGTAGATATTTTTAACATTTAAAATTTTGAAATTTCATTAATTAGAAAAATTTTAAGAGCAATTTAAAATATCAGTTAAGTACATGTTAAACAGTGTTGGAAATTTTTCAAACTGTCATATCTCAAGATGCTCGGGCCGGATTTTGATGCCTTCGGTCTCATTCGATTCGGAAAAATGCGTAGATATTTTTAACATTTGAAATTTTGAAATTTCATCAATTAGAAAAATTTTCAGAGCAATTTAAAATATCAATTCGGTACATCGTAAACGGTGTTGGAAATTTTTCAAACTGTCATATCTCAAGATGCTCGGGCCGGATTTTGATGCCTTCGGTCTCATTCGATTCGGAAAAATGCGTAGATATTTTTAACATTTGAAATTTTGAAATTTCATTAATTAGAAAAATTTTAAGAGCAATTTAAAATATCAGTTAAGTACATGTTAAACAGTGTTGGAAATTTTTCAAACTGTCATATCTCAAGATGATCGGGCCGGATTTTGATGCCTTCGGTCTCATTCGATTCGGAAAAATGCGTAGATATTTTTAACATTTGAAATTTTGAAATTTCATCAATTAGAAAAATTTTAAGAGCAATTTAAAATATCAATTCGGTACATCGTAAACGGTGTTGGAAATTTTTCAAACTGTCATATCTCAAGATGCTCGGGCCGGATTTTGATGCCTTCGGTCTCATTCGATTCGGAAAAATGCGTAGATATTTTTAACATTTGAAATTTTGAAATTTCATTAATTAGAAAAATTTTAAGAGCAATTTAAAATATCAGTTAAGTACATGTTAAATAGTGTTGGAAATTTTTCAAACTGTCATATCTCAAGATGCTCGGGCCGGATTTTGATGCCTTCGGTCTCATTCGATTCGGAAAAATGCGTAGATATTTTTAACATTTGAAATTTTGAAATTTCATTAATTAGAAAAATTTTAAGAGCAATTTAAAATATCAGTTAAGTACATGTTAAACAGTGTTGGAAATTTTTCAAACTGTCATATCTCAAGATGCTCGGGCCGGATTTTGATGCCTTCGGTCTCATTCGATTCGGAAAAATGCGTAGATTTTTTTAACATTTGAAATTTTGAAATTTCATTAATTAGAAAAATTTTAAGAGCAATTTAAAATATCAGTTAAGTACATGTTAAACAGTGTTGGAAATTTTTCAAACTGTCATATCTCAAGATGCTCGGGCCGGATTTTGATGCCTTCGGTCTCATTCGATTCGGAAAAATGCGTAGATTTTTTTAACATTTGAAATTTTGAAATTTCATTAATTAGAAAAATTTTAAGAGCAATTTAAAATATCAGTTAAGTACATGTTAAACAGTGTTGGAAATTTTTCAAACTGTCATATCTCAAGATGCTCGGGCCGGATTTTGATGCCTTCGGTCTCATTCGATTCGGAAAAATGCGTAGATATTTTTAACATTTGAAATTTTGAAATTTCCTTAATTAGAAAAATTTTAAGAGCAATTTAAAATATCAGTTAAGTACATGTTAAATAGTGTTGGAAATTTTTCAAACTGTCATATCTCAAGATGCTCGGGCCGGATTTTGATGCCTTCGGTCTCATTCGATTCGGAAAAATGCGTAGATATTTTTAACATTTGAAATTTTGAAATTTCATTAATTAGAAAAATTTTAAGAGCAATTTAAAATATCAGTTAAGTACATGTTAAACAGTGTTGGAAATTTTTCAAACTGTCATATCTCAAGATGCTCGGGCCCGATTTTGATGCCTTCGGTCTCATTCGATTCGGAAAAATGCGTAGATTTTTTTAACATTTGAAATTTTGAAATTTCATTAATTAGAAAAATTTTAAGAGCAATTTAAAATATCAGTTAAGTACATGTTAAACAGTGTTGGAAATTTTTCAAACTGTCATATCTCAAGATGCTCGGGCCGGATTTTGATGCCTTCGGTCTCATTCGATTCGGAAAAATGCGTAGATATTTTTAACATTTGAAATTTTGAAATTTCCTTAATTAGAAAAATTTTAAGAGCAATTTAAAATATCAGTTAAGTACATGTTAAATAGTGTTGGAAATTTTTCAAACTGTCATATCTCAAGATGCTCGGGCCGGATTTTGATGCCTTCGGTCTCATTCGATTCGGAAAAATGCGTAGATATTTTTAACATTTGAAATTTTGAAATTTCATTAATTAGAAAAATTTTAAGAGCAATTTAAAATATCAGTTAAGTACATGTTAAATAGTGTTGGAAATTTTTCAAACTGTCATATCTCAAGATGCTCGGGCCGGATTTTGATGCCTTCGGTCTCATTCGATTCGGAAAAATGCGTAGATATTTTTAACATTTGAAATTTTGAAATTTCATTAATTTGAAAAATTTTAAGAGCAATTTAAAATATCAGTTAAGTACATGTTAAACAGTGTTGGAAATTTTTCAAACTGTCATATCTCAAGATGCTCGGGCCCGATTTTGATGCCTTCGGTCTCATTCGATTCGGAAAAATGCGTAGATATTTTTAACATTTGAAATTTTGAAATTTCCTTAATTAGAAAAATTTTAAGAGCAATTTAAAATATCAGTTAAGTACATGTTAAATAGTGTTGGAAATTTTTCAAACTGTCATATCTCAAGATGCTCGGGCCGGATTTTGATGCCTTCGGTCTCATTCGATTCGGAAAAATGCGTAGATATTTTTAACATTTGAAATTTTGAAATTTCATTAATTTGAAAAATTTTAAGAGCAATTTAAAATATCAGTTAAGTACATGTTAAATAGTGTTGGAAATTTTTCAAACTGTCATATCTCAAGATGCTCGGGCCCGATTTTGATGCCTTCGGTCTCATTCGATTCGGAAAAATGCGTAGATTTTTTTAACATTTGAAATTTTGAAATTTCATTAATTAGAAAAATTTTAAGAGCAATTTAAAATATCAGTTAAGTACATGTTAAACAGTGTTGGAAATTTTTCAAACTGTCATATCTCAAGATGCTCTGGCCGGATTTTGATGCCTTCGGTCTCATTCGATTCGGAAAAATGCGTAGATATTTTTAACATTTGAAATTTTGAAATTTCCTTAATTAGAAAAATTTTAAGAGCAATTTAAAATATCAGTTAAGTACATGTTAAATAGTGTTGGAAATTTTTCAAACTGTCATATCTCAAGATGCTCGGGCCGGATTTTGATGCCTTCGGTCTCATTCGATTCGGAAAAATGCGTAGATATTTTTAACATTTGAAATTTTGAAATTTCATTAATTAGAAAAATTTTAAGAGCAATTTAAAATATCAGTTAAGTACATGTTAAATAGTGTTGGAAATTTTTCAAACTGTCATATCTCAAGATGCTCGGGCCGGATTTTGATGCCTTCGGTCTCATTCGATTCGGAAAAATGCGTAGATATTTTTAACATTTGAAATTTTGAAATTTCATTAATTTGAAAAATTTTAAGAGCAATTTAAAATATCAGTTAAGTACATGTTAAACAGTGTTGGAAATTTTTCAAACTGTCATATCTCAAGATGCTCGGGCCCGATTTTGATGCCTTCGGTCTCATTCGATTCGGAAAAATGCGTAGATATTTTTAACATTTGAAATTTTGAAATTTCCTTAATTAGAAAAATTTTAAGAGCAATTTAAAATATCAGTTAAGTACATGTTAAATAGTGTTGGAAATTTTTCAAACTGTCATATCTCAAGATGCTCGGGCCGGATTTTGATGCCTTCGGTCTCATTCGATTCGGAAAAATGCGTAGATATTTTTAACATTTGAAATTTTGAAATTTCATTAATTAGAAAAATTTTAAGAGCAATTTAAAATATCAGTTAAGTACATGTTAAATAGTGTTGGAAATTTTTCAAACTGTCATATCTCAAGATGCTCGGGCCGGATTTTGATGCCTTCGGTCTCATTCGATTCGGAAAAATGCGTAGATATTTTTAACATTTGAAATTTTGAAATTTCATTAATTTGAAAAATTTTAAGAGCAATTTAAAATATCAGTTAAGTACATGTTAAACAGTGTTGGAAATTTTTCAAACTGTCATATCTCAAGATGCTCGGGCCCGATTTTGATGCCTTCGGTCTCATTCGATTCGGAAAAATGCGTAGATTTTTTTAACATTTGAAATTTTGAAATTTCATTAATTAGAAAAATTTTAAGAGCAATTTAAAATATCAGTTAAGTACATGTTAAACAGTGTTGGAAATTTTTCAAACTGTCATATCTCAAGATGCTCGGGCCGGATTTTGATGCCTTCGGTCTCATTCGATTCGGAAAAATGCGTAGATATTTTTAACATTTGAAATTTTGAAATTTCCTTAATTAGAAAAATTTTAAGAGCAATTTAAAATATCAGTTAAGTACATGTTAAATAGTGTTGGAAATTTTTCAAACTGTCATATCTCAAGATGCTCGGGCCGGATTTTGATGCCTTCGGTCTCATTCGATTCGGAGAAATGCGTAGATATTTTTAACATTTAAAATTTTGAAATTTCATTAATTAGAAAAATTTTAAGAGCAATTTAAAATATCAGTTAAGTACATGTTAAACAGTGTTGGAAATTTTTCAAACTGTCATATCTCAAGATGCTCGGGCCGGATTTTGATGCCTTCGGTCTCATTCGATTCGGAAAAATGCGTAGATATTTTTAACATTTGAAATTTTGAAATTTCATTAATTAGAAAAATTTTAAGAGCAATTTAAAATATCAGTTAAGTACATGTTAAACAGTGTTGGAAATTTTTCAAACTGTCATATCTCAAGATGATCGGACTAGATTTTGATGCCTTCGGTCTCATTCGATTCGGAAAAATGCGTAGATATGTTTAACATTTGAAATTTTGAAATTTCATTAATTAGAAAAATTTTAAGAGCAATTTAAAATATCAATTCGGTACATCGTAAACGGTGTTGGAAATTTTTCAAACTGTCATATCTCAAGATGATCGGACCGGATTTTGATGCCTTCGGTCTCATTCGATTCGGAAAAATGCGTAGATATTTTTAACATTTGAAATTTTGAAATTTCATCAATTAGAAAAATTTTAAGAGCAATTTAAAATATCAATTCGGTACATCGTAAACGGTGTTGGAAATTTTTCAAACTGTCATATCTCAAGATGCTCGGGCCGGATTTTGATGCCTTCGGTCTCATTCGATTCGGAAAAATGCGTAGATATTTTTAACATTTGAAATTTTGAAATTTCATTAATTAGAAAAATTTTAAGAGCAATTTAAAATATCAGTTAAGTACATGTTAAACAGTGTTGGAAATTTTTCAAACTGTCATATCTCAAGATGATCGGACCAGATTTTGATGCCTTCGGTCTCATTCGATTCGGAAAAATGCGTAGATATGTTTAACATTTGAAATTTTGAAATTTCATTAATTAGAAAAATTTTAAGAGCAATTTAAAATATCAATTCGGTACATCGTAAACGGTGTTGGAAATTTTTCAAACTGTCATATCTCAAGATGATCGGACCGGATTTTGATGCCTTCGGTCTCATTCGATTCGGAAAAATGCGTAGATATTTTTAACATTTGAAATTTTGAAATTTCATCAATTAGAAAAATTTTAAGAGCAATTTAAAATATCAATTCGGTACATCGTAAACGGTGTTGGAAATTTTTCAAACTGTCATATCTCAAGATGCTCGGGCCGGATTTTGATGCCTTCGGTCTCATTCGATTCGGAAAAATGCGTAGATATTTTTAACATTTGAAATTTTGAAATTTCATTAATTAGAAAAATTTTAAGAGCAATTTAAAATATCAGTTAAGTACATGTAAAATAGTGTTGGAAATTTTTCAAACTGTCATATCTCAAGATGCTCGGGCCGGATTTTGATGCCTTCGGTCTCATTCGATTCGGAAAAATGCGTAGATATTTTTAACATTTGAAATTTTGAAATTTCATTAATTAGAAAAATTTTAAGAGCAATTTAAAATATCAGTTAAGTACATGTTAAACAGTGTTGGAAATTTTTCAAACTGTCATATCTCAAGATGATCGGACCAGATTTTGATGCCTTCGGTCTCATTCGATTCGGAAAAATGCGTAGATATGTTTAACATTTGAAATTTTGAAATTTCCTTAATTAGAAAAATTTTAAGAGCAATTTAAAATATCAGTTAAGTACATGTTAAATAGTGTTGGAAATTTTTCAAACTGTCATATCTCAAGATGCTCGGGCCGGATTTTGATGCCTTCGGTCTCATTCGATTCGGAAAAATGCGTAGATATTTTTAACATTTGAAATTTTGAAATTTCATTAATTAGAAAAATTTTAAGAGCAATTTAAAATATCAGTTAAGTACATGTTAAATAGTGTTGGAAATTTTTCAAACTGTCATATCTCAAGATGCTCGGGCCGGATTTTGATGCCTTCGGTCTCATTCGATTCGGAAAAATGCGTAGATATTTTTAACATTTGAAATTTTGAAATTTCATTAATTTGAAAAATTTTAAGAGCAATTTAAAATATCAGTTAAGTACATGTTAAACAGTGTTGGAAATTTTTCAAACTGTCATATCTCAAGATGCTCGGGCCCGATTTTGATGCCTTCGGTCTCATTCGATTCGGAAAAATGCGTAGATATTTTTAACATTTGAAATTTTGAAATTTCATTAATTAGAAAAATTTTAAGAGCAATTTAAAATATCAATTCGGTACATCGTAAACGGTGTTGGAAATTTTTCAAACTGTCATATCTCAAGATGCTCGGGCCGGATTTTGATGCCTTCGGTCTCATTCGATTCGGAAAAATGCGTAGATATTTTTAACATTTGAAATTTTGAAATTTCATTAATTAGAAAAACTTTAAGAGCAATTTAAAATATCAGTTAAGTACATGTTAAACAGTGTTGGAAATTTTTCAAACTGTCATATCTCAAGATGATCGTGCCGGATTTTGATGCCTTCGGTCTCATTCGATTCGGAAAAATGCGTAGATATTTTTAACATTTGAAATTTTGAAATTTCTTTAATTAGAAAAATTTTAAGAGCAATTTAAAATATCAATTCGGTACACCGTAAACGGTGTTGGAAATTTTTCAAACTGTCATATCTCAAGATGCTCGGGCCGGATTTTGATGCCTTCGGTCTCATTCGATTCGAAAAAATGCGTAGATATTTTTAACATTTGAAATTTTGAAATTTCATTAATTAGAAAAATTTTAAGAGCAATTTAAAATATCAATTCGGTACATCGTAAACGGTGTTGGAAATTTTTCAAACTGTCATATCTCAAGATGCTCGGGCCGGATTTTGATGCCTTCGGTCTCATTCGATTCGGAAAAATGCGTAGATATTTTTAACATTTGAAATTTTGAAATTTCATTAATTAGAAAAATTTTAAGAGCAATTTAAAATATCAATTCGGTACATCGTAAACGGTGTTGGAAATTTTTCAAACTGTCATATCTCAAGATACTCGGGCCGGATTTTCATGAATTCGGTCTCATTCGATTCGGAAAAATGCGTAGATATTTTTAACATTTGAAATTTTGAAATTTCATTAATTAGAAAAATTTTAAGAGCAATTTAAAATATCAGTTAAGTACATGTTAAACAGTGTTGGAAATTTTTCAAACTGTCATATCTCAAGATGATCGGGCCGGATTTTGATGCCTTCGGTCTCATTCGATTCGGAAAAATGCGTAGATATTTTTAACATTTGAAATTTTGAAATTTCATTAATTAGAAAAATTTTAAGAGCAATTTAAAATATCAATTCGGTACATCGTAAACGGTGTTGGAAATTTTTCAAACTGTCATATCTCAAGATGCTCGGGCCGGATTTTGATGCCTTCGGTCTCATTCGATTCCGAAAAATGCGTAGATATTTTTAACATTTGAAATTTTGAAATTTCATTAATTAGAAAAATTTTAAGAGCAATTTAAAATATCAGTTAAGTACATGTTAAACAGTGTTATAAATTTTTCAAACTGTCATATCTCAAGATGATCGGGCCGGATTTTGATGCCTTCGGTCTCATTCGATTCGGAAAAATGCGTAGATATTTTTAACATTTGAAATTTTGAAATTTCATTAATTAGAAAAACTTTAAGAGCAATTTAAAATATCAGTTAAGTACATGTTAAACAGTGTTGGAAATTTTTCAAACTGTCATATCTCAAGATGATCGTGCCGGATTTTGATGCCTTCGGTCTCATTCGATTCGGAAAAATGCGTAGATATTTTTAACATTTGAAATTTTGAAATTTCTTTAATTAGAAAAATTTTAAGAGCAATTTAAAATATCAATTCGGTACATGTTAAACAGTGTTGGAAATTTTTCAAACTGTCATATCTCAAGATGATCGTGCCGGATTTTGATGCCTTCGGTCTCATTCGATTCGAAAAAATGCGTAGATATTTTTAACATTTGAAATTTTGAAATTTCATTAATTAGAAAAATTTTAAGAGCAATTTAAAATATCAATTCGGTACATCGTAAACGGTGTTGGAAATTTTTCAAACTGTCATATCTCAAGATGCTCGGGCCGGATTTTGATGCCTTCGGTCTCATTCGATTCGGAAAAATGCGTAGATATTTTTAACATTTGAAATTTTGAAATTTCATTAATTAGAAAAATTTTAAGAGCAATTTAAAATATCAATTCGGTACATCGTAAACGGTGTTGGAAATTTTTCAAACTGTCATATCTCAAGATGCTCGGGCCGGATTTTGATGCCTTCGGTCTCATTCGATTCCGAAAAATGCGTAGATATTTTTAACATTTGAAATTTTGAAATTTCATTAATTAGAAAAATTTTAAGAGCAATTTAAAATATCAGTTAAGTACATGTTAAACAGTGTTATAAATTTTTCAAACTGTCATATCTCAAGATGATCGGGCCGGATTTTGATGCCTTCGGTCTCATTCGATTCGGAAAAATGCGTAGATATTTTTAACATTTGAAATTTTGAAATTTCATTAATTAGAAAAACTTTAAGAGCAATTTAAAATATCAGTTAAGTACATGTTAAACAGTGTTGGAAATTTTTCAAACTGTCATATCTCAAGATGATCGTGCCGGATTTTGATGCCTTCGGTCTCATTCGATTCGGAAAAATGCGTAGATATTTTTAACATTTGAAATTTTGAAATTTCTTTAATTAGAAAAATTTTAAGAGCAATTTAAAATATCAATTCGGTACATGTTAAACAGTGTTGGAAATTTTTCAAACTGTCATATCTCAAGATGATCGTGCCGGATTTTGATGCCTTCGGTCTCATTCGATTCGAAAAAATGCGTAGATATTTTTAACATTTGAAATTTTGAAATTTCATTAATTAGAAAAATTTTAAGAGCAATTTAAAATATCAATTCGGTACATCGTAAACGGTGTTGGAAATTTTTCAAACTGTCATATCTCAAGATGCTCGGGCCGGATTTTGATGCCTTCGGTCTCATTCGATTCGGAAAAATGCGTAGATATTTTTAACATTTGAAATTTTGAAATTTCATTAATTAGAAAAATTTTAAGAGCAATTTAAAATATCAATTCGGTACATCGTAAACGGTGTTGGAAATTTTTCAAACTGTCATATCTCAAGATGCTCGGGCCGGATTTTGATGCCTTCGGTCTCATTCGATTCGAAAAAATGCGTAGATATTTTTAACATTTGAAATTTTGAAATTTCATTAATTAGAAAAATTTTAAGAGCAATTTAAAATATCAATTCGGTACATCGTAAACGGTGTTGGAAATTTTTCAAACTGTCATATCTCAAGATGCTCGGGCCGGATTTTGATGCCTTCGGTCTCATTCGATTCGGAAAAATGCGTAGATATTTTTAACATTTGAAATTTTGAAATTTCATTAATTAGAAAAACTTTAAGAGCAATTTAAAATATCAGTTAAGTACATGTTAAACAGTGTTGGAAATTTTTCAAACTGTCATATCTCAAGATGATCGTGCCGGATTTTGATGCCTTCGGTCTCATTCGATTCGGAAAAATGCGTAGATATTTTTAACATTTGAAATTTTGAAATTTCTTTAATTAGAAAAATTTTAAGAGCAATTTAAAATATCAATTCGGTACATCGTAAACGGTGTTGGAAATTTTTCAAACTGTCATATCTCAAGATGCTCGGGCCGGATTTTGATGCCTTCGGTCTCATTCGATTCGGAAAAATGCGTAGATATTTTTAACATTTGAAATTTTGAAATTTCATTAATTAGAAAAATTTTAAGAGCAATTTAAAATATCAGTTAAGTACATGTTAAACAGTGTTGGAAATTTTTCAAACTGTCATATCTCAAGATGATCGTGCCGGATTTTGATGCCTTCGGTCTCATTCGATTCGGAAAAATGCGTAGATATTTTTAACATTTGAAATTTTGAAATTTCATTAATTAGAAAAATTTTAAGAGCAATTTAAAATATCAATTCGGTACATCGTAAACGGTGTTGGAAATTTTTCAAACTGTCATATCTCAAGATGCTCGGGCCGGATTTTGATGCCTTCGGTCTCATTCGATTCGGAAAAATGCGTAGATATTTTTAACATTTGAAATTTTGAAATTTCATTAATTAGAAAAATTTTAAGAGCAATTTAAAATATCAGTTAAGTACATGTTAAACAGTGTTGGAAATTTTTCAAACTGTCATATCTCAAGATGATCGGGCCGGATTTTGATGCCTTCGGTCTCATTCGATTCGGAAAAATGCGTAGATATTTTTAACATTTGAAATTTTGAAATTTCATTAATTAGAAAAATTTTAAGAGCAATTTAAAATATCAATTCGGTACATCGTAAACGGTGTTGGAAATTTTTCAAACTGTCATATCTCAAGATGCTCGGGCCGGATTTTGATGCCTTCGGTCTCATTCGATTCCGAAAAATGCGTAGATATTTTTAACATTTGAAATTTTGAAATTTCATTAATTAGAAAAATTTTAAGAGCAATTTAAAATATCAGTTAAGTACATGTTAAACAGTGTTATAAATTTTTCAAACTGTCATATCTCAAGATGATCGGGCCGGATTTTGATGCCTTCGGTCTCATTCGATTCGGAAAAATGCGTAGATATTTTTAACATTTGAAATTTTGAAATTTCATTAATTAGAAAAACTTTAAGAGCAATTTAAAATATCAGTTAAGTACATGTTAAACAGTGTTGGAAATTTTTCAAACTGTCATATCTCAAGATGATCGTGCCGGATTTTGATGCCTTCGGTCTCATTCGATTCGGAAAAATGCGTAGATATTTTTAACATTTGAAATTTTGAAATTTCATTAATTAGAAAAATTTTAAGAGCAATTTAAAATATCAGTTAAGTACATGTTAAACAGTGTTGGAAATTTTTCAAACTGTCATATCTCAAGATGATCGGGCCGGATTTTGATGCCTTCGGTCTCATTCGATTCGGAAAAATGCGTAGATATTTTTAACATTTGAAATTTTGAAATTTCATTAATTAGAAAAATTTTAAGAGCAATTTAAAATATCAATTCGGTACATCGTAAACGGTGTTGGAAATTTTTCAAACTGTCATATCTCAAGATGCTCGGGCCGGATTTTGATGCCTTCGGTCTCATTCGATTCGGAAAAATGCGTAGATATTTTTAACATTTGAAATTTTGAAATTTCATTAATTAGAAAAATTTTAAGAGCAATTTAAAATATCAGTTAAGTACATGTTAAACAGTGTTGGAAATTTTTCAAACTGTCATATCTCAAGATGATCGGGCCGGATTTTGATGCCTTCGGTCTCATTCGATTCGGAAAAATGCGTAGATATTTTTAACATTTGAAATTTTGAAATTTCATTAATTAGAAAAATTTTAAGAGCAATTTAAAATATCAGTTAAGTACATGTTAAACAGTGTTGGAAATTTTTCAAACTGTCATATCTCAAGATGATCGGACCGGATTTTGATGCCTTCGGTCTCATTCGATTCGGAAAAATGCGTAGATATTTTTAACATTTGAAATTTTGAAATTTCTTTAATTAGAAAAATTTTAAGAGCAATTTAAAATATCAGTTAAGTACATGTTAAACAGTGTTGGAAATTTTTCAAACTGTCATATCTCAAGATGATCGGGCCGGATTTTGATGCCTTCGGTCTCATTCGATTCGGAAAAATGCGTAGATATTTTTAACATTTGAAATTTTGAAATTTCATTAATTAGAAAAATTTTAAGAGCAATTTAAAATATCAGTTAAGTACATGTTAAACAGTGTTGGAAATTTTTCAAACTGTCATATCTCAAGATGATCGGACCGGATTTTGATGCCTTCGGTCTCATTCGATTCGGAAAAATGCGTAGATATTTTTAACATTTGAAATTTTGAAATTTCTTTAATTAGAAAAATTTTAAGAGCAATTTAAAATATCAATTCGGTACATCGTAAACGGTGTTGGAAATTTTTCAAACTGTCATATCTCAAGATACTCGGGCCGGATTTTCATGAATTCGGTCTCATTCGATTCGGAAAAATGCGTAGATATTTTTAACATTTGAAATTTTGAAATTTCATTAATTAGAAAAATTTTAAGAGCAATTTAAAATATCAGTTAAGTACATGTTAAACAGTGTTGGAAATTTTTCAAACTGTCATATCTCAAGATGATCGGGCCGGATTTTGATGCCTTCGGTCTCATTCGATTCGGAAAAATGCGTAGATATTTTTAACATTTGAAATTTTGAAATTTCATTAATTAGAAAAATTTTAAGAGCAATTTAAAATATCAATTCGGTACATCGTAAACGGTGTTGGAAATTTTTCAAACTGTCATATCTCAAGATGCTCGGGCCGGATTTTGATGCCTTCGGTCTCATTCGATTCGGAAAAATGCGTAGATATTTTTAACATTTGAAATTTTGAAATTTCATTAATTAGAAAAACTTTAAGAGCAATTTAAAATATCAGTTAAGTACATGTTAAACAGTGTTGGAAATTTTTCAAACTGTCATATCTCAAGATGATCGTGCCGGATTTTGATGCCTTCGGTCTCATTCGATTCGGAAAAATGCGTAGATATTTTTAACATTTGAAATTTTGAAATTTCTTTAATTAGAAACATTTTAAGAGCAATTTAAAATATCAGTTAAGTACATGTTAAACAGTGTTGGAAATTTTTCAACCTGTCATATCTCAAGATGATCGGGCCGGATTTTGATGCCTTCGGTCTCATTCGATTCGGAAAAATGCGTAGATATTTTTAACATTTGAAATTTTGAAATTTCATTAATTAGAAAAATTTTAAGAGCAATTTAAAATATCAGTTAAGTACATGTTAAACAGTGTTGGAAATTTTTCAAACTGTCATATCTCAAGATGATCGGACCGGATTTTGATGCCTTCGGTCTCATTCGATTCGGAAAAATGCGTAGATATTTTTAACATTTGAAATTTTGAAATTTCTTTAATTAGAAAAATTTTAAGAGCAATTTAAAATATCAATTCGGTACATCGTAAACGGTGTTGGAAATTTTTCAAACTGTCATATCTCAAGATACTCGGGCCGGATTTTCATGCCTTCGGTCTCATTCGATTCGGAAAAATGCGTAGATATTTTTAACATTTGAAATTTTGAAATTTCATTAATTGGAAAAATTTTAAGAGCAATTTAAAATATCAGTTAAGTACATGTTAAACAGTGTTGGAAATTTTTCAAACTGTCATATCTCAAGATGATCGTGCCGGATTTTGATGCCTTCGGTCTCATTCGATTCGGAAAAATGCGTAGATATTTTTAACATTTGAAATTTTGAAATTTCTTTAATTAGAAACATTTTAAGAGCAATTTAAAATATCAATTCGGTACATGTTAAACAGTGTTGGAAATTTTTCAAACTGTCATATCTCAAGATACTCGGGCCGGATTTTCATGCCTTCGGTCTCATTCGATTCGGAAAAATGCGTAGATATTTTTAACATTTGAAATTTTGAAATTTCATTAATTAGAAAAATTTTAAGAGCAATTTAAAATATCAATTCGGTACATCGTAAACGGTGTTGGAAATTTTTCAAACTGTCATATCTCAAGATGCTCGGGCCGGATTTTGATGCCTTCGGTCTCATTCGATTCGAAAAAATGCGTAGATATTTTTAACATTTGAAATTTTGAAATTTCATTAATTAGAAAAATTTTAAGAGCAATTTAAAATATCAATTCGGTACATCGTAAACGGTGTTGGAAATTTTTCAAACTGTCATATCTCAAGATGCTCGGGCCGGATTTTGATGCCTTCGGTCTCATTCGATTCGGAAAAATGCGTAGATATTTTTAACATTTGAAATTTTGAAATTTCATTAATTAGAAAAACTTTAAGAGCAATTTAAAATATCAGTTAAGTACATGTTAAACAGTGTTGGAAATTTTTCAAACTGTCATATCTCAAGATGATCGTGCCGGATTTTGATGCCTTCGGTCTCATTCGATTCGGAAAAATGCGTAGATATTTTTAACATTTGAAATTTTGAAATTTCTTTAATTAGAAAAATTTTAAGAGCAATTTAAAATATCAATTCGGTACATCGTAAACGGTGTTGGAAATTTTTCAAACTGTCATATCTCAAGATGCTCGGGCCGGATTTTGATGCCTTCGGTCTCATTCGATTCGGAAAAATGCGTAGATATTTTTAACATTTGAAATTTTGAAATTTCATTAATTAGAAAAATTTTAAGAGCAATTTAAAATATCAATTCGGTACATCGTAAACGGTGTTGGAAATTTTTCAAACTGTCATATCTCAAGATGCTCGGGCCGGATTTTGATGCCTTCGGTCTCATTCGATTCGGAAAAATGCGTAGATATTTTTAACATTTGAAATTTTGAAATTTCATTAATTAGAAAAACTTTAAGAGCAATTTAAAATATCAGTTAAGTACATGTTAAACAGTGTTGGAAATTTTTCAAACTGTCATATCTCAAGATGATCGTGCCGGATTTTGATGCCTTCGGTCTCATTCGATTCGGAAAAATGCGTAGATATTTTTAACATTTGAAATTTTGAAATTTCTTTAATTAGAAAAATTTTAAGAGCAATTTAAAATATCAATTCGGTACATCGTAAACGGTGTTGGAAATTTTTCAAACTGTCATATCTCAAGATGCTCGGGCCGGATTTTGATGCCTTCGGTCTCATTCGATTCGGAAAAATGCGTAGATATTTTTAACATTTGAAATTTTGAAATTTCATTAATTAGAAAAATTTTAAGAGCAATTTAAAATATCAGTTAAGTACATGTTAAACAGTGTTGGAAATTTTTCAAACTGTCATATCTCAAGATGATCGTGCCGGATTTTGATGCCTTCGGTCTCATTCGATTCGGAAAAATGCGTAGATATTTTTAACATTTGAAATTTTGAAATTTCATTAATTAGAAAAATTTTAAGAGCAATTTAAAATATCAATTCGGTACATCGTAAACGGTGTTGGAAATTTTTCAAACTGTCATATCTCAAGATGCTCGGGCCGGATTTTGATGCTTTCGGTCTCATTCGATTCGGAAAAATGCGTAGATATTTTTAACATTTGAAATTTTGAAATTTCATTAATTAGAAAAATTTTAAGAGCAATTTAAAATATTAGTTAAGTACATGTTAAACAGTGTTGGAAATTTTTCAAACTGTCATATCTCAAGATGATCGGGCCGGATTTTGATGCCTTCGGTCTCATTCGATTCGGAAAAATGCGTAGATATTTTTAACATTTGAAATTTTGAAATTTCATTAATTAGAAAAATTTTAAGAGCAATTTAAAATATCAGTTAAGTACATGTTAAACAGTGTTGGAAATTTTTCAAACTGTCATATCTCAAGATGATCGTGCCGGATTTTGATGCCTTCGGTCTCATTCGATTCGGAAAAATGCGTAGATATTTTTAACATTTGAAATTTTGAAATTTCATTAATTAGAAAAATTTTAAGAGCAATTTAAAATATCAATTCGGTACATCGTAAACGGTGTTGGAAATTTTTCAAACTGTCATATCTCAAGATACTCGGGCCGGATTTTCATGCCTTCGGTCTCATTCGATTCGGAAAAATGCGTAGATATTTTTAACATTTGAAATTTTGAAATTTCATTAATTGGAAAAATTTTAAGAGCAATTTAAAATATCAGTTAAGTACATGTTAAACAGTGTTGGAAATGTTTCAAACTGTCATATCTCAAGATGATCGTGCCGGATTTTGATGCCTTCGGTCTCATTCGATTCGGAAAAATGCGTAGATATTTTTAACATTTGAAATTTTGAAATTTCTTTAATTAGAAACATTTTAAGAGCAATTTAAAATATCAATTCGGTACATGTTAAACAGTGTTGGAAATTTTTCAAACTGTCATATCTCAAGATACTCGGGCCGGATTTTCATGCCTTCGGTCTCATTCGATTCGGAAAAATGCGTAGATATTTTTAACATTTGAAATTTTGAAATTTCATTAATTGGAAAAATTTTAAGAGCAATTTAAAATATCAGTTAAGTACATGTTAAACAGTGTTGGAAATTTTTCAAACTGTCATATCTCAAGATGATCGGGCCGGATTTTGATGCCTTCGGTCTCATTCGATTCGGAAAAATGCGTAGATATTTTTAACATTTGAAATTTTGAAATTTCGTTAATTAGAAAAATTTTAAGAGCAATTTAAAATATCAATTCGGTACATCGTAAACGGTGTTGGAAATTTTTCAAACTGTCATATCTCAAGATGCTCGGGCCGGATTTTGATGCCCTCGGTCTCATTCGATTCGGAAAAATGCGTAGATATTTTTAACATTTGAAATTTTGAAATTTCATTAATTAGAAAAACTTTAAGAGCAATTTAAAATATCAGTTAAGTACATGTTAAACAGTGTTGGAAATTTTTCAAACTGTCATATCTCAAGATGATCGTGCCGGATTTTGATGCCTTCGGTCTCATTCGATTCGGAAAAATGCGTAGATATTTTTAACATTTGAAATTTTGAAATTTCTTTAATTAGAAAAATTTTAAGAGCAATTTAAAATATCAATTCGGTACATCGTAAACGGTGTTGGAAATTTTTCAAACTGTCATATCTCAAGATGCTCGGGCCGGATTTTGATGCCTTCGGTCTCATTCGATTCGGAAAAATGCGTAGATATTTTTAACATTTGAAATTTTGAAATTTCATTAATTAGAAAAATTTTAAGAGCAATTTAAAATATCAGTTAAGTACATGTTAAACAGTGTTGGAAATTTTTCAAACTGTCATATCTCAAGATGATCGTGCCGGATTTTGATGCCTTCGGTCTCATTCGATTCGGAAAAATGCGTAGATATTTTTAACATTTGAAATTTTGAAATTTCATTAATTAGAAAAATTTTAAGAGCAATTTAAAATATCAATTCGGTACATCGTAAACGGTGTTGGAAATTTTTCAAACTGTCATATCTCAAGATGCTCGGGCCGGATTTTGATGCTTTCGGTCTCATTCGATTCGGAAAAATGCGTAGATATTTTTAACATTTGAAATTTTGAAATTTCATTAATTAGAAAAATTTTAAGAGCAATTTAAAATATTAGTTAAGTACATGTTAAACAGTGTTGGAAAATTTTCAAACTGTCATATCTCAAGATGATCGGGCCGGATTTTGATGCCTTCGGTCTCATTCGATTCGGAAAAATGCGTAGATATTTTTAACATTTGAAATTTTGAAATTTCATTAATTAGAAAAATTTTAAGAGCAATTTAAAATATCAATTCGGTACATCGTAAACGGTGTTGGAAATTTTTCAAACTGTCATATCTCAAGATGCTCGGGCCGGATTTTGATGCCTTCGGTCTCATTCGATTCGGAAAAATGCGTAGATATTTTTAACATTTGAAATTTTGAAATTTCATTAATTAGAAAAACCATTAAGAGCAATTTAAAATATCAGTTAAGTACATGTTAAACAGTGTTGGAAATTTTTCAAACTGTCATATCTCAAGATGATCGTGCCGGATTTTGATGCCTTCGGTCTCATTCGATTCGGAAAAATGCGTAGATATTTTTAACATTTGAAATTTTGAAATTTCTTTAATTAGAAAAATTTTAAGAGCAATTTAAAATATCAATTCGGTACACCGTAAACGGTGTTGGAAATTTTTCAAACTGTCATATCTCAAGATGCTCGGGCCGGATTTTGATGCCTTCGGTCTCATTCGATTCGGAAAAATGCGTAGATATTTTTAACATTTGAAATTTTGAAATTTCATTAATTAGAAAAATTTTAAGAGCAATTTAAAATATCAGTTAAGTACATGTTAAACAGTGTTGGAAATTTTTCAAACTGTCATATCTCAAGATGATCGTGCCGGATTTTGATGCCTTCGGTCTCATTCGATTCGGAAAAATGCGTAGATATTTTTAACATTTGAAATTTTGAAATTTCATTAATTAGAAAAATTTTAAGAGCAATTTAAAATATCAATTCGGTACATCGTAAACGGTGTTGGAAATTTTTCAAACTGTCATATCTCAAGATGCTCGGGCCGGATTTTGATGCTTTCGGTCTCATTCGATTCGGAAAAATGCGTAGATATTTTTAACATTTGAAATTTTGAAATTTCATTAATTAGAAAAATTTTAAGAGCAATTTAAAATATTAGTTAAGTACATGTTAAACAGTGTTGGAAATTTTTCAAACTGTCATATCTCAAGATGATCGGGCCGGATTTTGATGCCTTCGGTCTCATTCGATTCGGAAAAATGCGTAGATATTTTTAACATTTGAAATTTTGAAATTTCATTAATTAGAAAAATTTTAAGAGCAATTTAAAATATCAATTCGGTACATCGTAAACGGTGTTGGAAATTTTTCAAACTGTCATATCTCAAGATGCTCGGGCCGGATTTTGATGCCTTCGGTCTCATTCGATTCGGAAAAATGCGTAGATATTTTTAACATTTGAAATTTTGAAATTTCATTAATTAGAAAAACTTTAAGAGCAATTTAAAATATCAGTTAAGTACATGTTAAACAGTGTTGGAAATTTTTCAAACTGTCATATCTCAAGATGATCGTGCCGGATTTTGATGCCTTCGGTCTCATTCGATTCGGAAAAATGCGTAGATATTTTTAACATTTGAAATTTTGAAATTTCATTAATTAGAAAAATTTTAAGAGCAATTTAAAATATCAATTCGGTACATCGTAAACGGTGTTGGTTTATTTTTCAAACTATCATATCTCAAGATGCTCGGGCCGGATTTTGATGCCTTCGGTCTCATTCGATTCGGAAAAATGCGTAGATATTTTTAACATTTGAAATTTTGAAATTTCATTAATTAGAAAAATTTTAAGAGCAATTTAAAATATCAATTCGGTACATCGTAAACGGTGTTGGAAATTTTTCAAACTGTCATATCTCAAGATGATCGGACCGGATTTTGATGCCTTCGGTCTCATTCGATTCGGAAAAATGCGTAGATATTTTTAACATTTGAAATTTTGAAATTTCATTAATTAGAAAAATTTTAAGAGCAATTTAAAATATCAGTTAAGTACATGTTAAACAGTGTTGGAAATTTTTCAAACTGTCATATCTCAAGATGATCGGGCCGGATTTTGATGCCTTCGGTCTCATTCGATTCGGAAAAATGCGTAGATATTTTTAACATTTGAAATTTTAAAATTTCATTAATTAGAAAAATTTTAAGAGCAATTTAAAATATCAATTCGGTACATCGTAAACGGTGTTGGAAATTTTTCAAACTGTCATATCTCAAGATGCTCGGGCCGGATTTTGATGCCTTCGGTCTCATTCGATTCGGAAAAATGCGTAGATATTTTTAACATTTTAAATTTTGAAATTTCATTAATTAGAAAAATTTTAAGAGCAATTTAAAATATCAATTCGGTACATCGTAAACGGTGTTGGTTTATTTTTCAAACTATCATATCTCCAGATACTCGGGCCGGATTTTCATGCCTTCGGTCTCATTCGATTCGGAAAAATGCGTAGATATTTTTAACATTTGAAATTTTGAAATTTCATTAATTGGAAAAATTTTAAGAGCAATTTAAAATATCAGTTAAGTACATGTTAAACAGTGTTGGAAATTTTTCAAACTGTCATATCTCAAGATGATCGTGCCGGATTTTGATGCCTTCGGTCTCATTCGATTCGGAAAAATGCGTAGATATTTTTAACATTTGAAATTTTGAAATTTCTTTAATTAGAAACATTTTAAGAGCAATTTAAAATATCAATTCGGTACATCGTAAACGGTGTTGGAAATTTTTCAAACTATCATATCTCAAGATGCTCGGGCCGGATTTTGATGCCTTCGGTCTCATTCGATTCGGAAAAATGCGTAGATATTTTTAACATTTGAAATTTTGAAATTTCATTAATTAGAAAAATTTTAAGAGCAATTTAAAATATCAATTCGGTACATCGTAAACGGTGTTGGAAATTTTTCAAACTGTCATATCTCAAGATGATCGGACCGGATTTTGATGCCTTCGGTCTCATTCGATTCGGAAAAATGCGTAGATATTTTTAACATTTGAAATTTTGAAATTTCATTAATTAGAAAAATTTTAAGAGCAATTTAAAATATCAGTTAAGTACATGTTAAACAGTGTTGGAAATTTTTCAAACTGTCATATCTCAAGATGATCGGGCCGGATTTTGATGCCTTCGGTCTCATTCGATTCGGAAAAATGCGTAGATATTTTTAACATTTGAAATTTTAAAATTTCATTAATTAGAAAAATTTTAAGAGCAATTTAAAATATCAATTCGGTACATCGTAAACGGTGTTGGAAATTTTTCAAACTGTCATATCTCAAGATGCTCGGGCCGGATTTTGATGCCTTCGGTCTCATTCGATTCGGAAAAATGCGTAGATATTTTTAACATTTTAAATTTTGAAATTTCATTAATTAGAAAAATTTTAAGAGCAATTTAAAATATCAATTCGGTACATCGTAAACGGTGTTGGTTTATTTTTCAAACTATCATATCTCCAGATACTCGGGCCGGATTTTCATGCCTTCGGTCTCATTCGATTCGGAAAAATGCGTAGATATTTTTAACATTTGAAATTTTGAAATTTCATTAATTGGAAAAATTTTAAGAGCAATTTAAAATATCAGTTAAGTACATGTTAAACAGTGTTGGAAATTTTTCAAACTGTCATATCTCAAGATGATCGTGCCGGATTTTGATGCCTTCGGTCTCATTCGATTCGGAAAAATGCGTAGATATTTTTAACATTTGAAATTTTGAAATTTCTTTAATTAGAAACATTTTAAGAGCAATTTAAAATATCAATTCGGTACATGTTAAACAGTGTTGGAAATTTTTCAAACTGTCATATCTCAAGATACTCGGGCCGGATTTTCATGCCTTCGGTCTCATTCGATTCGGAAAAATGCGTAGATATTTTTAACATTTGAAATTTTGAAATTTCATTAATTGGAAAAATTTTAAGAGCAATTTAAAATATCAGTTAAGTACATGTTAAACAGTGTTGGAAATTTTTCAAACTGTCATATCTCAAGATGATCGGGCCGGATTTTGATGCCTTCGGTCTCATTCGATTCGGAAAAATGCGTAGATATTTTTAACATTTGAAATTTTGAAATTTCATTAATTAGAAAAATTTTAAGAGCAATTTAAAATATCAATTCGGTACATCGTAAACGGTGTTGGAAATTTTTTTAACATTTGAAATTTTGAAATTTCTTTAATTAGAAACATTTTAAGAGCAATTTAAAATATCAATTCGGTACATGTTAAACAGTGTTGGAAATTTTTCAAACTGTCATATCTCAAGATACTCGGGCCGGATTTTCATGCCTTCGGTCTCATTCGATTCGGAAAAATGCGTAGATATTTTTAACATTTGAAATTTTGAAATTTCATTAATTGGAAAAATTTTAAGAGCAATTTAAAATATCAGTTAAGTACATGTTAAACAGTGTTGGAAATTTTTCAAACTGTCATATCTCAAGATGATCGGGCCGGATTTTGATGCCTTCGGTCTCACTGTCATATCTCAAGATGATCGGGCCGGATTTTGATGCCTTCGGTCTCATTCGATTCGGAAAAATGCGTAGATATTTTTAACATTTGAAATTTTGAAATTTCATTAATTAGAAAAATTTTAAGAGCAATTTAAAATATCAGTTAAGTACATGTTAAACAGTGTTGGAAATTTTTCAAACTGTCATATCTCAAGATGATCGGGCCGGATTTTGATGCCTTCGGTCTCATTCGATTCGGAAAAATGCGTAGATATTTTTAACATTTGAAATTTTGAAATTTCATTAATTAGAAAAATTTTAAGAGCAATTTAAAATATCAATTCGGTACATCGTAAACGGTGTTGGAAATTTTTCAAACTGTCATATCTCAAGATGCTCGGGCCGGATTTTGATGCTTTCGGTCTCATTCGATTCGGAAAAATGCGTAGATATTTTTAACATTTGAAATTTTGAAATTTCATTAATTAGAAAAATTTTAAGAGCAATTTAAAATATTAGTTAAGTACATGTTAAACAGTGTTGGAAATTTTTCAAACTGTCATATCTCAAGATGATCGGGCCGGATTTTGATGCCTTCGGTCTCATTCGATTCGGAAAAATGCGTAGATATTTTTAACATTTGAAATTTTGAAATTTCATTAATTAGAAAAATTTTAAGAGCAATTTAAAATATCAATTCGGTACATCGTAAACGGTGTTGGAAATTTTTCAAACTGTCATATCTCAAGATGCTCGGGCCGGATTTTGATGCCTTCGGTCTCATTCGATTCGGAAAAATGCGTAGATATTTTTAACATTTGAAATTTTGAAATTTCATTAATTAGAAAAACTTTAAGAGCAATTTAAAATATCAGTTAAGTACATGTTAAACAGTGTTGGAAATTTTTCAAACTGTCATATCTCAAGATGATCGTGCCGGATTTTGATGCCTTCGGTCTCATTCGATTCGGAAAAATGCGTAGATATTTTTAACATTTGAAATTTTGAAATTTCTTTAATTAGAAAAATTTTAAGAGCAATTTAAAATATCAATTCGGTACACCGTAAACGGTGTTGGAAATTTTTCAAACTGTCATATCTCAAGATGCTCGGGCCGGATTTTGATGCCTTCGGTCTCATTCGATTCGGAAAAATGCGTAGATATTTTTAACATTTGAAATTTTGAAATTTCATTAATTAGAAAAATTTTAAGAGCAATTTAAAATATCAGTTAAGTACATGTTAAACAGTGTTGGAAATTTTTCAAACTGTCATATCTCAAGATGATCGTGCCGGATTTTGATGCCTTCGGTCTCATTCGATTCGGAAAAATGCGTAGATATTTTTAACATTTGAAATTTTGAAATTTCTTTAATTAGAAAAATTTTAAGAGCAATTTAAAATATCAATTCGGTACACCGTAAACGGTGTTGGAAATTTTTCAAACTGTCATATCTCAAGATGCTCGGGCCGGATTTTGATGCCTTCGGTCTCATTCGATTCGGAAAAATGCGTAGATATTTTTAACATTTGAAATTTTGAAATTTCATTAATTAGAAAAATTTTAA
The DNA here is from genome assembly GCA_964036255.1 of Caenorhabditis virilis. Lineage (NCBI taxonomy): Eukaryota > Metazoa > Nematoda > Chromadorea > Rhabditida > Rhabditidae > Caenorhabditis > Caenorhabditis virilis. The sequence continues at coordinate 1,453,909 of OZ038420.1, read as the reverse complement.
GAGCAATTTAAAATATCAGTTAAGTACATGTTAAACAGTGTTGGAAATTTTTCAAACTGTCATATCTCAAGATGCTCGGGCCGGATTTTGATGCTTTCGGTCTCATTCGATTCGGAAAAATGCGTAGATATTTTTAACATTTGAAATTTTGAAATTTCATTAATTAGAAAAATTTTAAGAGCAATTTAAAATATTAGTTAAGTACATGTTAAACAGTGTTGGAAATTTTTCAAACTGTCATATCTCAAGATGATCGGGCCGGATTTTGATGCCTTCGGTCTCATTCGATTCGGAAAAATGCGTAGATATTTTTAACATTTGAAATTTTGAAATTTCATTAATTAGAAAAATTTTAAGAGCAATTTAAAATATCAATTCGGTACATCGTAAACGGTGTTGGAAATTTTTCAAACTGTCATATCTCAAGATGCTCGGGCCGGATTTTGATGCCTTCGGTCTCATTCGATTCGGAAAAATGCGTAGATATTTTTAACATTTGAAATTTTGAAATTTCATTAATTAGAAAAACTTTAAGAGCAATTTAAAATATCAGTTAAGTACATGTTAAACAGTGTTGGAAATTTTTCAAACTGTCATATCTCAAGATGATCGTGCCGGATTTTGATGCCTTCGGTCTCATTCGATTCGGAAAAATGCGTAGATATTTTTAACATTTGAAATTTTGAAATTTCATTAATTAGAAAAATTTTAAGAGCAATTTAAAATATCAATTCGGTACATCGTAAACGGTGTTGGAAATTTTTCAAAATGTCATATCTCAAGATGCTCGGGCCGGATTTTGATGCCTTCGGTCTCATTCGATTCGGAAAAATGCGTAGATATTTTTAACATTTGAAATTTTGAAATTTCATTAATTAGAAAAATTTTAAGAGCAATTTAAAATATCAATTCGGTACATCGTAAACGGTGTTGGTTTATTTTTCAAACTATCATATCTCAAGATGCTCGGGCCGGATTTTGATGCCTTCGGTCTCATTCGATTCGGAAAAATGCGTAGATATTTTTAACATTTGAAATTTTGAAATTTCATTAATTAGAAAAATTTTAAGAGCAATTTAAAATATCAATTCGGTACATCGTAAACGGTGTTGGAAATTTTTCAAACTGTCATATCTCAAGATGATCGGACCGGATTTTGATGCCTTCGGTCTCATTCGATTCGGAAAAATGCGTAGATATTTTTAACATTTGAAATTTTGAAATTTCATTAATTAGAAAAATTTTAAGAGCAATTTAAAATATCAATTCGGTACATCGTAAACGGTGTTGGTTTATTTTTCAAACTATCATATCTCCAGAATTTCGAGCCGGATTTTGATGCCTTCGGTCTCATTCGATTCGGAAAAATGCGTAGATATTTTTAACATTTGAAATTTTGAAATTTCATTAATTAGAAAAATTTTAAGAGCAATTTAAAATATCAGTTAAGTACATGTTAAACAGTGTTGGAAATTTTTCAAACTGTCATATCTCAAGATGATCGGGCCGGATTTTGATGCCTTCGGTCTCATTCGATTCGGAAAAATGCGTAGATATTTTTAACATTTTAAATTTTGAAATTTCATTAATTAGAAAAATTTTAAGAGCAATTTAAAATATCAATTCGGTACATCGTAAACGGTGTTGGTTTATTTTTCAAACTATCATATCTCCAGAATTTCGAGCCGGATTTTGATGCCTTCGGTCTCATTCGATTCGGAAAAATGCGTAGATATTTTTAACATTTGAAATTTTGAAATTTCATTAATTAGAAAAATTTTAAGAGCAATTTAAAATATCAGTTAAGTACATGTTAAACAGTGTTGGAAATTTTTCAAACTGTCATATCTCAAGATGATCGGGCCGGATTTTGATGCCTTCGGTCTCATTCGATTCGGAAAAATGCGTAGATATTTTTAACATTTGAAATTTTGAAATTTCATTAATTAGAAAAATTTTAAGAGCAATTTAAAATATCAGTTAAGTACATGTTAAACAGTGTTGGAAATTTTTCAAACTGTCTTATCTCAAGATGATCGGGCCGGATTTTGATGCCTTCGGTCTCATTCGATTCGGAAAAATGCGTAGATATTTTTAACATTTGAAATTTTGAAATTTCATTAATTAGAAAAATTTTAAGAGCAATTTAAAATATCAGTTAAGTACATGTTAAACAGTGTTGGAAATTTTTCAAACTGTCATATCTCAAGATGATCGGGCCGGATTTTGATGCCTTCGGTCTCATTCGATTCGGAAAAATGCGTAGATATTTTTAACATTTGAAATTTTGAAATTTCATTAATTAGAAAAATTTTAAGAGCAATTTAAAATATCAGTTAAGTACATGTTAAAAAGTGTTGGAAATTTTTCAAACTGTCATATCTCAAGATGATCGGGCCGGATTTTGATGCCTTCGGTCTCATTCGATTCGGAAAAATGCGTAGATATTTTTAACATTTGAAATTTTGAAATTTCATTAATTAGAAAAATTTTAAGAGCAATTTAAAATATCAGTTAAGTACATGTTAAACAGTGTTGGAAATTTTTCAAACTGTCTTATCTCAAGATGATCGGGCCGGATTTTGATGCCTTCGGTCTCATTCGATTCGGAAAAATGCGTAGATATTTTTAACATTTGAAATTTTGAAATTTCATTAATTAGAAAAATTTTAAGAGCAATTTAAAATATCAGTTAAGTACATGTTAAACAGTGTTGGAAATTTTTCAAACTGTCATATCTCAAGATGATCGGGCCGGATTTTGATGCCTTCGGTCTCATTCGATTCGGAAAAATGCGTAGATATTTTTAACATTTGAAATTTTGAAATTTCATTAATTTGAAAAATTTTAAGAGCAATTTAAAATAACAGTTAAGTACATGTTAAAAAGTGTTGGAAATTTTTCAAACTGTCATATCTCAAGATGATCGGGCCGGATTTTGATGCCTTCGGTCTCATTCGATTCGGAAAAATGCGTAGATATTTTTAACATTTGAAATTTTGAAATTTCATTAATTAGAAAAATTTTAAGAGCAATTTAAAATATCAGTTAAGTACATGTTAAACAGTGTTGGAAATTTTTCAAACTGTCTTATCTCAAGATGATCGGGCCGGATTTTGATGCCTTCGGTCTCATTCGATTCGGAAAAATGCGTAGATATTTTTAACATTTGAAATTTTGAAATTTCATTAATTAGAAAAATTTTAAGAGCAATTTAAAATATCAGTTAAGTACATGTTAAACAGTGTTGGAAATTTTTCAAACTGTCATATCTCAAGATGTTCGGGCCGGATTTTGATGCCTTCGGTCTCATTCGATTCGGAAAAATGCGTAGATATTTTTAACATTTGAAATTTTGAAATTTCTTTAATTAGAAAAATTTTAAGAGCAATTTAAAATATTAGTTAAGTACATGTTAAACAGTGTTGGAAATTTTTCAAACTGTCTTATCTCAAGATGATCGGGCCGGATTTTGATGCCTTCGGTCTCATTCGATTCGGAAAAATGCGTAGATATTTTTAACATTTGAAATTTTGAAATTTCATTAATTAGAAAAACTTTAAGAGCAATTTAAAATATCAGTTAAGTACATGTTAAACAGTGTTGGAAATTTTTCAAACTGTCATATCTCAAGATGATCGTGCCGGATTTTGATGCCTTCGGTCTCATTCGATTCGGAAAAATGCGTAGATATTTTTAACATTTGAAATTTTGAAATTTCATTAATTAGAAAAATTTTAAGAGCAATTTAAAATATCAATTCGGTACATCGTAAACGGTGTTGGAAATTTTTCAAAATGTCATATCTCAAGATGCTCGGGCCGGATTTTGATGCCTTCGGTCTCATTCGATTCGGAAAAATGCGTAGATATTTTTAACATTTGAAATTTTGAAATTTCATTAATTAGAAAAATTTTAAGAGCAATTTAAAATATCAATTCGGTACATCGTAAACGGTGTTGGTTTATTTTTCAAACTATCATATCTCAAGATGCTCGGGCCGGATTTTGATGCCTTCGGTCTCATTCGATTCGGAAAAATGCGTAGATATTTTTAACATTTGAAATTTTGAAATTTCATTAATTAGAAAAATTTTAAGAGCAATTTAAAATATCAATTCGGTACATCGTAAACGGTGTTGGAAATTTTTCAAACTGTCATATCTCAAGATGATCGGACCGGATTTTGATGCCTTCGGTCTCATTCGATTCGGAAAAATGCGTAGATATTTTTAACATTTGAAATTTTGAAATTTCATTAATTAGAAAAATTTTAAGAGCAATTTAAAATATCAGTTAAGTACATGTTAAACAGTGTTGGAAATTTTTCAAACTGTCATATCTCAAGATGATCGGGCCGGATTTTGATGCCTTCGGTCTCATTCGATTCGGAAAAATGCGTAGATATTTTTAACATTTGAAATTTTGAAATTTCATTAATTAGAAAAATTTTAAGAGCAATTTAAAATATCAGTTAAGTACATGTTAAACAGTGTTGGAAATTTTTCAAACTGTCTTATCTCAAGATGATCGGGCCGGATTTTGATGCCTTCAGTCTCATTCGATTCGGAAAAATGCGTAGATATTTTTAACATTTGAAATTTTGAAATTTCATTAATTAGAAAAATTTTAAGAGCAATTTAAAATATCAGTTAAGTACATGTTAAACAGTGTTGGAAATTTTTCAAACTGTCATATCTCAAGATGTTCGGGCCGGATTTTGATGCCTTCGGTCTCATTCGATTCGGAAAAATGCGTAGATATTTTTAACATTTGAAATTTTGAAATTTCTTTAATTAGAAAAATTTTAAGAGCAATTTAAAATATTAGTTAAGTACATGTTAAACAGTGTTGGAAATTTTTCAAACTGTCTTATCTCAAGATGATCGGGCCGGATTTTGATGCCTTCGGTCTCATTCGATTCGGAAAAATGCGTAGATATTTTTAACATTTGAAATTTTGAAATTTCATTAATTAGAAAAATTTTAAGAGCAATTTAAAATATCAGTTAAGTACATGTTAAAAAGTGTTGGAAATTTTTCAAACTGTCATATCTCAAGATGATCGGGCCGGATTTTGATGCCTTCGGTCTCATTCGATTCGGAAAAATGCGTAGATATTTTTAACATTTGAAATTTTGAAATTTCATTAATTAGAAAAATTTTAAGAGCAATTTAAAATATCAGTTAAGTACATGTTAAACAGTGTTGGAAATTTTTCAAACTGTCTTATCTCAAGATGATCGGGCCGGATTTTGATGCCTTCGGTCTCATTCGATTCGGAAAAATGCGTAGATATTTTTAACATTTGAAATTTTGAAATTTCATTAATTAGAAAAATTTTAAGAGCAATTTAAAATATCAGTTAAGTACATGTTAAACAGTGTTGGAAATTTTTCAAACTGTCATATCTCAAGATGATCGGGCCGGATTTTGATGCCTTCGGTCTCATTCGATTCGGAAAAATGCGTAGATATTTTTAACATTTGAAATTTTGAAATTTCATTAATTTGAAAAATTTTAAGAGCAATTTAAAATAACAGTTAAGTACATGTTAAAAAGTGTTGGAAATTTTTCAAACTGTCATATCTCAAGATGATCGGGCCGGATTTTGATGCCTTCGGTCTCATTCGATTCGGAAAAATGCGTAGATATTTTTAACATTTGAAATTTTGAAATTTCATTAATTAGAAAAATTTTAAGAGCAATTTAAAATATCAGTTAAGTACATGTTAAACAGTGTTGGAAATTTTTCAAACTGTCTTATCTCAAGATGATCGGGCCGGATTTTGATGCCTTCGGTCTCATTCGATTCGGAAAAATGCGTAGATATTTTTAACATTTGAAATTTTGAAATTTCATTAATTAGAAAAATTTTAAGAGCAATTTAAAATATCAGTTAAGTACATGTTAAACAGTGTTGGAAATTTTTCAAACTGTCATATCTCAAGATGTTCGGGCCGGATTTTGATGCCTTCGGTCTCATTCGATTCGGAAAAATGCGTAGATATTTTTAACATTTGAAATTTTGAAATTTCTTTAATTAGAAAAATTTTAAGAGCAATTTAAAATATTAGTTAAGTACATGTTAAACAGTGTTGGAAATTTTTCAAACTGTCTTATCTCAAGATGATCGGGCCGGATTTTGATGCCTTCGGTCTCATTCGATTCGGAAAAATGCGTAGATATTTTTAACATTTGAAATTTTGAAATTTCATTAATTAGAAAAACTTTAAGAGCAATTTAAAATATCAGTTAAGTACATGTTAAACAGTGTTGGAAATTTTTCAAACTGTCATATCTCAAGATGATCGTGCCGGATTTTGATGCCTTCGGTCTCATTCGATTCGGAAAAATGCGTAGATATTTTTAACATTTGAAATTTTGAAATTTCATTAATTAGAAAAATTTTAAGAGCAATTTAAAATATCAATTCGGTACATCGTAAACGGTGTTGGAAATTTTTCAAAATGTCATATCTCAAGATGCTCGGGCCGGATTTTGATGCCTTCGGTCTCATTCGATTCGGAAAAATGCGTAGATATTTTTAACATTTGAAATTTTGAAATTTCATTAATTAGAAAAATTTTAAGAGCAATTTAAAATATCAATTCGGTACATCGTAAACGGTGTTGGTTTATTTTTCAAACTATCATATCTCAAGATGCTCGGGCCGGATTTTGATGCCTTCGGTCTCATTCGATTCGGAAAAATGCGTAGATATTTTTAACATTTGAAATTTTGAAATTTCATTAATTAGAAAAATTTTAAGAGCAATTTAAAATATCAATTCGGTACATCGTAAACGGTGTTGGAAATTTTTCAAACTGTCATATCTCAAGATGATCGGACCGGATTTTGATGCCTTCGGTCTCATTCGATTCGGAAAAATGCGTAGATATTTTTAACATTTGAAATTTTGAAATTTCATTAATTAGAAAAATTTTAAGAGCAATTTAAAATATCAGTTAAGTACATGTTAAACAGTGTTGGAAATTTTTCAAACTGTCATATCTCAAGATGATCGGGCCGGATTTTGATGCCTTCGGTCTCATTCGATTCGGAAAAATGCGTAGATATTTTTAACATTTGAAATTTTGAAATTTCATTAATTAGAAAAATTTTAAGAGCAATTTAAAATATCAGTTAAGTACATGTTAAACAGTGTTGGAAATTTTTCAAACTGTCTTATCTCAAGATGATCGGGCCGGATTTTGATGCCTTCAGTCTCATTCGATTCGGAAAAATGCGTAGATATTTTTAACATTTGAAATTTTGAAATTTCATTAATTAGAAAAATTTTAAGAGCAATTTAAAATATCAGTTAAGTACATGTTAAACAGTGTTGGAAATTTTTCAAACTGTCATATCTCAAGATGTTCGGGCCGGATTTTGATGCCTTCGGTCTCATTCGATTCGGAAAAATGCGTAGATATTTTTAACATTTGAAATTTTGAAATTTCTTTAATTAGAAAAATTTTAAGAGCAATTTAAAATATTAGTTAAGTACATGTTAAACAGTGTTGGAAATTTTTCAAACTGTCTTATCTCAAGATGATCGGGCCGGATTTTGATGCCTTCGGTCTCATTCGATTCGGAAAAATGCGTAGATATTTTTAACATTTGAAATTTTGAAATTTCATTAATTAGAAAAACTTTAAGAGCAATTTAAAATATCAGTTAAGTACATGTTAAACAGTGTTGGAAATTTTTCAAACTGTCATATCTCAAGATGATCGTGCCGGATTTTGATGCCTTCGGTCTCATTCGATTCGGAAAAATGCGTAGATATTTTTAACATTTGAAATTTTGAAATTTCATTAATTAGAAAAATTTTAAGAGCAATTTAAAATATCAATTCGGTACATCGTAAACGGTGTTGGAAATTTTTCAAAATGTCATATCTCAAGATGCTCGGGCCGGATTTTGATGCCTTCGGTCTCATTCGATTCGGAAAAATGCGTAGATATTTTTAACATTTGAAATTTTGAAATTTCATTAATTAGAAAAATTTTAAGAGCAATTTAAAATATCAATTCGGTACATCGTAAACGGTGTTGGTTTATTTTTCAAACTATCATATCTCAAGATGCTCGGGCCGGATTTTGATGCCTTCGGTCTCATTCGATTCGGAAAAATGCGTAGATATTTTTAACATTTGAAATTTTGAAATTTCATTAATTAGAAAAATTTTAAGAGCAATTTAAAATATCAATTCGGAACATCGTAAACGGTGTTGGAAATTTTTCAAACTGTCATATCTCAAGATGATCGGACCGGATTTTGATGCCTTCGGTCTCATTCGATTCGGAAAAATGCGTAGATATTTTTAACATTTGAAATTTTGAAATTTCATTAATTAGAAAAATTTTAAGAGCAATTTAAAATATCAGTTAAGTACATGTTAAACAGTGTTGGAAATTTTTCAAACTGTCATATCTCAAGATGATCGGGCCGGATTTTGATGCCTTCGGTCTCATTCGATTCGGAAAAATGCGTAGATATTTTTAACATTTGAAATTTTAAAATTTCATTAATTAGAAAAATTTTAAGAGCAATTTAAAATATCAATTCGGTACATCGTAAACGGTGTTGGAAATTTTTCAAACTGTCATATCTCAAGATGCTCGGGCCGGATTTTGATGCCTTCGGTCTCATTCGATTCGGAAAAATGCGTAGATATTTTTAACATTTTAAATTTTGAAATTTCATTAATTAGAAAAATTTTAAGAGCAATTTAAAATATCAATTCGGTACATCGTAAACGGTGTTGGTTTATTTTTCAAACTATCATATCTCCAGAATTTCGAGCCGGATTTTGATGCCTTCGGTCTCATTCGATTCGGAAAAATGCGTAGATATTTTTAACATTTGAAATTTTGAAATTTCATTAATTAGAAAAATTTTAAGAGCAATTTAAAATATCAGTTAAGTACATGTTAAACAGTGTTGGAAATTTTTCAAACTGTCATATCTCAAGATGATCGGGCCGGATTTTGATGCCTTCGGTCTCATTCGATTCGGAAAAATGCGTAGATATTTTTAACATTTGAAATTTTGAAATTTCATTAATTAGAAAAATTTTAAGAGCAATTTAAAATATCAGTTAAGTACATGTTAAACAGTGTTGGAAATTTTTCAAACTGTCTTATCTCAAGATGATCGGGCCGGATTTTGATGTCTTCGGTCTCATTCGATTCGGAAAAATGCGTAGATATTTTTAACATTTGAAATTTTGAAATTTCATTAATTAGAAAAATTTTAAGAGCAATTTAAAATATCAGTTAAGTACATGTTAAACAGTGTTGGAAATTTTTCAAACTGTCATATCTCAAGATGATCGGGCCGGATTTTGATGCCTTCGGTCTCATTCGATTCGGAAAAATGCGTAGATATTTTTAACATTTGAAATTTTGAAATTTCATTAATTAGAAAAATTTTAAGAGCAATTTAAAATATCAGTTAAGTACATGTTAAAAAGTGTTGGAAATTTTTCAAACTGTCATATCTCAAGATGATCGGGCCGGATTTTGATGCCTTCGGTCTCATTCGATTCGGAAAAATGCGTAGATATTTTTAACATTTGAAATTTTGAAATTTCATTAATTAGAAAAATTTTAAGAGCAATTTAAAATATCAGTTAAGTACATGTTAAACAGTGTTGGAAATTTTTCAAACTGTCTTATCTCAAGATGATCGGGCCGGATTTTGATGCCTTCGGTCTCATTCGATTCGGAAAAATGCGTAGATATTTTTAACATTTGAAATTTTGAAATTTCATTAATTAGAAAAATTTTAAGAGCAATTTAAAATATCAGTTAAGTACATGTTAAACAGTGTTGGAAATTTTTCAAACTGTCATATCTCAAGATGATCGGGCCGGATTTTGATGCCTTCGGTCTCATTCGATTCGGAAAAATGCGTAGATATTTTTAACATTTGAAATTTTGAAATTTCATTAATTTGAAAAATTTTAAGAGCAATTTAAAATAACAGTTAAGTACATGTTAAAAAGTGTTGGAAATTTTTCAAACTGTCATATCTCAAGATGATCGGGCCGGATTTTGATGCCTTCGGTCTCATTCGATTCGGAAAAATGCGTAGATATTTTTAACATTTGAAATTTTGAAATTTCATTAATTAGAAAAATTTTAAGAGCAATTTAAAATATCAGTTAAGTACATGTTAAACAGTGTTGGAAATTTTTCAAACTGTCTTATCTCAAGATGATCGGGCCGGATTTTGATGCCTTCGGTCTCATTCGATTCGGAAAAATGCGTAGATATTTTTAACATTTGAAATTTTGAAATTTCATTAATTAGAAAAATTTTAAGAGCAATTTAAAATATCAGTTAAGTACATGTTAAACAGTGTTGGAAATTTTTCAAACTGTCATATCTCAAGATGTTCGGGCCGGATTTTGATGCCTTCGGTCTCATTCGATTCGGAAAAATGCGTAGATATTTTTAACATTTGAAATTTTGAAATTTCTTTAATTAGAAAAATTTTAAGAGCAATTTAAAATATTAGTTAAGTACATGTTAAACAGTGTTGGAAATTTTTCAAACTGTCTTATCTCAAGATGATCGGGCCGGATTTTGATGCCTTCGGTCTCATTCGATTCGGAAAAATGCGTAGATATTTTTAACATTTGAAATTTTGAAATTTCATCAATTAAAAAAATTTTAAGAGCAATTTAAAATATCAATTAAGTACATGTTAAACAGTGTTGGAAATTTGTCAAACTGTCATATCTCTAGATTGTCGGGCTGCATTTTGATGCCTTTGGTCTCATTCGATTTGCAAAAATGGGTAGATATTTTTAGCATTTTAAATTTTGTAATTTCGTTAATTAGAAAAATTTTAAGAGCAATTTAAAATATCAATTCGGTACATCGTAAACGGTGTTGGTTTATTTTTCAAACTATCATATCTCAAGATGCTCGGGCCGGATTTTGATGCCTTCGGTCTCATTCGATTCGGAAAAATGCGTAGATATTTTTAACATTTAAAATTTTGAAATTTCATTAATTAGAATAATTTTAAGAGCAATTTAAAATATCAGTTGAGTACATGTTAAACAGTGTTGGAAATTATTCAAACTGTCATATCTCAAGATGCTCGGGCCGGATTTTGATGCCTTCGGTCTCATTCGATTCGAAAAAAATGCGTAGATATTTTTAACATTTAAAATTTTGAAATTTCATTAATTAGAATAATTTTAAGAGCAATTTAAAATATCAGTTGAGTACATGTTAAACAATGTTGGAAATTTTTCAAACTGTCATATCTCAAGATGCTCGGGCCGGATTTTGATGCCTTCGGTCTCATTCGATTCGGAAAAATGCGTAGATATTTTTAACATTTGAAATTTTGAAATTTCATTAACTAGAAAAATTTTAAGAGCAATTTAAAATATCAGTTAAGTACATGTTAAACAGTGTTGGAAATTTTTCAAACTGTCTTATCTCAAGATGATCGGGCCGGATTTTGATGCCTTCGGTCTCATTCGATTCGGAAAAATGCGTAGATATTTTTAACATTTGAAATTTTGAAATTTCATTAATTAGAAAAATTTTAAGAGCAATTTAAAATATCAGTTGAGTACATGTTAAACAATGTTGGAAATTTTTCAAACTGTCATATCTCAAGATGCTCGGGCCGGATTTTGATGCCTTCGGTCTCATTCGATTCGGAAAAATGCGTAGATATTTTTAACATTTGAAATTTTGAAATTTCATTAATTAGAAAAATTTTAAGAGCAATTTAAAATATCAATTCGGTACATCGTAAACGGTGTTGGTTTATTTTTCAAACTATCATATCTCAAGATGCTCGGGCCGGATTTTGATGCCTTCGGTCTCATTCGATTCGGAAAAATGCGTAGATATTTTTAAAATTTGAAATTTTGAAATTTCATCAATTAGAAAAATTTTAAGAGCAATTTAAAATATCAGTTAAGTACATGTTAAACACTGTTGGAAATTTTTCAAACTGTCATATCTCAAGATGCTCGGGCCGGATTTTGATGCCTTCGGTCACATTCGATTCGGAAAAATGCGTAGATATTTTTAACATTTAAAATTTTGAAATTTCATTAATTAGAAAAATTTTAAGAGCAATTTAAAATATCAATTCGGTACATCGTAAACGGTGTTGGTTTATTTTTCAAACTATCATATCTCAAGATGCTCGGGCCGGATTTTGATGCCTTCGGTCTCATTCGATTCGGAAAAATGCGTAGATATTTTTAAAATTTGAAATTTTGAAATTTCATCAATTAGAAAAATTTTAAGAGCAATTTAAAATATCGGTTGAGTACATGTTAAACAGTGTTGGAAATTATTCAAACTGTCATATCTCAAGATGCTCGGGCCGGATTTTGATGCCTTCGGTCTCATTCGATTCGGAAAAATGCGTAGATATTTTTAACATTTGAAATTTTGAAATTTCATTAATTAGAAAAATTTTAAGAGCAATTTAAAATATCAATTCGGTACATCGTAAACGGTGTTGGAAATTTTTCAAACTGTCATATCTCAAGATGCTCGGGCCGGATTTTGATGCCTTCGGTCTCATTCGATTCGGAAAAATGCGTAGATATTTTTAACATTTGAAATTTTGAAATTTCATTAATTAGAAAAATTTTAAGAGCAATTTAAAATATCAATTCGGTACATCGTAAACGGTGTTGGAAATTTTTCAAACTGTCATATCTCAAGATGCTCGGGCCGGATTTTGATGCCTTCGGTCTCATTCGATTCGGAAAAATGCGTAGATATTTTTAACATTTGAAATTTTGAAATTTCATTAATTAGAAAAATTTTAAGAGCAATTTAAAATATCAGTTAAGTACATGTTAAACAGTGTTGGAAATTTTTCAAACTGTCATATCTCAAGATGCTCGGGCCGGATTTTGATGCCTTCGGTCTCATTCGATTCGGAAAAATGCGTAGATATTTTTAACATTTAAAATTTTGAAATTTCATTAATTAGAATAATTTTAAGAGCAATTTAAAATATCAATTCGGTACATCGTAAACGGTGTTGGAAATTTTTCAAACTGTCATATCTCAAGATGCTCGGGCCGGATTTTGATGCCTTCGGTCTCATTCGATTCGGAAAAATGCGTAGATATTTTTAACATTTGAAATTTTGAAATTTCATTAATTAGAAAAATTTTAAGAGCAATTTAAAATATCAATTCGGTACATCGTAAACGGTGTTGGAAATTTTTCAAACTGTCATATCTCAAGATGCTCGGGCCGGATTTTGATGCCTTCGGTCTCATTCGATTCGGAAAAATGCGTAGATATTTTTAACATTTGAAATTTTGAAATTTCATTAATTAGAAAAATTTTAAGAGCAATTTAAAATATCAATTCGGTACATCGTAAACGGTGTTGGAAATTTTTCAAACTGTCATATCTCAAGATGCTCGGGCCGGATTTTGATGCCTTCGGTCTCATTCGATTCGGAAAAATGCGTAGATATTTTTAACATTTGAAATTTTGAAATTTCATTAATTAGAAAAATTTTAAGAGCAATTTAAAATATCAGTTAAGTACATGTTAAACAGTGTTGGAAATTTTTCAAACTGTCATATCTCAAGATGCTCGGGCCGGATTTTGATGCCTTCGGTCTCATTCGATTCGGAAAAATGCGTAGATATTTTTAACATTTAAAATTTTGAAATTTCATTAATTAGAATAATTTTAAGAGCAATTTAAAATATCAGTTGAGTACATGTTAAACAATGTTGGAAATTTTTCAAACTGTCATATCTCAAGATGCTCGGGCCGGATTTTGATGCCTTCGGTCTCATTCGATTCGGAAAAATGCGTAGATATTTTTAACATTTGAAATTTTGAAATTTCATTAATTAGAAAAATTTTAAGAGCAATTTAAAATATCAATTCGGTACATCGTAAACGGTGTTGGAAATTTTTCAAACTGTCATATCTCAAGATGCTCGGGCCGGATTTTGATGCCTTCGGTCTCATTCGATTCGGAAAAATGCGTAGATATTTTTAACATTTGAAATTTTGAAATTTCATTAATTAGAAAAATTTTAAGAGCAATTTAAAATATCAATTCGGTACATCGTAAACGGTGTTGGAAATTTTTCAAACTGTCATATCTCAAGATGCTCGGGCCGGATTTTGATGCCTTCGGTCTCATTCGATTCGGAAAAATGCGTAGATATTTTTAACATTTGAAATTTTGAAATTTCATTAATTAGAAAAATTTTAAGAGCAATTTAAAATATCAGTTAAGTACATGTTAAACAGTGTTGGAAATTTTTCAAACTGTCATATCTCAAGATGCTCGGGCCGGATTTTGATGCCTTCGGTCTCATTCGATTCGGAAAAATGCGTAGATATTTTTAACATTTAAAATTTTGAAATTTCATTAATTAGAATAATTTTAAGAGCAATTTAAAATATCAGTTGAGTACATGTTAAACAATGTTGGAAATTTTTCAAACTGTCATATCTCAAGATGCTCGGGCCGGATTTTGATGCCTTCGGTCTCATTCGATTCGGAAAAATGCGTAGATATTTTTAACATTTGAAATTTTGAAATTTCATTAATTAGAAAAATTTTAAGAGCAATTTAAAATATCAATTCGGTACATCGTAAACGGTGTTGGTTTATTTTTCAAACTATCATATCTCAAGATGCTCGGGCCGGATTTTGATGCCTTCGGTCTCATTCGATTCGGAAAAATGCGTAGATATTTTTAACATTTGAAATTTTGAAATTTCATTAATTAGAAAAATTTTAAGAGCAATTTAAAATATCAGTTGAGTACATGTTAAACAATGTTGGAAATTTTTCAAACTGTCATATCTCAAGATGCTCGGGCCGGATTTTGATGCCTTCGGTCTCATTCGATTCGGAAAAATGCGTAGATATTTTTAACATTTGAAATTTTGAAATTTCATTAATTAGAATAATTTTAAGAGCAATTTAAAATATCAGTTGAGTACATGTTAAATAATGTTGGAAATTTTTCAAACTGTCATATCTCAAGATGCTCGGGCCGGATTTTGATGACTTTGGTCTCATTCGATTCGGAAAAATGCGTAGATACTTTTAACATTTGAAATTTTGAAATTTCATTAATTAGAAAAATTTTAAGAGCAATTTAAAATATCAGTTAAGTACATGTTAAACAGTGTTGGAAATTTTTCAAACTGTCATATCTCAAGATGCTCGGGCCGGATTTTGATGCCTTCGGTCTCATTCGATTCGGAAAAATGCGTAGATATTTTTAACATTTGAAATTTTGAAATTTCATTAATTAGAATAATTTTAAGAGCAATTTAAAATATCAGTTGAGTACATGTTAAATAATGTTGGAAATTTTTCAAACTGTCATATCTCAAGATGATCGGGCCGGATTTTGATGACTTTGGTCTCATTCGATTCGGAAAAATGCGTAGATACTTTTAACATTTGAAATTTTGAAATTTCATTAATTAGAAAAATTTTAAGAGCAATTTAAAATATCAGTTAAGTACATGTTAAACAGTGTTGGAAATTTTTCAAACTGTCATATCTCAAGATGCTCGGGCCGGATTTTGATGCCTTCGGTCTCATTCGATTCGGAAAAATGCGTAGATATTTTTAACATTTGAAATTTTGAAATTTCATTAATTAGAAAAATTTTAAGAGCAATTTAAAATATCAGTTAAGTACATGTTAAACAGTGTTGGAAATTTTTCAAACTGTCATATCTCAAGATGCTCGGGCCGGATTTTGATGCCTTCGGTCTCATTCGATTCGGAAAAATGCGTAGATATTTTTAACATTTGAAATTTTGAAATTTCATTAATTAGAAAAATTTTAAGAGCAATTTAAAATATCAATTCGGTACATCGTAAACGGTGTTGGTTTATTTTTCAAACTGTCATATCTCAAGATGCTCGGGCCGGATTTTGATGCCTTCGGTCTCATTCGATTCGGAAAAATGCGTAGATATTTTTAACATTTGAAATTTTGAAATTTCATTAATTAGAAAAATTTTAAGAGCAATTTAAAATATCAGTTGAGTACATGTTAAACAGTGTTGGAAATTTTTCAAACTGTCATATCTCCAGATTGTCGGGCCGCATTTTCATGCCTTTGGTCTCATTCGATTTGCAAAAATGGGTAGATATTTTTAGCATTTTAAATTTTGTAATTTCGTTAATTAGAAAAATTTTAAGAGCAATTTAAAATATCAATTCGGTACATCGTAAACGGTGTTGGTTTATTTTTCAAACTGTCATATCTCAAGATGCTCGGGCCGGATTTTGATGCCTTCGGTCTCATTCGATTCGGAAAAATGCGTAGGTATTTTTAACATTTGAAATTTTGAAATTTCATTAATTAGAAAAATTTTAAGAGCAATTTAAAATATCAGTTGAGTACATGTTAAACAGTGTTGGAAATTTTTCAAACTGTCATATCTCCAGATTGTCGGGCCGCATTTTCATGCCTTTGGTCTCATTCGATTTGCAAAAATGGGTAGATATTTTTAGCATTTTAAATTTTGTAATTTCATTAATTAGAAAAATTTTAAGAGCAATTTAAAATATCAATTCGGTACATCGTAAACGGTGTTGGTTTATTTTTCAAACTATCATATCTCAAGATGCTCGGGCCGGATTTTGATGCCTTCGGTCTCATTCGATTCGGAAAAATGCGTAGATATTCTTAACATTTAAAATTTTGAAATTTCATCAATTAGAAAAATTTTAAGAGCAATTTAAAATATCAATTCGGTACATCGTAAACGGTGTTGGTTTATTTTCAAACTATCATATCTCAAGATGCTCGGGCCGGATTTTGATGCCTTCGGTCTCATTCGATTCGGAAAAATGCGTAGATATTTTTAACATTTTAAATTTTGAAATTTCATTAATTAGAAAAATTTTAAGAGCAATTTAAAATATCAGTTGAGTACATGTTAAACAGTGTTGGAAATTATTCAAACTGTCATATCTCAAGATGCTCGGGCCGGATTTTGATGCCTTCGGTCTCATTCGATTCGGAAAAATGCGTAGATATTTTTAACATTTGAAATTTTGAAATTTCATTAATTACAAAAATTTTAAGAGCAATTTAAAATATCAGTTGAGTACATGTTAAACAATGTTGGAAATTTGTCAAACTGTCATATCTCAAGATGCTCGGGCCGGATTTTGATGCCTTCGGTCTCATTCGATTCGGAAAAATGCGTAGATATTTTTAACATTTGAAATTTTGAAATTTCATTAATTAGAAAAATTTTAAGAGCAATTTAAAATATCAATTCGGTACATCGTAAACGGAGTTGGTTTATTTTTCAAACTATCATATCTCAAGATGCTCGGGCCGGATTTTGATGCCTTCGGTCTCATTCGATTCGGAAAAATGCTTAGATATTTTTAAAATTTGAAATTTTGAAATTTCATCAATTAGAAAAATTTTAAGAGCAATTTAAAACATCAGTTAAGTACATGTTAAACGGTGTTGGTTTATTTTTCAAACCGTCATATCTCAAGATGCTCGGGCCGGATTTTGATGCCTTCGGTCTCATTCGATTCGGAAAAATGCGTAGATATTTTTAACATTTGAAATTTTGAAATTTCATTAATTACAAAAATTTTAAGAGCAATTTAAAATATCAGTTGAGTACATGTTAAACAATGTTGGAAATTTGTCAAACTGTCATATCTCAAGATGCTCGGGCCGGATTTTGATGCCTTCGGTCTCATTCGATTCGGAAAAATGCGTAGATATTTTTAACATTTGAAATTTTGAAATTTCATTAATTAGAAAAATTTTAAGAGCAATTTAAAATATCAATTCGGTACATCGTAAACGGAGTTGGTTTATTTTTCAAACTATCATATCTCAAGATGCTCGGGCCGGATTTTGATGCCTTCGGTCTCATTCGATTCGGAAAAATGCTTAGATATTTTTAAAATTTGAAATTTTGAAATTTCATCAATTAGAAAAATTTTAAGAGCAATTTAAAATATCAGTTAAGTACATGTTAAACGGTGTTGGTTTATTTTTCAAACCGTCATATCTCAAGATGCTCGGGCCGGATTTTGATGCCTTCGGTCTCATTCGATTCGGAAAAATGCGTAGATATTTTTAACATTTGAAATTTTGAAATTTCATTAACTAGAAAAATTTTAAGAGCAATTTAAAATATCAATTCGGTACATCGTAAACGGTGTTGGTTTATTTTTCAAACTATCATATCTCAAGATGCTCGGGCCGGATTTTGATGCCTTCGGTCTCATTCGATTCGGAAAAATGCTTAGATATTTTTAAAATTTGAAATTTTGAAATTTCATCAATTAGAAAAATTTTAAGAGCAATTTAAAATATCAGTTAAGTACATGTTAAACAGTGTTGGAAATTTTTCAAACTGTCATATCTCAAGATGCTCGGGCCGGATTTTGATGCCTTCGGTCTCATTCGATTCGGAAAAATGCGTAGATATTTTTAACATTTGAAATTTTGAAATTTCATTAATTAGAAAAATTTTAAGAGCAATTTAAAATATCAATTCGGTACATCGTAAACGGTGTTGGTTTATTTTTCAAACTATCATATCTCAAGATGCTCGGGCCGGATTTTGATGCTTTCCGTCTCATTCGATTCGGAAAAATGCGTAGATATTTTTAACATTTGAAATTTTGAAATTTCATTAATTAGAAAAATTTTAAGAGCAATTTAAAATATCAGTTGAGTACATGTTAAACAGTGTTGGAAATTATTCAAACTGTCATATCTCAAGATGCTCGGGCCGGATTTTGATGCCTTCGGTCTCATTCGATTCGGAAAAATGCGTAGATATTTTTAACATTTGAAATTTTGAAATTTCATTAATTAGAAAAATTTTAAGAGCAATTTAAAATATCAATTCGGTACATCGTAAACGGTGTTGGTTTATTTTTCAAACTATCATATCTCAAGATGCTCGGGCCGGATTTTGATGCCTTCGGTCTCATTCGATTCGGAAAAATGCGTAGATATTTTTAACATTTGAAATTTTGAAATTTCATTAATTAGAAAAATTTTAAGAGCAATTTAAAATATCAGTTGAGTACATGTTAAACAGTGTTGGAAATTTTTCAAACTGTCATATCTCAAGATGCTCGGGCCGGATTTTGATGCCTTCGGTCTCATTCGATTCGGAAAAATGCGTAGATATTTTTAACATTTGAAATTTTGAAATTTCATTAATTACAAAAATTTTAAGAGCAATTTAAAATATCAGTTGAGTACATGTTAAACAATGTTGGAAATTTGTCAAACTGTCATATCTCAAGATGCTCGGGCCGGATTTTGATGCCTTCGGTCTCATTCGATTCGGAAAAATGCGTAGATATTTTTAACATTTGAAATTTTGAAATTTCATTAATTAGAAAAATTTTAAGAGCAATTTAAAATATCAATTCGGTACATCGTAAACGGAGTTGGTTTATTTTTCAAACTATCATATCTCAAGATGCTCGGGCCGGATTTTGATGCCTTCGGTCTCATTCGATTCGGAAAAATGCTTAGATATTTTTAAAATTTGAAATTTTGAAATTTCATCAATTAGAAAAATTTTAAGAGCAATTTAAAATATCAGTTAAGTACATGTTAAACGGTGTTGGTTTATTTTTCAAACCGTCATATCTCAAGATGCTCGGGCCGGATTTTGATGCCTTCGGTCTCATTCGATTCGGAAAAATGCGTAGATATTTTTAACATTTGAAATTTTGAAATTTCATTAATTACAAAAATTTTAAGAGCAATTTAAAATATCAGTTGAGTACATGTTAAACAATGTTGGAAATTTGTCAAACTGTCATATCTCAAGATGCTCGGGCCGGATTTTGATGCCTTCGGTCTCATTCGATTCGGAAAAATGCGTAGATATTTTTAACATTTGAAATTTTGAAATTTCATTAATTAGAAAAATTTTAAGAGCAATTTAAAATATCAATTCGGTACATCGTAAACGGAGTTGGTTTATTTTTCAAACTATCATATCTCAAGATGCTCGGGCCGGATTTTGATGCCTTCGGTCTCATTCGATTCGGAAAAATGCTTAGATATTTTTAAAATTTGAAATTTTGAAATTTCATCAATTAGAAAAATTTTAAGAGCAATTTAAAATATCAGTTAAGTACATGTTAAACGGTGTTGGTTTATTTTTCAAACCGTCATATCTCAAGATGCTCGGGCCGGATTTTGATGCCTTCGGTCTCATTCGATTCGGAAAAATGCGTAGATATTTTTAACATTTGAAATTTTGAAATTTCATTAATTAGAAAAATTTTAAGAGCAATTTAAAATATCAATTCGGTACATCGTAAACGGTGTTGGTTTATTTTTCAAACTATCATATCTCAAGATGCTCGGGCCGGATTTTGATGCCTTCGGTCTCATTCGATTCGGAAAAATGCGTAGATATTTTTAACATTTGAAATTTTGAAATTTCATTAATTAGAAAAATTTTAAGAGCAATTTAAAATATCAGTTGAGTACATGTTAAACAGTGTTGGAAATTATTCAAACTGTCATATCTCAAGATGCTCGGGCCGGATTTTGATGCATTCGGTCTCATTCGATTCGGAAAAATGCGTAGATATTTTTAACATTTGAAATTTTGAAATTTCATTAATTAGAAAAATTTTAAGAGCAATTTAAAATATCAATTCGGTACATCGTAAACGGTGTTGGTTTATTTTTCAAACTATCATATCTCAAGATGCTCGGGCCGGATTTTGATGCCTTCGGTCTCATTCGATTCGGAAAAATGCGTAGATATTTTTAACATTTGAAATTTTGAAATTTCATTAATTAGAAAAATTTTAAGAGCAATTTAAAATATCAGTTGAGTACATGTTAAACAGTGTTGGAAATTTTTCAAACTGTCATATCTCAAGATGCTCGGGCCGGATTTTGATGCCTTCGGTCTCATTCGATTCGGAAAAATGCGTAGATATTTTTAACATTTAAAATTTTGAAATTTCATCAATTAGAAAAATTTTAAGAGCAATTTAAAATATCAGTTGAGTACATGTTAAACAGTGTTGGAAATTATTCAAACTGTCATATCTCAAGATGCTCGGGCCGGATTTTGATGCCTTCGGTCTCATTCGATTCGAAAAAATGCGTAGATATTTTTAACATTTAAAATTTTGAAATTTCATCAATTAGAAAAATTTTAAGAGCAATTTAAAATATCAGTTGAGTACATGTTAAACAGTGTTGGAAATTATTCAAACTGTCATATCTCAAGATGCTCGGGCCGGATTTTGATGCCTTCGGTCTCATTCGATTCGGAAAAATGCGTAGATATTTTTAACATTTGAAATTTTGAAATTTCATTAATTAGAAAAATTTTAAGAGCAATTTAAAATATCAATTCGGTACATCGTAAACGGTGTTGGTTTATTTTTCAAACTATCATATCTCAAGATGCTCGGGCCGGATTTTGATGCTTTCCGTCTCATTCGATTCGGAAAAATGCGTAGATATTTTTAACATTTGAAATTTTGAAATTTCATTAATTAGAAAAATTTTAAGAGCAATTTAAAATATCAATTCGGTACATCGTAAACGGTGTTGGTTTATTTTTCAAACTATCATATCTCAAGATGCTCGGGCCGGATTTTGATGCCTTCGGTCTCATTCGATTCGGAAAAATGCGTAGATATTTCTAACATTTGAAATTTTGAAATTTCATTAATTAGAAAAATTTTAAGAGCAATTTAAAATATCAGTTGAGTACATGTTAAACAGTGTTGGAAATTATTCAAACTATCATATCTCAAGATGCTCGGGCCGGATTTTGATGCCTTCGGTCTCATTCGATTCGGAAAAATGCGTAGATATTTCTAACATTTGAAATTTTGAAATTTCATTAATTAGAAAAATTTTAAGAGCAATTTAAAATATCAGTTGAGTACATGTTAAACAGTGTTGGAAATTATTCAAACTGTCATATCTCAAGATGCTCGTGCCGGATTTTGATGCCTTCGGTCTCATTCGATTCGGAAAAATGCGTAGATATTTTTAACATTTGAAATTTTGAAATTTCATTAATTAGAAAAATTTTAAGAGCAATTTAAAATATCAATTCGGTACATCGTAAACGGTGTTGGTTTATTTTTCAAACTATCATATCTCAAGATGCTCGGGCCGGATTTTGATGCCTTCGGTCTCATTCGATTCGGAAAAATGCGTAGATATTTTTAACATTTGAAATTTTGAAATTTCATTAATTTGAAAAATTTTAAGAGCAATTTAAAATATCAGTTGAGTACATGTTAAACAGTGTTGGAAATTATTCAAACTGTCATATCTCAAGATGCTCGGGCCGGATTTTGATGCCTTCGGTCTCATTCGATTCGGAAATATGCGTAGATATTTTTAACATTTGAAATTTTGAAATTTCATTAATTAGAAAAATTTTAAGAGCAATTTAAAATATCAGTTGAGTACATGTTAAACAGTGTTGGAAATTATTCAAACTGTCATATCTCAAGATGCTCGGGCCGGATTTTGATGCCTTCGGTCTCATTCGATTTGGAAAAATGCGTAGATATTTTTAACATTTGAAATTTTGAAATTTCATTAATTAGAAAAATTTTAAGAGCAATTTAAAATATCAATTCGGTACATCGTAAACGGTGTTGGTTTATTTTTCAAACTATCATATCTCAAGATGCTCGGGCCGGATTTTGATGCCTTCGGTCTCATTCGATTCGGAAAAATGCTTAGATATTTTTAAAATTTGAAATTTTGAAATTTCATCAATTAGAAAAATTTTAAGAGCAATTTAAAATATCAGTTAAGTACATGTTAAACAGTGTTGGAAATTTTTCAAACTGTCATATCTCAAGATGCTCGGGCCGGATTTTGATGCCTTCGGTCTCATTCGATTCGGAAAAATGCGTAGATATTTTTAACATTTGAAATTTTGAAATTTCATTAATTAGAAAAATTTTAAGAGCAATTTAAAATATCAGTTGAGTACATGTTAAACAGTGTTGGAAATTATTCAAACTGTCATATCTCAAGATGCTCGGGCCGGATTTTGATGCCTTCGGTCTCATTCGATTCGGAAAAATGCGTAGATATTTTTAACATTTGAAATTTTGAAATTTCATTAATTAGAAAAATTTTAAGAGCAATTTAAAATATCAATTCGGTACATCGTAAACGGTGTTGGTTTATTTTTCAAACTATCATATTTCAAGATGCTCGGGCCGGATTTTGATGCCTTCGGTCTCATTCGATTCGGAAAAATGCGTAGATATTTTTAACATTTGAAATTTTGAAATTTCATTAATTAGAAAAATTTTAAGAGCAATTTAAAATATCAGTTGAGTACATGTTAAACAGTGTTAGAAATTATTCAAACTGTCATATCTCAAGATGCTCGGGCCGGATTTTGATGCCTTCGGTCTCGTTCGATTCGGAAAAATGCGTAGATATTTTTAACATTTAACATTTTGAAATTTCATTAATTAGAAAAATTTTAAGAGCAATTTAAAATATCAATTCGGTACATCGTAAACGGTGTTGGTTTATTTTTCAAACTATCATATCTCAAGATGCTCGGGCCGGATTTTGATGCCTTCGGTCTCATTCGATTCGGAAAAATGCGTAGATATTTTTAACATTTAACATTTTGAAATTTCATTAATTAGAAAAATTTTAAGAGCAATTTAAAATATCAGTTGAGTACATGTTAAACAATGTTGGAAATTTTTCAAACTGTCATATCTCAAGATGCTCGGGCCGGATTTTGATGCCTTCGGTCTCATTCGATTCGGAAAAATGCGTAGATATTTTTAACATTTGAAATTTTGAAATTTCATTAATTAGAAAAATTTTAAGAGCAATTTAAAATATCAGTTGAGTACATGTTAAACAGTGTTGGAAATTATTCAAACTGTCATATCTCAAGATGCTCGGGCCGGATTTTGATGCCTTCGGTCTCATTCGATTCGGAAAAATGCGTAGATATTTTTAACATTTGAAATTTTGAAATTTCATTAATTAGAAAAATTTTAAGAGCAATTTAAAATATCAATTGAGTACATGTTAAACAGTGTTGGAAATTATTCAAACTGTCATATCTCAAGATGCTCGGGCCGGACTTTGATGCCTTCGGTCTCATTCGATTCGGAAAAATGCGTAGATATTTTTAACATTTGAAATTTTGAAATTTCATTAATTAGAAAAATTTTAAGAGCAATTTAAAATATCAATTCGGTTCATCGTAAACGGTGTTGGTTTATTTTTCAAACTATCATATCTCAAGATGCTCGGGCCGGATTTTGATGCCTTCGGTCTCATTCGATTCGGAAAAATGCGTAGATATTTTTAACATTTTACATTTTGAAATTTCATTAATTAGAAAAATTTTAAGAGCAATTTAAAATATCAGTTGAGTACATGTTAAACAATGTTGGAAATTTTTCAAACTGTCATATCTCAAGATGCTCGGGCCGGATTTTGATGCCTTCGGTCTCATTCGATTCGGAAAAATGCGTAGATATTTTTAACATTTTACATTTTGAAATTTCATTAATTAGAAAAATTTTAAGAGCAATTTAAAATATCAGTTGAGTACATGTTAAACAATGTTGGAAATTTTTCAAACTGTCATATCTCAAGATGCTCGGGCCGGATTTTGATGCCTTCGGTCTCATTCGATTCGGAAAAATGCATAGATATTTTTAACATTTGAAATTTTGAAATTTCATTAATTAGAAAAATTTTAAGAGCAATTTAAAATATCAATTCGGTACATCGTAAACGGTGTTGGTTTATTTTTCAAACTATCATATCTCAAGATGCTCGGGCCGGATTTTGATGCCTTCGGTCTCATTCGATTCGGAAAAATGCGTAGATATTTTTAACATTTTAAATTTTGAAATTTCATTAATTAGAAAAATTTTAAGAGCAATTTAAAATATCAATTCGGTACATCGTAAACGGTGTTGGTTTATTTTTCAAACTATCATATCTCCAGAATTTCGAGCCGGATTTTGATGCCTTCGGTCTCATTCGATTCGGAAAAATGCGTAGATATTTTTAACATTTGAAATTTTGAAATTTCATTAATTAGAAAAATTTTAAGAGCAATTTAAAATATCAATTCGGTTCATCGTAAACGGTGTTGGTTTATTTTTCAAACTATCATATCTCAAGATGCTCGGGCCGGATTTTGATGCCTTCGGTCTCATTCGATTCGGAAAAATGCGTAGATATTTTTAACATTTTACATTTTGAAATTTCATTAATTAGAAAAATTTTAAGAGCAATTTAAAATATCAGTTGAGTACATGTTAAACAATGTTGGAAATTTTTCAAACTGTCATATCTCAAGATGCTCGGGCCGGATTTTGATGCCTTCGGTCTCATTCGATTCGGAAAAATGCGTAGATATTTTTAACATTTTACATTTTGAAATTTCATTAATTAGAAAAATTTTAAGAGCAATTTAAAATATCAGTTGAGTACATGTTAAACAATGTTGGAAATTTTTCAAACTGTCATATCTCAAGATGCTCGGGCCGGATTTTGATGCCTTCGGTCTCATTCGATTCGGAAAAATGCATAGATATTTTTAACATTTGAAATTTTGAAATTTCATTAATTAGAAAAATTTTAAGAGCAATTTAAAATATCAATTCGGTACATCGTAAACGGTGTTGGTTTATTTTTCAAACTATCATATCTCAAGATGCTCGGGCCGGATTTTGATGCCTTCGGTCTCATTCGATTCGGAAAAATGCGTAGATATTTTTAACATTTTAAATTTTGAAATTTCATTAATTAGAAAAATTTTAAGAGCAATTTAAAATATCAATTCGGTACATCGTAAACGGTGTTGGTTTATTTTTCAAACTATCATATCTCCAGAATTTCGAGCCGGATTTTGATGCCTTCGGTCTCATTCGATTCGGAAAAATGCGTAGATATTTATAACATTTGAAATTTTGAAATTTCATTAATTAGAAAAATTTTAAGAGCAATTTAAAATATCAATTCGGTACATCGTAAACGGTGTTGGTTTATTTTTCAAACTATCATATTTCAAGATGCTCGGGCCGGATTTTGATGCCTTCGGTCTCATTCGATTCGGAAAAATGCGTAGATATTTTTAACATTTGAAATTTTGAAATTTCATTAATTAGAAAAATTTTAAGAGCAATTTAAAATATCAGTTGAGTACATGTTAAACAGTGTTGGAAATTATTCAAACTGTCATATCTCAAGATGCTCGGGCCGGATTTTGATGCCTTCGGTCTCATTCGATTCGGAAAAATGCGTAGATATTTTTAACATTTGAAATTTTGAAATTTCATTAATTAGAAAAATTTTAAGAGCAATTTAAAATATCAATTCGGTACATCGTAAACGGTGTTGGTTTATTTTTCAAACTATCATATCTCAAGATGCTCGGGCCGGATTTTGATGCCTTCGGTCTCATTCGATTCGGAAAAATGCGTAGATATTTTTAACATTTTACATTTTGAAATTTCATTAATTAGAAAAATTTTAAGAGCAATTTAAAATATCAGTTGAGTACATGTTAAACAATGTTGGAAATTTTTCAAACTGTCATATCTCTAGATGCTCGGGCCGGATTTTGATGCCTTCGGTCTCATTCGATTCGGAAAAATGCGTAGATATTTTTAACATTTGAAATTTTGAAATTTCATTAATTAGAAAAATTTTAAGAGCAATTTAAAATATCAGTTGAGTACATGTTAAACAATGTTGGAAATTTTTCAAACTGTCATATCTCAAGATGCTCGGGCCGGATTTTGATGCCTTCGGTCTCATTCGATTCGGAAAAATGCGTAGATATTTTTAACATTTGAAATTTTGAAATTTCATTAATTAGAAACATTTTAAGAGCAATTTAAAATATCAATTCGGTACATCGTAAACGGTGTTGGTTTATTTTTCAAACTATCATATCTCCAGAATTTCGAGCCGGATTTTGATGCCTTCGGTCTCATTCGATTCGGAAAAATGCGTAGATATTTTTAACATTTGAAATTTTGAAATTTCATTAATTAGAAACATTTTAAGAGCAATTTAAAATATCAATTCGGTACATCGTAAACGGTGTTGGTTTATTTTTCAAACTATCATATCTCAAGATGCTCGGGCCGGATTTTGATGCCTTCGGTCTCATTCGATTCGGAAAAATGCGTAGATATTTTTAACATTTGAAATTTTGAAATTTCATTAATTAGAAAAATTTTAAGAGCAATTTAAAATATCAGTTGAGTACATGTTAAACAGTGTTAGAAATTATTCAAACTGTCATATCTCAAGATGCTCGGGCCGGATTTTGATGCCTTCGGTCTCGTTCGATTCGGAAAAATGCGTAGATATTTTTAACATTTAACATTTTGAAATTTCATTAATTAGAAAAATTTTAAGAGCAATTTAAAATATCAATTCGGTACATCGTAAACGGTGTTGGTTTATTTTTCAAACTATCATATCTCAAGATGCTCGGGCCGGATTTTGATGCCTTCGGTCTCATTCGATTCGGAAAAATGCGTAGATATTTTTAACATTTAACATTTTGAAATTTCATTAATTAGAAAAATTTTAAGAGCAATTTAAAATATCAGTTGAGTACATGTTAAACAATGTTGGAAATTTTTCAAACTGTCATATCTCAAGATGCTCGGGCCGGATTTTGATGCCTTCGGTCTCATTCGATTCGGAAAAATGCGTAGATATTTTTAACATTTGAAATTTTGAAATTTCATTAATTAGAAAAATTTTAAGAGCAATTTAAAATATCAGTTGAGTACATGTTAAACAGTGTTGGAAATTATTCAAACTGTCATATCTCAAGATGCTCGGGCCGGATTTTGATGCCTTCGGTCTCATTCGATTTGGAAAAATGCGTAGATATTTTTAACATTTGAAATTTTGAAATTTCATTAATTAGAAAAATTTTAAGAGCAATTTAAAATATCAATTCGGTACATCGTAAACGGTGTTGGTTTATTTTTCAAACTATCATATCTCAAGATGCTCGGGCCGGATTTTGATGCCTTCGGTCTCATTCGATTCGGAAAAATGCTTAGATATTTTTAAAATTTGAAATTTTGAAATTTCATCAATTAGAAAAATTTTAAGAGCAATTTAAAATATCAGTTAAGTACATGTTAAACAGTGTTGGAAATTTTTCAAACTGTCATATCTCAAGATGCTCGGGCCGGATTTTGATGCCTTCGGTCTCATTCGATTCGGAAAAATGCGTAGATATTTTTAACATTTGAAATTTTGAAATTTCATTAATTAGAAAAATTTTAAGAGCAATTTAAAATATCAGTTGAGTACATGTTAAACAGTGTTGGAAATTATTCAAACTGTCATATCTCAAGATGCTCGGGCCGGATTTTGATGCCTTCGGTCTCATTCGATTCGGAAAAATGCGTAGATATTTTTAACATTTGAAATTTTGAAATTTCATTAATTAGAAAAATTTTAAGAGCAATTTAAAATATCAATTCGGTACATCGTAAACGGTGTTGGTTTATTTTTCAAACTATCATATTTCAAGATGCTCGGGCCGGATTTTGATGCCTTCGGTCTCATTCGATTCGGAAAAATGCGTAGATATTTTTAACATTTGAAATTTTGAAATTTCATTAATTAGAAAAATTTTAAGAGCAATTTAAAATATCAGTTGAGTACATGTTAAACAGTGTTAGAAATTATTCAAACTGTCATATCTCAAGATGCTCGGGCCGGATTTTGATGCCTTCGGTCTCGTTCGATTCGGAAAAATGCGTAGATATTTTTAACATTTAACATTTTGAAATTTCATTAATTAGAAAAATTTTAAGAGCAATTTAAAATATCAATTCGGTACATCGTAAACGGTGTTGGTTTATTTTTCAAACTATCATATCTCAAGATGCTCGGGCCGGATTTTGATGCCTTCGGTCTCATTCGATTCGGAAAAATGCGTAGATATTTTTAACATTTAACATTTTGAAATTTCATTAATTAGAAAAATTTTAAGAGCAATTTAAAATATCAGTTGAGTACATGTTAAACAATGTTGGAAATTTTTCAAACTGTCATATCTCAAGATGCTCGGGCCGGATTTTGATGCCTTCGGTCTCATTCGATTCGGAAAAATGCGTAGATATTTTTAACATTTGAAATTTTGAAATTTCATTAATTAGAAAAATTTTAAGAGCAATTTAAAATATCAGTTGAGTACATGTTAAACAGTGTTGGAAATTATTCAAACTGTCATATCTCAAGATGCTCGGGCCGGATTTTGATGCCTTCGGTCTCATTCGATTCGGAAAAATGCGTAGATATTTTTAACATTTGAAATTTTGAAATTTCATTAATTAGAAAAATTTTAAGAGCAATTTAAAATATCAATTCGGTTCATCGTAAACGGTGTTGGTTTATTTTTCAAACTATCATATCTCAAGATGCTCGGGCCGGATTTTGATGCCTTCGGTCTCATTCGATTCGGAAAAATGCGTAGATATTTTTAACATTTTACATTTTGAAATTTCATTAATTAGAAAAATTTTAAGAGCAATTTAAAATATCAGTTGAGTACATGTTAAACAATGTTGGAAATTTTTCAAACTGTCATATCTCAAGATGCTCGGGCCGGATTTTGATGCCTTCGGTCTCATTCGATTCGGAAAAATGCGTAGATATTTTTAACATTTTACATTTTGAAATTTCATTAATTAGAAAAATTTTAAGAGCAATTTAAAATATCAGTTGAGTACATGTTAAACAATGTTGGAAATTTTTCAAACTGTCATATCTCAAGATGCTCGGGCCGGATTTTGATGCCTTCGGTCTCATTCGATTCGGAAAAATGCATAGATATTTTTAACATTTGAAATTTTGAAATTTCATTAATTAGAAAAATTTTAAGAGCAATTTAAAATATCAATTCGGTACATCGTAAACGGTGTTGGTTTATTTTTCAAACTATCATATCTCAAGATGCTCGGGCCGGATTTTGATGCCTTCGGTCTCATTCGATTCGGAAAAATGCGTAGATATTTTTAACATTTTAAATTTTGAAATTTCATTAATTAGAAAAATTTTAAGAGCAATTTAAAATATCAATTCGGTACATCGTAAACGGTGTTGGTTTATTTTTCAAACTATCATATCTCCAGAATTTCGAGCCAGATTTTGATGCCTTCGGTCTCATTCGATTCGGAAAAATGCGTAGATATTTTTAACATTTGAAATTTTGAAATTTCATTAATTAGAAAAATTTTAAGAGCAATTTAAAATATCAATTCGGTACATCGTAAACGGTGTTGGTTTATTTTTCAAACTATCATATTTCAAGATGCTCGGGCCGGATTTTGATGCCTTCGGTCTCATTCGATTCGGAAAAATGCGTAGATATTTTTAACATTTGAAATTTTGAAATTTCATTAA
The DNA here is from genome assembly GCA_964036255.1 of Caenorhabditis virilis. Classification (NCBI taxonomy): domain Eukaryota; kingdom Metazoa; phylum Nematoda; class Chromadorea; order Rhabditida; family Rhabditidae; genus Caenorhabditis; species Caenorhabditis virilis. Next base: position 1,423,434 of record OZ038420.1, on the reverse strand, counting down.
TTAGAAAAATTTTAAGAGCAATTTAAAATATCAGTTGAGTACATGTTAAACAGTGTTGGAAATTATTCAAACTGTCATATCTCAAGATGCTCGGGCCGGATTTTGATGCCTTCGGTCTCATTCGATTCGGAAAAATGCGTAGATATTTTTAACATTTGAAATTTTGAAATTTCATTAATTAGAAAAATTTTAAGAGCAATTTAAAATATCAATTCGGTACATCGTAAACGGTGTTGGTTTATTTTTCAAACTATCATATCTCAAGATGCTCGGGCCGGATTTTGATGCCTTCGGTCTCATTCGATTCGGAAAAATGCTTAGATATTTTTAAAATTTGAAATTTTGAAATTTCATCAATTAGAAAAATTTTAAGAGCAATTTAAAATATCAGTTAAGTACATGTTAAACAGTGTTGGAAATTTTTCAAACTGTCATATCTCAAGATGCTCGGGCCGGATTTTGATGCCTTCGGTCTCATTCGATTCGGAAAAATGCGTAGATATTTTTAACATTTGAAATTTTGAAATTTCATTAATTAGAAAAATTTTAAGAGCAATTTAAAATATCAGTTGAGTACATGTTAAACAGTGTTGGAAATTATTCAAACTGTCATATCTCAAGATGCTCGGGTCGGATTTTGATGCCTTCGGTCTCATTCGATTCGGAAAAATGCGTAGATATTTTTAACATTTGAAATTTTGAAATTTCATTAATTAGAAAAATTTTAAGAGCAATTTAAAATATCAATTGAGTACATGTTAAACAGTGTTGGAAATTATTCAAACTGTCATATCTCAAGATGCTCGGGCCGGATTTTGATGCCTTCGGTCTCATTCGATTCGGAAAAATGCGTAGATATTTTTAACATTTGAAATTTTGAAATTTCATTAATTAGAAACATTTTAAGAGCAATTTAAAATATCAATTCGGTACATCGTAAACGGTGTTGGTTTATTTTTCAAACTATCATATCTCAAGATGCTCGGGCCGGATTTTGATGCCTTCGGTCTCATTCGATTCGGAAAAATGCGTAGATATTTTTAACATTTTACATTTTGAAATTTCATTAATTAGAAAAATTTTAAGAGCAATTTAAAATATCAGTTGAGTACATGTTAAACAGTGTTGGAAATTATTCAAACTGTCATATCTCAAGATGCTCGGGCCGGATTTTGATGCCTTCGGTCTCATTCGATTCGGAAAAATGCGTAGATATTTTTAACATTTGAAATTTTGAAATTTCATTAATTAGAAAAATTTTAAGAGCAATTTAAAATATCAGTTGAGTACATGTTAAACAATGTTGGAAATTTTTCAAACTGTCATATCTCAAGATGCTCGGGCCGGATTTTGATGCCTTCGGTCTCATTCGATTCGGAAAAATGCGTAGATATTTTTAACATTTTAAATTTTGAAATTTCGTTAATTAGAAAAATTTTAAGAGCAATTTAAAATATCAATTCGGTACATCGTAAACGGTGTTGGTTTATTTTTCAAACTATCATATCTCCAGAATTTCGAGCCGGATTTTGATGCCTTCGGTCTCATTCGATTCGGAAAAATGCGTAGATATTTTTAACATTTGAAATTTTGAAATTTCATTAATTAGAAAAATTTTAAGAGCAATTTAAAATATCAGTTGAGTACATGTTAAACAGTGTTAGAAATTATTCAAACTGTCATATCTCAAGATGCTCGGGCCGGATTTTGATGCCTTCGGTCTCGTTCGATTCGGAAAAATGCGTAGATATTTTTAACATTTTACATTTTGAAATTTCATTAATTAGAAAAATTTTAAGAGCAATTTAAAATATCAGTTAAGTACATGTTAAACAGTGTTGGAAATTTTTCAAACTGTCATATCTCAAGATGCTCGGGCCGGATTTTGATGCCTTCGGTCTCATTCGATTCGGAAAAATGCGTAGATATTTTAAACATTTTACATTTTGAAATTTCATTAATTAGAAAAATTTTAAGAGCAATTTAAAATATCAATTCGGTACATCGTAAACGGTGTTGGTTTATTTTTCAAACTATCATATCTCCAGAATTTCGAGCCGGATTTTGATGCCTTCGGTCTCATTCGATTCGGAAAAATGCGTAGATATTTTTAACATTTGAAATTTTGAAATTTCATTAATTAGAAAAATTTTAAGAGCAATTTAAAATATCAGTTGAGTACATGTTAAACAATGTTGGAAATTTTTCAAACTGTCATATCTCAAGATGCTCGGGCCGGATTTTGATGCCTTCGGTCTCATTCGATTCGGAAAAATGCATAGATATTTTTAACATTTGAAATTTTGAAATTTCATTAATTAGAAAAATTTTAAGAGCAATTTAAAATATCAATTCGGTACATCGTAAACGGTGTTGGTTTATTTTTCAAACTATCATATCTCAAGATGCTCGGGCCGGATTTTGATGCCTTCGGTCTCATTCGATTCGGAAAAATGCGTAGATATTTTTAACATTTTAAATTTTGAAATTTCATTAATTAGAAAAATTTTAAGAGCAATTTAAAATATCAATTCGGTACATCGTAAACGGTGTTGGTTTATTTTTCAAACTATCATATCTCAAGATGCTCGGGCCGGATTTTGATGCCTTCGGTCTCATTCGATTCGGAAAAATGCTTAGATATTTTTAAAATTTGAAATTTTGAAATTTCATCAATTAGAAAAATTTTAAGAGCAATTTAAAATATCAGTTAAGTACATGTTAAACAGTGTTGGAAATTTTTCAAACTGTCATATCTCAAGATGCTCGGGCCGGATTTTGATGCCTTCGGTCTCATTCGATTCGGAAAAATGCGTAGATATTTTTAACATTTGAAATTTTGAAATTTCATTAATTAGAAAAATTTTAAGAGCAATTTAAAATATCAGTTGAGTACATGTTAAACAGTGTTGGAAATTATTCAAACTGTCATATCTCAAGATGCTCGGGTCGGATTTTGATGCCTTCGGTCTCATTCGATTCGGAAAAATGCGTAGATATTTTTAACATTTGAAATTTTGAAATTTCATTAATTAGAAAAATTTTAAGAGCAATTTAAAATATCAATTCGGTACATCGTAAACGGTGTTGGTTTATTTTTCAAACTATCATATTTCAAGATGCTCGGGCCGGATTTTGATGCCTTCGGTCTCATTCGATTCGGAAAAATGCGTAGATATTTTTAACATTTGAAATTTTGAAATTTCATTAATTAGAAAAATTTTAAGAGCAATTTAAAATATCAGTTGAGTACATGTTAAACAGTGTTAGAAATTATTCAAACTGTCATATCTCAAGATGCTCGGGCCGGATTTTGATGCCTTCGGTCTCGTTCGATTCGGAAAAATGCGTAGATATTTTTAACATTTTACATTTTGAAATTTCATTAATTAGAAAAATTTTAAGAGCAATTTAAAATATCAATTCGGTACATCGTAAACGGTGTTGGTTTATTTTTCAAACTATCATATCTCAAGATGCTCGGGCCGGATTTTGATGCCTTCGGTCTCATTCGATTCGGAAAAATGCGTAGATATTTTTAACATTTAACATTTTGAAATTTCATTAATTAGAAAAATTTTAAGAGCAATTTAAAATATCAGTTGAGTACATGTTAAACAATGTTGGAAATTTTTCAAACTGTCATATCTCAAGATGCTCGGGCCGGATTTTGATGCCTTCGGTCTCATTCGATTCGGAAAAATGCGTAGATATTTTTAACATTTGAAATTTTGAAATTTCATTAATTAGAAAAATTTTAAGAGCAATTTAAAATATCAGTTGAGTACATGTTAAACAGTGTTGGAAATTATTCAAACTGTCATATCTCAAGATGCTCGGGCCGGATTTTGATGCCTTCGGTCTCATTCGATTCGGAAAAATGCGTAGATATTTTTAACATTTGAAATTTTGAAATTTCATTAATTAGAAAAATTTTAAGAGCAATTTAAAATATCAATTGAGTACATGTTAAACAGTGTTGGAAATTATTCAAACTGTCATATCTCAAGATGCTCGGGCCGGATTTTGATGCCTTCGGTCTCATTCGATTCGGAAAAATGCGTAGATATTTTTAACATTTGAAATTTTGAAATTTCATTAATTAGAAACATTTTAAGAGCAATTTAAAATATCAATTCGGTACATCGTAAACGGTGTTGGTTTATTTTTCAAACTATCATATCTCAAGATGCTCGGGCCGGATTTTGATGCCTTCGGTCTCATTCGATTCGGAAAAATGCGTAGATATTTTTAACATTTTACATTTTGAAATTTCATTAATTAGAAAAATTTTAAGAGCAATTTAAAATATCAGTTGAGTACATGTTAAACAGTGTTGGAAATTATTCAAACTGTCATATCTCAAGATGCTCGGGCCGGATTTTGATGCCTTCGGTCTCATTCGATTCGGAAAAATGCGTAGATATTTTTAACATTTGAAATTTTGAAATTTCATTAATTAGAAAAATTTTAAGAGCAATTTAAAATATCAGTTGAGTACATGTTAAACAATGTTGGAAATTTTTCAAACTGTCATATCTCAAGATGCTCGGGCCGGATTTTGATGCCTTCGGTCTCATTCGATTCGGAAAAATGCGTAGATATTTTTAACATTTTAAATTTTGAAATTTCGTTAATTAGAAAAATTTTAAGAGCAATTTAAAATATCAATTCGGTACATCGTAAACGGTGTTGGTTTATTTTTCAAACTATCATATCTCCAGAATTTCGAGCCGGATTTTGATGCCTTCGGTCTCATTCGATTCGGAAAAATGCGTAGATATTTTTAACATTTGAAATTTTGAAATTTCATTAATTAGAAAAATTTTAAGAGCAATTTAAAATATCAGTTGAGTACATGTTAAACAGTGTTAGAAATTATTCAAACTGTCATATCTCAAGATGCTCGGGCCGGATTTTGATGCCTTCGGTCTCGTTCGATTCGGAAAAATGCGTAGATATTTTTAACATTTTACATTTTGAAATTTCATTAATTAGAAAAATTTTAAGAGCAATTTAAAATATCAGTTAAGTACATGTTAAACAGTGTTGGAAATTTTTCAAACTGTCATATCTCAAGATGCTCGGGCCGGATTTTGATGCCTTCGGTCTCATTCGATTCGGAAAAATGCGTAGATATTTTAAACATTTTACATTTTGAAATTTCATTAATTAGAAAAATTTTAAGAGCAATTTAAAATATCAATTCGGTACATCGTAAACGGTGTTGGTTTATTTTGCAAACTATCATATCTCCAGAATTTCGAGCCGGATTTTGATGCCTTCGGTCTCATTCGATTCGGAAAAATGCGTAGATATTTTTAACATTTGAAATTTTGAAATTTCATTAATTAGAAAAATTTTAAGAGCAATTTAAAATATCAGTTGAGTACATGTTAAACAATGTTGGAAATTTTTCAAACTGTCATATCTCAAGATGCTCGGGCCGGATTTTGATGCCTTCGGTCTCATTCGATTCGGAAAAATGCATAGATATTTTTAACATTTGAAATTTTGAAATTTCATTAATTAGAAAAATTTTAAGAGCAATTTAAAATATCAATTCGGTACATCGTAAACGGTGTTGGTTTATTTTTCAAACTATCATATCTCAAGATGCTCGGGCCGGATTTTGATGCCTTCGGTCTCATTCGATTCGGAAAAATGCGTAGATATTTTTAACATTTTAAATTTTGAAATTTCATTAATTAGAAAAATTTTAAGAGCAATTTAAAATATCAATTCGGTACATCGTAAACGGTGTTGGTTTATTTTTCAAACTATCATATCTCCAGAATTTCGAGCCGGATTTTGATGCCTTCGGTCTCATTCGATTCGGAAAAATGCGAAGATATTTTTAACATTTGAAATTTTGAAATTTCATTAATTAGAAAAATTTTAAGAGCAATTTAAAATATCAATTCGGTACATCGTAAACGGTGTTGGTTTATTTTTCAAACTATCATATCTCAAGATGCTCGGGCCGGATTTTGATGCCTTCGGTCTCATTCGATTCGGAAAAATGCGTAGATATTTTTAACATTTGAAATTTTGAAATTTCATTAATTAGAAACATTTTAAGAGCAATTTAAAATATCAATTCGGTACATCGTAAACGGTGTTGGTTTATTTTTCAAACTATCATATCTCAAGATGCTCGGGCCGGATTTTGATGCCTTCGGTCTCATTCGATTCGGAAAAATGCGTAGATATTTTTAACATTTTACATTTTGAAATTTCATTAATTAGAAAAATTTTAAGAGCAATTTAAAATATCAGTTGAGTACATGTTAAACAATGTTGGAAATTTTTCAAACTGTCATATCTCAAGATGCTCGGGCCGGATTTTGATGCCTTCGGTCTCATTCGATTCGGAAAAATGCGTAGATATTTTTAACATTTGAAATTTTGAAATTTCATTAATTAGAAAAATTTTAAGAGCAATTTAAAATATCAGTTGAGTACATGTTAAACAATGTTGGAAATTTTTCAAACTGTCATATCTCAAGATGCTCGGGCCGGATTTTGATGCCTTCGGTCTCATTCGATTCGGAAAAATGCGTAGATATTTTTAACATTTGAAATTTTGAAATTTCATTAATTAGAAACATTTTAAGAGCAATTTAAAATATCAATTCGGTACATCGTAAACGGTGTTGGTTTATTTTTCAAACTATCATATCTCCAGAATTTCGAGCCGGATTTTGATGCCTTCGGTCTCATTCGATTCGGAAAAATGCGTAGATATTTTTAACATTTGAAATTTTGAAATTTCATTAATTAGAAAAATTTTAAGAGCAATTTAAAATATCAATTGAGTACATGTTAAACAGTGTTGGAAATTATTCAAACTGTCATATCTCAAGATGCTCGGGCCGGATTTTGATGCCTTCGGTCTCATTCGATTCGGAAAAATGCGTAGATATTTTTAACATTTGAAATTTTGAAATTTCATTAATTAGAAACATTTTAAGAGCAATTTAAAATATCAATTCGGTACATCGTAAACGGTGTTGGTTTATTTTTCAAACTATCATATCTCAAGATGCTCGGGCCGGATTTTGATGCCTTCGGTCTCATTCGATTCGGAAAAATGCGTAGATATTTTTAACATTTTACATTTTGAAATTTCATTAATTAGAAAAATTTTAAGAGCAATTTAAAATATCAGTTGAGTACATGTTAAACAATGTTGGAAATTTTTCAAACTGTCATATCTCAAGATGCTCGGGCCGGATTTTGATGCCTTCGGTCTCATTCGATTCGGAAAAATGCATAGATATTTTTAACATTTGAAATTTTGAAATTTCATTAATTAGAAAAATTTTAAGAGCAATTTAAAATATCAATTCGGTACATCGTAAACGGTGTTGGTTTATTTTTCAAACTATCATATCTCAAGATGCTCGGGCCGGATTTTGATGCCTTCGGTCTCATTCGATTCGGAAAAATGCGTAGATATTTTTAACATTTGAAATTTTGAAATTTCATTAATTAGAAAAATTTTAAGAGCAATTTAAAATATCAATTCGGTACATCGTAAACGGTGTTGGTTTATTTTTCAAACTATCATATCTCAAGATGCTCGGGCCGGATTTTGATGCCTTCGGTCTCATTCGATTCGGAAAAATGCGTAGACATTTTTAACATTTGAAATTTTGAAATTTCATTAATTAGAAAAATTTTAAGAGCAATTTAAAATATCAATTCGGTACATCGTAAACGGTGTTGGTTTATTTTTCAAACTATCATATCTCAAGATGCTCGGGCCGGATTTTGATGCCTTCGGTCTCATTCGATTCGGAAAAATGCGTAGATATTTTTAACATTTGAAATTTTGAAATTTCATTAATTAGAAAAATTTTAAGAGCAATTTAAAATATCAGTTGAGTACATGTTAAACAGTGTTAGAAATTATTCAAACTGTCATATCTCAAGATGCTCGGGCCGGATTTTGATGCCTTCGGTCTCGTTCGATTCGGAAAAATGCGTAGATATTTTTAACATTTTACATTTTGAAATTTCATTAATTAGAAAAATTTTAAGAGCAATTTAAAATATCAGTTAAGTACATGTTAAACAGTGTTGGAAATTTTTCAAACTGTCATATCTCAAGATGCTCGGGCCGGATTTTGATGCCTTCGGTCTCATTCGATTCGGAAAAATGCGTAGATATTTTTAACATTTTACATTTTGAAATTTCATTAATTAGAAAAATTTTAAGAGCAATTTAAAATATCAGTTGAGTACATGTTAAACAATGGTGGAAATTTTTCAAACTGTCATATCTCAAGATGCTCGGGCCGGATTTTGATGCCTTCGGTCTCATTCGATTCGGAAAAATGCGTAGATATTTTTAACATTTGAAATTTTGAAATTTCATTAATTAGAAAAATTTTAAGAGCAATTTAAAATATCAGTTGAGTACATGTTAAACAGTGTTGGAAATTATTCAAACTGTCATATCTCAAGATGCTCGGGCCGGATTTTGATGCCTTCGGTCTCATTCGATTCGGAAAAATGCGTAGATATTTTTAACATTTGAAATTTTGAAATTTCATTAATTAGAAAAATTTTAAGAGCAATTTAAAATATCAATTCGGTACATCGTAAACGGTGTTGGTTTATTTTTCAAACTATCATATCTCAAGATGCTCGGGCCGGATTTTGATGCCTTCGGTCTCATTCGATTCGGAAAAATGCGTAGATATTTTTAACATTTGAAATTTTGAAATTTCATTAATTAGAAAAATTTTAAGAGCAATTTAAAATATCAGTTGAGTACATGTTAAACAATGGTGGAAATTTTTCAAACTGTCATATCTCAAGATGCTCGGGCCGGATTTTGATGCCTTCGGTCTCATTCGATTCGGAAAAATGCGTAGATATTTTTAACATTTTACATTTTGAAATTTCATTAATTAGAAAAATTTTAAGAGCAATTTAAAATATCAGTTGAGTACATGTTAAACAATGATGGAAATTTTTCAAACTGTCATATCTCAAGATGCTCGGGCCGGATTTTGATGCCTTCGGTCTCATTCGATTCGGAAAAATGCGTAGATATTTTTAACATTTGAAATTTTGAAATTTCATTAATTAGAAAAATTTTAAGAGCAATTTAAAATATCAGTTGAGTACATGTTAAACAATGTTGGAAATTTTTCAAACTGTCATATCTCAAGATGCTCGGGACGGATTTTGATGCCTTCGGTCTCATTCGATTCGGAAAAATGCGTAGATATTTTTAACATTTGAAATTTTGAAATTTCATTAATTAGAAAATTTTTAAGAGCAATTTAAAATATCAGTTGAGTACATGTTAAACAATGTTGGAAATTTTTCAAACTGTCATATCTCAAGATGCTCGGGCCGGATTTTGATGCCTTCGGTCTCATTCGATTCGGAAAAATGCGTAGATATTTTTAACATTTTAAATTTTGAAATTTCATTAATTAGAAAAATTTTAAGAGCAATTTAAAATATCAATTCGGTACATCGTAAACGGTGTTGGTTTATTTTTCAAACTATCATATCTCCAGAATTTCGAGCCGGATTTTGATGCCTTCGGTCTCATTCGATTCGGAAAAATGCGTAGACATTTTTAACATTTGAAATTTTGAAATTTCATTAATTAGAAAAATTTTAAGAGCAATTTAAAATATCAATTCGGTACATCGTAAACGGTGTTGGTTTATTTTTCAAACTATCATATCTCAAGATGCTCGGGCCGGATTTTGATGCCTTCGGTCTCATTCGATTCGGAAAAATGCGTAGATATTTTTAACATTTGAAATTTTGAAATTTCATTAATTAGAAAAATTTTAAGAGCAATTTAAAATATCAGTTGAGTACATGTTAAACAGTGTTAGAAATTATTCAAACTGTCATATCTCAAGATGCTCGGGCCGGATTTTGATGCCTTCGGTCTCGTTCGATTCGGAAAAATGCGTAGATATTTTTAACATTTTACATTTTGAAATTTCATTAATTAGAAAAATTTTAAGAGCAATTTAAAATATCAGTTGAGTACATGTTAAACAATGGTGGAAATTTTTCAAACTGTCATATCTCAAGATGCTCGGGCCGGATTTTGATGCCTTCGGTCTCATTCGATTCGGAAAAATGCGTAGATATTTTTAACATTTTACATTTTGAAATTTCATTAATTAGAAAAATTTTAAGAGCAATTTAAAATATCAGTTGAGTACATGTTAAACAATGTTGGAAATTTTTCAAACTGTCATATCTCAAGATGCTCGGGCCGGATTTTGATGCCTTCGGTCTCATTCGATTCGGAAAAATGCGTAGATATTTTTAACATTTGAAATTTTGAAATTTCATTAATTAGAAAAATTTTAAGAGCAATTTAAAATATCAGTTGAGTACATGTTAAACAATGTTGGAAATTTTTCAAACTGTCATATCTCAAGATGCTCGGGCCGGATTTTGATGCCTTCGGTCTCATTCGATTCGGAAAAATGCGTAGATATTTTTAACATTTGAAATTTTGAAATTTCATTAATTAGAAAATTTTTAAGAGCAATTTAAAATATCAGTTGAGTACATGTTAAACAATGTTGGAAATTTTTCAAACTGTCATATCTCAAGATGCTCGGGCCGGATTTTGATGCCTTCGGTCTCATTCGATTCGGAAAAATGCGTAGATATTTTTAACATTTTACATTTTGAAATTTCATTAATTAGAAAAATTTTAAGAGCAATTTAAAATATCAATTCGGTACATCGTAAACGGTGTTGGTTTATTTTTCAAACTATCATATCTCCAGAATTTCGAGCCGGATTTTGATGTCTTCGGTCTCATTCGATTCGGAAAAATGCGTAGACATTTTTAACATTTGAAATTTTGAAATTTCATTAATTAGAAAAATTTTAAGAGCAATTTAAAATATCAATTCGGTACATCGTAAACGGTGTTGGTTTATTTTTCAAACTATCATATCTCAAGATGCTCGGGCCGGATTTTGATGCCTTCGGTCTCATTCGATTCGGAAAAATGCGTAGATATTTTTAACATTTGAAATTTTGAAATTTCATTAATTAGAAAAATTTTAAGAGCAATTTAAAATATCAGTTGAGTACATGTTAAACAGTGTTAGAAATTATTCAAACTGTCATATCTCAAGATGCTCGGGCCGGATTTTGATGCCTTCGGTCTCGTTCGATTCGGAAAAATGCGTAGATATTTTTAACATTTTACATTTTGAAATTTCATTAATTAGAAAAATTTTAAGAGCAATTTAAAATATCAGTTAAGTACATGTTAAACAGTGTTGGAAATTTTTCAAACTGTCATATCTCAAGATGCTCGGGCCGGATTTTGATGCCTTCGGTCTCGTTCGATTCGGAAAAATGCGTAGATATTTTTAACATTTGAAATTTTGAAATTTCATTAATTAGAAAAATTTTAAGAGCAATTTAAAATATCAGTTGAGTACATGTTAAACAGTGTTGGAAATTATTCAAACTGTCATATCTCAAGATGCTCGGGCCGGATTTTGATGCCTTCGGTCTCATTCGATTCGGAAAAATGCGTAGATATTTTTAACATTTGAAATTTTGAAATTTCATTAATTAGAAAAATTTTAAGAGCAATTTAAAATATCAATTCGGTACATCGTAAACGGTGTTGGTTTATTTTTCAAACTATCATATCTCCAGAATTTCGAGCCGGATTTTGATGCCTTCGGTCTCATTCGATTCGGAAAAATGCGTAGATATTTTTAACATTTGAAATTTTGAAATTTCATTAATTAGAAAATTTTTAAGAGCAATTTAAAATATCAGTTGAGTACATGTTAAACAATGTTGGAAATTTTTCAAACTGTCATATCTCAAGATGCTCGGGCCGGATTTTGATGCCTTCGGTCTCATTCGATTCGGAAAAATGCGTAGATATTTTTAACATTTTACATTTTGAAATTTCATTAATTAGAAAAATTTTAAGAGCAATTTAAAATATCAATTCGGTACATCGTAAACGGTGTTGGTTTATTTTTCAAACTATCATATCTCCAGAATTTCGAGCCGGATTTTGATGTCTTCGGTCTCATTCGATTCGGAAAAATGCGTAGACATTTTTAACATTTGAAATTTTGAAATTTCATTAATTAGAAAAATTTTAAGAGCAATTTAAAATATCAATTCGGTACATCGTAAACGGTGTTGGTTTATTTTTCAAACTATCATATCTCAAGATGCTCGGGCCGGATTTTGATGCCTTCGGTCTCATTCGATTCGGAAAAATGCGTAGATATTTTTAACATTTGAAATTTTGAAATTTCATTAATTAGAAAAATTTTAAGAGCAATTTAAAATATCAGTTGAGTACATGTTAAACAGTGTTAGAAATTATTCAAACTGTCATATCTCAAGATGCTCGGGCCGGATTTTGATGCCTTCGGTCTCGTTCGATTCGGAAAAATGCGTAGATATTTTTAACATTTTACATTTTGAAATTTCATTAATTAGAAAAATTTTAAGAGCAATTTAAAATATCAGTTAAGTACATGTTAAACAGTGTTGGAAATTTTTCAAACTGTCATATCTCAAGATGCTCGGGCCGGATTTTGATGCCTTCGGTCTCGTTCGATTCGGAAAAATGCGTAGATATTTTTAACATTTGAAATTTTGAAATTTCATTAATTAGAAAAATTTTAAGAGCAATTTAAAATATCAGTTGAGTACATGTTAAACAGTGTTGGAAATTATTCAAACTGTCATATCTCAAGATGCTCGGGCCGGATTTTGATGCCTTCGGTCTCATTCGATTCGGAAAAATGCGTAGATATTTTTAACATTTGAAATTTTGAAATTTCATTAATTAGAAAAATTTTAAGAGCAATTTAAAATATCAATTCGGAACATCGTAAACGGTGTTGGTTTATTTTTCAAACTATCATATCTCAAGATGCTCGGGCCGGATTTTGATGCCTTCGGTCTCATTCGATTCGGAAAAATGCGTAGATATTTTTAACATTTGAAATTTTGAAATTTCATTAATTAGAAAAATTTTAAGAGCAATTTAAAATATCAGTTGAGTACATGTTAAACAGTGTTAGAAATTATTCAAACTGTCATATCTCAAGATGCTCGGGCCGGATTTTGATGCCTTCGGTCTCATTCGATTCGGAAAAATGCGTAGATATTTTTAACATTTTACATTTTGAAATTTCATTAATTAGAAAAATTTTAAGAGCAATTTAAAATATCAATTCGGTACATCGTAAACGGTGTTGGTTTATTTTTCAAACTATCATATCTCAAGATGCTCGGGCCGGATTTTGATGCCTTCGGTCTCATTCGATTCGGAAAAATGCGTAGATATTTTTAACATTTTACATTTTGAAATTTCATTAATTAGAAAAATTTTAAGAGCAATTTAAAATATCAATTCGGTACATCGTAAACGGTGTTGGTTTATTTTTCAAACTATCATATCTCCAGAATTTCGAGCCGGATTTTGATGCCTTCGGTCTCATTCGATTCGGAAAAATGCGTAGATATTTTTAACATTTTAAATTTTGAAATTTCAATAATTAGAAAAATTTTAAGAGCAATTTAAAATATCAGTTGAGTACATGTTAAACAATGTTGGAAATTTTTCAAACTGTCATATCTCAAGATGCTCGGGCCGGATTTTGATGCCTTCGGTCTCATTCGATTCGGAAAAATGCGTAGATATTTTTAACATTTGAAATTTTGAAATTTCATTAATTAGAAAAATTTTAAGAGCAATTTAAAATATCAGTTGAGTACATGTTAAACAATGTTGGAAATTTTTCAAACTGTCATATCTCAAGATGCTCGGGCCGGATTTTGATGCCTTCGGTCTCATTCGATTCGGAAAAATGCATAGATATTTTTAACATTTGAAATTTTGAAATTTCATTAATTAGAAAAATTTTAAGAGCAATTTAAAATATCAATTCGGTACATCGTAAACGGTGTTGGTTTATTTTTCAAACTATCATATCTCAAGATGCTCGGGCCGGATTTTGATGCCTTCGGTCTCATTCGATTCGGAAAAATGCGTAGATATTTTTAACATTTTAAATTTTGAAATTTCATTAATTAGAAAAATTTTAAGAGCAATTTAAAATATCAATTCGGTACATCGTAAACGGTGTTGGTTTATTTTTCAAACTATCATATCTCGAGAATTTCGAGCCGGATTTTGATGCCTTCGGTCTCATTCGATTCGGAAAAATGCGTAGATATTTTTAACATTTTAAATTTTGAAATTTCATTAATTAGAAAAATTTTAAGAGCAATTTAAAATATCAATTCGGTACATCGTAAACGGTGTTGGTTTATTTTTCAAACTATCATATCTCAAGATGCTCGGGCCGGATTTTGATGCCTTCGGTCTCATTCGATTCGGAAAAATGCGTAGATATTTTTAACATTTGAAATTTTGAAATTTCATTAATTAGAAAAATTTTAAGAGCAATTTAAAATATCAATTCGGTACATCGTAAACGGTGTTGGTTTATTTTTCAAACTATCATATCTCCAGAATTTCGAGCCGGATTTTGATGCCTTCGGTCTCATTCGATTCGGAAAAATGCGTAGATATTTTTAACATTTGAAATTTTGAAATTTCATTAATTAGAAAAATTTTAAGAGCAATTTAAAATATCAATTCGGTACATCGTAAACGGTGTTGGTTTATTTTTCAAACTATCATATCTCCAGAATTTCGAGCCGGATTTTGATGCCTTCGGTCTCATTCGATTCGGAAAAATGCGTAGATATTTTTAACATTTTAAATTTTGAAATTTCAATAATTAGAAAAATTTTAAGAGCAATTTAAAATATCAATTCGGTACATCGTAAACGGTGTTGGTTTATTTTTCAAACTATCATATCTCAAGATGCTCGGGCCGGATTTTGATGCCTTCGGTCTCATTCGATTCGGAAAAATGCGTAGATATTTTTAACATTTGAAATTTTGAAATTTCATTAATTAGAAAAATTTTAAGAGCAATTTAAAATATCAATTCGGTACATCGTAAACGGTGTTGGTTTATTTTTCAAACTATCATATCTCCAGAATTTCGAGCCGGATTTTGATGCCTTCGGTCTCATTCGATTCGGAAAAATGCGTAGATATTTTTAACATTTTAAATTTTGAAATTTCAATAATTAGAAAAATTTTAAGAGCAATTTAAAATATCAATTCGGTACATCGTAAACGGTGTTGGTTTATTTTTCAAACTATCATATCTCAAGATGCTCGGGCCGGATTTTGATGCCTTCGGTCTCATTCGATTCGGAAAAATGCGTAGATATTTTTAACATTTGAAATTTTGAAATTTCATTAATTAGAAAAATTTTAAGAGCAATTTAAAATATCAATTCGGTACATCGTAAACGGTGTTGGTTTATTTTTCAAACTATCATATCTCAAGATGCTCGGGCCGGATTTTGATGCCTTCGGTCTCATTCGATTCGGAAAAATGCGTAGATATTTTTAACATTTTAAATTTTGAAATTTCAATAATTAGAAAAATTTTAAGAGCAATTTAAAATATCAATTCGGTACATCGTAAACGGTGTTGGTTTATTTTTCAAACTATCATATCTCAAGATGCTCGGGCCGGATTTTGATGCCTTCGGTCTCATTCGATTCGGAAAAATGCGTAGATATTTTTAACATTTTAAATTTTGAAATTTCATTAATTAGAAAAATTTTAAGAGCAATTTAAAATATCAATTCGGTACATCGTAAACGGTGTTGGTTTATTTTTCAAACTATCATATCTCGAGAATTTCGAGCCGGATTTTGATGCCTTCGGTCTCATTCGATTCGGAAAAATGCGTAGATATTTTTAACATTTTAAATTTTGAAATTTCATTAATTAGAAAAATTTTAAGAGCAATTTAAAATATCAATTCGGTACATCGTAAACGGTGTTGGTTTATTTTTCAAACTATCATATCTCAAGATGCTCGGGCCGGATTTTGATGCCTTCGGTCTCATTCGATTCGGAAAAATGCGTAGATATTTTTAACATTTGAAATTTTGAAATTTCATTAATTAGAAAAATTTTAAGAGCAATTTAAAATATCAATTCGGTACATCGTAAACGGTGTTGGTTTATTTTTCAAACTATCATATCTCAAGATGCTCGGGCCGGATTTTGATGCCTTCGGTCTCATTCGATTCGGAAAAATGCGTAGATATTTTTAACATTTGAAATTTTGAAATTTCATTAATTAGAAAAATTTTAAGAGCAATTTAAAATATCAATTCGGTACATCGTAAACGGTGTTGGTTTATTTTTCAAACTATCATATCTCCAGAATTTCGAGCCGGATTTTGATGCCTTCGGTCTCATTCGATTCGGAAAAATGCGTAGATATTTTTAACATTTTAAATTTTGAAATTTCAATAATTAGAAAAATTTTAAGAGCAATTTAAAATATCAATTCGGTACATCGTAAACGGTGTTGGTTTATTTTTCAAACTATCATATCTCAAGATGCTCGGGCCGGATTTTGATGCCTTCGGTCTCATTCGATTCGGAAAAATGCGTAGATATTTTTAACATTTGAAATTTTGAAATTTCATTAATTAGAAAAATTTTAAGAGCAATTTAAAATATCAATTCGGTACATCGTAAACGGTGTTGGTTTATTTTTCAAACTATCATATCTCAAGATGCTCGGGCCGGATTTTGATGCCTTCGGTCTCATTCGATTCGGAAAAATGCGTAGATATTTTTAACATTTTAAATTTTGAAATTTCAATAATTAGAAAAATTTTAAGAGCAATTTAAAATATCAATTCGGTACATCGTAAACGGTGTTGGTTTATTTTTCAAACTATCATATCTCAAGATGCTCGGGCCGGATTTTGATGCCTTCGGTCTCATTCGATTCGGAAAAATGCGTAGATATTTTTAACATTTTAAATTTTGAAATTTCATTAATTAGAAAAATTTTAAGAGCAATTTAAAATATCAATTCGGTACATCGTAAACGGTGTTGGTTTATTTTTCAAACTATCATATCTCGAGAATTTCGAGCCGGATTTTGATGCCTTCGGTCTCATTCGATTCGGAAAAATGCGTAGATATTTTTAACATTTTAAATTTTGAAATTTCATTAATTAGAAAAATTTTAAGAGCAATTTAAAATATCAATTCGGTACATCGTAAACGGTGTTGGTTTATTTTTCAAACTATCATATCTCAAGATGCTCGGGCCGGATTTTGATGCCTTCGGTCTCATTCGATTCGGAAAAATGCGTAGATATTTTTAACATTTGAAATTTTGAAATTTCATTAATTAGAAAAATTTTAAGAGCAATTTAAAATATCAATTCGGTACATCGTAAACGGTGTTGGTTTATTTTTCAAACTATCATATCTCCAGAATTTCGAGCCGGATTTTGATGCCTTCGGTCTCATTCGATTCGGAAAAATGCGTAGATATTTTTAACATTTGAAATTTTGAAATTTCATTAATTAGAAAAATTTTAAGAGCAATTTAAAATATCAATTCGGTACATCGTAAACGGTGTTGGTTTATTTTTCAAACTATCATATCTCCAGAATTTCGAGCCGGATTTTGATGCCTTCGGTCTCATTCGATTCGGAAAAATGCGTAGATATTTTTAACATTTTAAATTTTGAAATTTCAATAATTAGAAAAATTTTAAGAGCAATTTAAAATATCAATTCGGTACATCGTAAACGGTGTTGGTTTATTTTTCAAACTATCATATCTCAAGATGCTCGGGCCGGATTTTGATGCCTTCGGTCTCATTCGATTCGGAAAAATGCGTAGATATTTTTAACATTTGAAATTTTGAAATTTCATTAATTAGAAAAATTTTAAGAGCAATTTAAAATATCAATTCGGTACATCGTAAACGGTGTTGGTTTATTTTTCAAACTATCATATCTCAAGATGCTCGGGCCGGATTTTGATGCCTTCGGTCTCATTCGATTCGGAAAAATGCGTAGATATTTTTAACATTTTAAATTTTGAAATTTCATTAATTAGAAAAATTTTAAGAGCAATTTAAAATATCAATTCGGTACATCGTAAACGGTGTTGGTTTATTTTTCAAACTATCATATCTCGAGAATTTCGAGCCGGATTTTGATGCCTTCGGTCTCATTCGATTCGGAAAAATGCGTAGATATTTTTAACATTTTAAATTTTGAAATTTCATTAATTAGAAAAATTTTAAGAGCAATTTAAAATATCAATTCGGTACATCGTAAACGGTGTTGGTTTATTTTTCAAACTATCATATCTCAAGATGCTCGGGCCGGATTTTGATGCCTTCGGTCTCATTCGATTCGGAAAAATGCGTAGATATTTTTAACATTTTAAATTTTGAAATTTCAATAATTAGAAAAATTTTAAGAGCAATTTAAAATATCAATTCGGTACATCGTAAACGGTGTTGGTTTATTTTTCAAACTATCATATCTCAAGATGCTCGGGCCGGATTTTGATGCCTTCGGTCTCATTCGATTCGGAAAAATGCGTAGATATTTTTAACATTTTAAATTTTGAAATTTCATTAATTAGAAAAATTTTAAGAGCAATTTAAAATATCAATTCGGTACATCGTAAACGGTGTTGGTTTATTTTTCAAACTATCATATCTCGAGAATTTCGAGCCGGATTTTGATGCCTTCGGTCTCATTCGATTCGGAAAAATGCGTAGATATTTTTAACATTTTAAATTTTGAAATTTCATTAATTAGAAAAATTTTAAGAGCAATTTAAAATATCAATTCGGTACATCGTAAACGGTGTTGGTTTATTTTTCAAACTATCATATCTCAAGATGCTCGGGCCGGATTTTGATGCCTTCGGTCTCATTCGATTCGGAAAAATGCGTAGATATTTTTAACATTTGAAATTTTGAAATTTCATTAATTAGAAAAATTTTAAGAGCAATTTAAAATATCAATTCGGTACATCGTAAACGGTGTTGGTTTATTTTTCAAACTATCATATCTCCAGAATTTCGAGCCGGATTTTGATGCCTTCGGTCTCATTCGATTCGGAAAAATGCGTAGATATTTTTAACATTTTAAATTTTGAAATTTCAATAATTAGAAAAATTTTAAGAGCAATTTAAAATATCAATTCGGTACATCGTAAACGGTGTTGGTTTATTTTTCAAACTATCATATCTCAAGATGCTCGGGCCGGATTTTGATGCCTTCGGTCTCATTCGATTCGGAAAAATGCGTAGATATTTTTAACATTTGAAATTTTGAAATTTCATTAATTAGAAAAATTTTAAGAGCAATTTAAAATATCAATTCGGTACATCGTAAACGGTGTTGGTTTATTTTTCAAACTATCATATCTCCAGAATTTCGAGCCGGATTTTGATGCCTTCGGTCTCATTCGATTCGGAAAAATGCGTAGATATTTTTAACATTTTAAATTTTGAAATTTCAATAATTAGAAAAATTTTAAGAGCAATTTAAAATATCAATTCGGTACATCGTAAACGGTGTTGGTTTATTTTTCAAACTATCATATCTCAAGATGCTCGGGCCGGATTTTGATGCCTTCGGTCTCATTCGATTCGGAAAAATGCGTAGATATTTTTAACATTTGAAATTTTGAAATTTCATTAATTAGAAAAATTTTAAGAGCAATTTAAAATATCAATTCGGTACATCGTAAACGGTGTTGGTTTATTTTTCAAACTATCATATCTCAAGATGCTCGGGCCGGATTTTGATGCCTTCGGTCTCATTCGATTCGGAAAAATGCGTAGATATTTTTAACATTTTAAATTTTGAAATTTCAATAATTAGAAAAATTTTAAGAGCAATTTAAAATATCAATTCGGTACATCGTAAACGGTGTTGGTTTATTTTTCAAACTATCATATCTCAAGATGCTCGGGCCGGATTTTGATGCCTTCGGTCTCATTCGATTCGGAAAAATGCGTAGATATTTTTAACATTTTAAATTTTGAAATTTCATTAATTAGAAAAATTTTAAGAGCAATTTAAAATATCAATTCGGTACATCGTAAACGGTGTTGGTTTATTTTTCAAACTATCATATCTCGAGAATTTCGAGCCGGATTTTGATGCCTTCGGTCTCATTCGATTCGGAAAAATGCGTAGATATTTTTAACATTTTAAATTTTGAAATTTCATTAATTAGAAAAATTTTAAGAGCAATTTAAAATATCAATTCGGTACATCGTAAACGGTGTTGGTTTATTTTTCAAACTATCATATCTCAAGATGCTCGGGCCGGATTTTGATGCCTTCGGTCTCATTCGATTCGGAAAAATGCGTAGATATTTTTAACATTTGAAATTTTGAAATTTCATTAATTAGAAAAATTTTAAGAGCAATTTAAAATATCAATTCGGTACATCGTAAACGGTGTTGGTTTATTTTTCAAACTATCATATCTCCAGAATTTCGAGCCGGATTTTGATGCCTTCGGTCTCATTCGATTCGGAAAAATGCGTAGATATTTTTAACATTTGAAATTTTGAAATTTCATTAATTAGAAAAATTTTAAGAGCAATTTAAAATATCAATTCGGTACATCGTAAACGGTGTTGGTTTATTTTTCAAACTATCATATCTCCAGAATTTCGAGCCGGATTTTGATGCCTTCGGTCTCATTCGATTCGGAAAAATGCGTAGATATTTTTAACATTTTAAATTTTGAAATTTCAATAATTAGAAAAATTTTAAGAGCAATTTAAAATATCAATTCGGTACATCGTAAACGGTGTTGGTTTATTTTTCAAACTATCATATCTCAAGATGCTCGGGCCGGATTTTGATGCCTTCGGTCTCATTCGATTCGGAAAAATGCGTAGATATTTTTAACATTTGAAATTTTGAAATTTCATTAATTAGAAAAATTTTAAGAGCAATTTAAAATATCAATTCGGTACATCGTAAACGGTGTTGGTTTATTTTTCAAACTATCATATCTCAAGATGCTCGGGCCGGATTTTGATGCCTTCGGTCTCATTCGATTCGGAAAAATGCGTAGATATTTTTAACATTTTAAATTTTGAAATTTCATTAATTAGAAAAATTTTAAGAGCAATTTAAAATATCAATTCGGTACATCGTAAACGGTGTTGGTTTATTTTTCAAACTATCATATCTCGAGAATTTCGAGCCGGATTTTGATGCCTTCGGTCTCATTCGATTCGGAAAAATGCGTAGATATTTTTAACATTTTAAATTTTGAAATTTCATTAATTAGAAAAATTTTAAGAGCAATTTAAAATATCAATTCGGTACATCGTAAACGGTGTTGGTTTATTTTTCAAACTATCATATCTCAAGATGCTCGGGCCGGATTTTGATGCCTTCGGTCTCATTCGATTCGGAAAAATGCGTAGATATTTTTAACATTTGAAATTTTGAAATTTCATTAATTAGAAAAATTTTAAGAGCAATTTAAAATATCAATTCGGTACATCGTAAACGGTGTTGGTTTATTTTTCAAACTATCATATCTCCAGAATTTCGAGCCGGATTTTGATGCCTTCGGTCTCATTCGATTCGGAAAAATGCGTAGATATTTTTAACATTTGAAATTTTGAAATTTCATTAATTAGAAAAATTTTAAGAGCAATTTAAAATATCAATTCGGTACATCGTAAACGGTGTTGGTTTATTTTTCAAACTATCATATCTCCAGAATTTCGAGCCGGATTTTGATGCCTTCGGTCTCATTCGATTCGGAAAAATGCGTAGATATTTTTAACATTTTAAATTTTGAAATTTCAATAATTAGAAAAATTTTAAGAGCAATTTAAAATATCAATTCGGTACATCGTAAACGGTGTTGGTTTATTTTTCAAACTATCATATCTCAAGATGCTCGGGCCGGATTTTGATGCCTTCGGTCTCATTCGATTCGGAAAAATGCGTAGATATTTTTAACATTTGAAATTTTGAAATTTCATTAATTAGAAAAATTTTAAGAGCAATTTAAAATATCAATTCGGTACATCGTAAACGGTGTTGGTTTATTTTTCAAACTATCATATCTCCAGAATTTCGAGCCGGATTTTGATGCCTTCGGTCTCATTCGATTCGGAAAAATGCGTAGATATTTTTAACATTTTAAATTTTGAAATTTCAATAATTAGAAAAATTTTAAGAGCAATTTAAAATATCAATTCGGTACATCGTAAACGGTGTTGGTTTATTTTTCAAACTATCATATCTCAAGATGCTCGGGCCGGATTTTGATGCCTTCGGTCTCATTCGATTCGGAAAAATGCGTAGATATTTTTAACATTTGAAATTTTGAAATTTCATTAATTAGAAAAATTTTAAGAGCAATTTAAAATATCAATTCGGTACATCGTAAACGGTGTTGGTTTATTTTTCAAACTATCATATCTCAAGATGCTCGGGCCGGATTTTGATGCCTTCGGTCTCATTCGATTCGGAAAAATGCGTAGATATTTTTAACATTTTAAATTTTGAAATTTCAATAATTAGAAAAATTTTAAGAGCAATTTAAAATATCAATTCGGTACATCGTAAACGGTGTTGGTTTATTTTTCAAACTATCATATCTCAAGATGCTCGGGCCGGATTTTGATGCCTTCGGTCTCATTCGATTCGGAAAAATGCTTAGATATTTTTAACATTTTAAATTTTGAAATTTCAATAATTAGAAAATTTTTAAGAGCAATTTAAAATATCAGTTAAGTACATGTTAAACAGTGTTGGAAATTTTTCAAACTGTCATATCTCAAGATGCTCGGGCCGGATTTTGATGCCTTCGGTCTCATTCGATTCGGAAAAATGCGTAGATATTTTTAACATTTGAAATTTTGAAATTTCATTAATTAGAAAAATTTTAAGAGCAATTTAAAATATCAATTCGGTGCATCGTAAACGGTGTTGGTTTATTTTTCAAACTATCATATCTCCAGAATTTCGAGCCGGATTTTGATGCCTTCGGTCTCATTCGATTCGGAAAAATGCGTAGATATTTTTAACATTTTAAATTTTGAAATTTCAATAATTAGAAAAATTTTAAGAGCAATTTAAAATATCAATTCGGTACATCGTAAACGGTGTTGGAAATTTTTCAAACTGTCATATCTCAAGATGCTCGGGCCGGATTTTGATGCCTTCGGTCTCATTCGATTCGGAAAAATGCGTAGATATTTTTAACATTTGAAATTTTGAAATTTCATTAATTAGAAAAATTTTAAGAGCAATTTAAAATATCAATTCGGTACATCGTAAACGGTGTTGGTTTATTTTTCAAACTATCATATCTCCAGAATTTCGAGCCGGATTTTGATGCCTTCGGTCTCATTCGATTCGGAAAAATGCGTAGATATTTTTAACATTTTAAATTTTGAAATTTCAATAATTAGAAAAATTTTAAGAGCAATTTAAAATATCAATTCGGTACATCGTAAACGGTGTTGGTTTATTTTTCAAACTATCATATCTCAAGATGCTCGGGCCGGATTTTGATGCCTTCGGTCTCATTCGATTCGGAAAAATGCGTAGATATTTTTAACATTTGAAATTTTGAAATTTCATTAATTAGAAAAATTTTAAGAGCAATTTAAAATATCAATTCGGTACATCGTAAACGGTGTTGGTTTATTTTTCAAACTATCATATCTCAAGATGCTCGGGCCGGATTTTGATGCCTTCGGTCTCATTCGATTCGGAAAAATGCGTAGATATTTTTAACATTTTAAATTTTGAAATTTCAATAATTAGAAAAATTTTAAGAGCAATTTAAAATATCAATTCGGTACATCGTAAACGGTGTTGGTTTATTTTTCAAACTATCATATCTCAAGATGCTCGGGCCGGATTTTGATGCCTTCGGTCTCATTCGATTCGGAAAAATGCTTAGATATTTTTAACATTTTAAATTTTGAAATTTCAATAATTAGAAAATTTTTAAGAGCAATTTAAAATATCAGTTAAGTACATGTTAAACAGTGTTGGAAATTTTTCAAACTGTCATATCTCAAGATGCTCGGGCCGGATTTTGATGCCTTCGGTCTCATTCGATTCGGAAAAATGCGTAGATATTTTTAACATTTGAAATTTTGAAATTTCATTAATTAGAAAAATTTTAAGAGCAATTTAAAATATCAATTCGGTGCATCGTAAACGGTGTTGGTTTATTTTTCAAACTATCATATCTCCAGAATTTCGAGCCGGATTTTGATGCCTTCGGTCTCATTCGATTCGGAAAAATGCGTAGATATTTTTAACATTTTAAATTTTGAAATTTCAATAATTAGAAAAATTTTAAGAGCAATTTAAAATATCAATTCGGTACATCGTAAACGGTGTTGGAAATTTTTCAAACTGTCATATCTCAAGATGCTCGGGCCGGATTTTGATGCCTTCGGTCTCATTCGATTCGGAAAAATGCGTAGATATTTTTAACATTTGAAATTTTGAAATTTCATTAATTAGAAAAATTTTAAGAGCAATTTAAAATATCAATTCGGTACATCGTAAACGGTGTTGGTTTATTTTTCAAACTATCATATCTCCAGAATTTCGAGCCGGATTTTGATGCCTTCGGTCTCATTCGATTCGGAAAAATGCGTAGATATTTTTAACATTTTAAATTTTGAAATTTCAATAATTAGAAAAATTTTAAGAGCAATTTAAAATATCAATTCGGTACATCGTAAACGGTGTTGGTTTATTTTTCAAACTATCATATCTCAAGATGCTCGGGCCGGATTTTGATGCCTTCGGTCTCATTCGATTCGGAAAAATGCGTAGATATTTTTAACATTTGAAATTTTGAAATTTCATTAATTAGAAAAATTTTAAGAGCAATTTAAAATATCAATTCGGTACATCGTAAACGGTGTTGGTTTATTTTTCAAACTATCATATCTCAAGATGCTCGGGCCGGATTTTGATGCCTTCGGTCTCATTCGATTCGGAAAAATGCGTAGATATTTTTAACATTTTAAATTTTGAAATTTCAATAATTAGAAAAATTTTAAGAGCAATTTAAAATATCAATTCGGTACATCGTAAACGGTGTTGGTTTATTTTTCAAACTATCATATCTCAAGATGCTCGGGCCGGATTTTGATGCCTTCGGTCTCATTCGATTCGGAAAAATGCTTAGATATTTTTAACATTTTAAATTTTGAAATTTCAATAATTAGAAAATTTTTAAGAGCAATTTAAAATATCAGTTAAGTACATGTTAAACAGTGTTGGAAATTTTTCAAACTGTCATATCTCAAGATGCTCGGGCCGGATTTTGATGCCTTCGGTCTCATTCGATTCGGAAAAATGCGTAGATATTTTTAACATTTGAAATTTTGAAATTTCATTAATTAGAAAAATTTTAAGAGCAATTTAAAATATCAATTCGGTGCATCGTAAACGGTGTTGGTTTATTTTTCAAACTATCATATCTCCAGAATTTCGAGCCGGATTTTGATGCCTTCGGTCTCATTCGATTCGGAAAAATGCGTAGATATTTTTAACATTTTAAATTTTGAAATTTCAATAATTAGAAAAATTTTAAGAGCAATTTAAAATATCAATTCGGTACATCGTAAACGGTGTTGGTTTATTTTTCAAACTATCATATCTCAAGATGCTCGGGCCGGATTTTGATGCCTTCGGTCTCATTCGATTCGGAAAAATGCGTAGATATTTTTAACATTTGAAATTTTGAAATTTCATTAATTAGAAAAATTTTAAGAGCAATTTAAAATATCAGTTGAGTACATGTTAAACAGTGTTGGAAATTATTCAAACTGTCATATCTCAAGATGCTCGGGCCGGATTTTGATGCCTTCGGTCTCATTCGATTCGGAAAAATGCGTAGATATTTTTAACATTTGAAATTTTGAAATTTCATTAATTAGAAAAATTTTAAGAGCAATTTAAAATATCAGTTGAGTACATGTTAAACAATGTTGGAAATTTTTCAAACTGTCATATCTCAAGATGCTCGGGCCGGATTTTGATGCCTTCGGTCTCATTCGATTCGGAAAAATGCGTAGATATTTTTAACATTTGAAATTTTGAAATTTCATTAATTAGAAAAATTTTAAGAGCAATTTAAAATATCAATTCGGTACATCGTAAACGGTGTTGGTTTATTTTTCAAACTATCATATCTCAAGATGCTCGGGCCGGATTTTGATGCCTTCGGTCTCATTCGATTCGGAAAAATGCGTAGATATTTTTAACATTTGAAATTTTGAAATTTCATTAATTAGAAAAATTTTAAGAGCAATTTAAAATATCAGTTGAGTACATGTTAAACAATGTTGGAAATTTTTCAAACTATCATATCTCAAGATGCTCGGGCCGGATTTTGATGCCTTCGGTCTCATTCGATTCGGAAAAATGCGTAGATATTTTTAACATTTTAAATTTTGAAATTTCAATAATTAGAAAAATTTTAAGAGCAATTTAAAATATCAATTCGGTACATCGTAAACGGTGTTGGTTTATTTTTCAAACTATCATATCTCAAG